>JAUCBN010000029.1:16382500-17582500 GCA_035048815.1 Abelmoschus esculentus
CACCTTTAACCCAGATTTGAGCAGTGGTGAACTCACCAGCAGATTCAACATTTGGATTCCAGACATTGATATCCCCTTTTGCTCCAATGTAGTTGAATCCGACAGTAAACAGTGTTGCACCCTGTTTCACAGAAGCTACAAAGTCGAGCAAATTGAAAGACAGAAAGATGTGTAATAATCTAGGTTTAAATATGCTTACAGATCGGTTAACCATTATAGGAAGCTCAAGTTTAGTGTTGTTAACAAATGGAAAGTGACCATCTTTTTGATTTGTTGTGTTCCATTTATACACAATTTCTTGAGGTTTTCTTCCGAATCGGTCCACGGAATCCGTTCTCAGTAAGTCCTGTCTCCGAATTCTTCGAATCGGAACAGTTCCATCTGGACAACTTCCACTTCTTTGCCATGTTTGAGACATCACAAGCTTCGATGACTCATGTTTGATACTTGAGTTCTCTTCTTTTAAATCAAAACTAGGTCTCATCTGTACATCGAATAACATTTTTTATGTCCGCAACCACAACAAAAATGAAATGAATCGAAGGTATAAAGTAATTTTCACCTGGATGACATGATTCTTCAATGCAGGATGATCAAAAGCAGGTTGTTTATGTATATCAACGCAATCAATGACATCTCCATCTTCACTCTGCAATTTTCCTTACAACATTAAAAAACAAACTACTCATTGGTCTTTTTTTATGAAACAAAATACCTGTATTGTCTTCACTGCAGGCTTGTTAAGTTGCTTTAATTTCTCATCAACATCAACATGATTTTGTTTGAAATTAACCTTTGCATTTCCTCTGCTACTCAAATATGATAAAACCAGTACCAAGAAAAGCCTGGAAATATTAGGTTTGTCCATTTTTGGACTCTTTTCTCTCACAAGTCTAGAATGGAAGAGATACGTCTTACACAGCTAATCTCCTTTATCGGTTACTATTAATATACAAATAAAAAAATATAATCTCTATTATATGAATCCGTTTTACCACCTAAGATATGGTCTCAACCAATTAAATTAAGACACATCATATTTTTTTTCATATCGTATTCACACATAAGCATCATCCAAATCATCCACTTTAATGCATTTAATTTAAAAAAGAAAAAAATGTTACCAAAGATTTCTTGTATCATCATTCTCTTTATTCTTTAAAATTTTCATCACTTAGTTTTTTTTTAATAGATTTAGGAGTTATTTTTAAGGTTTAGGGTTTATGGTTTAGGGCTTAGGGTTTTGGGTTTTGGGTTAAAATTAGGTTTTAGGGTTATGGTTATGGTTTAGGGTTTAAGCTTAGACTTTAAGATTTAGAGTTAGGGGTTCAAAAAATAATTAAAAAAATAAACAATAAGGATGAAGACAACATAAAAAATCTTTGGTAATATTTTTTTTTAAAAATTAAATCATTAAAGTGGATGATGCTTATGTGTGAATATGATATGAAAAAATATATGACGTGCCTTAATTTAATTGGTTGAGACCATATCTTAGATGATAGAACGAGTTCATATAATAATCTCTCCTAAGTAATGTAAATTTATTATTTAGTATCTTTATTTAACTATTCATATCTGATTCATTAGTCGATTAATTTAGATTGAATTTTATAAAAATTTAATGTAACAACGATCCTTTATCCTATTTTTTCATTAATTATAGAGTAATTTGAATGTCTAATTTTATTTAAAAATTATTATTTAATTATTTCTCAATCTTTTAAAACATTTTTAGTATGCATGAAGATCTTATTTAATTAATACTCAATATTTGAGGATTGTAGTTAATTAATCATTTTAAGTGTACAGTAGGAAAGGATGGAATTATTTTTCTTAAGTAAATTGAACTCAGACAAAATAAATATGTGTATATAAATTTACTTAAATTTAAAATTAGATTAAAATATATATTATATCTGATAGTAATAATTTAAACAATTTAACACGAATCATCTTGTCTCAGTGGTTAAGGGAACAATTGTTGTTTTTGAAAGTTACAGGTTCGAAAACCAATATAGCAGCACAATAATTGCACGATTAATGTCCAATAGTTAAGAGTCTATATTAGAGCAGATACTACTATAACCACTGTAACTAGTGTGACGGAGCTAGGATCAAACATCGGGAGGGACAAAGGTCTATTAAGTTTTTAAATCTAAAAATTAGGAGGGGTAAAAATCTCATTTTACTATTATTTAAATCAAGAGGGACCTTAAGTGTAATTATATAAAAAATTAAAGAAAACAAAAACTCTTTCCATAATATACATAGTTCCGTCCCTGATCGTAACTGATTTAATGTATAACTTAAAATAAAAAAAAAGTTGAATGAAAATTTTATCATTTTCTTTCACATTTATTCTTTAATTTGCATTCAAAAAAACTCTTCACCTGGAGAAATCATAATTAATCTTTTGTCTTCATGTTTGGGATTTGTGGTCAAAAGAATGCTGCAATCTGAGAAATTAAATGCCTCAAGATCTCTAATAAAAGGCGTATGCCGTTACGTTTGTAATTCAGCTTCTTTGTTAGGTATATATAAGGGAAATTATGGACCGTATAAGACACTGATGTATATTATTAAAATTCTAGTTAATTTAGATTTTTATTTTACCATTAATTGTATTTAATATAAGCATGAGTCTTCTAGCTTAAATAGTTAACGGAATGGTTGTTGTTCCTAAAGATTATGGGTTAAGTACCAGTAATGACCGTAGAGTGATTGATTGTATTTTATTGTAATTTTTTTAATCGATATATATTTTTTTGTATATAGATGAGATCATAAGTAAAAAGAGAGAAACTAATGTTTTTAGGGTGCAAATCGTTTATTTTTTTATGTCTTCATTTGTACCTCCGCTTTAAATTAGATAGTTTAGGGTTTAGAGTTTAAGGTGTAAGATAGGGTTGTAGTTAGAGTTTAAAAAATTAGGGTAAGAGTATTTTTTAGGGTTTAGGATTTAAGATATAAAAAATAAGAATTATGATTTAAAATTTAATTTTTTAAATTTTTTTAAAAGTCATAAAAGATCGATACATGATAAAAAAGTAAATAATTTTTACTCTTATTTTTATTGTAGGAAATCACTTTTGTTTTCATTTATTTAAATATTTAATGCGTAGCTAAAGCCGAGTTGGTTTCAAAGTTTTCAATACATTTATTAGTGAGTTTTCAAGCTTATTTTGTTTGTGTACGTTGGGTTAAATATATACATACAACATGCAATATCTTCGACTCGAATATCGTTCTTAAATCCAAATTTAAATTTATAATTTTTCTTAAAATAATTAAAGCTTGCAATATATATATGTTTTAATTAAAATAAAATATTTAAATATTTAATTCAATTAATATAATTTACAAAATATGAATTTACAAATTTTATTTATAAGGTATTATGGTTACACAAAGTATTATACTCTAAAACCTCCGCATGATGAAATTTTGTACTAATAATGTTCCTTGCTTCACAATCCATCTATTAATTTGTTTAAAAAAATAATAATTTTGAACACAATGTTACACATCTATTTTACCCTGCTTCGTATATTTTTATAAACATAAGCATGAAAGTTAGTACGAGCAATAAAGATAACTAAATAAATATACGGCGCTACCATTAGTCGCCTAAACACATACAAACATTATAACAATTATTAATCATGACACGTAAAGCTCAACCATACCTAAAATCTCATAATATCATCAAGGTAGAAACACATATTATCAACAACAACTTTGTAGTAAGATCAGATCACCTAACATCGAACCATACACTCAAAGTGAGATTGAGTCACATAGCATCGAAACATACATTTTGAGTGAGGCAGAGTCCCATAGAATTGAAACATATACTCTTGCTCAAAATCCTCTTTCGAGCATCTACACGAGTAAGATCGAGTCACATTGTATCAGAATATACACCGATAGTTAGAATCTCACTTCAAGTATCTTCGAATAAGACTCGAATCACATAGCATCGATAACCTCCATTCAATATTTCTATTCTTGATGTTGCAACTCTTTTCACTGAGTATCCGAATTTTATCAAAATTTATAAAAGTTATTTAAATCTAGAATAATTAAAAGAAATGATTGTTAAATCGTTTGCAGAGGCAAAATATAGAAGCATAGACTTGACTATTGCAGAAATTATTTGGTTGAATTTTTTTAACAGAACTAAAAATAAAAACAACAACAACTAGTGACAGCGTTTTATGACAGTAAAATCGTAATATATATAGTATTTGTTTTTATTTGCTACATTTTAACCAAACATCCTTCTAGAATTACAAACACCGCTTAATCAATGAAAATTTCGCAATACATTGCATGCAATTTTTCTTCAATGACAAGAAAAGGAATTTTCAAACTTGAGTGACAAAATCAAAAATTTTAAATTGAGTGACCAAAACGGAATTGATTGAGAAGTTGAGTGACAAAAACCGTAGTTTATCCATGAAGTAAAGAAAAATGAAGAGAAGTATAAAGAACCGTCTGTACTCCTACCTTCTTGGAAGCTTCTATGGAGCCTCCGTCCAATATAAAGCCTCCCCTTTGAACATTTCAATGAAAGTGAAAAGTGCGGTGCGGTGTGTTAGGTTGGACTTGAACAATACGTTTGGTCTTCGGAACCGCCATTTCTCTCTGACTTCTCTGTTTTCATAAACAAAACTTCGACTTTTCCTTCTCAACTAACCCATACAAGAATCTCTCCTAAACCACCTAACTCACAATTTTCTATTGCACCCTCAATTGAAAAAAAGAGGATTTTTCAGATCAAATCCATGGAGGCAGCTTCTTTATCTGGTTCCAGTCTTTGCAGATACAATTATAGATTTTCAAGGTCAGATCTTTGTTCTTTGTATTTTTGGGGTTAATCAAAGGTTTATACTTTTTTTTGTGTGTGAATGAGTTTTAGATCCTAATAACTTGCCTAAATGTTTCCCAGATTACGTCTTTGTTAGTTTCTTTATTTTTCTTTTTTCCAGGTCGATTCCTCGGCGCAGATATATTGCCTCTGAGGGTCTCAATGGTGTTGAGAAACATTCTCGGAAGCCCCTTATGATCTCAAGCTCTGAATCGAATACTCAAAATCACGGGGTTCTTAAAGGGTCAAATCTCAGTATTGGACCGGTTCAGAAGAGAAATCTGAATTCACAAACGAATTGTGCGGTGGGGGTTTGTACTTTCCCTGAAAGTGTTGCGGAATCTCATTACTCACAGGCTGCGGAGGAGAAGCTTGGGGTCCTACTTTTGAACCTTGGAGGTCCAGAGACTCTTAATGATGTTCAACCCTTTTTGTACAACTTGTTTGCTGATCCTGTATGTTGGTCTTCTTGCTCATTTTGTATGCTATTTGTATGAACATTTATGGGGTTTTAAGTTAAGTTACAATGGTGTGCTGATGGTGATAATGTTTGTTTATGTAGGATATTATTCGGCTGCCTCGGCTGTTAAGGTTTCTTCAACAACCGTTGGCAAAGTTGATATCTGTTATCCGAGCTCCCAAGAGCAAAGAAGGGTATGCTGCCATTGGTGGTGGTTCGCCTTTACGCAAAATAACTGATGAACAGGTAAAAATAAAATCCCTTTGTTGTAGAAATTTGACATGCTACTTTCTTCTTCTAGGCTAGTGTTGTAAACTGGATCAATTGTCCTTTTTTTTTGTATGGATATTTAATACAGTGAAGGATGTTATAGTTTCATGGTTTGTGGTAAGTTTTTGGTGGATAGTGTATTTATAGCTAGAAGGATTTGTTGATATTTGTTCTGAAGTGAACCATGTTTTCGATTTGCATTCTATTAGTGTATTTATAGCATGAAGAATTTGTTGCAGGCGGATGCTCTTCGAATGGCTTTGGAGGCTAAGAATGTACGTGCCGATGTATATGTTGGAATGCGATACTGGTTCCCATTCACTGAGGAGGCAATTGAACAGGTATTGGGATTTGATCGTCATTCAATGTTGCATGGTTTTTAATTCCTTACGAACTATTGATGAATTTATCCAAGAATGATCTATTGCAATTTCTTTAGGTGATATTTATGGTTTATTGTTAAGTTGATCAAATCGTTTCATAAGCGATAAATCTAGTATTTTTCTTTAAGTATCACACTTCGAGTTTGAGTAATATATGAATACAGTGGCATGCTTTTATGCAAGTTCTTGGCTTTATATGACTGTGCCATCATAATTCATATAATTTGAAGTTAAACCTCTCGTTTTATACGGAAGTATTTATTTTAACACTGAGTAATCTATCTCCGAAGTACGTTGAGTATATATTGCTTATCCTTTATTTTATGGAACAGATTAAGCGAGACAGAATCACAAAGCTTGTTGTGCTGCCGCTATATCCTCAGTTCTCCATCTCCACAACTGGGTCCAGCATCCGTGTTCTTCAACGTATATTCAAGTAGGTTTTGATAATTTGTTTTTGCAGTGAACTATCCATTAGCGAACTCCTTCATAAATGGCTGTGGGTTAAATTTCAGGGAAGATGCATATTTGTCAAGACTACCTGTTTCTGTCATTCTTTCATGGTATCAACGACAAGGTTATATTCGGTCTATGGCTGACTTAATTGAGAAAGAATTGGGTAAATTTGCAAAGCCTGAAGAGGTTGGTTTAGTTACTTTCTGTACTTTTTGATGCACAGATTCATTAATTATAATTTGATAATCTTGAATTATGGTCCTCCTTTAATAGACTTTACTGCAATTCTAATAATCCTTCAAACTTCAGGTCATGATATTTTTTAGTGCCCATGGGGTACCTGTCAGTTATGTTGAGGATGCTGGGGATCCTTATAAAGATCAAATGGAGGACTGCATCTACTTAATTATGCAAGAGCTGAAAGCTAGAGGGATTGGAAACGACCATACCCTTGCTTACCAGGTTGATTTTAGAACCAAGTTTTTGCTTCCACTTTGAAAACTTGTAACTATTATGCTCAAACTTATTCTTCATGCTATCCTTCCAGAGTCGAGTTGGACCTGTCCAATGGCTGAAGCCCTACACTGATGAAGTTCTTGTCGAGATTGGCCAGAAAGGAGTGAAGAGTCTTCTAGCCGTCCCCATAAGGTACATTGTTCGGTTCAAAGCTTTTGTTCTTTGATGTTTGCTTCAAATGCTCTATTGTGTAGTAAAAATATTATTCTCACTTCCATATCAAATTCCAGCTTTGTTAGTGAACACATAGAGACACTTGAGGAGATTGACATGGAATATAAAGAATTAGCTCTGGAATCTGGCATAGAGAATTGGGGCCGTGTGCCTGCTCTAGGTTGCAACTCTTTGTTCATCACCGACCTAGCTGATGCTGTAGTCGAAGCTCTGCCATCAGCAAAAGCCCTGTCGACCTCAACAGACAATGCTGAAGAAACCGAATACGACCCGTTGAGTTATGTTGTGAAAATTTTCTTTGGTTCAATCCTGGCATTCCTTTTGCTGTTGACACCAAGAGTGATACTTGCATTTAGGAATGGTCTCTTTTAGTGAAGATTAAAGGTTGCTTATGTTCATCACAATTACAGGGTCAATTCTCCCAAGGAGGTGGATTTTAGCTTACACACATTTGAAATTTTTTTAGAGCAATTTGTTTTTGAACCAAAAAGCTTTGTCTCAGTGGTTCTGCTTTATTGTAATACATGTGGTATACACACTATACACCTTCAATGACACTGTTTTAACATACAAAAAATGACAAGCATATCGAGAGCTGTTCTTGTTGGTGAAGTTTCTCCATTACAAACATCATTCTAACCCCAATAGAGTTGCCTTCATGTTCCTCCAAATAGGCATTGCTTCACATAATCCATCTCCTTGTACCTGTAACACTGCATCAAATCCACAACCTATTTGCATATCATAACAAGTTCAAATGGTGAGCAATGAGCATACAAGTAAAAAAGTGGAAAGTGTTTATGAAGTACTACAATGGATCAGCACTGAAGGTTTGATCAACGCAAGGGAGAAATGGAGGTAGCTGAAGGGATGATGGAGAAATAGAATGTTTGGTCGAAGTCTAGGCTAGCGTTTCCTACTAAAAATGCATCCCATGCCTTTTCTTTCAACCCCATTGCTGTAGGAGAGGTTGCGAGAGTCGCAATGCAATGACTCTAAACAAGGACTGGGGCCCTCTCCAGTTCCACACCAGTATCAGACTACCACCATAACCTTCCCTGCTCAGACCTTGTACTTGTAACACATCATATCCATATACAAGAGAGAGAGAATAAGAGTAAATTTAAAAGCACCGGAAGAGTCGTTCCGATCCGAGGACGCTTAGTTTCAAGTTAGTGGCATCTCCTAACCTCACTTCTTGGCCATCTCCGACCACCGAATACGACGTTGTCTGTTCACCGTAACCATATAAAGAAAAATAAAACCCTAGATAGGATAGGGAGCAAATATATCTGGGTTGCACAAGCGACAAACTTTAATGGCCCAAGGCCGAGTTACTTCAAAACAAGCTTACTGGGTTAAACTAGACAATATGTTAGCCGACCCATATGATCAAAACAAGCTTACTTCGAAACATATTCTTCTCAATCATGTCCATTGCAAATTGCAATGACCCCAAGCTTCTGCAGATTCAACTTCACAACTGTATCCACAAACATCTGCGTATCTTCCCCAGTGTTCCCTTCCGGTAACATCCAACTATTTAACACTCCAAAACAATGGTGTAAAACCTCTCTTCCTTGTGGAACTCAGTCACCGAGGTCACAGACCTGTAGTTCATCAGTCTATGCTCGCCTCCCGCAACACTGAAGCTCAAGATGTGCCTTCGTCGTCAAGAATCTCGAGCCTCTCGGTGCTCGTCGATGTCAGGATGCCCGAGACGATGGTGACTTCTCTAATGCTACCGACGGTGCCGTCGCCGCTCATGTCTATATAAAATCCGAATATAAAATTATTATTAAAATTTTCTTTTAAGAAGATGAACCCCAATTACCTAGCAAGTGAGTCGTTTTAGTTTTGTCTTTAGCTTACCTAAGATTCTGTTAATTGAGATTGGGTTTTGCTCTTTTGGGAAAATGACAAAAATGGCTTACTCAATATCTACGTACCACACCATTATCAACTGAATTTTTTATAATATTTATTAAAATTTTATTAAATTTATAAAAGATATTATAATTATAATATATTAAAATAATAATAAGATTAATTCACCAAGTTTTTTACAACCTCGAAAAAAATTGAGTATTTTTATAAAGAGAATTAAATTATGAAAATTTAGAATTTATTTTAAAATTTTTGTCTTTATTTAATCAAAACGCATAATAAAAAAAGAATGGTGTAAGATCTAAATTATTAGGCAAAATGTTTCATTATCTGTGATTGATTATATCAACAAACAACCATCAACTGGGTAGGATGTAACTTTCTATGATTGCCGATCAAATCATAAGTAGAAACTAACACTTTTAAATATGTGCGAGCAAAAATGAACATTAGAGTATGTTAGAATCATATCACAAAAATCGATAAAACAAACCATAAAATAAAATAAAAACATATCATAAGGACATAAAAAATACATCGCACAAGATAGTGAAAATATGTACCACAAAGATCAATTTTTATTAAAATATATAAAAAACAATAAATTTAATAATCTATAATTATATAATACTAAAATTAATTATTAATCATCTATAAAAAATTATAGTCGATAATAAGATGATAAACAATATAAAATCGAATAATTAGGGATTTTGAGTTTAATATCAACTGATTTTGATTAGTTTTATAGTATTTAATATATTTACATTGGGTACGAGTAGGGATGACAACGGGTCGGATCTGGACCAGATTTAGATTCATTTTTACACCATAGATCCAGATCCGACCTAGATCCGCGGGTCTAGAAAATTAAGACCCAGATTCAGATCCAATGGATCTTATAGATCCGGGTCTAAAACGGGTCTAAAACAGATCTTTTAAAAAATGATTATTCAACTTATTTTTTAACATAATAAAATTGTCATTAATTAATTTTACATCACATTTCGATGAAGAAAAGATTAATTTTAATTAACTAATATCAGGATAAAAAAATGATAAATTAAAATCTTAAAAAACTCAACAATTACACAAATATATTTTGAGTAACACAAATATTAAAAAACGTAGATCATAAAATATTACACTGTCGTAAATCGAGTATCTTACTTTTACTTTTTAGAGTACTAATCTTCATCACTACTTAAATAAAAACATCCTAAAACAAACAAGAAACTACAAACTAAAGAGAATTTTTTATGAAAATAATATTTATGAAATTTAAATATTAATATTAGGGTTATGTAATATAATAACTTTCTTATATAACTTGTTTTCACATTATCATCACAATCTTTATTAATAGTAGAACAAACATGTATTCCTTCAAAAAATTTCTGTCATAAATAAATAAAAATTATATTAGAGAACATTGTAAAATATAAAACTTACTATTATATATTTATATATATATTAAAACTAAAGGTGTGTTTTTAATAAATAGGTAAACGGATCCGGGTCTAGGTTTGGGTCTTAAATGTTAGATTTAGATTCAGATCCGTATTTTAATCAGAAGATCTAGATCCGACCCAAATCCTTCGAGTCTAAAATTTTAGGATCCAAACCTTGTAAAACGAATTTGGATCTACGGATTCGGGTCGAGTTAGGTCCAGAATCTATTGCCATCCCTAGATACGAGTCAATAACACGACTATCAACTTAATAGATTTTTTTGTATCTACCAATCCCCATTGGCCATAACTCGCATTGTGTAATAATCCAAAACTACAGTTTATCTTAATAAACATGTTTAAAGTGATGTCTTGTCTTAAACTATGACTTACTTGGCTAATTCACTTTAATCATCAGTATCATGTGAGAACCTTAACGAACTCTCATGTTGTTGATGCTTTTATTAAATATCGACATCGATATCTGATTTCCTGACTGACTAATTCGGATTAAGTTTCGTAAACACACGTCATGTAAACCATGGGCGACCCGTTATCGCCGGAGTTGTTTACGTCTTACGGACTAGACCGCACAGTAACAAACATAGATCAAATGTGCATACGAGGAACATATTGCAGTTTTGATCTCAATTTTGTAGTAAACATACAAATAAAATGTTTTCATTCTTGCACCTTTCAACGTTATTGAAAACAAGAGATCTAGATTTCCAATAAGGTTTTCAGACAGTAAGTTCCCAACAGAAACCAGCCCATAAGGAGTAGGGAGAATGAGAACAGTCCGACCAAGAAAGGCCAGCCAACCAACACTAACCCTAGGCAGAGCACCACCGTGGAAGGGAGGAACGATCTTATTATCGACATGGTATCGACCCAATGGCCCTTAAAAAGAATTAGAGCAGCCACGGTTAGCATGTTCCAATCCATCGATCCATCATAGCAGAGTCGGTTGAGACAGTTTGCAACGAACGAGTGAGAGTTGCATGTGAAGAGGTTGTAGCTCTTGTGCTCAAAGTGACGCGCGCTCGACCGCAATGCATCGTCCCATGTGACAGCAGTCCCGTACTCGGAATGCTGGTAACCTTGCTTGCATGTATGAGAGGACATGTTCAGAGGAAAGCAACACTGATTAAACAAAACAAGAAGTTAGTATAAAAATTGCTTCAAAGTTGAGGGTTACAACAATGCATTCACGAAGAGACATAACAAGGCTCAACTCGTAGCATCGGCACGGAACTATACCTTTTCTCTATCAAGTTGAACATATCGAGCTGTTGCACCGAAAGCAAATTCATCAACATTCACAAAATTCGAACCCGAAAAGTCAAGAATCACTCCATCTTCCCGGCAAATGCCAAGATGTCCAATGAAGGGTGCCAACCATGAGACAACAGGCAGTGGAGTCCACACTAGACAGCAAGGAAACTTTCCATTCTTCGAATCAATTTCATCTAGCGGCCACAGTTCATGCCGAATTTTAGAACTAGAACTCATAAGTTCAACACCATAACCTTGTTTAAAATCCATCATAGGAAGTCTTCCGGGCGTGGTACAGATGTTGCAGTTCTTGGTGAACTATCACCATTTCATAATAGCAATAATCTACTCACACAGATGATAGTATCGTTCTACAAAAAGAAATAATGTTACCTTTAGACAATACCGATAACCAAACCTGCGGCGGACACATAACATATCCGACGCCGAAAAATGAGTGCCGAATAACATAGAATCTAAGCATACACATCGAATCTTCGAGTAATTTAATGTCCAAGTGTCCAACAATAACCAAAAACAACCTATAGCCTAAATGAAGATTCATTCAATAACCCTTTCTTTAAAATGATCTGCAGGATTCTGGGAAAATCTCAAAGAGGGAACTTTTACAGCTAACATCTCAATATCTGCAATTATCCAAATAATACAATCTACTTAACAGCATGCATATATTTTCCAGTATATCAGATCCTATTTCTTCAGTCAAAAGAATCATATTTTGTTACTGGGAAATCAGCAAAGATAGATCTTTCTTGCTACCTTTTTCTCTACCTAACAGTCATTAATTCAAACAACTGGAGCACTAATCAAATTTCAAATTCAATGCCCACATGTTCTGATTAACTTTTCAGCCAAAACAAGCAAAACCCAGAATAAGCATCATAATAACATATTCAACCAACACAAGGAAGAACAGATCCACACCTAAAAAAAGCTGTTATTTTCACTAACCTGCAGGTTATTGCTCAGAGACCACCCAAAAGAATAAGAGCAAAGCAAAGATCTTTACACAAGGGTATTGCTTTAAGCTTTTGTATTGGTTTTGAATATGATTGCTGTTGGTGTTGTGCAGTTGGAAGAAGCAAGCAAAGAAATGGTTTATTACTGAAATATATTTGCTTTAATTGGAATTGGCGGAAGGTGCATGAACGGTGAACCTGAACCATTTCCGGGTTTTGAATACCATGGGCAGGTGGGACCCCTCACCATTTCTTCACATTCTTTTTATATTTTGATGTTGTTTATGTGCTTTATTTTATTACTTAATTTTCTTTTCAACTCTTAACAATGAAGATTTTAAGGTTACGCTTGTTCTTGTTAACCCAGATTTCACTGTTCCTTACGTTAAAATGACAGAAAGTGATGGGCAGGCAGGATCGGGGAAGGAGATTGATTAAAGCTACGTTGCATAGTTTATTTTTTGTTTTTAACGGGGAATTTAAGAGAATAATGATGTTTATAGTTATATTTAGGAAAATACGTGAATTTAGAGTAGTTTTAAAAAAATAAATTAATATTTATAGTTTTGTTCGGATCTTACTGAGTAAAAATTATGTGTCTCCTTTGATTTTTTTAAAAAAATCAATTTTAAACCTTAAAACCTTATTATGTATATCCTAAATCCTAAACCCTACACCCTAAAAGATACACTATACCCCTAATTTTTTAAACCCTAAACAAAAAACCCTAACAACCCTAAACCATAAACCCTCTATTTAAAATGAGACATAAATGAAGGCATGGGGAAGGGGTAGATGATTTGCACTCGACCTCACCACCTGCAAGTAGTTATGTGTCTGAACCTCATTATCTGTAGGTGGTGAGACTTATATTGATTATTGAATTGAATTGAAATCAATGACGTATATGTACCTCGCCACCTATAGATGATAAGGTTTAAAAAGCACTGTTTTTTTTTAATTTATTTTCTCAAATATTTTTTAAACACATTTATTTTTTTATGTTTTTTTAATTATATTATTCGCCTAAATGAGTTGTTTTTAATTGTTGAATAACTTTTTTATTAAAAATCTTAATTTTTGTGTTACTTCACCTTATTTTCTTACAAAATTTGATATTAAATATAATTAATGGAGAAATCGATTCGACATGTAGTGAAATGTTTTGGTTAATGGTACCTCAGCTTGTTTCAGGATATTGGCCTTGCTACGGCGATCATCGAGCATCTTCTGCACTGCCTGCCCTTTGATGGACATTCGAACACGACGAGCTCTAACTAGAGCCTGAACACGAACAAGAGCTTGCATGCACCGAAGTGTGACTGCAGCCTGTTTCCTAACTTGTCTACCACGAACTAAGGCTTGAAGCCTCACGATTCCTTTCAAAGCCCTCAAAGCCCGCCTTGCCTACACAAAACTCGATGGCAAAAGAAGTACGATGATTCAGTAGAAACCAATATTCGAGCAACAAGCATAATCATCATGCAGGATACAATACAAAACATAGAACAATGCAGTAAAACAACAATTTGAAGATCCAAACAAGGATTAAAATTTACCAAGAAGCCACGATATGCGGTTTGGATGCGGATAGCAGCCCATTCTTGCCTTACAAGCCTGAAATTTTTAGGAGCTCGAACTACAGTGGACATTGCAGAGAAGAAAGAATCAGAGCCTTCAGAATCTGATCTGAACTTTCCATTGAAACCCTTCCAGGAAGACCCCAAGTCCCTTGAAGAACTCCTCCATAATCTCCATTTCTTGCTCTTCTCATTCACTTTTTCCTACATACAGAAAAGAGAAGAGCTTTAGTTAGTGCTTAAATGAATAAGACAAGGAGTAACCTTATACTGAATCATAAAACCCTGAGCTTACTTGGTCTTCCTTTCCGGTCTTCTTGAGACCAATAAGAGATTTCACCCATTTCCCTGAAGCACCCATTGACAGTTCAAGCTATATAATCTCAAAAAGATGGCAACGTGGTAAAGGGAAAGGAAAGTTTTCCTTTTTCATTTACAAGAGTTCTCTCCCCAAAGACAGCGTTATTTCAAGTATTTTGAAATTCAAAATGAAGCAACGGATGACTGGGGTTTTGATGTTTGATTCCACCCACAATGTTGCTCCTTTTATTGTGTCTTTCCTAGTACCTGTTCGAACTGCATTTGAGGATTGTTGGAAAATAGTGAGCAAATGACTATCTTTGAAGTATTTTTTGGAAATGTAAAGATGAGGATTCGAATAAGGAAATTATTGATTCTTATTCTATTCCGTGAAATCTTTACAATGGTAGCTCATATGCTCAATATTATTGAGTGATGAATGAGAAATTGATGCTCAAATAAAGAAGGTTGGAATAAAGTAAGGAATGAGAAACCCCATTATCCCATATTGATGAGATAAATGAAGTGGGAAGTGTTTATATACACTTACCCATATAGTTGTCATTGAATGACTTAACTCTTGGTTAGAGTGCACGATGTGGACAATGCAAATATTCGGATTGGTTGAGCCCTTTATGGGCTTGCGGATATTTTACCCGTTGTGAATAATTTTTCCTTAATTTATTTTTTTGAAAAAATCCAGAAAAGAATTTTAATTCAAAATTAAATTTGAATTAATTAGCAGTTGACTGCTCTGGATAATTAGAGAAGTAATTGTTAATTATGGTATCTAATTTGAATTAAATACCAGATAATTGACAATTAATCCCGGATTTTTTGGATTTTAATTCGGGAAAGTCTGCTCACTGTTGCCCTAATTTCCACTATAAATATGAGGTTGATTTCTCAGTCTTAAACACATTAAAAACATCTCACATCTCTCAAAATGTGTTTTCTCTCCTGCTTTTTGTTCTGGTGACTGGCGAAGGCAAGAACGGTTCGGGAACTCAACAAATGTGCTTTTGTTGAAGTTCTTCTTGTTGTTGTATCTTGGGAGACAGACTACCAATAAACTCAGCACCACGGAGTGGCAGAAAATCTGTCTTAAGGAAACTGCATTTGGGCAGGCCTCAACATGATTCCGATTTATCAAAATCAAATGGGTTTGATCGAAATTTATTTTATTTAATTTCCGTTCTATTTTATTGTTCGTTTAAATAATAATAATAATTTTATGTTATTTAATTTTATTATTATTTTCTTATTGTCCAACAATCTTAAGATAGATTTTATGGTTAAATCCGAGACCAACAGATTATATTTTTCTACACCGAAAAAAGGGCTCCATTCAAGGAAAATCCTTTATCGGAACAGATTGGAAAATGTCATGGGTTTAGAATCTGTGTATTTCCAGATTCTTTGAAAACCTAATCTCAATCTTGCGCTTTTAAGGCTTTATTTTTTTAATGTCCTTAATTTCATTCTTTTTCCATGTGAATTATTATTTTATTAATAAATTCACTTTAGATTTACAGGAAAAGAGTTTTAATTGAATGTGGTTCATGAGATTGATCTTCTATGCTTGTGCACTCCGAAAATAAAGATCAAGGTGATATATTACCATAAATCTCGATATTTCCGTGAATCTCGACCGGAAAATGGAATTCATATTGGATGAATTCAAAATCATCCAATAGTGGATGGTTGCACGATTCAGGAAATGAAATGAATCTCGACCAAGGAAAGAGAAATCAATTGTCAAGTGCTACATGAGGATCTACCCACAGATTGTTCGATTAAAAGCAACCACTTGATTAATTGGTTACCATGTAAACTGGAAAACGTGGTAAATACCTTATTTTAAGGCATTTGTTGTGGTTAATGTTTGGCTTCCTAACGTGGTCAACCGTGAGAAAAGGCAAGTTAAGTTTTAACTTAATTTTATTATTTCTTTAATAATTATTTATTAATTACAATAATTATTATTTTTAGAAATAATGTGTATTATTTTTCCGCACTAATAATTTCTCTTAAGAAATTTTATAGCGGCGAACAGGATATTCGAAAGATTAAATCGAGTTGATGAATTTATTCTTCAGAATAAAAATAAAAAATAAAAACGCAAACAATTTGTTTCAGGAATTATCCTGCCGTTTTTAAACGGGTTTGCTTAAAAAAACTAAAATCGAGACAAATCTATTTTACAGAAATTGTCATGAAAAGTAACCGAGGTTACGGATGGATTTGGTGAAATACCAAAAATGAATAAACGAAAATTTAATTTTCGAATTATTGGAATTATAATTAATTCCGGGTTTGTTTCCTTTATTGAAAGAGAAACAATGGAATGGCAAATATAATTATTGCCTTATATAAATACATGGTTGCATGTATTGGTAAAACTTTATTTATGGAAATAAAGGGTTTGCCTTTAGACAATATTGTCTATTGATCGAATAAAGCATTTATTCAATGTAGAATTAAATTGCTTATTTGATATGAAATATGGTAATATTAAAACCATATATTTAAATTTAAGGTAATCAAAAATTCTTTAAATAAGTTTATGGTATCTTTATGATAATACCATATATGCGAATATTTCATTAAGGTTATATTTCTTAATGATTTAATAAATACATATGTGTATGTATTATGGTAATTTTAATATCATAAATTATGATATTAATTCGATAACAATATTTTGATGTTATTATGTTTAAGGCAATTTATTTATTTCAAAAATAATATTGACCTTAATATGGCATGAAAAGGGAATATCCTTTTATGTGAAATAATAATTATTGAGATAATTATTATTTGTGTTTAGAAACACTTTGGATTATTATTTTAATTAATAATTTTCCTTTAGAAAGTGTAAACACAAAGAATATGGATTGTTTTGGAAATAAAAGATCTCGTAAATAATTCGTTTGGGGAATTATTTCCTACCGTTTTAACGAGTTTACTTGATCTTCCAATCAATAATCAAATAAACTTAAATCAAAGAATTAATTCATTTTGAAAAATTAAATTGCTTTGATATTAATGTTTGGGTTTTAGTGCCACTAATCCCAATATTTAAGAAAAATAAATCAGTAAATTTATTTTTTGATAGAATCTTGCGTTGATTCTATTTTGTAAAGGAAATAAATTATTAGATTTATTTTCTTAAAGAATCTTCTATGGTTCCAACTTAGAAATAAATCATTGAATTTATTTCATGTGAAGGTTGAAATTTGAGATATAGTAGATAAATTTGTTTTCAGGAATTTAATTTCTGTCGTTATAACGGATTTACTCGATCTCATAAAGTGAACAAATTCGTTTTAACAGAATTTGTTAGTAGAAGTAACATTGGTTACTAATTCTACAACGTTTGATTCGACCAAGGTCTTGAATCAAAGCATAGAAGAATGTTGTTCTCTATATTAAAATTCTTAAAGCCTATTCTGATATATTTTATGAAATATACAGTGTTTGAAACTGGCTTAAGAATTATGAAGGTCATTGGACCATAAATGGAAGCTGTTGATGCTAAGAAATTCTTAGTGATTGATTCCAAAAATTATAGTGAATCAAAGGCAGTGACTAAATTGATCACTTAAACTCGAATGATTTCAAGAACTTCCATAAACGGGTGATTGAAAGAAAATTTGAAAGTGCATGTCTAGGATTGGTTCTTTGAAAAGACTTGGTTCTTAAGTGTGCCTAGTGCACCACCTCTCTTATCATAAATTACCTACCTGGTGCATTATTTATTATTATTCTTTCAATTAAAACCTTGTGAACTTTTGTTTTATGATTTTAGTAACTAAAATCCTATCGCTTAACAAAAGTTAGAAATTATAATTTTGTTTCTGATTTTTAGTCTTTGACTAAAATTCTGATAATTAACAAATTTATAATATTTTGATTGTGACTATGTGACACAATCAGTGAAATTCATGTGAAAGAATTTCAGAATATGACAACAAAGATGTTGTATATTTGATCATAATGAACTTGATCAAAAGAATATCATCCTAGTGCTAGAGAGGATGCGGTAAATATTATTACCATCTTTTGCCAAACAAATATTATTATGAAAATATTGCTAGAGCAAATATATTGAAAGTCAAAAATGACTTCAAGCCGCAAAGTAGGCGGTGTATCTCAAGAAGCTAAATTTCATGAAGAAATGCTTAAATTGTTATGAGATATGGAATAAGTCTTTTGGACTGTACTTTCAGATGAGGAAAATATTATAATAAAATTTTGTCATAATAATTGATATGATGAACAATTGTTTAAAGGAAATTTATTATCTTCATGATAGAACAATTTAATTTTGCTTAAAAGCAACGCTGATATAAGGAAATTATTCCTTATAAGAAGGATGTTGAAACTCAAATTAATTAATTTGAGTAAAAACTCTATGTGAGTAATGTTGCAACATCCAAATGTACAATAATTTTGAAGATAACTTCTAAAAGAATTAAATCTTCAAAAATGTGCCTAACATGTCGGGGTTGTTCTATCAACTAAGTGCGAGACACCATATGAGTTATGGAAGGAAATGAAACCTTCCTACAACTACATAAAAATGTGGGGGTGTCACGCCAAGGTAATATTCCATTACCAAAGAAAATGGAAATAAGTGGACTATATTCTCATTGGCATGTGAAACATAGCAACGAATATCAATTTTTGTAGAAAAAATATGATAATGAAAAAGAATGACTCATTCTTTTACACTTCCCAGAGAAGTTGATCCAAGTATCGAAAAACGAACTATGAATATGAGAAAGAGTCCACATGTTCAACAAACGGTTGAAACAAAAATATTGTCATGATGACAAGTAAGTGTGACAAATGATGATATGTCAAATAGACTAGGATATATGGTCATATATTGATGACGTACAATGAAATGGTAAATATACCAAAGACCTATCAATTCAAGATTGATATGGAAAATATGATATTGATAGATTTGATTTTAGGTATCCAAATCAAACAATCACTTGAATGTCTCATATTGACAAAGTCACACTATATGGAAAAAGAAGTTTGGCCAGGATGTTTTTTGGCATAGCCAAAACTCCAAATACGAGCCAATACTTATTGAAATGGAATATGCAAATGTCATATACAATCTAAGTGAATTGTATTAGACAAAGTAGTGCTTTCACTATGAGCAGTTTAAGCAGATTCACAAAATAAATCCAAGGTCAAACCCTAGATAATAATTGTGAGAATTTTGAGATATCTTAGAGATACTCAAGATTATAAAGCATTATTCCATAAAGATTCTTCGATATAAGTGAATAGGTTCACATCGAATGAATAAGTTATGTCATTTGTTTCTCAAGACAAACGTTTACAACCAGATTCAAAATAGAATCTGAGTTTGAGATACAAATAATTTTGGAAAAAGTCAAAGGACTTTAAAACGTCTTGGAGAATACTCATAAATGGCCTGAGCATGTGCCAACAATGTTTATTGGTAGAGCACATAGTTTTATGAGCAACGGTAATTTGAGACATATGTGTTCATAATATAATACCGTTAGACAACTGATCTCAAATAGAGTTATCGTTATTGATTTGATAAAATCAAAGGATAACATTGTGGATCCACTAACCTAAGAGTTAAATTGAGATCAAGTTGAGAAAACATCTAAAGGAATGTGACTAAGTCCATGAAAAATAAAGGCGCTATGTGAAGGAAAAACCCTACCTAGCTGACTGGAGATCCCAAGAACTAGGTTCAAAGGGACAACCTAATTCCATAGACCTGTGCGGTCACTGTGGGGGTTCCTCTCCCAAGTCCATTCCTATGATGTGAACAGTGACAAGAATTTGGTAAAGGTTAAGCAAAAGCTTTTAATGACCATTGTGTGCTTCGGTGAGCCGAGCAACATAAGTCACCTATGTTAGAGTGAAGTGGGGCCGCTTCAAAGAGACTATTGGGCATAGTTCTCTCAAACTCTCGCAGAACCAGGAGATGTCCACGGCCATAGGGGCATAACCATGAGAGTTGTATCTCTTGTCAGAGAGATAGGTGTGTGAAGTATGTCATCATTTACACCAACGACTGACAGTTCAAGGACATCACGTCTACTGATTAGCTAGTAAAGTAAATATACTTTCACAAGGGAAGATTCAAAGGTGAACACCTACCTATCCTATGCATCTATCAATCGTAGAGCCTATCACCACACTGTGCCAAAATGTTTTGATAAAAATATCAATTTCATTCATGTGGGGGATTGTTGGAAAATAGTGAGCAAATGACCATCTTTGAAGCATTTTTTGGAAATGTAAAGATGAGGATTCGAATAAGGAAATTATTGATTCCTATTCTACTCCGTGAAATCTTTACAACGGTAGCTCATATGCTCAATATTATTGAGTGATGAATGAGAAATTGATGCTCAAAGAAAGAAGGTTGGAATAAAGTAAGGAATGAGAAACCCCATTATCCCATATTGATGAGATAAATGAAGTGGGAAGTGTTTATATACACTTACCCATATAGTTGTCATTGAATGACTTAACTCTTGGTTGGGGTGCACGATGTGGACGATGCAAATATTTGGACTGGTCGAGCCCTTTATGAGCTTGCAGATATTTTACCCGTTGTGAATAATTTTTCCTTAATTTATTTTTTTTGAAAAAATCCAGAAAAGAATTTTAATTCAAAATTAAATTTGAATTAATTAGCAGTTGACTGCTCTGGATAATTAGAGAAGTAATTGTTAATTATGGTATCTAATTTGAATTAAATACCAGATAATTGACAATTAATCCCGGATTTTTTGGATTTTAATTTGGGAAAGTCTGCTCACTGATGCCCTAATTTCCACTATAAATATGAGGTTGATTTCTCAGTCTTAAACACATCAAAAACATCTCACATCTCTCAAAATGTGTTTTCTCTCCTGCTTTTTATTTTGGTGACTGGCGAAGGCAAGAACCATTTGTTGAGTTCTTCTTGTTGTTGTATCTTGGGAGACAGACTACCAATAAACTCAGTATCACGGAGTGGCAGAAAATCTGTCTTAAGGAAACTGCATTTGGGCAGGCCTCAACATGATTCCGATTTATCAAAATCAAATGGGTTTGATCGAAATTTATTTTATTTAATTTTCGTTCTATTTTATTGTTCGTTTAAATAATAATAATAATTTTATGTTATTTAATTTTATTATTATTTTCTTGGATTAACCACTTATTGACCAACAGTTCAGTCCCTGGACCTGTCTGCATATTCTGTCCCCACGCTGGTTTTGTCATGCAAGAATACAAAAAACCTCAGGTTGTTACCCCACAGAGTCAGTACATTAAAGATCTGACCATTTATAGCGAGAGTTTAAATCTGTATCAACATTCTCGGTAATTCGCTTATTAGATAGCCATTTACGATTTAAATCATTGAATTCATTTTTAATTTTTGTATAGGTCACAAACCTTTGATTTAATCAAATTAAATTATTAAATTTTTATTATTAACAAATTAAATATTTACAATAACACCGTCAAATATTTTAATGAAAAAACTAACTCAATAATCTTACTAGAATGTGTTTTCATGTCAGTTTTTATTTATTTTTGGTTAAATCCTGGTTTTGATCCCTCTATTATGTTTAAATTGGGGGTTTGACCCAAAGACTTCAATTTGACATAACTTGGTCATTTACTTTTATCATTCATTTTCTTATATATTTTTTATAATATCTTTAGTTAGTTTAAATTTTGCCAAAATATTGAGATAAAATTTTGTAACTTCTTCAAAAACTATGTCTAATATTAAAAACAATAAAAAAATAAATAATGAGAGTTAAATTTTAGGTCTTCGACGAAACTTCTTTAAAAGTTAAATGAATCAGTAATACGAAACTGAACCTAAATTTACAAATCTAAACCTAAAATTGACTACCTTTCAACCTCTATATTTAATTAAATTTCAAATCTAAATTATAATCTTATTGTTTCTCTTTAGATTAAGAATCCAGCGGCAGTTGACATATTGAATGCAATAAATTCTTGGTTAAGTTTTAATAAATAATTATGTTTGGACTCTGTCTGAATGGAAATGGATTTTCAGTCAATGATGATTTTGTATTCTTTTTATGGCAGCAGAAAGGGATTAATTAATAAGGGTAGTGTACTTGTCTTGGTCAGTCAAGCATGTTCTATTCAGGCTGTTTTTTTGATAAAGCTGAAACTGCAACTCAATGATACTGAGCTCTGAGTCGGAAGAGAAGATGCCATGAACAATGACAAGGGGAATACTGTGGTGAGGTAGTTGGAGAGTATTCGGTCATGAAGTAAGTACTGAAAAAGTTTTACTTATGTTTGGTGGTTGTGTTTTTTTAGGACTCGATTTTATGAGTTTGAATCAATAGACTAATTGAAGTATTTTATTGAAAAACAATTGAAGTATACAACGTTACATTGTTAAGGTTTAGGGTTTAAGATTTCGTTCAACAAAAAATTATAATCGTTCGTTGTGGTACAAAGGTTCGTTCAACAAATAAAAGATATTTATTTGACATTATTTTTTGTTTTATGTAAAAAAAAGCAAAAAATTGTGCTTTGAATCTCATGTTACCTTCGTTAACCCTACATTTGTTTTGTCATGTGAATTATAAAATTAAATTTAAATTTAATTAGAATTATTAACGAGTCAAGATAGATTATTTAATACTTAACTTAAAAAGTTTATAAACTATTTAAAACTATAATATATTACGGAGTATCACATAACTTAATTAGAATTTGGTCACGTGGTTCTATGGTTAATTTAGTGTTGAGATTTATGATTACATCAAGTTAGGTTAATAATAATTGATAATAGGTTTTGGGAATAAAGGTTAAAAAATTAAGGTTTCGTTCGAAATCGAGTTATAATTTATGTTTTTCAATTTGATTTAATTTTGATAATTTTGAACTCGCAAGCTTTTAAATGAAACTCGAGTTTTATAATTTTAATCTCGTAAACTTTCGAGTACGGGTATCCTAAATATATTGATAGCTGAAATTCATTCGAAAATGAATCTTAAAAATGAATCTAATGGTATCAATATCCTTCAGAATCCAAATTCATTACATTTCAAGAACCTTCTTCCTCCTTAACTTTATCAGCAGTGGCGTCTGGATTTTCCAATGAACTTTGTGTCTCTGGACCTGTATTTTTCTTCCCATCATCAGCATCAGCATCAACTTGAACCCCAACTTTACATTTCCCTCCTAATATAATATGCTTCTGACAAAGAGAATCGTCGGGTTTATGTTTGTTTTTGTCCATAATCTCCCTCACAGAAATGCTTCGAAAATGCTTCTTCACGCTGGCACAGCTTATTCGACGAGCGGAAACAGATTTCTTCATCAAACTGCTGCAACGATCCGTTCTAGCGGATTGATTCGTCATTGTTAATGCCCTCATGCAAGGTGGCGGAGGCAATGCTTGTGTTACCTCCTCTTCGGCGGCAGTGGCTTGTTCCGTTTCTGGTGGAACATCTGAATCCGGTGTGTTCTCCGCAGTTTCAGATGAGTCTGCTAAATCTGGTTCTGGGGTCCTCCAAAACGCGCAAAAACTGGTGATTATAGCGATGGTTGCAGCCGTGGCAGCCACCAGTAGGGACAACGCCAATGCCGGATGTGTGAGGAAATCGTCATCTAAAGGATCAATCCTTCCCATAGCCCCAAAAGATTGAAAACAATGGGAAGCTTGAAAATGTTAATTTGATGTTGGGTTGGTGTTGGTATCATTTTTTTCTTGTTTCAAAGAATGAAATCGCTTGAATTAAGGAGTGCAAACGATGGAATGAGAAATAGCTCCCTCCATTTCTGGTAAAGCAGCTAATAGGATTATATATTTTATTTAAGTTTGTATAAAAAATATTTAAATAATTGTACAATTGATTAGCGGAAAATACGTTAAGTAAAATTAAAGATTAAAATCCTGAGATTGGAATGGATAAAACAGTGTTGGGAGAGTAGTCCCTATATTATTTGAGACCTTCAAACTTAAAAAAAAAAAAAAAAAAATCTCCCAAGTTTATTTTATGCACATTGTGACCCTTATTTGAATTTTTTCAAATCGTATTTATGAAATTTAAATCGAATGAATCAAATTGTGACCCTAAATTTACACGACAGAAAAAAACGTAAGTGATCATATAAAGTTCGATTTTGAAATTGGTGTGTGGAAGTGTCCGTAACCTAATCGTAAGTGACCATCTCAGTAGTTTACCTGTAAATTATATTTGCTTTCTTCTACATGTAATATAATCAAATCCAAGTATAAAGAATGGCTGCCTCACCTCTCGTTTAATCGGTATGCGGAGCGGGAGTCGTCTCCTCCTTTCCATCTGCATTATCAACAGTGGATTCAACACCATTTTCCACCGCAGCTGGTTGAGGCAGGTCGCCATTTTCAGAGCTGCTTTTCTCCTCTCTATTACTGACTGGTTTAGGGGGTTCTTTCAATGAAGAGATTGTCAACAGGCGACCAACTCCATCATATAAACTCTTTGCATCCATGATAACAATGGCTCCACCAGGATAACAGCGACCAAAGCATGTTGCGCAATGTGGGAAAACAACCTAAAATGGGGTAAGTTTGTCAGTGCATGAAAAGTTTGTAAAAATGATTCATAAATATAACTTGAAGGAGGTACAGTCTGATAGATTTTATAAGAATGCACCTCAATGAATGCTCGGCAAAGAGAGAGGAAAAGCCCGGACTCGTTTTCTCTAAGCATCCGTGTGGCATTGTACCTCAGTAGGGAGTCAGAAACAGACTGCAATCCTTTAATTAATTCTTGAGCAAGAACATTCTTCAAACTTACTGGGGCACAAGGGCGTAGTTCATTCATTGCAGCGGAAACACCTAAAGTAGCATCACCAAAGGAGATGGATAAGTTGATGTCGTAGAAAGTAGCAAATCTATTAAGAAAGACTTGAAAAAAATCAGATTTCTAGGAAACACCTGAATTCCTTACAGTTCAGTTCTATAAAACCGACAACACTGAAATCAGTTCTCTTTTTGCCTTTACAGTCAAGACAAGAAAATTAAGGATGAAAATAGTTTCAATCTAAAAGTTGAAATGTTGAATACAACCTAACCCCCACCCCCACCCCACCCCAACCCCCCAATGACAGCACTAGTCTCATTAATTCCCCTACTAGTTTGGCCTTCTTACTCAAAACAGGAGTAATCAGTATGAAAAAAGCTTAAACCTATAAGTTATAAAGAGTAATGCAACCTAACCATACTCCCTTGGTAGCTATAATTTCATTTATTCCTTTGATAGTTGCCCGTACCATTTGTTCTCAAACAAACTCACTATCTTAACAAATTTAGAGGTGTTACATCAGTAAAGGTGAAACTTACCATTAACAAACACTGCAAGAGGTGGATGCTCCATCAGATAAGATGGTGGAGTTACATCCTCTTTACTTTCATCACTGATTCTAGTGGCTGAAAAGCCAACTGCCGGCAGTGGGACCCAACGATGTGAATCCAAAACTAACTGGAGCCAAGTAAAAGATGTTAAAGAAGTTAGTGATCACCAAGTTGTAGATTGCTTTCTTCAGGCCAAAGCTGGGCCCAAATTGTAACGCTTGGGCAACTAACCCATTTTGAGGACTAGTAAAAAAAATCCTAACTTTGTGCATTGCCTGCATACCTGAAAGTTTTCTACTGCTGTGTTCATATTCTTAGAGAATAAATTGAGCACCGCCCTGGAAAGTTGTGAAGTATATGTAATCGATGATATGGGTAAAAAAGTAGTCAAAAGGACAAAAATATGCATATGTATTTACTCTTCAAAAAGAGAAGGAAGCAAGCCTCGAAAATCCAATCCGACCCAACCAAGACCCATTGCACAATACTGTAAACAAAAAAGATCAAAAACATCATCAAATATGACGCAACATAGTTTTTTCTTTCACAAGAAGAACGGCCATAATAGCCACCTAGAAGCAATATTTCTTTTCCGCCATTACCTACATTCTGAATGTAGTATTTGATGGGAAACACACACACACAAGGGCAAAGCTGCATTATTGCAAATTTGAAACCAGGCTATCTTTCAGATGCTCAAATGCAAAAATATTTGGAATACATGCTGTTGATAAATACTAAGGTATTGTCAATTTATCATACTGATCCAAAGGCAAATGATTGAATAATACTTCTCCAATACCATATATTCTACGAGGAAACTACTATATTTAATAATGAATAATAGCTTTAAGGAAATGAAGACATGAATATAAGCAAATATTTACAGTTTTAAAATTACTTACCATACACTGTTCCAGAATATTTGTTAGTGATCCACCTTCTGTTATCTTTGGAAGCATGACTTTAAGAGTTTTAAGGTGTGACGTAATTTGATGCATGGCCCAACTAAAAAGAAGCCCGCCATCATAATTTTCTTCACTTCCAGATGTATCATCAGCAAATATTGCTCGATATTGGTTAACAACATCGAAAAGATGCGTTCTGTGACAGCTTACCATCCCTTTTAGATACTCATAAGCATTTCTCTGGTCCAAATCCTCAAGAATCCCAGTGAGCCACGTTTCTCGGCATCTCAAAAACTGAACAATGAAATATTGTCATCAGAAGGGAAATAAGAAAGTAAATTGAACAAGGATGGGCGAGTCAACCAATTATAAAAGGGTGGAGATGAAAATGAGGAATTAGCTTAGTGAATGTTACCTGTAACCAGATTTCATACTCATTAAACACTCCTATTCGGCGTAAATATCCAATAATCCGAAGGCATTCTGGTAACTGCAAACATAGACTACTGACTGACTAAAACTCCAACTAAAATCAAATTTTGCATTTGTTCAACCACTTCCAAACAAATACCTGAATATTTGAGCGAAGCTTTTGGAGAAGCTGAGAGAGAAGAGATTGGGTTGTCTGCCTAACTTCTGCAGCCAGTGCTTGAATGATGGGTATACTTTCAAGCAGAGGAAAACCGATCTCAATCAGCTGTCTTCCAAATGGATGATAAAGAAGGAAATAATAGGGGTTAACTCACTTGGGGTGCATGGTTGAGAGTTTGCAAACAAAGGCTTCTAAATCAAGAGCTTCGTCATAATTTCCATTCCTTACGCATCTGTAGAAAATTGAAAATTGAATTTAATGGTTCATTCAAGCATATATTCTATGTTACTAAGTGCTTAGCCATTTACAATTTACTCAAACACATACGTGTCCATGAGCTGAGGAATCTCAAGCAAATCAAGCAAAGTACTGTGATTTGCTAGTAGAGTCTGGTTCATCTTCCTCTTCTCCAAAATCTGTTCGGCAGATTCAATAAACTCTGTGCAACCGGATGTCAGGCTTGGGATCTCAGTAATCTGCAAAGATAAACCCTGCATATTAGCATATCTGCAGAAGAATTTGAGAATTCAAAGGATCAAAAAATAGAAAATCGATGCTTCATAAATTCTCCATTTTTACAGGATGCCCAAATCATGTAATAAAATTGAAGGACAATCCATTTTCTCTTTTAAAAGGAGTTTCTCATTTTTACTTTACTAACTCTGGTTGCCATGAGATTGTTACCCCTCTTAAAGTAGGGTAACCTCACCTAAATCTCATTGACCATCAACATTTAAAAGTTTCACCTTCTTTACCAACTCATTGAATCTTGTATATACAAACACCGAGAGAAAGTGAACACATCAGATGGAAAAGAGTTTTAATGTGCTAATCATTTATCACGCTGGGATACATCAACTGTAAACCCTTAGTGTTATCCAAAGATGCTTTCACAACTATTACAAGCATTGCATTGCATCTAACACAATAATTGAATCCATTTCTAAATGTTTTTCTCTTATAATCATAAGAAAAGAAATCACGACTCTAGTCCCTAGAGATCCACAAAATAGCCAGTAAACTGCCCTCACCAGTCCTTAAAATCACAAATCTTACCTAACTTCAGATCCAGAAAGCCAAACATTTCCAAGTGAAACATTCAAGAGTGTTCAAAGATCCTTGAAAACAGTTACTGGAACTCCTTGAATTTTGGTCCCCATATTTGAGTAATAAAAATGAAAGGAAAATGAAGTTTATAATTATTCAGCTGCATGCATTGTACTCTATTCCAATCTTCCAACTAATGTACATTTCCTATTTCCCAAATTAGTTCAAATATTCCATAGATCAAATCATATCCCAGTGTCAGACAACAGAAAAAAAGAAAAAATAAGAAAAAATTGAACGAATAATAAAGTTAATTACCAGAGATTCGAGATGCTTATCAATAGAAGACACTTCCTCTTTGATTGCAACCAACGCATCCGCGGCAGAAATAAAAGCGCGGTAATTACCAACCGCAACTTCTTGCATTTGCCTCTGAATCCTTTCCGCGTCAACTCGAAGAAGCTCCGGTTCCTTTCCATTCACAAACAAAAAACACGATTCGATCTCAAAAACAAGGTATACAAAGAAATGAAGTGAAGCATAACACAAACACAGACCTTATGAAGACGATCGAGAGTGAAAGAGAGGAGCTCGGAGACATAAGGCTGTAGAGAGACGGAGGCAAGGGGGAGGAGACTGTCCATGGCGTAGGTCGGTGACTCCGATAAGGAGACGGCGTCATCTCCGTTCTCTAGTTCCATTACCATCGTCAAATTTGCATTTAGTTTGGTCCTCTTTCGGAGGGAGAATCAGATCCAGATTGAATTACCTTTGTTTTATCCTTTTTTTTTCTTTGGGGGATAGCTTTATAGTCTGCTAGAGCTTTGTTTCTGGTTCGGTTTGTTGGATCTGAAAGATGAGCCTCAGCATTTCTGCTAGGACCCGATTTGGACCCGCTCATATTATTTTGTCCAAATTTAAAACCGACCCGTTTCTTAATCCCCTCAGCATTTTCTGCTAGGACCCGACTTTGACCCGCTCATATTATTTTGTCCAAATTTAAAACCGTCCTGTTTCGTAATAAGTAAAATACTAGCTTTGATATATATTTGGACTTTGGTATTTTAACCGGATATATTCTCTCATGTTGTACCTAGAATTTTTATCGAGAGAATCGTGTCACGGACCGTTCGTCGTGATTACGCGGGATCAAGCGAGATGTTTTTTAGTTGTGTTTAAAGCTTCAGAGCGGGATAGCATTAAGAGTGTAGTACGTGCCGAGCAGTCGTCCTATCTTGGGATGGGCGGGCTGGTCGTGCACATACTGGTCGGAAGTTGTCCCCGCTTCTCTGATGAGCCCATGGAGGGCGAAACCAATGAGCATCGGAGATCGTTAAAGCTGATCCTCGGGTATGCAAGAGACCTGAGGTGCCGCACGGGTAGAAGTCCCTGCGTTAAAACTCTGACCCCGTGACACACGTCTATTAAAATTAAGTGTATAATATGAATCAATTTAAATTAATCAAGATAAAATTTTAAAAATTAAAAAGATAATTAAATAATATTTATAATTTAATTAATATTTATAGATACAAAATATTGATAACTAATGAATTATTTAAATAAATATTAAATATAATCAGTTTTTATATATTATTTTGCTTGTTTAAATAATCCAACAATTATTAATTATCGGTTATTTTTTACCAAGTACTTTTATACATTGAGACAATATAATCTAATATCACCTATCGGTTTGATATAATTCGTTATTAGCTTTTCGTTAATTGTTAAACATGACTTTCATATTTTAAAATCATTTACGATCGTTTAAAAATACTCGTATTATCACATCTTATAAAAATTCGAGTTTTATTTTTAATTATTCTTTTTAACAAGCTAATAGTAGGGGTGAGTATTCGATCGAGTCGAGTCGAGTCAAAAAATTTTGAGTTATTCGAGTTGATAAGACATATTTTACGATTCAAACTTTATTTGAATTTTTTTGGTTCGAGTCGAGTTTAAGAGATTCGAGTTGAGTCGAGTTTTCGAGTTCCTATAAATATTTAATTGTAATTATTTATCGTATTATAGTATGATATGATTCTAATTTAAACGACTTTCTTTAATCATATAAGATATGTATATATATTTTCATATGTAACAATATTTTTTTATATTTTTATATATCAATATATATATCATAAAAAATAATAGACTCATCTCAAACTTAAAAATTAATCCTTTAATTAGTAAAAATTTCGAGTTATTCAAATTTTCATTTTACAACTCGAATTTTATTTAAAAATTTTTTGAGTCGAGTCGAAACGAGTCGAGTTTTGCTCACCCCTAGCTAATAGTGATTACAGTAGTATCTGTTCTAGAATATAATCTCCACCATTTGACTTTGATCACTCAATCACTCCGCTAGCATCGTTGGTGCTCAAACCCGTGACCTCTAGGAACAATAATTGTTTCTTTAACCACTTGACCTAAAGAACTCGTGTTATGTTTAATTATTTTTAACTAGTCTAATAAATACTTCGGAAAAAAAAAAATTGTTTGTTTGAAGAGACAAAGATTCACCCAATTGAAAAAATGAAAATTCAAACAAAAAATAAAGCCCTCTTTCAATGTCAAGAAAAAAATGATCCATAAACCTAAATCCTATTATTGTAACAAAATTTTCATTTTTGTCGAGAAGAAAAAGGTTATTGTCGAGACGTGAGGAAAAATTTTCTGCCTCTTTATTATATCTCTATCTATGTCTTTCATTAAAATTTTCTGAAAAATAAATTTTAAACCTTAATCATAACTCCTAACCTAGAACCTTACACCCTACACCCTAAACTCTCTAATTTAAAACAGAGACACGAATGAACGTATGAGAAATAAGTTGATGATTTGCACCGAAAGATGTAAGTTGCAATACATGTGTTTTGGTTTAGCTAGTTCTTCCTTGGTTGAGATTTTATCTAAATTTCTGAAATCAAATTAGAAACTTACCATTTTTAGTGTTCCATGTCATCAAATTAGTAAAAATTAATAATTTATCAACCAAAATATAATAAATTGATAACACGGATAATTTTTTTAATTTTAGTGACTAAATTAAGAGAGAATGAAACTAGAAGTGATCTGTAACGTAGTTTACCCTTATTTTTATGTTTCATTGGTTACGTTTTTCCTAGTCACAAATTTCTATTACATAAACAGTACCGAAATGTGAAATTAAAAAATAAATACTTGGGGACGTAGACAAAATAATTGGGAAACTAGTTAGGTATATTACTATACAGTTTTTTTAAAATAGATTTTCGATTATTTTTATAATATTTAAAATTATTGATTGTTTATCTTTCGAATATATAATAATTAAATATTAATTTTAATAATAGAATAGTAGAGTTCACGAATTATAATTTTGTCTTTATTTATTACCAAAAACTAGAGTACGAGAAAAAAAAAAAGGTGTTAATCGTTTAAAACTAGTATGTTTAAAGTGTATTTATAGAAGTTTCATATATAAAAGTAGTTAAAAATAATATATTTTAAATTAAAGAAGCCGTTATTTTAAATAATATGTTTAAAGTGTATTTTAAATTAAAGTGTATTTATAGGAGTTCACAAATCGTAATCTTGTCTTTATTGTTCATACGAATTATATTGTCTCAACGGTTAAGGGAACAATTGTTATTCTTGCAGATCACGAGTTTAAACACCAGTCATGCAGATTGAGCAATCAAATATCCAATAGTTAAGAGTATAATCTAGAACAAATATTATTGTAATCACTAGTAACGGATGCACATGTATGAACTTTTTAAAGTTCGCACATTTGCCTTCAAATTTTTAAAATTTTATGAGTTAGTCTTAATTTTTTTAATATTTATGAATTGTGTTCATCTTGAAATTTTAAAATTTCATATGTACTCACCCTCAAATATTTTTTTGGATCTGCTACTGATAACCACCATAATTGATTAAAAAACCACATATTTATCTTTTTCAATTTAAAATATTTAAATAATATGTCAAATTTAAGGAAAAAATAATCTATGATAGAAAAAAAAAATATTTGCATGACATTAAATTTTGACCTCCTCATGCCTACGCACAAAACACAATATCAAGTGATTCAATAACTAGCAAGTGAGTTGATATATGTAAACATTTTTCATACTTGATTTTTTTACACGATTTACAAGTAATCTATTTTGAGCATCAAATTTTGATTAATAATTTAATCATTTTAAGCATATAAGATACTGCTATAAATGTCTACTAAAGTAAAATATGTGTTGAGATATTGATTTTGATATAATAATTGAAAAATATTTTGTACTAATTTAAAAAGAATTTAAAATAGTTATTATGTTCAAACTACTTGAAAATAAATTTGAAAAGTTTTTGAGAGCTTTTAGAAGTGTTTGAAACGTTTTAAAATAATCAAACTTATGTTTTTAATTGAAAGTTTCGAAACTTTCACTCAAGGTTTCAAAAGCTCTCAGGCGGAATGGTTTTTTTCTTGAAACCTTGGTCCTATAACGGTTATATTTTTGTAAGGTTTCAAAACCTCTGGTAAAGATTTCGAAACCTCTGTGTAGGTAAAAATTTAATATTCAATTTTATGACTTCCCAACGATTCCAAAAGATCTCCAACAACTATAAACGGCTAGATTATGATTTGGGATGATAAAAAGAAGTCTCAAGCATCAAGAGAAGATTAATGCTTACATTTTAACAACAATATGATGAAAGATTTGTCTTAGACCTTAATTCTCATCTTCTAGGTAGACAAAACTTGTGAGCTTAATGTTTATGTATGCTCAAGTGTCTTAGGATTGAGTGGGAGCTTAGTTGCAAACAATTTCCCTTATTAGAAGGCTTCAAGTTTGCTTAGAATTCTCTTTGTGAGTGAATTCTCAAAGTTTGATTGTGAACTTTGGATGCTTGATTCGGGTTGTGAATCAAGGTTGTAAGGTTATCTCTTTGTTCCTCAAAAGGTTGAATTCTTAGTGAATTTTGGAAGTCCTTAGTGGGAAGCTAAGGTAGTGGATGTAGGACTTGGATTAGAAGTTCGAACCACTATAAATCCTTGTGTTCATTGTCTGTTTTCATTGCTTTCACAACTAACTCCCAAACTACCAATTCTCCATCACTTGACTAAGTGAAATCGATTATTCATTGAACTATATCAAACCTACAATATGGATTCATAATTTTAATACGAGAGCTTTTACCTTTACCCATTAAAAAATATGGTTCAAAGTTTCCAAATTATCACATTTTGCTAACAAAATCATTTTATTTTTTATCGTTAACCTTAAACATTTATTTTTATTCCAACAATTTAAAAAATATATAAATATTTTAAATTTTATAACGTTTTAATAATTTCTCTCTTTATATACATGTGCATTAAGGATCCTCTTAGATAATATAACACTGACAAATTTTATAGATTTTCTGAATTATAGGATGAGTAAATATTTAAGATTAAAATATTTAAATTTTATATTATGTTATGGATTTTTTTCTCTCTATGTAAAGTCATGATCCAGATGTACAATACTAAATTATTTATTTTTACATTAGTTTAATATGATTTAGTTAATTAAGATTAATAATCATAATTAAAAAAATTAAATTAAAAATAATACCTTTTTAAGAAAATATTTTTTATTAATATTAATCATTTATTTTCACTCATTAAACAATACTAAAAATATAAAATTATATATAATTTCTCTCAAACACAAAAAAAACAAAAAAAAAAAAGTCATTAGTTATGCTTACAAGACTAAGTGACTTACTTTAGTTAATATAGTTGAATAATTAAATATTTAAATTTTTATTTTGTAGGCGGCTAAAAATAAAAACAGTATCTAAAAGAGATATTCAAGGCGAGATTTTCTCACCGACTTTCATTAGAAAAATGAAGAAATTTTTTGTAAGCCTCTAATAAATTCATTTGACTTCCATTACTTCAACACACATCAACCTTAAAAGTTATTAACTATTCGTTGACCAAACCTCACTATTTTCAAAATAATTTATCATATTATGAAAATTTAATTTCATCAATAAATTTTTTAAAAATAAAACTCCATAACTAAATTTATTTTAATATTTTATCGATATCTGAAGTAATTTTGACCCGTGACGGAGATTAATAGGATGAGAAGGGACAATCGTCTTTTATTTTTAATTTTCTATTATTTTTGTCTTTTTATTTATTTATTTATAAAATAGCTTTTTATGAATTTATTTTTCAGTTTTAAATATTTATGTTTTGCCCTCGAATCTCAAATCTTGACTTCGTTCCTAATCCAGTGGTAAAGAATGATGCAATTTATCTAGGTATCATATTCGAGCATCATGTGTACACTGTATGTATACGTTATTAAATGACTAAAAATGAACAAATATTATCTTATAATAACGTCAACATATTTTAAAAGATATTTTGATATAATTTATAAAAATGATACACGTGACAACGATAATATTTTTTTATTAGGGGTGTATATTATTCGGTTTTAACCGAATTAATTGACTAAACCGAAATTATTTTGGTTAATTCGGTGGGTTAATTTTAGTTAAGTTTGGTTAACGGTTATTTTTTTTTTAAAATTCGTTAACGGTTAATTCAATTCAAAATCGGTTAAATAGCCAAATTAACCGAATTATTAAATATTAAATATTATATATATTTATTTTTACTCATTTAACTTTTAAAAAAATATAAAATGTTCATTAATTTTTATATTTTAAAATAGTCACTAATTTTTTATTAATTTGATATAAAATAAAAGTTTAATAACTTAAAAAATTAATTTAGCATAATTTAGTGACTTATTATGTAATTTAACTAAAATTTATAATAAATTTCGATTAATTCGGTCAATTGAATTAATTAACTAAAATAATTTTAGTTTAGTTAATTCGATTAAAGATAATTTAGTTTGATTAACGATTAAGGTTTTAAAATTTTGATTAATTCGATTAACGACTAAGGTTTTAAAATTTTAATTAATTCAATTTTGGTTAATTCGGTTCGACCACTGGCCGAATTAACCGAATACAAACCCTTATTTTTTATACAATCCAAATTCGGATAACATAATTTACGATGCATATAAACATATTTAGATCTAAAATCGAACGCAAAGAATTATATTAAAATATTAAAAATAATGTCTCTCGTACGCCATAGAGTAGACCCAAATCCACTAGTTAACTAAAAGAATTATTTGACCAAACCTAAAACCAATTAATGTAATCTTGTCCGTTGGATTTCCTGAATCTTGTTGTTGCTTCTTTGCTCCTTTTGCCGCCTACAAATATACTCTTTAATTAGTTCAAATGTTGCACTCATTTTATTTATTTAATTAATTCTCAAATTATATAAATTTATATTTTAGGGTTATATCCTCAACCATAAATTAATAAAGAATATCATATTAATTATTTGTCCAGGTGAAATGTGTGGAATCTTTCTTTTCATTAAAATTGAATTAATATCTAGGACAAGGGAAAATATCTACCATCTAATTAGTAATTAACACTAATTTTTGTTATAATTAATTAATAAGTTGACTTTAACCAAATTGCATAATTTTTTTTGTATACTAACTATTCTTGCATTTAAAGATTTTATGTCACTTTAAGTTTTATATTTCATAAACATGTAAACTGTAAAGTAACATCATTAATTAAGTAACAAGCATAGGATTTTTTTTATAGTAACCACTTAATTTATATTAAAATCGTAAAAGATATTATGATTATAACGTATTTATGAAAGACGATAATAAAATTAATCTATCAAAATTTCTTATAATTTGAAAATAAAGAAAAGTGAATACTTTTATAGTAGATTATATCATGAACCATGTTCATCACGTCATCCATGGTTTATGCAATTAGGTCCGTTATCTTTAAGTAACTACCTGATAATTACCACTCAATAATTACATGTAAAAAGAGTAATGATTCACCTTAAAAAAATGAGATGGACTGATATGATTAATAACGTGGTGAAAATGATTCATGATATAATTTCTCCTTTCATAAAGATGAGCATGCTATCAAAAGTGAATACATCCATAGAGATGTATAATGAGTGAAAAATAAGTAATGAGTAATCCAAACTATCATGTAGAATATTTCGTTACCAAGACTGATTATATCGGTAACCAACTATCAACCGAGTAAAATAACAACTTTTTATAACCCGATAATCAATACTAAAATTAATTGCCGAGCTAAATTGAGTTTCAACAACTCATTATCAAACCATCGATCGATATATATTTGACTTTTTAAGTATTCTAATTTGTTCTTCAAGTAACTCTCGAGCTTAACTGGATATTTTACTTTTTAATATATATAAAGGAGTGATGGCTAAGTTTCTTTGTTATATAAACACTGTGCATACTTAGCAAAGCTATGTACACTAGACAACTTCCAATCTCAAAAACCCTAATCATACTCAAAGCACAATTCCCATGGCTAAACTTGGTGTTGATTTTCTCTTGCTTCTCCTAGTCATCTCCATGATTCAAACTACCGTACGTACTCTTCTCTTTGTTTGCCATTATAGTCTAATTTTAATATCAAATTTCCAAAGTTCTGCAAATTTTTCTTTGATTCCTCTTCATTTATAGGTCTTGGCATCGTACGGACAAGGAGATCAAGATTATGATCATGTAAGTCTACATGTTTAATCTATTTTTAAAGCCAATATATATATATATATATATATATATATATATATATATATATATCAGAGCTTATGTCAGACTGAATCTCATATTCTTTGATCTGCAGAAGAATTATGGTCCCAGAAGCCTCAAGAGTTACCGTAAGCAAACTTCAAACTAGATTTGTAGTGTTGATTTGTCTTTATTTCGAATTTAACAAAACGTAGAGAAAATGAAATTTTCTAAGCCTTTTTACATTCCCATTTGCAGGAAAGTCTAGAAAGATGATAGAATTGGAACGAATCCTACTCGATACCGCCGGGGAACCCAAACCTGATTATGATGTTTCTACCATATCTAAAGCCCTCGACCTCCAAGGCAGCGTTGAAACCGGCGGAATTACTGTTGCGGCCAGCAAAGATTTCGGTTATCTTTATTCGTCTCTGCCGTTGGCTTTGATTAAACCATCGGGAGCAGATGATATAGCTCGGGTTATTAAGGCTGTGTCGCGGGTTCCTCGCACGACGGTAGCGGCTAGGGGTAACGGTCACTCCGTCAACGGTCAGGCAATGACCGATGGAGGGCTCGTGATAGACATGCGTTCCACGGAGGAAAACCATTTCCGGCTCTTAACAATAGATGGTGGTTCCCCTGATTACATCGATGTCTCCGGCGGGGCATTGTGGGAAGACATCTTGACACGGTGCGTTTCGGAGTTTGGTTTGGCACCCAGGTCGTGGACAGATTACTTGGGATTAACGGTGGGTGGGACATTATCGAACGCCGGCGTCAGTGGCCAGGCTTTCCGTTATGGTCCCCAAATATCGAACGTAATGGAATTGGACGTTGTAACCGGGAAAGGAGATATAACCGTCTGCTCCGAAACCCAGAACCCGGAACTCTTCTTCGGAGTCCTCGGCGGGTTGGGCCAGTTCGGTATTATTACCCGAGCAAGGGTTAAGCTTCAGACAGCTCCAGACATGGTGGGTTTCACTTTCATTGCATGAGAAACACTGTTACGCTACGTAATTTATGTTGTTCTACGATGTTTTTTTATGTGATCAGGTAAGATGGATCAGGGTAGTGTACTCCGAGTTTGAGGACTTCACTCGGGATGCTGAGTTTCTGGTGAGTCGGAAAGACGGCGAGTCGTTTGATTACATAGAAGGTTTCGTATTTTCCAACAAAGATGACCCTGTTAATGGCTGGCCATCCGTACCATTGGACCCGAACCATGGGTTCAACCCGGCGCTTATCCCTTCAACAGCCGGCTCAGTCCTCTATTGTCTGGAAGTGGCTTTCCAATACCGCAACGGTGACCAGCCTTCGACCGTTGATACGGTAATATATATTTAATTACATTTTTGGCCATTATTTTAATAATCTCCTGTATCAAAGTCAATGACTGATTTAAAAAGTTGACTGAGTTTTGACTTTGTAAGTGGGTCCCTATAGCCCGAACAAAAAACCGGGTCCCACAGTTTCATCAACCATGTCAACGGATACCTCATCGACCCATCTTTCTTTTACTGCGGTTTCAGGCTGTGAGTGAACTTCTTAAAGGGCTTGGTTTCGTGGAGGGTTTGAAGTTCCAGGTGGACCTGAGCTACGTGGAGTTTCTATTGCGTCTGAAGCGAGTGGAGGAAGAATTGATGGCCAGTGGCATCTGGGAAGGCCCTCATCCATGGTTGAACCTCTTCATCTCCAAATCAAGCATCGCTGATTTTGATCAGACGGTGTTTAAGGAGATGCTGAAAGATGGAATCGGTGGGCCCATGCTGATCTACCCGCTTCTGCGAAGCAAGTGAGTAGTCTATTTATCACAACATACATCTTGGGACCAAAGATGACACGGGTCGAGTCGGGTTGGATTGAGTTGGATTTTTATTTATCCGAACCCAATTTAAATATAAATATTTTAAATCTAACTTTGGTCTAAATATTTTTTAAAAAGTTTGACTCAATTTAACTCAAAATAAATATTTTAAATTCGATTATGACTCGACCCGATTTATAAAAAAAAATAAATTCAGGACTAAAATATATATAAAAAATTCAGAAACTTAATTATAAAAAATAAAATTTTAAGGATTAAATTAAAAATAAAAAATTAACTTTAATGACCTAATAATAAAAATATATAGATAGATCGACAACCATTATTATAAATACCTCTAAAAAATTATGAAAAAATTACATATTTAATCTTAAGTCGAGTTAGATATTTTACACCACAAACCTAAATCCGTCCCGATACTACTTTAAAAAATTACCCGACCTGAACTTGCTTTTTTCATAAAATATCATGCTCGATCGGGTCGGGTAAAATGTTCATCCTACTGGGGACCCTGCATTATATTCAAGCACGTGTCATATTAGGTTTTGATCACCTGGCCTATTGCACTGTTGTTTTTCAGGTGGGATAACCGTACGTCTGTTGCGTTACCGGACAGTGAAATCTTCTACCTGGTTGCGTTGCTTCGGTCGGTGCCGGAAGGGCCGTTGGTTGAGACAGCGTTGGCACAAAACAATGAGATTGTTGCGTGGTGCATGCAAGAGGGGATGGATTTCAAGCAATATCTCCCACACTACCAGACCAAAGAGGACTGGAAAATACATTTTGGGAATCAATGGGCCAGATTTGTGGAGAGGAAGGCTAGTTTTGATCCTATGGCTATCCTTGCACCTGGACAAAATATATTTAAAAGGACACAACATTCGTAAATACTTGGAAAATACTATGGTTTTTAGTGTTAATGTCACATGTAACGCGATTTATGGACATGGTATGCAACTTGTAATAAATATGGATGTAAGGGAAAAAGATTTTACAAATTACATTCAAATCTTTCTTTGTAAAAGTAATCAAAAGATCTTTCAATAATTAGAGAAATTATATCATGGGTAAGTCTTATCGCGTCATCTATGAGATCAACCACTAAAAAACATTCAACCCATATTTTTTTATATCATATTTTTTAAGTGAATCTTCACTCATATTTACTGTTAATTCATTTTAAAAATAATTTCTTCAAGTGAAAATTCAATTGAAAAAAATATGACATGAAAAAATTGATGAGTTGTGTGGTTTTTAGTGGTTGGTCCATGGACACGTGGTGGAACTTACCCATAATATAATTTTTTCAATAATTGATTTCTCATGTTATTACGTAATTTATTTTTTACGATAATCGCAGTTAAAAAGTAATTTTATTATTAACGTTATCATAAATAAAAGCAATACATAATCTATGTGTGAAGAAGTATTAACACCCTTGTAACGTCTAAAATCGATATACATTTATGATGTGCGAAGAAGTATTGATAAAAAATCTTAAAATTTAAATTGGATTTAATTAAATGTTATCTATTGAATATAAACTTTAATTAAATAGGTTTTAATATTTGATGGTTTGAATTACTTAATCATTTAAGTAATAAGGGTAATTTTATATTGATACCATAAATTAAATCGATATCTAATAAGCTTGAATGTCATATTCATTTACGATTCCTATTAAGTAATTTAAATATGATGATTACTATTAACATTTGGTCAATATTTAGTAAGTTAAGATATTACAACTTAAATATTCAAGTTAATAGATATTTTATTTTTTGATTGATAGTTGAATAATATTATAAGCCTCGTTAAAACCTCTCTAACTTAAAAAAATTAATAAACGATAATTAAATGCACGTCACGTTAATGTTTTAAAATAGACACAAAGGCTTACTGAAGTCCTAATTTAAAAATCCAAATAATAAAAATATATAATTAATGATCTATTATTAAATAAATTCTTCTTATATTAATAGTAATCAATTAAAATCTATGAAAGTAAGGAAACCTAATATTTTATAAAATTATCTCAGAAGGTATAAAGATAATTTTAACCCTTGATGTCTATAATTTTTATTATTTTAGTCCTTATTTTTTTGGATAAATTTAACTATTAACCTGTGTCTTTTTGACAAATAACTTATTTTTAACTAACATAATGATTAGACCGTTAAAATTTTAATAATATTGATATGTCATATATATGTGATAATATATTTTAAATAAGATGACATCTAGTCTCATTCTACATACATATATATATAACATATCATTATCGTTAAAAATTTTACGATAATAACAAATATATACATGTAAAATATAATTTTATTCTAACATAAAATATAAAACAATTAAAATTCAAATAAAATATTAAAAATTAATTAAATCTAAAATAAAAGGTTACCAAACGTTCTCAAATCTTAAATATCATTCTACATATATATGATATATCATTGTCCTTAATTTTTTAACTATCTAATCATTAGACTAGTTAAAAAATGAGATATTTATAAAAAAGATACAGGTTAAGGGCTAAATTTATCTTAAAAAAGGATGAGAGCCAAAATAATAAAAATCATAAAAGTTAAGGGTTAAAATTATCTTTATACCTAAATTAAATTAATAATCATAATTATTAATTATGCTACATCTAATATTAATTTCATATCCTAAAATAATTAAGAAGAATAAATTTTGAATGCAACACAGTAATAAGTTAATCTCTTGGATTAAAATTGGCCCTTTTATTCCTTCAATACACAGCAGTAGCAAAGTAAGCACAGGCTGATCTTCAATGGAGCTCTACCAAAATTTGGAAAAATTATTTTATGAACCTTCAAAAATTTCCAAAATTTCTCAAAAATCATATATAATGATTCAAAAAAAATTAGAAATTGTCTCAATGGCTCTCAAAATTTCTGAATTTTGTACATAATTTTTTACTTGGCTCCCACCCACCACGACAGTACTGAAAAACCAAGTTCACATGGCTTGAAGAGCCTTCTGGTGCTCAGGGCAAGTCAGCTTTGCCAAAGCAGCGACGGCTAACGAGTTGACATACGTGCATGGCTCAGTGTAAACCGATGTCCAACGTAGATCACTGAACTTATCTTGCATATCAGGTCCACCGAGGATAGCTCCGGTTAACTCATTGGGGTTGGGTTGATCTTTGTTGAACCAACGTGAGAAGCTCAGGGCACAGTTGATGTCTAGGTTAGCTTCCGACATCGGCACCGAGGCACCCCTGTGGTGTGCTTGTTTCGGTGGATTCGTCCCGAATCCGACCATGTATGATCTCCCTTGTGGGTTCTGTCCTAGTATGTAATCTATCTGCTGCTTGGCGAAAGTCCAGAGATGTGTAGCATCAAACTGTTTATCACAACATTGGACCATTTCATTGTAACGATGAAGCAAATCGCCGTAGATTGAAAAGAGGAAAGCAGCTCCGGTAACATACTGGAGGTTGGCTCCATCTCTCAGGTGAATCAAACCACCCGGAGTCTTGGGAACTTTGAAATATGGACTCTCGGGAAGGACCGAGCAAATGTAGCTGTCGGCATGGTCTTTGTAAGATTTCAAAAGCACATCATGCGTTTGAAAGAAACTCTGCAACACCCATTAATATAGATGATCATCAGATTCATGGCAAAACAAAATGGGGTTTAAATTGTATCAATGAATGTATGAACATGAACATGAACATGAACATGCCTCAGAAAGGAGCACTTGGATTCCAGCATATTTAAGGTCCCAATTAAACTCATCTACAATGGCAACAGTGGCTTCTTCTGTGATAAACTTCCAATAGGTGTTCTGTCGGGTGGCAATGAATAGCCATCCTGCAGCCCACAACAGCTCATCCTACAAAAAATACACCATCACCATGCATTCTCTAAGCTTCTGTTTAGGTTCAAGGTTCAGACAGAGACGAACCCAGATTTTTACGTAAGGGGTGCAATCTATCGAGAATATATATTAGAAATGTAAGGGTGCGACTGTTCGTCTGCACCTGGCACCCCTAGGTCCATCCATGGGTTCAGAAATATTGATTGAAATAGAAAGATTACATGATAGCCAGAGAAAGAGCAATAGAAAGGGCATTCTCCATCGAAAGTTCCTTTGTCCTTATTTGCCAATCTGAAAAGCTGCAACCAAGAAATAAATTTAACGTCCAAAAACCTTGGAACAAACCTATACGTACATATAAATGTGTATGCATTAATATTATGCAGACCGATTTGGCTTTGTTAAGAAGACGATGTGAATAATGAATGCCAATGGTTCTAAAGACAATAGAAGCAGCAGCCATTGCTGCTGAAGTTTCAGCTGCAATCTCTGTTCCAGGCCTGCTCTCGTTAATCTGCAACACGGTTCTCGGCGTCTTCATATTCTCTGGTCTGACCCAACATTTATGATCTTCCACAGGGTCACCAACCTGAACGAACAACTTATGCTTTCTAGAAGCACATTTTATAAAATAATCAGTGCCCCAACGAATAGCCTCATAAACATTTTCCAGTTCCCCAGCAGATTGAAGCTCATCTCTGTAGGCAAGAGCCGACCATGCCAGGGTGCTGACGGTGAAGGCCATAGGTAACCCATACTTCACATTGTCTCCGGCATCGTAATATCCTCCGACAAGGTCCACCTGTTGATGTCATAATTAACATGCAAATACAAATAATCAGAAGATCATGGATGGAAGTAGAAAGGGGATGGGTTGATTACATTTGCATCTTTTCCATCCTCAAGAGCTGAATCTCCCCTCCATTTCACTCTATTAGTAGGAGGGAGTTTCCCTGACCTTTGTGCTTCCAAGAAAATAAGGGATTTTGAGAGAGCTTCCCTGTAGTTAAAACCTTGACTACTAACACCGATTAGACACCATTGGAAAATCGCCAACCATGCAACGACGGCAGTGGCGGATGCTGTTGCCAAAGTTGCCATGGAAATAAAAAGACCCAGATTTCTGTGAGTATTTATATCAATTATAAGCCTATAATCTAAGTCTTTCCAAGAGCTCCGAGGCGTCGGAGCTCTCTGTTTTTTATTTTTATTTCTTCCAAAGTTTTGGAAGGGATGATTGATGAATGGGAAAGATGGAGGGAGAGTGATTATAAGGAATCCCATAGGAATGTGCAGGTTAAACTTAGTAATGGTGGAGAGTGGTTTTAGGGAAGATGGTGGGTGAAATTAATCCTAAGAATGAGAAATTATATATTAATTTTATTTTAATTTAATTTATAATAAAAATAAATAAAGATTCACTTAATAAAAACGATTCTCGAGATCGAAACCTGCATCTAAGGTTCCAACATAGTACAGTTTTAAGCTCTAACTAAGAGCTCATATACATTATTGTTATTATCCCAACTAGCACGCTTCAACATTTCAAAGCTTTCACGGCTTCCCAAGAAATCAATTCGTTTGAAAATCACATATCCACATTCCACTGTCTCTTCGCTGGAGTACACTGCTCGGAGCCGGTCTGCATGGCTCGAATCCGACAGAATCACACACTCGTTTTCGTGAGACGTCATGTTTTCCTACAAAGAAATTAGCAAACACAAATGAATAAAAGAATCATTCGGGTGAAGATTCGAGATAGTCCTTGCCTGAGGGTCATCGGACGACTGCGAGAGTCGAATGCAGTTCTGGACATGTTGCATGCGCAATCTATAGGTAAGAAAACTTAGTCCAACTTAATACCTGATAAAAGGCATAGATATAATCCAAGACCTGTATACATGTAAAGCCAGTATAGCTGAAATATGTCCGTGAAGAAGGCCCCATCTCTGAAAATCGATCAACCGGAAATAATATGGTAATAAACTGTTTTCTGAATATCAATTCATTTTTCTCACTGCCAACGAGTTACAGGGAACAAATAGGGTGAGACAATGCACTGTTCCAATCTGCGTAGCCAAACCAGCACACTACAAGACTTGCGCCGCAGATTAAATGAATCAAACACATTAAATGAATCAAGGAATTGCTAAAAGCAACACACAAGTTAAACATAACTAAACAGACATATGGAAGATTACCTTATTCCGTAGTTCATCAGGAATATCAGATTCAACATACACGGTATGGCCAGATAGCATTGAGCCCATACTTTTATTACAGACTCTTTCGGAAAATTGTATGTTCGGTTTTTGTATCATGTCAATCTTCTTGGCTTCATGAAAACTAGAAGGAAGACATGAACTTTCAGAAGCTGGAGACTTGATAAACCGATTCAATTCGTCTCCATGCTTTCTATGTTCTGTAACACCCTTCACAGTGTAGAGTGATTCACTTAACCGTACTGTAGCAAATGAAGGGGGAAAATTATTCATATATACTAACAGAAATCAAAATCCATGGTAGAACTTCAGGAAGGAACAATGCATGCTGTAAGATAATCTACTAGGAAATTTTCATATCAGACAACCTTGTAAGTTGTAAGGATTCGAAACGAGCATGTTTTAAAGCAGTCTGATCTTATCATTCCTCTTGGCACTGTCCACAAACCATCCGAGCGTAACGACGAATAGACTGTTTCTCGATCCATGTTTCAGAGCATGTTCAAACTTACGACCACAAATGCTGTAACCAGAACCAGAACCAGAACCAGAACCAAAAGGAGAAGGAGAAGGAGAAGGGAAGGATTCATTTCGTTTAGATACAAAACTGCCAACCTTTAGACAAGCCAGTTACACAAGTAACCAGACCAGAAAAAGGACCATTGGATTCAACCATTGACGGTTCAGAGTCAAGGGAGGTAGAAGAAGCAGGGGACAATGGTTCAACCGATTGGAAACTTCTAAATGATGGCATTGAAGATGAGAACCCAACAAACAACCTTTGCTGTTTATCACTTCCACCCGGTTAAGACCCCCCATGTTTTCTTCTTTCACCCACATCAAATGTTTGAAATTTTGTCATAAAAGGAAAGGAATCACTATCATTCATGGTCACTCATAAAAGGAATGAAAGGAAAGGAATCAAAGGATTCAAATTTTTGTCATAAATGGATTAGTAGGAGGAATCACTGTCTCATAAAAGGAAAGGAATGGGATACAACCTATTAAATGGATAAATTATTTTATGTACCAGTTTCACCAGTTATTTATGGTTTTTAACCACTAAAAATTAAATAATTAATTTTATATTTTCTATATCATTCTTTTTTTTCTAATTAATCTCTATGTAATCACTTATTATCTATTTATATGGTAATAAAAAAATTAAAGATTTACTCTTAAAAAATAATATAAAAAATATATAATTAATTGATTAATTTTTAATGGTTAAGATCATGAATGACGTAATAAAACCGGCTTGTAGGATAATTTTTACGTTAAACCAAAGCTGAAACACTACATTTATGGACGCCAAAATACATTCGTTTGGTATTTTAAACACCTAACCCTTTCCCAATGAATAGGGTAAATTAGTACCTTATCATTGTATTTTTTTTTTAAAAAAATATATTTTAATTATTAAAATTTAAATTTTGAATATATATTTTTAAATTTTTTTATTAATTTTATGAGGCTTGTTAAACTCACTAAAAACTTATCTTATTTTTAACTAAATTAAAATTTAATAATACTCTATGAGACTTAATATTAACATAAATTAACAAATTTAATAAAAATAAATAACAAAAAAATATATAAAACACTTTTAAAGTCTAAATTCTAAACTAACAATCCATAGATACTAAAACAGTATATTAAAACTAAAATAATAATCTATAAATTAATATTTATTATATATATTTATTTTTTGAATGAAATAATTACTAAAAATTATTTTAAAAAGTTAAAGAGTTGTATTCAAACTTATCGAATCGAGTTAGACTTTGCTCGATTCTATTCGTTCATGTCTCAAGTCAAGTTCGATTCGAGTCAATTCAAATCAAGCATTTACCTAATTTCGACCGAGTCGAGTTCGAGTAGCTCACGAGCTACTCAATTCGTTAAGCATCCCTATATAAAACACATATTACTGAGTTTTATAAGTTAACGTATTAATTTATTATTTTCGAGCATAAGTCGATAGATTGCTTGTTCGAAGGAACACATTGACAAAGATTTTAACCCAAATAATTATCACATTTATCATACGTGAAACATTTATATAGAACTTAAAACAGTTTTAATTTTTTTAAATGTAATGATTTTTATTTTCTTTTTAATTTCAAATCTGAACGTGCAAATCCATGTTTGTATACAAATATGTTAATATACAATAAATCTAATGAAAAGTTGGAAAATAATTCAAACAAGGAAAATACACAAATACAGAATCTGTATGTAAGGAAGAAATCAAAGGATTCCATATAAAATTTGTCTATTGTCTCTTAACTCTAGCTTATAAATACTCAGAATGCAGTAGCACAGAAACCAAGAGAGAAAATAAAACTTCAGATTGATTACTTCCACTACAATGGCAAACATTCTAAACTTATTCTTTGCAGCTCTCTTCATGGCTTTCATTGGTCAAGGTATAACAATTATACAGACACATACACATACATATATATATATATATAATATATATTTATGTATACACATGCACTTAAATTAGAGGGTTTTAGGACAAGTCAAAGGCATCTTTCAAGTGTTGTTTTAGGGCTGAAATGTATATCTGTGTTGTTCCCAACTTACTGGAACATCATGTACTCATTTTTCTCTTGTTTTTTTTTTTCCCAAGGGTATTGTCAGTGCTCACTATCCAATGTGATCATCAGCCAAGCAAAGACTGGACAAACAGTTCAGAGCAAACCTGAATGGAAAGTGAGCATCAGCAACAATTGTATCTGCACTCAGTCGGATTTGAAACTCAGTTGTGATGGATTTCAGACCGTGGAAGCCGTTGATCCATCGGTGATGTCGAAATCAGGGGGAGAATGTTTGATCAACAATGGACAACCAATAAGTTCTTCCACTAACCTCAGTTTCAACTATGCTTGGGATACTTCCTTCCCTTTCAAGACACTTTCTTCACAAGTCAATTGTTCCTAAAGATTCAATCTTTAGTGGTACTTTGATTAACTATGTTTAAATAAAGGAAGGATAAACATTATTGTGTCCCACAAATCCCAAATTTTTATAAAAATCACCAAAATTTTGAAATTATATTCTTCAATTCCTTATAGTACCTGGATGTTGTTATTGTATTCCAATAATTTTATTAAACGACTTTTTAATATCAGTATGATCGACCTAATATAGATTGGAACCAACGACTAAAATAAGGTCATAAAATTTATTGACAGATTGGTCTGTATCACTCATGTTCTTGAATGAAATAATGAAGATGGTATCATAAATAACATTAGGTACCTATTTTAAAAAAATGTATAGTTCAGACACTTATTTTAACCGAAAAAAACATTAGGCACCCATTTCAGAAGACATTTGTTTTTGAGTTAAGCCAAAAATAATTTAGTGACTAATGTAAAAGAGTTTCAGTTGTTTGAGGACTAATGATGTTATTTATCCAATTATAAAACAGCCCCGGAAATAAAGTAAGAGTACCTCGATACCTAAAAAAATCAGTATATTCATCAGTTTTTTTTTGCCGACGAACTGAGAAGAAAAGGAGACCGGAAATGTCATCGGAGCCCCCGCCTTTCCAGGAAGCACCACGCTGCGAAGTCTGCAAATGCAGCTTCAACACTTTCAGGCGCCGGGTATATAATTATTATTCTCAAATCCTTTACTCTTTTTCTTTAATTTTCATTTTTTAATCGAATTAATGACCGATCGTTTTAATTTAATTCGATGGAAACAATAAACGTAGTGTCCGATGATGCAAAAGTTACCGATTAGGTTTTTTAGTCATAGATCGTTAATTGTTTAAACTCTATTGGAGGGCGCTCCTTTGCTTTGATCTTAGTTGTTTGACCTATGTATTCGCTCTACAGATGAGTTATTTTTTTCATCATAATGCTGATTCAGAGTTCTTCTGAATTTAATTGTATATTTTTATGGTTTGATTTTGATACGGTATATTGATGCTTTGGAAGTGTTGATAACCCGGTTTATGGCTAGGCGTACTGCTATATTAATTTGAAGATTGAACCGGGTGCATGCCTGATCTCGTGAGTATGTGATTGGGGCTTAGTCCTTGCCTTCGAACTCGAGGGATTTGGGTTCAGTCGACAGAATCAATGATTGAAGCCTATGTGTATGCTATCAAAAGACGTAATTGGTTCTGATTGGGGAAACTGTTATGCAAGACTACAATGCTTTGCTAATGATGATCTAAAGTGGTATAATCACGATACAAAAGTCGATAGATCTTGTATGATATTGACTATAATCAAAGTGATGTTAGCACTTAGCATGCTACTTGTCATGGAATAGGTGCTGTAAAAAGTTGTGATTATATTTCTTGGTTATAAGGAAACATAAATGGAAATGGAAATGTACATACTTTTTTGTCTGCAATCTATCTTTGAATTAGGTATGCTTCTATTCTATATTGGACTGATTGCTTTATGGAAAATGCATGAAACCATCTTCGTTTTGCAGCATCATTGTCGATGTTGTGGACGGACATTTTGCCACGAACATTCCTCTAATCAAATGGTTCGATCTCCCAGCCCCTCCATTTAAGGGTCAACAATTCATTTCTCAAGTTTTAAAAATTTGAATAAGCCAGTTTCATTGAGGAATCTGTTGTATTTTTTTTATTGTGTGCATTCAGGCTTTACCACAATTTGGCATACTTTCGTCTGTTCGAGTTTGTGCAGATTGTTTCAATAAATCCTCAGGGTAAATGTTTCTTGACTAAATGAACATATACACATTTAAATATCATTGATTAGAAAGGGAAGGGGGAGGTAGTGTAGTTTTGATATGTTTTAGATTGTTGGTGTTGGTGGATACTCTTGCTTCATTTTGATTTTCTTCTTATTAACTTGAACACAATTTAAGAGAATGCTTCGAACTATTTGCTTTGTTTCTTCACATTATTTTTCTTTTGAATTTATTTGGGTGCAGATCTGCAAAAGCTGATCCTCAGCCTCCTTTAGGTGGAGTTGATTCCGTTACAGCTGAAGTCTCTAGATTAGACATTAATGCTGTTGTGGGTTCACAAAGTGATGCAACTGCAAAGCAACAGCCTGTTGCAAGCATTGCGGATTGCAAGTGTGGAATGCCTTTGTGTATTTGTGAAGCTCCAACACAAACTACAGTCACAGTTCCACTTAAGGTATGGATTCTTCTGTAGTTTTGGCGGCACCTCATACACTGATCCAAGCTTGTCTTATGGACCCTTATTTGTTTGCGTGGCAGATAAACCCTCCATCCTCGATGCCTTCATCAAATCCTAAATCAAAAAAGATTGCCGCTGTTCCCAAGAGTAGAGGCTCCACCTCAAACAGTAAATCTAGGTATGTATGATATTGTGTAGTTTTTGTATTCAGTCTTTTTTTCTTTACTCTTTCAAAACATAATGATGTTTACAAGAGAATCAGCAATAAAACAGCATACTTATAACTGGGAAATGAATATAAAAGATGGAACTCTAGAAAACTTAGGGATATAAAACATCACATGATGTTTGATTTCAAATGGTTTAGCATATGTGTGTGGAATTTGAGCATGGGAATCCCAACACTTTCTGGCGGCCTCTTCTAGTAGCCCGAGTTATTTGAAACCTAGCAAAATTATGGCCTTATGGGGCATAAAACACTGAAATCAGCTTACTTTCTCTCTTGATCTTGCTTTCTTTCCACTCAACTTTTTGATAGAAGTTACTAGCATGAATTTTAATTTAGTGGAGGATAATTGTGAGAAAAAACCCTCACTATTTCCACTTTCCCGCCATCTGGATTTTTAAGTCTAATTTTGCTTTCTGTTTTACACTGCGCTTTTAGATATTTAGATATGGTTAACATCTTTGCAGTTCGGTCTTCAATCCTGGTCTCGTGACCAATGGTACTTCTGCAGATAAATCTCAGATGGATTATGATGTAAATGGAGAGGTAGAAGTAGAATTCTTTAATTATTATTTATGAGACATTCAAAATTTCATAGTATTTTTTCTTTTTTTTGAATTATGTTCTTCTGCATTTACTATACTTAGGGTATAAGAGAAGCTATAAAGAATGGTGACACTGCTGCAGTCAAAAAGCTTCTGAATGAGGTATGTGATGATTTTATTCCAAAGTTCAAACAGAATGAATTTTTAAGTATGATTACACGTGCAGGGTGTAGATGCAAATTACCGTGACAAGCAAGGATTATCTTTGCTGCATCTGGTATTCTTCTCTCTGATGTTTATAATTTGTTGCACATGACTGCAATTGATCGTATGTGTTTGTGAAGGCTGGTTGATTGGATGCATAACTTCAATTTCCTTTTCTTTCCAAATTCATTACACTGACGACAGTATTAACTTGGTGTAGGCGGCATTGTTCAACCGAACTGATATAGCTTTTGCCCTCATGGACCATGGAGCAAGCATGGAATACAAGAACGCACAAGGTAATTGAATTTTTGTCGAGTTTTGTGCTATTCCTGGTTTTAAATATGTCTATCTACAAATTGAAGTTACTTATGGTAGAGTTTGAAGGTTACTGAAAATCAAAAAATATCTTTGGAAACTCCTTCGATTCTGGATAAGATCAAAGTGTTGGAACGAAAAACATAAACCGACTTTCCATTTGAAAGAAGTATGATACTCATGGTATAGCTTTATTGAATGCTGCGGATTCATGGAAGTCAATACTTGAGAATTCTCCATCCTTTTCATTCCTGATTTTAGTCGGTAGCGGACCAGCTCGGATTTGTGTGAATATGCCCGTCTTGTTTTAACACTATTGAACCACATCCATTCCAGGAGAAACAGCATTGGATTGTGCCCCCGTCACTTTGCAATACAAGATGCAAACAAAGATGAAAGAGGTTGAGCAGCGTGAAATCAACTAGACAAGAATCTCAATGTCCGGAGGCGAATACATACTTTACTCGGACAACCGACATACTCGAGCTTGAGTTGTCAACTTGAAGGTATAAATTATTGATATAATGCTTCATCCCATCATCAGCTTCGTGCTGGTAATGTTTGTATTCTATCTGGTAGACAAACTGAAACATGCTTAAGGACATAGAGACTCAACTCAATCAATGTGTCTTTCCCCCACCCCCTTTGTTTTTTCATATATGTTTGATATTTCTTGTGTTTCACCTAAAGGTTAACAGTCTAATTCTACATATTTAATTTGATCATTTATTAATGCTAATGTGGGAGTTAAATTACAATCAAATCATTCTATAACATGATAAATAATTATACTTAAATTTTTATAAGAACATGAAAACTCGACTCAAATTTCTTAAACTCGATTCGAATTAAAATAAAAATAAATAAAATTTAAAACTTAATAATAATAATAATATCACACTTTTTGACTCATCCACCTAAGTTTCAGTTATTTTCATTGAAGAAATGGTCACCATTTCGGTGTGTTTCATAGTATATAATTATGATTGTGATCGTGACCGTAGATATAAAAATTATATTATAATATTTTTAATTATAATATAATTTTAAATATAATTATGATTTATAATGTTATAATAATTTTTTTAAATATAATTATGATTTATAATGTTATAATAATTTTTAAAATTATTACGTTATGATTATAATTTTTAAAATTTTATTTTAGATCATAAATTATATGATTATACAAATTCTGATATCGTAAATCATGTCTGATTTGTTTAATTTAGTTCATTTTATTTCTGTCTCAAGGGTGATTTAGTCATTGCATTAGGCTACAACGCCCACGTTCCATCCCTCGCTATAAAATGTAGCTCTCCGACTGACCCTTGCCAAGCATAATAACTCAGAAACGATGAAGATCTCTTTCTTTATAGTTGCACTTCTCCTCCCTCTCGTCTCTGCCACCGCCTCCAAGCACGGTGCACCACAGGATCTGGTACGTTCATCCTGTGCCCATGCCAGCTACCCGGGGCTCTGCCTCCGCACACTATCTTCGTACTCTGGCCGTGCCAACAACCCACGAGACTTAGCCCAGGCCGCCGTCAAAGTGAGCCTCTCCCGTGCCCGGAAAGTGTCAACCTACTTGACATCGTCAGTTGTAACGGGTAAGAGCAAGAGGGAAGGAGCTGCACTGGGTGACTGCATGGAGCGGATAGCCGACTCGGTGGAGGAGCTGAGCAAGACCCTGGTTGAGTTGAAGCGTTTGAGAGGTGAAACGTTGGAGTTCCAGATGAGTCATGCCGAGACATGGGTGAGCGGGGCATTGACGAACGAGTACACGTGTGTGGATAGGTTTGAAGGAGTTGATGGGCAGGTGAAATCCGATGTGAAGAAGATGATGATGAATGTGGCTAAGGTCACCAGTAATGCTCTGTATATGATCAATAGGCTTGACGAGAGTTCATGTTGTTTTTAAATCTTGTCTTGGGGCTGGTTTGTAATGTTTGTCTGGTTTCAAACATAAGCAAAAACATGATTATCTAAGTATAACCTTTATCTATAATTGATTCGAAAAGTTTATGGTGCTATATAATTTATGTTCATAATTCATTTGAGATTGATAGCTCAATCACTCTACTGGTATCACTGGTCCAAGTACCAGTGACCTCTAGGAACAATAATCGTTCTTTTAACCACTAGATGGCTCGTGCATGTTTATAATTCATATTGCATCAACTAAATTTCCTTCCTTTAAATAAAATAATAATTACAAAGAAATTAATATTGAGATTTGATTGAGAGTTAGGACTAAGAACTAGAAACCAAAAAGTAAACAGCAAGCATAAATGCTGAAAAAAAAGACCATGTCTGACTCGAAAGAAACCTTAAATCTAGATATCAACTAGTTTCCTAAACTATTGTAGTGATTCAACAGCTAAACTCAACCATGGCCGGCTGTTTCTGGGATTCGATGGTGATTCCGACATAGAGTTACTTGGCTGGTATGGAGCCTTTGAGCTGATCCTGCAGAATCAAACATGTTCACATTAACATCAATATATCATCTCAAAGACTTGGAATGGTATAAAGCTTTGGATAGAAATCAAAATTACGGCTCGAGATGCTTACCGATCTTTTCTCTTCGCAAGGAATCGATGAAGGGAGACCCTTCGGGCAATTGGTAGATCTGCACTAGACGAAAACTAATAAGAAACTATGTGTTATAAAGTATAATTCCATATTCAGTAGCCAGTTGATTATCAAAGCGGAGAATGTGGATTACCGACAGGAATAGGTCGCTGCTGAGCAGCCGGTTGAACGGACTCGTGACTTGTTATGTTGTTCTTGAGGTTAGAAACGTCGTTTGAGGTGGGAGGAACTCTGATGCCAGATAGGTTCAGACTTCCGGGCGTGTTAGTTTTCGGATCCAGGTTGAAACTGTTGTTTTGTGAGCTGCACTTGGTAGCCAACAACATGATTTCCTTGGCTTTCTCGGGTGGGAAATCATTGAACACAACCACTTGTCCACCGTAAAAGATAAGTCATCGGTGCAGTTCGAGGCTCCCTCGGAGCACACTCGTTCGAGCTATTAACAGTAAAATCGACCCTTTGCAGAGCATCCTCCGTAGGAGACGGCAGGGGAGAAACAGCTTGTTGGGGGAACAAATCCATGGATGTCAAGCTCCTCGGACCACCAACATCCCCACTAGACATCTGGTCCGTAGGGAACAAATTCATGGTCGGACGGACAACCTCCGGAGCCCCTGCAACATATCCATATCCATAAATGAATCGTCGATACATTACCTTGAATATCCTTCAAAGATTCATGTTTCAAGAACAGAACAGGTAGTGGCCATTTATAAAGAAACATCCTATGATTCTGTTGGGATCTCAGCAGAAATTTTTGCTAAAAAACATGTATACATGAATTAAATCCTTATCATTACTCATAAACCTCGGAATCAAGCACATGATTTAATTCTTCTAAACAAGTTTTCATCAAAATTGAGTGTTTTTAGGCGGAGACCAAGTGATTGGGCATGTTTTTTTTGACTGTTTAAGCCATTGTAAATATGAATATGTCAATATAAAAATCTGATTTTGCGGATCTCAAAATAAAAATTTAAAAAAAAACACAAATTTTGAAGCCGAGTTCAATTAAACCGCCTCAAAATTTGAACTTTAAGAGGGAAAATCATAAGAAATTAAAGAACTTACCTTTAGCTTCAACGTGGCATGCCATTCCCAAAGTCAGATCCCCACAGCTACCTTTCTCCTTCAAGTACTGACCCATTAAGCTACAAGTTCGAGTGAAGCTTAGCTTCTCCGTCGAGCTCGCCGTTTTCTCAACCATAAATTCCGGTGAACCCGACATAGTTCCGGCGAAAGTAAAAAGGGAAAAGAACCCAACTGTCTACCCCCAGTTTTTCTCTTTGGGTTTTCAGAGAATATAATTCGAAACCCAATATACCCAAAATCTTTGCACGTACAATTACAACAACGTTTAAGATGTGTGTGTTGAAAGTGTGATTCTTAAGCATAATAGTATGGAAGAGAGAGGGAATGGTTCTGAAAAAGCTGAGATATCTGAAAAATGTTTAGAAGCACGAGGAATAAATGGGGTTTTTATAACTCGATTAAATTCGATTAAAATTTAGTTTGATTAAATTCAATTTAAACTTGTATTCGGTTTAAATTTTATTAAATAAAATAAAATTATTTAATATTCGATTCAAAAAAACTGTAAGTTAGTTAAAAAGTACAAATACTAAAATCGTTTAATTTTTATAATTTAAAATCTAAATTTACCGACTTAAAACTTTAAAATATAAACCATAAATATAAGTCTAAACTCTAAAATCAAAATCTTAATTTTAAGACCCAACGACCTAAACCTCTAAACACTAAACTGACACATTATAGCTTAAAATTAATATGTTTGAGTTTATACTCTTGTGTATCAATATTTTTTTCTGACAAGGTTTTAAATGAGATATAACAGATGACAACTACTTGAGTTTGATACGACCAAAAATCGACCAACACTTAAAATTCGATTGAATTCGAGTCGAGTTTGAGCTTAAATTTTTTAGAATCTTTAAAAATTACTCTGAGCTCAAACACGAATTTAAATCTTAACGAGTTGAGTCAAATTCAAAACTATTCAAGCTTGACTCGTTTACACCTTTATTTTCAACTATACGATTAAGGGTCATTGCGATTAAACCGGAACATTTAAAAGATTATAGACTAATTTAAAATAGAATCTATAAATTAAAATGTAAAAAATTAAAAATTAATTTTAAATAAAGGTATTAGTTTAAGTATATAATTTGCAATTAACTCTAAAAGTTATTAAAAACGTTATAAAATTAAAAAAATAAAATGTTAAACAATTTGATATTACTTAAAAAATATTAAATTTAAATTTTATACATATGATTTTTTTTAAATTTTTATTTGTAAAAATTAATTATGTAATATAAATTAATTTAAATTAATTAGAGCAAAGCTTCGGGACAAGGGGGAAAATAAAACAAATTTTGGACATGGACAGTTTCCTTGAAACGGTGTGTTTTGGGTACTTCTAAGTTCTAGTTCATCTACGTGGAACTAGATTAGATATAAAACAAAAGGTAATAATGGAAATATATAATTTTATTTTGGGTAAACTACACCAGTGACCACCTAACTATTTGAGGATACCTATTTTGACCATCCAACTAAAGAACTCGTCAATCAGGTACCCCAACTTTGAAACCCTACCCATTTTGGCCACTGCCGTTAAAAATCTGACGGAAAAGTTAACAGTGATGACGTGGCAGTTAATGGTGATGACGTAGATGTTAATTAGAAGTTGTAAAATTACACATTTAATCCCTCTAATTTATTTATTATTTTAAATTAATCATAAAAATAAATAAATAAATAAATAAAATTAATCACCCAACTGATTTGTGACACGTGTCATAGCCGCATTAGGTGATTAATTTTATTTATTTATTTATTTTTATGATTAATTAATATATTTTTCTCTCCAGGTGGTGACACGTGTCACCACCTGGTTAGTGAGAAAGAAAGGAAGAAGGAAAATGTTGTGTTAATATGATAAAGAGGGGATTTGATTAATTAATATATTTTTCTCTCCAATCAGGTGGTGACACGTGTCACCACCTGGTTAGTGAGAAAGAAAGGAAGAAGGAAAATGTTGTGTTAATATGATAAAGAGGGGATTTGAACCCTTGACCTCTTGGTCATAAAGCAAAAAGCTCAACCATTAAGCCAATGTAATATTTATGATATAAAACCCGAAAATGAAGTATTAAATGGTTATATCTTAGTATTTGAATTACCTTAACAAAGACCGACCGTTTAAATCGATTAATATTTAAATAAAAATATTAAATATTTAGATTTAAATTATTCGAATAAATTAAAATCTAAATATTCGAATAAAAATATTTAGATTTTAATTATTCAAATATTTGAATTTTGTTGTTTAAATATTTTTATATTTTTTGTTCGAATAATTAAAATCTAAATATTTTTATTCGAATATTTTTAAATTCAAATATTCGAATATTCATGAATTTTATTTGAATATCTAAATATTTTTATTCGAATATTTAAAATCTAAATATTTTTATTCGAATATTTATTAATTTTCAACTAATATTTTTATTTATATATTTAATATTATTTGAATTTTTTAATTCGAATAATATTAAATAAAAATATTCAAATATTTAATATATGTATTTTAAATATTTAATTATTTTATTTATTTATTAAATGTTTTAGTATTTTAATTTAAATATTTAATATTTTAATTTAAATATTAATCGATTTGAAATTTTGTTATTCTAGGCTTTTACTAAAACTTTATCACTTAATAATACATGTGAATATACTATAACATAAGAAGCAATTTGGTCTAGTGGTTTACTCATTAAGTGTGTGTTTGTTGTGCTAAAGGTTGTGGGTTCAAATCTCCTTTCATATAATAAACTTGAATTTTATTTCTTCTACTAATCATTTACCAATCCGGTGATGACATGTATAAAATTAGGATTAAATTAAAAAAATAAATAAATTAGAGGGATTAAATGTGTAATTTTACCAATTTTAATTAACAACCACGTCACTGCTGTTAACTTTTCCGTCAGATTTTTAACGGCAGTAGCCAAAATAGGTAGGGTTTCAAAGTTAGGGTACCTGATTGACGAGTTCTTTTAGTTGGGTTAGTTGGGTGGTCAAAATAGGTATCCCCAAATAGTTGGGTGGTCACTGGTGTAGTTTACCCTTTTATTTTTGTTTGAAAAATCCGTCTGCGAAACAGAACTCAAGGTAGACCAAAAATGTATCGAACGGCGGCGAATTGCCTCCTCCACCACTCCTCCCTTACTAAAAACAGCGGCGGAAGCCACCTCCTCCGCTTACCTATTCTCAGAGCAGTTATTACCTCTTTACGGTTTTCCACTACCGCTGACCTTAAAACCTCCCCTAGTCAAACCTTCCATCCCTCTGATTCTTCCACGTCGTCATCATCATTATCAACGGTTGGGGATGATTCGCGTTACGGGAGGAAGAATCCGAGAGCCGAGTACGAGGAGGAGCAAGCTCGTGTGCTGCAAGCCTCACTACGACACGTCGTACGTACATTGATCACTGATCAGTATCATACTGTTATTATTTATTATGTTTGAAACGTTTTTAAATTTGATTTTTGTGAACGCAGATAAAGTTCGGATGGAGTGAAGAAGCGATGATATCTGATGCAAAGGAATCTATTGTTTCGCCTTCAATTGTTGGATCTTTCCCTCGTAAAGAAGCAGCACTTGTCGAGGTAATTGTCTGGGTAAAATAATTTTCAATTCTTCTTCTAGTTTCGTCTTTTATAAGCTTTAATCTTACGCTTTTAAATGTTTCATAATTTGGCATTTATTTATTTGACAAATTTATTCTTTGATTTGGATTATTATGAATTCGAATTTGAGAACTTTAGGTAGGATATTACTATTGAGAAACAATCCGAGACTGACAGTAGTGCTTAGGATGTAGAGTCCTTACCTTTTCATGCTGCCATTTTCCTCTAGTTACTCAGATTCAAGAACTAGTCTCAGATATGAATATGTGAAATAAAATATATATTCAATTTAGGCATAATCATTTTTTTTAAGTTTCTGATGTATTTGGAGGATAACACCCGTTACCTATGCCTGAATATGTGTTTGATACAAGTTTTGGGTATGGTTTTTTTAAGGAAACAAAAGAGTTTGGGTAACATTCGCCATTTTTCTCGGTTCCTGGATCAGTAATTTTGTTCTTCTGCTCTTGTATTACTGGTCTCTAGATCGCGTTGCATCCATAAATGTTGATTTCCTAACGATTTCCTCCTTTTCAATTGTATCTATATCTATAGATCTCACTATCTGATGCATGCTCAGGTTTGCTAATTTCACTTAATATTGTAATTGTTGGCTTTCGTTGTTCTTTTACAATGACAATTTACAATACCCTTCCCCCTGGATCTGCAGTTCTTCATGGATGACTGCTTACAGAGGTTAAATGATAGAAATTGACTCTGGAGAGGAATTACAGCCGTTGATTTCTAGCCAACAAGCTTGTAAGGATTCGCCTAGAAATGCAGGCACCCTACATATCAAAATGGCCTCAAGCTGTCAGCATCCAAGTATTAGAACCTATACCTATTTTCTTGTCAAATTATCTGGTTTACTTGGTCTAAACCTAACCTTTGAGACAACGATCTTTTTTATGTAACATTCTTTGTAGGCACATCCAATGAAAGTTCCAACAAGTTTTAAGCAGAGAGCAATGCTGGTTGATGAAATATGGCATGCCACTGGAGATGAGGCCTCTGATATTGATTGGTATGTGAAGCGCACTTTCCTTGGAGGGATATACTCAACAACAGAGATTTACATGCTGACGGATCGCACCCCAGGTTTATTTTCTTTACCTTTATGCACTTTGAACTTTTTCTAGTGGAAATGCAAGCTTTTTGATGGAATTTGATTTATTCATCATTTTCCATCAGGGTTTCGTGATACCTGGTTGTTCTTGGATGATCAAGTGAAAGATGTGTTTGATTTGAAGAAGACAATACAGGAGGTAGTCTCTCTCCCACCATCACTAGGAAATATGTTTTAGAGATCTTTAATGAAACGACATCATTGCAGGCAACATATTTGGCAGAAGCTGTTGGTGCTGGAATGGGGAGTTCTTTGCAAGGATTTGTGGGCAACGTGTTTCAGAGATGAAAGCTGATATGAGGATGGTTCCTTGACATCTCAATGACTCGGATCAGAGTCGACATTACAGTTCACTCAGTTATCAAAACCAGGTGATTTCTTCCTCTCTAAAAATCTAGGATCAGAGTCTACATTGGAATGATAGTGTTCATGATACTCATGTTAGTTACATCCATCTTCTTTGCATGTGATTTTCATGAGAATCTCTTTCACTTGAAAGTATTTCTGTTAAATCATCAGTTGCTTAAGCTTGAACATATGGCGTACCTGAAAATTATAACTTAGGATCTTCAATGTGAATTACGTTAATTTAGTCTTTACGTGATGTGCAACTCTTGTACATTTATCCGAGTCGAGGACGTTACACCCTTAAACCCTCTCGATTCTGCTTCTTCTAGGATTTTATCTGACAAATATACACAACAACAGAGATTTTCTTATTTTCTGATTCTTAGGTTACTGCTTCGTGTTCAATTTTATTGGTATATCGCGGAGATTGAGGTGTTCTCGGGCCAAGTCGGGACATAACCAGAAATTAAATTTGAATCACTTGTTCAAATCAGCCCCGGTCACAGTCCCAAAAATAAAGAGGGTTGATTTAAGTGGTAAGCAGCTTGGTTCTGCTTAAGTATATCTCAGGTTTGAGATATTGTATACGCAAAAAATCTCTATGGAGAAACTCACCCACCAAAATTAGACGTGCGATACAGGTCGGTCTAGATTAGTCAGGACTAGACTTTAAACCAGAAAAACAATAAAAGAAAAATAAACACCGGTAAACTTGATTAGTATTAGTTAAGAGTTGTTACTCATTCTATGTGGGTATTTAATAGTAAATAGTAGGAAAAAAAAAGTTAAGAGTCTAATAACAAGTATTAAAAAAAAACTCTTAATAATAAGTATTGTAAAAATTTAAAACCCTTATAATCAATATTATAAAAATTAGGTCTTTAATAACAAATATTTAAAACAAATAAATTTTAAAGATAAACCTAATAATAAATATTAAAAAGTGGACTTAAAAATAGGCATTAATGAATGACTGATAAAAAAAATGTTAGGCTTAAGAAATAGGTATAAAATCAAAAATAATTATTTTGTTTTATATTTTTTATATAAATTAATCTTTAATATTTTATTTTCGTTTAAATTTATTTTATAGATAAAAGTTTTCATTCAATTTACAATCAAGACTCTTTAATGACATGACATTATATACGGCATGATTTACTTACGTGGTGATACTACACATATAAAGATGCACATGTGGTACTTTGTTAATGTAACATTATATTTTAAAAAAATAATTATTTTTTATATTTATTTTCTTAATAAATTTTAACCAATCAAATGTTGAGATGTAGGTGTCTAATAATAGGTGAGTAAAGTTTTTTTTTTATTATTGATTTTCTGGTTTTGAAGTCTAACCTTAATTAATCCAGATTGACCTGTATTGCACACCTAATTTTGGTAGGTGAGTCTCTCAGTAGGGATTTTAGCTAAAATATATGCTTAAAGTTTTTTCGTTGAGTTTTAAGGTAACACCGTTAAAAAAATCGTCAACCAATCACAATTTAACATGTGTCTATTTTAATTTTTATAATAAATTAAGAAAATAAAATTATTTTTTATAAAAAAAATCTAAAATCTCTCGAACCTCAAAATCTTAAAATTGACACAACTATCATCATTGATAATCTTGTTGAATCTTTACGTCGTCTGAGGTCACCATTTGATTTCTCAATCACCCATCGTCGATAATCGATGGAAGATATTACAATCGGACGTTAAACGATTAGAGTTTTTTGCATTTGTTGTTCGACGTCTGATTAAAATTCTTTATACTGATTATTGACGATGGGTGGTTAAAAAAAATCAACGGTGACGACGAAATCTGACAAAAGCTATCAACGGCAATAGTGACACTAATTTTAGTTTTAAAGTTTGAGGTTCTAAAGATTTTAGGACTATTTTATGATTTTTAAAAATTTTAAAATATTATTTAAATTAATTTATTTTACTTTCAATTTGTTTTTAAAATAAAAAATAAATAAAACTCATAAGTTTAATTGGATGATAATTTTTTTAACGATATCACCTTTAAAACACTTATTTTAATAAAAAATACTAATCAACTGTTTAAAAAAACTTATAATTTAGATTATAGTAAATCGTTGAAATCACCTTATGTAAGTGTAGGTTTTAAAAGCGTCGTAACGCTGAAGACGTATGGAGTTTAGATTTCGATAATTTGATAATCAAAATAGGTATCCTAATCAATTGAATGATCATTGAAGTAATTTATCGTTTATTTTATTTTTTAAAAAATTAAAAAACAGACTTAGTTGGTAGAGTCTAGAGAAGGAGACTTATTTTTAAATATAAAAATAGAACGAAGGATTAAAATCGAAAACTTATTTTAACTCGGTTGGTTCACATCAGACTCTTTTAATCGAAATAATCAAAAAGCTAACATGACTAGGGGTGTTCATATTCAGGTATTTGGAATTTTCGGGTATTAAAGTGTTGGTTCGTGACCCGACCTATAAGAACGGAATATTTGTAAATCGGGTACTCGTAAAATTAAGTATTGGGTATCCGATTTACTTTTTTATATATTTTTTAAATTTATTTTTTAAAAAAATATATAAGAAACACATAAAATTTCATGATATATATCTTAAACACATAAATTTTATAATTTTTAGTAAAATAGTATTTAATATTATGTCTTCTTCTGTTGTAGCACTCCAACAGTTAAAACTAACAAAATAATAACATAATTTGGTATAATTATAGTTTTCGTCTAAAATATTTATATATATAACTAATTTATTCTAAAATTCGTCAATTTAAAATATCATCCTAATTTTATAAAGCTATCGTATCATTTTCTCGCACATTATATTTTAGACGATATTTTAATTGTAGAGTTTGAGTCATCCACTAGACCCCGAATTAAACCTCCATTAATCTCAAATTTTAAAATTTTAATTGTCCCTAACATATTCTTAATCCAAAACGCTAAAATAATGTTTGACCGAAAGAAAGTACAAAAATTTACAATTTTTATTACAAACTAAAATAATAAGTAAGTTTATAAAATTTTAAACTAAATTAATAAATCATATATGTTTTTAATAAAATTATTATTAACTTAAATCACGTCATAATTTTCGTTGATTCTAAGCGGTTTAGGTGCCGAAACGGGAAAAAACTAATGTAAATCATCATTTTATCAAAATAATAAAGAAAAATCATTGACAGTTGACCAATCCGCGTCGTTTAGACCGTCGTGAACCTCGTGGCCTTTTAGAAGTTTAAACCGTAAAGCAAATAAAAACTACTAAAACAGAAAAAAAAAAATGGCAGAAAAAATCGACTTCTTCTCGGCTTTATTAGGGGGTGGGGGACAATAATAAAACTTACGTAGCTGTTTTCGCTTGAATTCTGTGTGACTTTTAAGCTTGACTGACTCGACTCAACTCACCGCTGGAACCTCGCCCTCCCATTAATAATAGCTGAGGTCGAGAGTTAAGTGACAGCTTCATCCCTTGTTCGTTAATTATTCATATTCGCCAGAATCTTATCTTTCCATCCACCGTCGGTAGGATTTGAAACTGAAGAAAAATATAATTATTTGAGCATAAATAGTACAGCGGTCACTTCGTGCTTCCTCCCACTATTACTCCGCTGGCGATCGGCGGGAGGGGGGGGGTCTGTTTAAAGGGTCTTTAGTTGTTGAATCTGAAGAATCTTAGAATTAGAGTTCTTACTTCCCAGAAATGAGCTGCAAACCACTTAGTTTTTATAGATCCTACTTAGGGTCTAAAACGATGTCGTTTCTGCGGTGGAGGAAGGTACCCGATTCAGCAAAACCGCGAAACTCCGATCCCAGCTTAGATGACAAGAAAAACCAATACAAGAGCTCCCAAAGACGGAGTTATGGCTCTAAAAATTGGTCGTGTTGGGACAATTGTTGTTGGTTCGTTGGTGTTATATGTTCGGTGTGGTGGTTCTTGTTGTTCTTATACAACGCAACGCCGGATTCAATCCCTCAATACGTGGCGATGGCGATAACGGGGCCATTGCCGGATCCACCCGGTGTCAAGTTGAGGAAAGAGGGCTTGACGGCGAACCACCCTGTGGTGCTCGTGCCTGGGATTGTAACGGGTGGGCTCCAGCTTTGGGAAGGGCGGCAATGTGCTGAAGGGTTGCTTGGGAAACGCCTCTGGGGTGGCTCGTTTGGAGAATTTTATAAAAGGTGAGTTTTTCTTCTTCTTTTTAAGTATGGGTTTTGTCCGAAAAGTGTTTCTTCATTTCTTTGTATACAATACATATACTGAATTACCTTCACGAATTTCGTTTTTATTGTCTTTCATGTCTGTTTATGGAGTAGTAGAAAGGTAACTTTGGCTACTCTCACTGCAACTTGATCTGTCTTGTGAGTGTCAGTGTGGATTAAACCTTGTAGCTCTACTCTGTTCTGTAATAATTGAATTTTGAAGCTTTCCACTAGGGTTGAGAACATAGGCCCCTTTTGATTTGTTCTGCCAATCCGATTTTTTCTTTGGTTTAGGTTTTCATTGCACTTTGTAACGATCAGATTTCCTCTAGATTTGTAGTCCAACCTGTCATCCTTAAGTAATGAATGATGTATAGACCTTGTTGCACTTTAACTTATGAAGTAATATTAGCTTCTCTTGACATGCTAAGAAGATTATAATCATTTCTTCCTTAATCTTTTGCATATGGTTGAAATATTGAGTGTTACCTTTTAGGTTATTTTTGGTTACAAAAGGGAATGTCCTTTGTTAGAATGAAAATTTTAGTTAAGTTGTCCATGAAGTTTATACTCCAACAGTCCAAATGGTTCTGTCAATTTCGTTGCAGACCATTATGCTGGCTTGAACACATATCACTCGATAATGAAACTGGATTAGACCCTCCTGGTATAAGGGTCAGGCCTGTATCCGGACTTGTGGCAGCTGATTATTTTGCAAGAGGTTATTTTGTTTGGGCTGTTATAATTGCTAATTTGGCTCATATTGGATATGAAGAAAAATCATTGCATATGGTTGGTTATGATTGGAGGTTATCTTTTCAGAACACTGAGGTATGCACTTATTTTGAAATTTCAGAATCCTCTCGAATTGATTCAACCAAATAAAATTGTGCTTATTCACATACTTATAGTTCAAATGTTTACATTTAGTTATTCTTTGTTGCTTATGGTTTTAAATTAGCATCATGTTTACAAGTCCCTGAGATTATCTTATTGGTATTAGTCTATTTGAATAAATCAGATCAGGGACCAATCTTTAAGCAGAATTAAAAGTAACATTGAACTCTTGGTTGCTACACATGGTGGGAAAAAGGTAGTAGTTGTTCCGCATTCAATGGGAGTCCAGTACTTTCTACATTTCATGAAATGGGTTGAAGCACCAGCTCCTATGGGTGGTGGAGGTGGATCAGAGTGGTGTGCAAAGCACATAAAGGCAGTAATGAACGTCGGTGCGCCGTTTTTAGGTAGTCCAAAATCGATCGCACTGCATTTTTCTATTGAAGTCAGGGATATAGCAAATCTCAGGTACTTTTCTTTTTTCGTGGATGCTTTCCCAGAAATTCTGTTCCATAAATGAAAATTTTCCCTTTCGTCTTTTCATGTCACTATAGATCATGAGATGCAAATATGTCTTTATGAGAAAGAGCTGACTTTTCTAATGCTATTGTTTTGGCATCAATGTTACTGAAATAATGTTGTTTCAATCCTTAATTCAGTAATAAATCTGGTCTACGAAAATGGTTCTATGGTCATAGTGAAATGATTTTATTTCTAGAGTAAACAAAGTAAAAGATTCAATCGGTTTGTAGGAATCGTAATAATTTGCAATATCGATCAATTTAATACAAGTCAGTTTCGGTTGTACATTCTGCTATAAACATTAGGAAGTTTTAATTTCTTCTTAATTATATGATTATCAAAATTGGTGCACTCATCTTACCAAGTGTGGCTGTGCACATTTAGCTATCAACATGTTTTCCCTCATTCTTGGTGAGCCAAAATTAGTTTTTCAGACATGTTGAATTACATTTTTACTTTGTTGAAATGTTCATTGTTCTAACAGGGCTCAAGCACCAGGTTTTCTGGACAAAGATGTATTTGGTCTTCAAACTTTTAAGCATTTAATGCGGATGTTTCGAACCTGGGATGCCACCTTTTCAATGGTACCCAAAGGTGGGGAAACAATCTGGGGTGGTCTTGATTGGTCACCTGAAATGGATAGCTTTGATGTTAGTGCGAAAAAGGAGAACAATAGCACTCATAATACAGATCTAAACACAAAGATCAATGTGTGTAATACAAAAGGTGTGAATTATGGGAGACTTATTTCCTTCGGGAAAGAGTGGGCTGAGACACATTCTTCCAAATTAGAGATGGCTGATTTTAAGGTAATGTCCAAGTTATTATTAAGTTACCATACAAAGTGAAAGCAGATGGATAATCTCTCTCTAACAATGGTCATTTACCCCGATTGCCCATTAATCACATCTTTACGATCATGTAATCAAAATTTACGGATTTTTTTAACCAAAAGGGAAAATATATTTGCTGAACTTTCACTTGCATGTCAGATGTATGCATGCAAAATGGAAGATTTTTTACATTAGAATCCAATTTCGACAGGATGACCATTATAAAGTGTGCTATTTGGTTTGCATGCTAGGAGATAATTGATTCCTTATTCTGAATTTGGGGTTTATATCTGATTATTGTTGATCAGCAGAATGTTGCAAAGGGTGATGAGGTTTCCAACTCAAGCAACTGTGACATATGGTTAGAATATCATGAAATGGGCAATAAAGCTATCAAAGCAGTTGCGGATCACAAAGTTTACACGGCTGGATCGATTTTGGATCTGCTCCATTATGTTGCCCCCAAGTTGATGGCACGGGGAGCTTCTCATTTTTCGTATGGGATAGCCGATAATTTAGATGATCCAAAGTACGAACATTACAAATATTGGTCCAACCCCTTAGAAACAAAGTGAGTTTCTTCAACTTCTCGGTTATTTTATGTAGCTTTTGATATTTTCTTTGAGGTGTAATAATTGGCTTTTCTAGTATTCCAGATTAAATCTAAATTGTTTTCTTAACGAATGCCGGATGATTTTCAGGCTACCAAATGCTCCAGACATGGAAATATACTCATTGTATGGAATTGGACTTCCCACTGAAAGAGGTTATATCTATAAAGTAGCTGCTCCCACTGATTGTCATATTCCGTTTCAGATAGACACCTCGGTCGATGGTGATAGTGAAGATTCATGTCTAAAAGGTGGTGTTTTCTCTGGTGATGGAGACGAAACCGTTCCTATTATAAGTGCAGGTTTCATGGGTGCAAAAGGTTGGCGGGGTAAAACCAGGTTCAATCCTTCAGGACTTCCTACTTACATACGGGAGTACAATCATTCCCCTCCGGCTAATCTTCTAGAAGGTCGAGGCACTCAAAGCGGTTCTCATGTTGATTTGTTGGGGAATTTCGCTCTGATCGAGGATGTTCTCCGAGTCGCAGCAGGGGCTTCTGGAAAAGACCTTGGTGGAGATCGTGTTTATACAGATATATTCAAATGGTCTGAAAGGATCAACTTACAGCTCTAGATTCTGCACTCAGGAAGTAAGCACTCAAACACTAAAGTTGAATCCGTAGATTGAAGTATCTTCTCCTACTTACTATTTATAGGGTGTTATGAGGCTCTTCACATTCAAGCCAACTAGAGTACTTGGCTAACTCGAGTAAGAAGTCTAGGTTTGTCACACTCATAAGTTTTATGCACTGCACTGAAATAAAATCGGAGATTCGAAAACAGATATACATCAAGTAATCAGTTCTAGTGGGGTTAGTCATAACAAATTAATCTGCTGCACTAATACATTCTTCTGCATTATCATTCGGAGAATAGGTTCGAATAAGCAAAAACAAGATTATCTCTCATTTTGCGTATCTCTTCGATTGTTGCTGATGTGTTAGGCTATCCGTTGTTGGCGGTTGTGGTCGTCTTCGTCGGCATTCAGTATGTTGATTAAGTTGAAGGAAATAGGATCTGAGGTGCCCACAAATGTTGTATTATCATCCCTTCTGTTGAAGAGCACTGAATTATGGTGTGTGCTAATGGCATCCCATGTGCCAAGGCTCCTTCAGTGCTAGGGGAACTCTTTTTGAAAGAATCAGTCTCTTTCTCTATGCTTGCACATTAGGTATTTTTCTTAAAATCTCCATATATGACTTGTATTCATACACAAATATGAATATAATATATTTCTGGAAAATATCCAATAGGATGATATGTATTATAAATAAGAGAAATTATTATATAATTTTGGCTCACTGTGTCGTTTATGGTCACATTTAATGAAATTTATTCATTTAGTAACATGCTAAAAATAAGTACATATTTACCTTAAAGAAAACGAAACATAAAGATTTATTGTAGAAAAAAATAAGATAAAAATTATTATTGAATGAGACTATAAATAATATAATGTGTTAAATTATTTAATACATTTTTTACAAATAAAAATTAAATTCTAATATTTTATTAAATGTAGTATTATTTCACTCTTAAAATGCTAAGTTTGGAAATTAAACCCTTTGTTCAATTATGGAAAGTTTTGTTGGAAAATTTATAATCAAATGCTTAAATAATTGTTTTACAAATATAAGTAGGGACTTACATGGTAGGTGTATCATTTAGTATAAATAATTGGTTAATCCTTACATAAATTATTAAACTATAATTTAATTATTAAAAAATATTAACTGTTAAAATTTTAAACGGTTAATTATTATTGCGGTTAACTATTATTTAACGGTTTAATTATAGATGAATTTATAATTTATCATTTAAAATAATAAAATTATTTCTCTGATAATTATTATATTAAAAATTTGATTTAAAAAATTATTTTAAAAAATTAATCAAAAATTTTATTTTATATTTAAATAATTTTATAACAGTTAACCATTATCATTTTTTTACGGTTGGTTAATTAAAATTATTTAATTTAATAGTAGTTAATTAACTGATAAATTTAGCATTTATACTCATTAATGATTATAATTTATTTTACACACACCTAATTACGAATATTAATTTTGAATTTATTATAATCAAATACAATTGACAACAAGAGATCTCACTCTCAGTTTCTCTTCTTAAATTTTCTTTGAGCTTTCAAGTCCACCACAATTACACTAATATTGTCTTTGCTTCCTTTGCTAAGAGCAAGCCTGGAGAGGTACTCTGCTGCAGATTGAGCAGCAAGATCAACTCCCTCCCCACCCTTTTCACAACTCAACTGATCACCATACTTCTTATGCCATAAACCGATCCGTTTTCGTGCAACTTCGCAGGCTTCGTCGTTGCTAACCACATCCCATAAGCCATCACTTGCTAAGATAAGACATTCATCGTCCTTTGCTCTAGGAACAAACATCACTTCCGGGTCTGGAATAATCCATGGTTTCAAGTATCTGTCACCTGATAGGATCATAAGTCATAAAAGATGATAATCAAGTTTGATACCTTCATTAGTCAATTGGGAACTGATATTACAAGGATTTGAAACAACTTACCAATGGACCTTGACATTGCAAGAACACCGGAAACTCGGGGGCCGTTCCATTGTATGACTTTGCCTCCTGCTGCTTCAATCCTTGCTTGTTCATCTTCTCTATCAGGCTGTGAAAGTGTGATCGTATGTTACATGTCATTCTTTGAAATTGGGGAAAATTAGACAATGAAAAAACATGTCTTACTTTGTGGTCTAGAGACAATGGCATGGAAAGTTTTCCACGGTGGAGAACTGCCCTTGAATCACCACAATTAGCAACGATAATGTGTGTTGAACTAACAATTGCTACTACAGCAGTCGAACCGACGGTTTCCGGGGCAACAGGTTCATGCTGTTCATCGTTCCCACCTTTACCTCTAGGACCTCCTGTGATCTCGGTATCTGACTTTGATGAAACAATTGGTGAACGCTTTCCTCCATTGTTCCTGCCATCCATTCCCATCACGAATACATGCTTTTGCCATTTCTATCTCCTCCATGAAAGCCGAATGCATACGTTCACGGCAATAATTCGCAACCTATGGAACAATATGTTCTTGATTATATACACCAACATGGAACCGGACACAAAATACCAGTCTGCGAAAACGAGTCTTGTTTTGCACATATTTCTACTAAGAGGAATATAAGAGGAGAGCACGAAGCATACCTGACAGCCTCCATGTCCGTCGTACACCCCATAGAAGTGAGCAGTTAAGTTGCTTATACTGTGATTTGTTCGATCCGATATGCTCTCGACATTCATCATGTGCGGAGGAACTACCAAAAATCGTGGCACAGCTGCTACAGCATCTTCCATCTCCGGTCTCCTACCACAAATGGATGTAAATCCCCAAAGGGGTGTGTCAATTAGTTCAAGCTGACATTGGCTTTCAGTTTTTCTTCTCTTCTTTTGTTGTGACACCTCAAGGTACGACTCGGATGGTTTCGGATTGAACTCGTCGAGTCGATCCCCACCATCCCCTGCAACCCTCTTGACATCTTGAACATCACTTATATTTCTTTTCCCTACCGGAGTAGTTGATGCCTCAAGAGACAATTCAGATGATTTCGGATCGAACCTAGACATAGTTTCAACATGATTTGACAAAATGGCTTCATTATCTCCTACAGACAACGGTGTTGCAGTATTTTCTCCACATGAACCAGCACCATGGAAACCATGGATTCCATTACAAGTCCTCTCAACAATAAGCTTACACGGAGCAACATCGATGCACATCGACATCGTTCCTGAATCTTCAGACATGGAGTCAAGTAGATTAATGATACAGGAACCTGCAATATCTACAGATACATCCTCCATGATTCTGTCTAACCGGCAATAATTATTACAACTTTCTAACTATTAGTTTAGCCTGGTACAAACTACAAAGCCAAAGGGATGAACTTGTATCAAAATCTTGAAACTAAATCAATTAAAACACACACTTTTAGAGCCTGTGTAAGTCTTTTTCATATCTAGACTCTTGTTTCTTTCAGGAAAATGATCAAACAGAGGTAGAACAGAAAAAAAAAACCCAGAAAAATGAAGATTTGGAAATACATACCAGAAAGCGAGAAACATGCAGCAGCAAGCAAAGGAGATTTCTGGGGCAGATGAATTAATGATTTTGTATGTGGCTGAAGTTGGTGACCAGAGGGAATGGAAGTGGTAAGTTCATGAATGCAGGTAAAAGAGAAGTTAGGCCGTTTGGTTGGGTTCATGAACTGACACTCAAAGGCTTTGGATTTAGTATAGAATTTTGGAGCAAACAACACTTCTTTTGCCGCCACACAACACAACCTCTTATTTTACACCACGTGTATTCTTTTTTATATTATTTTATAATTATAATTATACGATTTATTAGTCGATTAATGTAGATTAAATTTTAAAAAAATTAGTATAAAAACGGTCCTCATAATCAGACAAAGACAAAGGTACATAGGTGAGAAGGAACAATCGTCCTTCAATATTTGAAGTTTTTTTTATTTTTATCCTTTAATTTAATTTTTTAAAAAATAATTTTTATGAATTTACCTGTAAATTTTAATATATTTTATTCGAAATTCAAAATCTTGATTTTGTTCCTAAAACCAAAAAATATATAAGGTAAATTGTAGTAGATCATTTCACCTATCATAAACAAATTTAAATTTTTAAAAGGCATAAACATAATTTTAACCCTTAACGTTTATAAGTTTTATCGTTTTGATCTTTATTTTTTTTTTGGATAAATTTAACCCTTAACCTATATCTTTTTGACAAATAGTTTATTTTTTAACTACTATGATAACTGGTCCGTTAAAAATCTAACAATGATGACATATCATATGCATATGATAATATATTTTAAATAACATAACATCTAACATATCAAATATATATATATATGAAATATAATTTTATTCTAATATAAAATATAAAACAATTAAAATTCAAATAAAATATTAAAAAATTAATTAATTCTAAAATAAAATGTTACTAAACATTCTTACCCTAACTACGATAAAATCAAAATCCTATCTTAAAAAACTTAATTAATTTTGAACTGTGTTCATATTTTTTTAAGATAGGACTTTGATTTTATCGTAGTAAGGGTTGAAAATGTTTAGTAGCCTTTTATTTTAGAATTAATTAATTTTTAATTTTTTATTTGAATTTTAATTGTTTTATATTTTTTTAAGATAAGATTTTGATTCTATCGTAGTTAGGGTTGAGAATGTGTAGTAACATTTTATTTTAGAATTAATTATTTTTTTAATATTTTATTTGAATTTTAATTGTTTTATATTTTATATTAGAATAAAATTATATTTTATATACATATATATGTATTTGATAGGTTATATGCCATATCGTTTAAAATATATTATCATATGCATATGACATGTTATTATCATTAAATTTTTAACGGTCCAATTTCATGATAGTTAAAAATAAGTTATTTGTCAAAAAGATATAGATTAAGGGCTAAATTTATCCCCAAAAAATAAAACCAAAATGATAAAAATTATAAACGTTAAAGATTAAAATTATCTTTATACTTTTTTCAAAATTATTATAAGCAGATTTTTTTTAAAAAAAATTATGTTGTTAATACATATTATTTATTTACATTAAAAATTATTTTATGAACACTCGTCGTTACGTGAGCAATGATCCAACCCATTAAAAACTACTTATATCAAAAAAAAAAAAAAAAAAATTTTACGGATGAATCTATACTAATCGACAATTATTGAAAATTTTCAATTTGAATGGATTAATAGAAATATAGTTACGTGGTGTTATGAATATCTTTATATATGATGAATATTTATATATTAAATAATATTTTATTATTTAAGTTTAATTTTTATTAAAATTAAAATTTTTATTTTATGCTTATAAATATAAATTCTTAAAAGAAAACATTGTATACTCTACTTTGAGAATATAATACAAATATTTCTTTTTGTGTTTCTCGTCTTTATTTATTTATTTTGTTCTTGTTCTTCATTTTATTTATAACAATATAGGTGATTTAATGTAATTGTAATTATAACTGATGTAATATTTATATAATAATTTTTTATATATTATTTTTTTCATCATATGCTTACTTTAATGCTCTTTATTTTATCCGAAATAAAAAAAAAACTAATTATATATTTTTTATGTTTTGTTTTAAAAAATAAATTTTAATTTTTATATGTTATATTTTAAACTTTATATCGTAAAAAAATATATTCTATTTTTAATTTCCTAACCTATAACTATTGTTTTTAACCTTTAACCTTAAATCCTAAACCTATTAATTTAAAGTAAGGACATTAATAAAAACACAATAAAAAATAAATGATTTTATACCCTTTTATTCGGTCGTGTTTTGATTTTTTTTTTTCATTTGGCTAATTAATTTTTTGTTTTCTTAAAGATTTTATATCAAATATTTTGGTAAATAAGAACCTACGACCTTGTTTGTCCAACACTGATAGATTGCAAGAATTAAGGTTATGAGGAGCAAATATGGATGTGGGATAATGCGATAAAGAGAATCAGGATCGTTAAGATTTATTAATTGGTCTAATAATTAAAGATGTTTATTCTACTTTATTTCTATTTAATAAAAAAGAATCAAGGTCGTTTTGGGTGATAGAATTGTTATTTTATATAAAGTCGAGAGTTAAAAAAGAGAGATTACTTCAAAATTAATTTTATAAAATCAAAATTTCATGTTAGACAATTTTTCTTTTAATAACTTGTGAATTGTATTATTCAAAATTAGAAGAAAAAAATTTGTACGGTACAAATTATATCGTGCTCTTAAAAAGTGCTTGAAGAGCATGTCTAAGCTTCAACATCTTCTTAAACCCCGACTAAAGTGTTGTTCACCTAAATTTTTTAAATAATATATATTATTGATTTATCGATTAATTAATATCTTTTAAATTAATAAAATTATGTTATCTTGATATTATTAATATAAAAAATATCGAATAAAATATAATATATTGTATTAATTAATATATTAATAAATTGATAAAATATTTATTTACTGATAGATTAATAATTTTGATAAAAATATTTTTTTTGTTTCCTATTAAAACTATTTTATTGAATTTTTATTATAATATTAAAAATTGAATTAATATAACACGAAAAAAATAGGATATATATTTAAAAATTGGGACAAAGACAAATAAGATTTCTAAATATCCCAACCACCTCTTGCTGAATTGGTCAACCACAACTGCGCCAAATCCTGGTGTTTAGGAACTCTCCCAATGGTTTGAAAGGAAGCATAACGGCGAGAAATCAAGCTCAATGGCCTCTTTCAAGCAATCGTATATCAGAAATGTCTTCATTTTAGCATCCATTATCTTGCTTGTTTCCGTGATTCTTGTATGGGGAATTTCTTCAAACACTCGGGACAAGCTATCCTCACACCATCATTCCCTTCAGACGTACGGCTTCAAAATAGTCAACGAATTCCCTCACGATCCAGATGCCTTCACTCAGGTTTATGATTCTTTTTCAGACTGGAGTTTTCATTATTCTTAACATTGAAAATCTATGGATCCATTGGTTTTAGGGCCTTGTTTATGCTGGAAATGATACATTCTTTGAGTCAACTGGCCTTTACGGGAGAGTGAGTGTTTCTATATTTCATTTTTCCTCAAGTTTGAATTACTGATTTGCAGATCCAAATGTATGTCTTTAATTTTGTTTACACCATTGCTTATCCTCCTAATTCTTCTCGTCGTTTCAGTCGACGGTTCGCAGAGTAGCTGTTAAGACCGGAAAGGTACATATCCATGTCTTTGCATTTTTATACAAGCTTGTTGTTATTCGGTTGTTCATCCATTTGCATAATGAGATTAACGAATATTAGTTCTTTTTGGTAGTTAAAGTTGCGTGCAATTAGATTTATTGATATATAATGTAAATGGAGTTAAATTTGCTTGGAAACTTGCTAGCAGTGAGATCAATGGATTTGCCATATTCTGCTAAGAATTTACATCGACCGTTTGATTGAATTAAGAGTGACAAAACACTGAATATGCCCTTAGTTGTAAAGTAAAGAGAACCGTTTTTTTCTAATTCCAAGCTTGTATTTGTATATGCAGGTGGAGCTTATTCACAAGATGGCTGATTCGTATTTTGGAGAGGGTTTAACTCTTCTGGGTGAAAGGTTTGTTACATGGAATATAATTGGTACAGTTCGACTCATGTTCATCCGAAACAATGAGCTTCTGCCTCCAAATTTGTTTTAGACTTGAAGATCATTTTTCAGATAGTAAAAGTTTGACTGGTTTCAGTGCATTCATATGCATTCAATTGAGATTTTTGTGCTGTTCACTTCATCTACTTTACTGTTTTGGTTTACAATTAGGGTGGCATTTTGTAATATGATTCTGAAGTTTTAGATTTTACAATGTATGACTTTCAGCGTGCTCTTAAGACTAATTAGTAGTTCTTATGTTCTTTTGTAGGCTGTTCCAAGTAACTTGGTTGACCAAAATTGGTCTCACATATGACAGAAACAATCTGCAAAAGGTTTGTACTTCCAGTCTCTAAATCACTGTACTCTTTGTATTGGTCATTACTTTGTATTATCTCGATTCAAATAAACACTTATCGAGTCTATGAGTGTGCATAATTGAGTGTTACGATAGTTTTTTTTTATATATTTGAATTTGCAAGGTCTGATCCCTGGTTTGTATAAATTTCATTGTTTGGGAAGTTAGTCTGCTCATTGCTCTACTGATGTTAAATAATGCCTCTTGAAAATTTAGTATTAGAATCCTGAAGTTTGTGTATCTGTGGACTGTGGGTGTTTTGTGTAGTTTGCTGTGTCATAATCGTGTTTAAATTATTTATTTTTGTAAATTTTATTGTTTAGTAATTCGTATGAAAATGATTAATGTATTCTTGCCATGCCTGTGTAACTTTTTCATGTCATGTCGTGTTTCTGTTGCGTCTCAGTATTCTTCTGTTGTGTTTGTTGATTTAAGTTGGGTCACTGACTTCATAATTTAACTTTTGTTCTTGCTTGTATGATGCATGTCCAAAATACAAACTTGAAACTTTTTTGCCTCCTTTTTTTTAACCTTTTTCTGCATGTCAAAACCTTTTCTGTTTATGATATGATGACATCCATCATTATGTTTGCATCTCATTACAAAAAGCTTACTGTTTTCTGTCTAATTAATTACATTTTACTTTCTGTTTCTTTTGAACTAAAGTGCATCCAGTGCTTGTATACTTTTATCCTGTGTCTAAAATAGTTTTGTTTTGTCATGATCACTGCAGTTAGACCAATTCACACATGAGATGGAAGATGGCTGGGGACTGGCAACTGATGGAAAAATCTTATATGGAAGTGACGGGACTTCAACACTGTATGAGATGGATCCTCAAACATTAAAAGGTCCCCCCCAACCACAAATGAAGTTACTGTTATTTTTGGTGCTATGCATAGATACAAGTTTTGTTTAATAATTAGTACAATATTATTTTTTATACCCGTTTTTTAACTGTATTCTATCTTTTACAAGATGTTGCAGTCAGTCGAAAACATGTGATCAAATTTAATGGACAGAATGTACGCTATCTGAATGAATTGGAATACATAGAAGGTGAAATATGGGCAAATGTTTGGCAGGTATGTCTTTGTATCTGTATGATTTTATTTCTGGGGTTCAAGTAGTATATGGATTGTATGCTTCATTGTGTGAAACTTAGTTGCGACTGCCTAAAATAATGGACGCTATCAAACATCAACTTTTATCCTTCACTTCACCCATCTGTAACATTACTCCTCTCCCCGTAAAAAAGTTTGTCCTCAAGCACGAACTCGGGATAACCTTGGCAATTATCAGTTTTGCTATCTGTAACCGTTATCCCCTCTATAACTGCACAGTATATTGCATGATGATTTATTTATCCAGGGAAGAAAAGATTTGGTGTTGGCTTAAATTGCTTTCTGAACTCCACTTTCTTTCTGTGCAGACTGACTGCATTGTTAGAATCTCACCCGATAATGGTAACATACTTGGATGGATTCTTCTTCCAACTTTAAGGTATATATAGATTCTATGTATTCAGCTAAGTGTTGTCTCCAATCAAATAATTACTAATTAGATCCATCGTGTTATTCGATTGTTTTACAGAGAAGGACTATTAGCGTCTGGATATGCCGTAAGCACCCAAATCTGAAATATTGTTTTAACACTGCTTGTGACTTGTGCTACAATGAAAGCTCTATATGATTTTCTGCAAGATGCTAAATACTCACTCATTAGGCTGCACATTTTTCGGTTATTTCAATCCATCATTTGAAGGTTACATTGCTTCATCACTGCATATTGTGTAGCAGCCTAACTCACAGATTTCAAACTTTCACTATTGTTTAGGGTATTGATGTTCTAAATGGGATTGCTTGGGATAGCCACAAAAATCGCATTTTCGGTAAGTTCTAAACCAGTTCTCCCCGACGGGAATCGCCATCCACTTCCTTTATATAGCTCATACGCATGGTTAATCCATTTCGCACAACAAGTTATACATTATATAGTGACCCGTTTTTGTTCGTTTTCTAGTCACCGGAAAACTCTGGCCCAAGCTTTACGAGATCAAGCTGCATCCGGCGAAGAAACACTATAGTAATGAAGACATTGAGAAGCTTTGCTTGCCATGAAAAGCTACCTGGAGGCTCTGCAGATTTGATTTTGAAGGAGGTGAATTTGAGGTTAGATTTTCCCACTTGATTCCTATTTCCTCGATCCTTAATTTAATTGTTGTAAAATTTGTTTCTATGGTCCTTCGGAAGACCATTTACGTGCTTTATCCATTGCCTGTATTGTTATTATTAGGGTCAAAAAATAATTTTAAAATGTTATTCTGTCATTTATTTTTTAATTTTAATCAAATGAGTATTAAATTTGTAATTTTGTTAATAAATTATCACTGTTTCTTTTAATTTTTGTTAGGAGAATGATGGGATAATTAAAGAAAATTTATATAATAATATTTCCAGTTTTTTATATTTATATTTTAATTTAATTTAACTTATTATTTATATATTTTATTAATTAAAAATAATTTAATATTTTTTCGTTAATAAGACGGTGACACAAATCATTGGACCAAGACTGATCCTTGATTATATAATAAATAAAAACAAATTATATACTATTTTCGATTGGTGAAAAATAAAAGTAAAGCTAAGAAAGCCGCTCGTCATATTTAAAAATTAACACAGTTGTCTTGAGGTGTTCAAACAGTCAGTTTGGTTCATCGATTGAACTAAAACTCCAAAAATTATTAATAATTTTTATATTAATCATTAGTTGAATTAAAATAAATAACCGAATAAAAAAATTGATTAATTCGGTTGATTAATCAAAATTTCTTATAAAATTTTAGGCAAACTATGCAAATGTTTATTAAAATATATTAAAATAATTTTTTCATCATTCAACTTTTAAAAATTATAAAACAATCATTAAACTTATCAAATTATTATAAAATATCATTAATTCATTATACGTTATAAATTATTAATAAATATTAAAAATTTTACTAATTATTTTTTAATAATTTAATAAATTTAATGATTACTTTGTGCAAAATTATAAACTTTAATGATTATTTTATAATTTTTAAAATTTCAGTGATGAAAAAATATATAAAAATATAGAATAATATAAAAATTTTAGTTAATTCGATTAATTAATTAATTTTAAACTAGATTAACTGATAACCTAAAATTAAAAAAATACTAATCATTAACCTATCCAACCAAAAATTAATCGTTTAATTAATGTAATATATTTTAATTTGACCTGTTATTTCGATTAAACAAAACATTTTTTAACCTTAAATATTGGTATACATGTCAAATAATGATATGGCCAAAATTTTTAGTTCTGATTTTTTTATCTGATTTATTTGTATACATACCAAATATTGGTATCGCATACGTATAATTTATTAAAAAAAATAGAGTCCCAAAGATAGAGTACGATTAAAACTTTAGTATCAAAATTTATTTTATATGTATTAAAAATTATTAAAAAATATAAAATATTCAACATAAAATATTATAAAAATTTAATATTTTAAAATTTTTAATAAATTTTAAAATTTATATTTTTTAGAATTATTCTAAATAGATCGATCTTAAACCTACCCATCTTTTTATTCTTAAGACAACCTGGTTTTGCTGTTTCCACCAATGCCGACAAATGACAGCAAAGAGATCATTCGTGTTCGGCATAAAGTCCAATGAGCCAGCGATAGCTTCGGACATGGGTAATAAAGGTGAGCGTATAATATTTTTAAAAAATAATATTTTGAGTTTAAAATATTACATATATAATAAGTTTATTTTAAAAAAAATAAAAATTATATTAATAAAGTATATAAAATTCTTTAAATCCTTAAATGATTCATGATTTAGGATAAGAAATATGAAGTTATAAGTTTAGGCATAAAGATAATTTTAATCTTTAACGTTTAAAATTTTTATCATTTTAACCCTTATTTTTTAGATAAATTTATCCCTTAACATATATTTTTTTGATAAATATCTTATTTTTTAAACTAATATAATGACTAGGCCATTAAAAATTTAATGATGGTAACATATGATTTATATTTTAAATGACGTCATCTAAGTTATCAAATACATACACGTGAAATAAAATTTTATTCTAATATAAGATATAAAATAATTAAAATTCAAATAAAATATTAAAAATTAATTAAATCTAAAATAAAAGTATACTAAAATTTCTCAACTCTAACTACAATATAGTCAATATCTTATCTAAAAAAATGAACACGGTCAAAAAATATATTATCACATGTTTACTATATATCATTATTATTAAATTTTTAACAGTGCGGTCATCATGATAATTAAAAAATAAGATATTTATAAATAAAAAAATTAGGTTAAGGGCTAAATTTATCCCAAATAAAAAATAAAACCAAAATGATAAAAATTATAAACACTAAAAATTAAATTTATCTTTATGCCATAAATTTATTATCATTGTAACTAATTATATAACTTTATCTAAATCCGCCTTTATGTTATAATTAGATGCATTAATCTTAAATATTTCCAAATTATGAATAACCAATTCTTTCCCTTTAGTCCTCTTCTCTTCTTTCTTTTTTATTTGACATCAGCCCTTAGGCCTTAAGGACAAAGCTAGGCATATCAAGATTACAACAGAAAATGACAACATACGGCACCATTCCGGCGGAGTTGCCACGGCCGTCGTTGAGCATGATTATCCGAGCACGAGAACACCTCGGATCAGTTCTCGGTTCGCAAAGAAAATGGGAAGACATGATCAAGATTCAAGCCTTAAATTTACCTCCGAATGTAAACGAAGCCGCACGAAGAATTCGAACCAACACCGTGTTTTTTAAGACCAACTACGTGATTGTCGTGACACTTCTTCTCTTCCTAACCTTGCTCTTGCACCCCGTGTCGTTGGTCATCATCGCCATCATAGCAGGGGCATGGCTTTTACAATACTTCTTGCGCGACAACCCTTTGTCGATTTCCGGTTACGTGATCGATCGTAGCACGATCATCACGATCCTGACGTTGTTCACCATCGCCGTGTTTTTCCTAACTGACCTGATGAATAATATCATGACGGGTATTTTTTTCGGATTGACGGTTGTTTTGCTTCACGGATTATTTAGAACTGTTGATGATTTGTCTGCCGGAGATGAGAAAGATGTCAGTGGATCACAATGTTAATGCACCGTTTGTGGCGGAAGCCACCGTCTATGCCGTCGAAGAACGCTGTCTCCTCTTGAATGCCTCCATTGTTCCAAGTTAGAAACATACATGTAACATGGAAAGATGCAAGTCATGGCTTGATGTTTAAGTATATTTATATTTTCATATAATATCTCTTTTTCTTACATGAAATTCGATGTTCCTTTTAATAAAAATATTAATAATTTTAATTTTTTTTCAAAATCGATCATATTTTTATATAAATAAAAATCTTATATCAATATATAATATAATATAATAAATTAATCTTTTATTATTAGATGGAAGGGTTGGACATGCATTCTCACCAAATCCCAAATACAATTAAAAAATGGGTTTATTGTATTTTGGGTCTAAAAAATTTCAAAAGTTCTTTAAAATAAATAAATAATAATCATATATATTATATTAGTGATGTATATAACCGTGTATGACAATCGATTAAAAAATTAGTTTCAAAAAAAAAAGAGGATATTCATCTTAAAGATCTCGAATTTCTAAACATATATTTTCTTATAATTACGAAAAACGCAACAACAACAACAACACTTGAACAACTTATAACCATTTTTCCTTCCACACTATTACATATACGAAAATAATGAAAAAAATTAGATCCAATTGACTACAAATTTGAGCCATATACAATCGTACCAAAATACATCCTTCGTTTTTTTTTTAAAATTATATCAAAATTTAAATATAAAAATAAAATAATTTAATTCTTAATTTTTAAATAAAATGTCACATGTGATAAACATTAAAAATTAATATGAAAATGTATCTTTTCTCCAAAACTAAATTAACAATGTAAATTACATCAAATTAAACTAAACAAACTAAAATTTAAATTTTAACCTAATAAAAGGACCAAAAATATATTAAGGACAATGCTTGGGGGTTAAAACCGCAATTTAACTAAAGTATGCAAAATTATCGAAGATATATTTAATTAAAGGACAATGCTTGGATGTCACTCAATTGATAAATTCAAAATTCATTTTCCTCATTGAAGTTTGCTTTGCATTTGAGGAAACTAGAGGCCATTATATCATGAATTTAATTTCTTGATCAGTGTGGAGGACCATGAACATTTTGACCTAGATTTTTTTTTTAGAATTTGCATTATATTATTTTTGAATTTTTTATTTTAAATATATTGTTTAAAAAATATTATTTTTCAAGATTATTGTGATTTACTATTGAAATTGAAAGTTCGGATGCTTTCAATCCGTCTTCGAACAGTAAAGTATTAAAATAATAATTTTTGTTCAAAGACGGGTCGCTTGCAACCCGTCTTCAAATAGTACACAACCTACATATATACATATTTAAACTGTGTACTATTTGAAGACAGGTTGCTTGCAACCCATCTTTACTAATATTTTATTCGTTTACTGTTTAAAGACTGATTGAAAGCATTCAATCTACAATTTAAAGTAATAATTTATAATATGTTAAAAAATAAAATAATTCAAGCAGTATTATTGGAATTAAAATTCATACATCAATATTGTTGTAAAAATACCGTTTTTTTAGCTAGTAAGAGCCTAAATTTAAAAATTGTCACATATATAAATCCCAAAACTTAAAACAAATAAGACACACGTGAACACAAGGAAAACAAAGAAAAATGCCCGAACCATTTTACCTCAATGGTTTAGAGAACGATTGTTGTGTTTGGAGGTCACGGGTTCGAGCACCAGTAATACAGCACAGCGATTGAGCGATCAATGTCCAATAGTTGAGAATATACTCTAGAACAGATACTACTGTAACTATTGTAGCCGATTAAAAAAACAAAAAAATAATTTAGATTGATTTGCGTTTGTATAATTGTATTAGATCTTTTGGACAAGATTAGTAATTCAAATTAATTTTTGTGAATGGTACGAACTAGATCAGAATAATCACTCTTTTAATAAATCTTTACTGTATATAATTTTAATTAGTCAATTAATAAATTATGTATAAATAATTATATAAAATAACTTTTTGGAAAAATTATGATGAAACAAATAGTTAATTACTTCGCTCATTGAAGCAACTTTATGATTAATACTTTTGAAAAATGCTTCATAAAAGAGAAGAAAATGAAAGTTAACTGAAAGGAACTCAACCTTTTCGATAGCTTCTAAAAAGTGAATCAAATGTCAAAAGTGTTAACCTAAACTTTAATTTCAATCAATGACCGAATGATTTCCGTAATTATGTAAATATAAATTTTATCGGACATATATTTACATTTAATAAATTATTTATAAATAAAATAAAATAAATTTTAATTATCATTTCTTTTGATAAAAAATATTAAAAAATATTTCATTTAATTTTCAGCATCAAAATTATGGGTTTTCGTGGTAAAATTTTGATGAGACAATATGTTATGTATATTAAGAATGTGTATTTTTTATTTTATTAAAAATATTTTTATGTTGATTTTTTATTTTAGTAAGGTTTTAATGTGATACATTATCTTTGTATACGTACAAAGAAAAATATTATGAATATTTATTTATATAAATATTTATCGTAATATGAATTTTATTTAAGATATTTAATTTATTTTATCATTAAAAATATTATCTTTATTGATTAGAATTCAATGTATTATATACTAAGAATAATACAGATCTCTCTCTTTTTCTTATCTTTTGTTCTTATTCTTCATTATTTTATTTATTATATTAAAAAAATATTGGATAATAATATTTTTTAAAATTATATTTAAAACTTTTTTATTTCTAAATATTATCATATTATTGAACTTATAATTATTAGTATACAATATTATTCATCAGTTAAAACTAATAAATATTGTATGAACCATCTAACTCCATTGGTTAAATGAACGATTGTTGTTTTTGAATGTCACGGGTTCAAGTACCAATAATACAGTATAGTGATTGAACGATCAATATTCAATAATTGAAAGTATACTTTAGAACATATACTACTATAACCATTATAACTGAATTATCATCATCATAATAATAATAAATATTATATTAAAAAAATTTACCCCTCCCACCATAACATGGCTCCGTCCCGATAGTGGTGGAGGCACTGTCTCACCCCTAAACCACCAGCAGGACAAACACCCACCTTGTGTCGGAAAACTACCTGTTGCCGGAAGACGGTCTCCCCTCAAAACACACATGAAGATGTAGAGAAAAGTCCTAGAAGGGGAAGACATCTAATACCATGGTAGGTCCGACGATCCAACACTGGTGATTGGTGAAGTGGGTTTTTAAGTCGGAGGGAAGACGAGCCTGGACACCGAAGGATAGTGATCGACTAAGGATAAAAAAACAACAAAGAAAGAAAGAACAGCTACGGACCAAATCTACAGATGCCACTGAACAGGAGGAGGGACAAGATGAACTTCATTCCGACAGCCACCAGTGAAGTCGAGACCAGGGATTTAAATCCGGATGCACGACCGATATCACGATCATTATTTCAAAATTTTGATATTGTATGAAATTAATATTATAAAAAATAATGATCCGCAATAATTCAATTTTATGTAACATAATAGAATTCTGTGATCGAAAAAATAACTAATAAATAACCAATCAAAACTGTTGGAGAAAAGGAATCTTAAAATTTAATAATGAAAGAAAAAATGTTTTGGAAATATCTCTTCGTAACACATAGAAACTTAACTTAGTTGGTGCAATAGCCTATAACGGAAATTATGTTTCTAATTGTTTTATTAATTAAGGTGTCTAGTTTTAAGTTTAAAAATATAATATATATTTATAATAACTATAACCTATTTTGTTTTTATCCAATCGAGATATTTAACAGAGAAAAATAATGAGTGATCTAAACTATCAGGCAGAATACTCCACTACCTAAAATTGATTATATCAGTACACAATCATCAACTGAATAATGATCTAATTTTTAATTTTTTTGATCATTGATAAAAACATAATAAAAATTAAACCAAGTAAAATCATTGTACGATCAACAATCGATTACTGGAGTATATTAAATCATGCTACAAAAATAAATAAAATAAATCACAAATAAAGCAAAAACAAATGAAACAAGTCATAAATATAAAAACATGTCACAAAAATAAAAAAAATAAAAAAAACGTGTCACAAAATTTTTTAAAAACATTCATAATAAAGATATATTTTTATTAAAAATAAAAAATATTAAACATCAACGATTAACTTTAAAGTAATTGTCAATCGTAAATTAATTAAAAAAAAGGGCAGCAGTGACTATAGAAAGAAAAAAAAATAAGGTTTATTTATCCATAATTTTTGGATAATTACAAGTAGAAATAAACATTAATACGTTTGATAAATCCATAATGGAAATATATACACACTTTTTTTTATAAAGAAAACTATTAAAACTTAATACAAAATAGGCTAAAATATTTAGATGATTTTTTTTAAAGAACAGTCATTTGGTTTAACGGGATAATATATTTAAGTAAGACTATATGTTTAAATTTTATAAATGAAAAACTGAATTAAAAATATCGTATCTTATATTAAAATTCTTTTAATTTAAATTAATAAATTAGGTATATCGCAAAATATCTTTACCTCCCAAAATTTCCTTGGCAAATTATTCATATTTTGTGTAGTGTCTGTTAACCTTTCGTATCATGTCCTCCAGAAAAACAAAACATAAACAAACATAAAGTCAAATCTCCATTTTAACATAGAAAAATTCCATATTGTCGGAATTTTTTTACTAACATAAAAGCAAGTAACTTTCCTGATGAACAAAGAAGAAAAAGAAATCAACTTTCCCAAGAAAACTAAAACCCAAAGCAAACATGAAGTCAGTTGTAATCGAATTCTTCAGTTTAAATTCAAGATTTTTTTCTTGTGAAAAGCAATTATATTTGATATTAAATATCTGTTGGTTAAACTTTCCCTTCATCTCTGAGGAAAAAAACAAAGCAGAAAGAGACAAGAAAATATCAATAAACGAGACAGACAGTGTCGAATGATTGACAAATGAATGGGCAGAAATTTCGATGCAGGGCCTTCTGGTGGGAAAAAAGGGGTTAATCATGCAATGGAGGGGCCAACGATCCACGCATTTTCACGCGGATTCCACGCAATGCTATGGAGACAAAGGAAATTAAAAAAGAAAGAAAGAAAGAAAAGGTTTTGCTATTGACTTGGACGAGACTTCCTCTGGTGTCACTTGTTTTTATTTTATTTGATAAAAGACTTTTCCATCAAACCAAACAGCTCCCTCCCATAAGTTTCCAAACCATGACTGTTGCATTTTTCCCACTTGTTTCCATTAACCACAAAGATGCCTTTGCTTTCACCACACCAGCAGAGCTTTGGGTCTCTGGAAATGGTGAGAATGGAGTTGGATAAGGAGATTGATGTTATACCTTTTGGAGTGGATTATGGGAGGCTGGAAAATGGACTCGTTTACTATGTTAAATCTAATCCTAAGCCCAGAAACCGAGCTTCTCTCGCTCTTGCGGTCAAAGTTGGGTTAGTTTCCTCTTTCATTTGATTCATGTTTTGTGTTTTTTGTGTCTGGAATTTTGATTTTTTTTGGGGGGGGAGAAATCTGAGATTCTTGTAGCTCTTGCTGTGTTTCTTGAAATCGATATGTTCTTTATTCTATGTGCTTGGGAAGTAATTAAAAATAAAAATGAAAAACGGGGAGGAATATGTTTAATTTTCTTGAAGGCTGACTTATCTGGTTAATGGCAGCTCGATTTTGGAAGAGGAAGATGAGCGTGGAGTTGCTCACATAGTTGAGCATCTTGCCTTCTCTGCCACAAAGAAGTACACCAACCATAACATTGTTAAATTCCTCGAAAGTATAGGAGCCGAATTCGGACCTTGTCAGAACGCAGTGACATCCTTTGATGAGACTGTGTATAAATTGTTGATCCCCATCGACAAGCCTGAACTGTTATCTGAAGCTATTCAAGTCCTGGCTGAGTTTAGTTCAGAGGTATCAGCTAACCGGTCTTTATTTTTATACTATAAAGTTGAAGTAACATAGAATCTTAATCTCATTATGTACTTTCTTCTGTTACTCTTTAGTTGAAAGCATTTGTGAGTTATGATATGCAGATTCGATTCTCCAAAGATGATTTAGAGAAAGAAAGAGGAGCAGTTATGGAAGAGTATAGAGATAATCGAAATGCTAGTGGAAGAATACTAGATGCTTATTGGACAATGATGATGGAAGGCTCCAAGGTAAATTTACAGAATCTAATCCACCATCTAATTTTAGTAACATTCATTTATTTCTGTTAAAGGGCTTATCATGGAGCATGTCACTCGAATGTATATGATCTTACTATCGTATATCCCTGTCCGGATATGTGTTGGACCTTGTTGTCAGACAAGGATACTTCAACGAAAACAAAGTTAGAGTAACATAGAAGAGTCTTTGATGATTTTTGAGCAAGTAATCAATCATGAACATGTTTTATTTGGCTCATAACTTCTCAACCTTGGTTAATTACAGTATGCTGATCGGTTACCGATTGGACTGGAAAGTGTAATAAAAACAGTTTCTTCTCAAACTTTGAAGCGATTTTATCAGAAATGGTACCAGCCCTCCAATATGGCAGTGATTGCTGTTGGAGATTTCTCTGATACAAAGGTTGGTCTTTGCTAATTTGCAAACTTGTCCTACTGGAATCACCAGTTATGGTAAATTAATCAACCTTTTTTGCTTTCTATCCAGAGTGTCATTGAGTTGATAAAGACTAATTTTGGGCATAAATATTCAGCATTGGACCCTCCATCAATACCCCATTTTGAAGTTCATTCTCACGAGGATCCACGTTTTTCATATTTTGTGGAACCTGAAGCATCTGGAGTTAGTAATCTCTTTAATTCTTTGAACTTTTTCATGCTTATGTATAATGGAAAATATGCAGTTGTTGATGTGAATGTTTGCCTGAAAAAGTCTTCAGTGATGATTAGCTATAAAATGCAAGCGGATGAAATGAAAACAGTGAAAGACTATAGGGAAATGCTGGTGAAATCGATGTTCCGTATCGCTCTGAATCGAAGGTTGTTTCGGATTTCCCGAAGAAAGGATCCGCCCTATTTCTCGTGTTCGATCGCTTCATATGTTCTTGTTCGTGATTTAAAGGCTTATATAATGACTTCATCTTGTAAAGAAAAAGGGACTTTAGAGGCCCTTGAGTCTATGCTTATTGAGGTCTGTCATTTTCTCCCTTCAACATTCTGCTTTGCTTAGCTCTTTCTTTTTGGTTTCTTAACTTGAACTTCTTTTTCCTATGCATTGTGGTGTGGCAGATTGCAAGAGTGCGACTTCATGGCTTCTCGGAACGCGAAATATCCGTTGTTCGAGCTCTACTGATGTCGAGTATAGAGTCCGCGTACCTGGAACGTGATCAAATGGAATCGAGCAGCTTACGATATGAATATACGCAGGTGTGTGATAAACTGTCTCCGACAGTCCGACCAGTTCAACCTCTGATCCAGTTTTTATTTTATTCAATCTAAAACTAAAGCAGCAGCATATGGAAAATGTATCATGTCATCACTTTTTTTGCAGCACTTCACGTACAATAAACCCATTATAGGGATTGAATATGAAGCTCAGCTCCAAAAGTCTATTCTCCCTGGTCAGTGAAATGTTCCAAAATTCTTAATTTTTGATGTTTTAAGCACTTTAAAATAACAAAAATAAATGAAATCTCATATACTATATTGTTCAATCCATGATTTTATCTTACATAGATATATTAGCATCAGAGGTATCCAAGTTTGCTGAGAAATTATGGACATCATGTAGCTGTGTCATACAGATAGTTGAACCACAAGCTTTTGCCGTCACTGATGACATGAAAAATATTGTCATGAAGATCAACAAGCAAGAGAATGAAAGGAGCATTTCTCCTTGGGATGATGAACATATTCCAGAAGAAATTGTCAATTCAGAGCCAAATACAGGGTAAACTTATGTTCTATCCTGTTCTGGCTTTTGGTTTACTTGAAGTATCTGTGTTTAGCACTCATCTCATGTGCGACACATATTGGGACATAGATATAGGAATATGATCCTGCAAGACCCTTCAAATACATGAAAAAACATAGAAAAACTGAAAAAAAAAAAACTGTGTTGATTGACGACATACTTTGTATCCAACATTCATAGCCAAATCCAAGTAAGATAAGTATTAAACTACTGTATAACTTAACTCTAAAGCTGTGATCATAAGCTGTAATACCTATGTTATTCAGACCATGTATTTATTTTGAGGTATATATGTTCGATGTGTGTTTAGATATGGGCATGGGATATAATCCTTCGATATATGAAAAAGAAATCAGTATACTCTTGTCATACATATACCTCATCTTTCATCTCGAGTTCAGGCAACTTAGTCCGGTTCTAAGTTTCCCCAAGTGCTTCTAGCCTTAGCCAGCCTACTCTACTGTCTGATTATGGCCCTGTTTTAAACTTTATGAAGTGTTGTAGAACAACCTAAGTTGAGGAATGGGATTATGTTTTAACCAATGTTATTGTAATGAATTACCAGTGGCTTGCTACACGCGCTTTTATTTATCTCTAAAACTCTGTAATTAGACACGTTTTCATATTCTTTCGAACAAAAAAAGGACATGTTTTCATATTCCATTCATTGCACTAATATAGGAAACTTCATCAAGATTTGAATTATATCTGAATCTTATCATTTACTTCAGGAACATTGTTGAGCAGCATGAACATGCAAATATTGGAGCTACTGAATTGATTCTATCAAATGGCATGCGTGTTTGCTATAAGTGTACAGATTTCTTTAATGACCAGGTATACATACTTTCTCGGTTTGTCTGTAACTGGCAGTATCAGTAGTTAGAAACAAACTACATTGCTCCAGTTCTTCAATTTTGCTTGAAACATCAGTATCGACACATTGGGAAGTTTAACCCTTCAAAAAAATTTGAAATGCATATGAAAACGAAAACATTAGTCGACTCAAACACGGAGAGAATGGCGAAGGACTTGATATCGAAGTCTTTAGTTGACATTAGTTCCAAGTTCAATCTCTGGACAACCCCAAACTTAGATAAATATACTAGTGTTAGATACATGCTTGTGCTTCATTTTGATCAAGAACCCGTGTCTGACATATATTCAGACACGGGTATGGAGATATGATCCTCCAAATACACAGAAAAACTTAAAAAATCAAACACCTGTGTCAGACGCATGTTCTTTATTTTGTTTGAAATACCCTTGTCTGACCCATTAGGAATTAACTATGGAGATATTATCCTTCAAATATATTGAAAAACTTAGAAGGTATGAAGCATTCTCATATTTGGCACATACCTTTAAATGGCACACTCCGATGGTTCCGTTAGATATATAGGTCATTTGAAGTTTTATTTGATAAAAATAAGGTGTCTGAATTTATTTTGAAATCTAGGTCAATTTTTACAGTGCAAGTAGAAAAACGTCATCTGCACGGCGACTTGGGGAGAATGCCATGTGCAGGTGACATTCTCTTTTTTTTTTTGCAAAATTTTAAGAGAGAACGCCACCTACACAGGCGTTCTCCTATATATACCGTAGAATTAGCCTAGATTCTCAAATATATATGAGGATCACCTATATTACAAAATAAAAAATTAGATTGGATTTATCTCAAAATTTCTTCCACCCGAATCCATGAACAGGAAGCACAAACAGTTTAAATTCCACTGTATGTCATAAAACAGTGAATTTGAATCCAAATTCTAGTTAATTTGCATCATGGTACCTTCTAAAACCCATCTAAATTTAATTCCTTGGACTTTAAGGCATGACTCAGCCTTGATAACTAGTTCATGTGAAGCATATAACTTTTAAAGTGTTGTTTCAATAGGTTCTTTTCACTGGTTTCTCCTATGGTGGTCTATCCGAACTCCCAGAAAGCAAGTATTTTTCATCTTCAATGGGATCAACAATTGCTGAGGAAATTGGCATGTTTGGTCATAGACCATCAGTGCTAATGGATATGCTTGCTGGTAAGAGAGTTGATGTGGATATAGATATCAGAGCTTACAAGAGAACGTTTTATGGCGATTGTTCACCCTTTTACTTGGAAACTGCCTTTCAGGTTTGCTTTATTAGACTGTTATTTCGAAATATCATTCGATCAATTACCTACGTTACTCCGACTCTTCTTTTTTTTTAATTACCTTATTTTGTTCTGGCAGCTTGTGTACCAACTTTTTACAACCAAAGTAACACCAGATGATGAAGTCATTAAAAGAGTGATGCAAGTGAAAGAAGAAGCAATTCTTGCTCGAGAACGAGATCCCTACACTTCATTTTCTAACCGGGCAAGAGAGATCAACTACGGGAACTCTTACTTTTTCCGAGTATGAATTTTACTTTAAGTATTCGTATCGATAAACCTTCAAATACAAGAAAATGCTATAGAAAAACTTTCTTAAAGTTTACTTGTAACTTAAGTTTCACTTCTGATTTGCAGCCTTTTGGAATAAATGATCTTCAGAAAGTCGATCCATTAAAAGCATGTGAATATTTCAACACTTGCTTTAAGGATCCATCGACTTTTACTGTCGTTATTGTCGGGAAAATCGATCCCACAGTTGCAGTTCCTTTAATACTGAAGTATTTGGTAAGTTAAAGATTCCATTTTTCAAGCGCCCCATTCCTGGAATTCATGCAATTTTTGTTGTTACGTTATGAGTTCTTGATTTTTGGATGCAGGGTGGAATAGAAAAGCCTTCTGAACCTATTCTCCATTTTAACTCTGACTACATCAAGGGACTACCATTCAAGTTTCCCAAATCAATAACCAGGTAAGTTCATGGCAGTTTCAACTTTTGCCACATATTCTTACATGGATGTGGAGATATAATCCTCCATTCCAAGGAACCTCCAAATATATAGAAAAACTTAAGGACATACATGTGTCTGATGTACTCCCATATTCGATACTCATGTCCGAGTCCTAGTAACCTAGGAGGTTCGTGTCCGACAATAACGGTTTCATCGAGCTCACATTATATTCGTCTGACATGTGATGTGCTCGTAGGGAAGTTGTACGCAGTCCCATGATTGAAGCTCAATGTATGGTCCGGATATGCTTTCCTATAGGGCTGAAGAATGGAGCTATGGTTTGTTATTCTTCTGCTTGATCTTATTAGTTCATTAATACAAACCTGACTCCATTACTGACTTTTACATTGTCTTTCTGTTGGAACAATCAAATTGTAGGAAGAAGAGATTCAATATACTGGATTCCTAACCAAACTGCTAGAAACAAAACTACTGCAACTTCTTCGATTCAAACATGGTCAGGTACGGTGTATCGTATATCTATGCTCCTTCGAATTTCATACATTAACACATTGGTACGGAGATATAAGCTTTAAGGATCCTTTAAATACATCGAAAAACTTAGAAAATGCTGATTATGCTCGTTGCGGATAGTGGATACAAACCGGAATGTATTTGTGTTTGAGAGCATCATTTGTCATATTCTTTAGCCTTTATTTTGTGTGAACAATCTTGCTCCTTGTTCCCAGATCTACTCTGAAAGTGTTTCCGAATTCATTGATGGTGATCTACCATGTCTAACCGGAGATATTCACGGTGACATTCAAATCGATTTTTCTTGCGATCCAAAACTCCCTCTGAAACTAGTAAGCAACTTAATCTATATTGTTCATGACTTCATTTTTTTTTACCATAAGTACCCAATCCAATACCCATCACTGACACTTTTTTCAGACAGGGGTATGAGATATGATTTTCTAAAGAACCTCTAAATACATAGAAAAAAAATAGAAAAGTTGATTGTACTCGTACAGAACACATATTCGTATGTTCGCACTCGACTCTGAAGAACATTGATCTTAACTTTTAGTCATTAAGTGGGTCAATTATCTCAATGGTCAGTTGTGCAATATTTCTTAACAGGTTGATTTGGCCTTGAATGAAATACTTCGTCTTCAAGAGGAAGGGCCTTCAGATCAAGATGTTGAAACCGTACTCGAAATCGAACAGAGAGCCCATGAAAATGGATTGCAGGTTAAATTTCTTCTACTTTATGCATTCAACATTTACTTGAACTACCCATGTTCCACACTCATTTGATATATATTCGAACTTAGATACGTTCTGTTAAGTGCCTTTCGAATTTATGAGGATTAGGACCTAAGATGTAAAAACAGTTCAGTTTATGTCACCTTGTAATATGAACTAACTTGGTCTTGCACTTTTCAGGAGAACTATTACTGGCTAAATCGGATTCTCTGCAGTTATCAGTCACGGATCTACTCAGGTGATGTCGGAACTTCTTTCAAGGTTAGTGGAAGCCTAAGGCAAAGGTTGCAGATATTAAGATTCAAAACTGATATACCTACTAAATGCCATCTTTTAAGTAGGGTTATATGAACCGACTGAGTTACATGCCGAAGTTTACATGAAGATGACTGACAATATCTTGTATTACAAGTTATCTTACTTACAGGAGTAAAAATGCTAATGATTTACTTACTTTGATCATTTTGTGAGGAGTAGATTCTAGATGAAGGACGCTCAAAAGTTCGAAAATCGCTTACGCCATTAACCATGCAATTGGCATTACAGAGGATAATGCCTCAGAAGAATCAGCACACCGCTGTGATTCTAATCCCCCAAACATCTTGGTTTAAGAAGCTAAAATCATTTTCACAATGGACACCTCATGGCAAAGATATGAAGGTCAGTCATCCTACAATGGTTGCTTTGATTTTTCGATATATCGGTTTCAAACTCCAAATACACCTTCTAAAGGTGATTGCATGAATCAATCGAACAGTTCAGATTCTTGTTAATCTTCTTTGCTTCGTATATCGGCCATGTTAGAATCAAACATACTGTTTATGTTGACAGGTTTTAGCAGCCATTGCTGGTTTCACAGTTTTGGCTCTCAGTTTGCGGAGATACTCGAAGAACTCTTAGAATTCATTGATGAAATGTGAAGAAATAGGGTTCACTTCATATTTATTACCTGTGTGAATGGATTCAGCAACATAGTGTGTTCTTGTATTTTCCCATGTTATATTATTATTATAATTATTATTATAAATTTTGATATTTTAGTGATTTATATTGTATAGATATTTAAGACATTTGTGTTTTTTATACCTACTCAATGATTATAGTGATTTTTTTATACAATGTCCGGGTTAACTATATAATTCATATGATGAATGGTTAGATTGAATTTACAATAGGTGACTCAAATATTTTTTTAACGAAATAAGTACTTAAAGTTTTAATTTTTGCTGAAATAAGGGTCTAAACTTTTATTTTAGCTGGGTCTAAACTTTTATTTTAGCTTATTTTTAAAGTCAACTGAGGTACCTATTTTGATCGAAAGAAAAAACTTAGAACACTTATTTCAGCTAAAAAAATTTAGCTATCGAAGAAAGAGGCATAGTTAAGCCAATATAAAAATATGCATAAGTTGGTGTTAGTTGATGGTCCATGTTAAACTGATATTTATTCAAGGAATGACCAAGTCTTATAAATCACTAAGCCCAGAACGATTGGCTAATGTGGTAAAATACTAACATCCGTTTAGTAACTTTAAATTGAAAATTAATCAACACCATTTTTTTCTCTGGGAAAAATAATCAAAGATCAGCTCTACCTGGATATCTTGGGAAAGGAATAACATCCCTGATATTGTCTATACCGGTAGCAAAGAGAATCATCCGTTCAAAACCTAAACCAAATCCACAGTGCTTAACCGTTCCATAGCGACGCAGGTCGAGATACCACTCGTATGGCTCGAGAGGCAGACCCATCTCCATAATTCTGCAAGCCATGAACCACCAAAGAGAAGTATAATGAGAATGCAAGAGCTTAGCATCTTGAAATGAAGTTATGAACCAAGGAAATACTGCCTCTTACCTTTCTCGAATCACCTCATACCGCTCTTCCCTTTGACTTCCTCCAATCAGTTCTCCAACCTGATATGTTTGGAAAAAAAATAACTGGTCTCAGTCGCGACATAGCAGAAAAAAACTATAAATTAAGCAATGAAAAAGGCAATGAACAACCTTTGGCACAAGGACATCCATGGCAGCAACAGTTTTCAAGTCATCATTAAGCCTCATGTAAAATGCTTTAATTCCCTTTGGATAGTTAAAAACAATAACAGGCTTTTGAAACTTAACCTCTGTCAAGTATCTGAAAATTGAATCAAATGCAAAACAAGATGTTAGCCTCTGCATTTGAAGCATGTAAAAAGAAACAATCCACGGACTCGCATTACCTTTCGTGTTCGGATGCTAAATCGATCCCCCAGTCCACAGCATTCTCGAATTTCTTACCACCTTTCACAGCTTCCTTTAAAAGTTCCACCGCTTCAGTGTATGATATTCTTACAAAGGGAGTCGAAGCAACCATTCTCAAACGGTCAATGCAACCCTTATCATAGTTTTTAGCCATGAATTCCATATCATCAAGGCATTTCCCAAGCAACCAGTTACACATATACTTCACATAAGCTTCGGCACAGTTCATGTCATCCTGCAAATACATTGACTCTTTGGTTGAATTTAGATGAAAATAATGGAAGTAAAATGAGTATTATGAACTATTGGTAGAGTTCTATATAAGCACCTGAAGATCCGCAAATGCAATTTCAGGCTCCACCATCCAAAATTCAGCCAAATGCCTTGATGTATGAGACTGTTCTGCTCGAAACGTCGGACCAAATGTATACACATTACTAACTGCACAAGCATATGTTTCAACCTGTAGTTGACCGGAAACTGTCAAAAAAGCTTGACGGGCAAAAAAATCTTGACTGTAGTCAATTTTTCCGTCCTTTTGTGGGATCCCAGGTTTCAGTTTAGATCTCTCTTCCAGCTTTGAGAGACTCTCTTTCACTTTGTTAAGTTCCACCACCGAAGCACCGATATCCGCATTATTTGCTTTAGCATCTTTGAGTTGTTTAACAGCCGCCCCTCGCTCACTCACAAGTTGCCTAGCTGCTTCTATTTCAGAAGCTGACGGAGGGGGATTTTTAATTAGATCTTTCTCCAGTTTTTCAGCTTCACTGATCAAAGTCGTAACTTGAAACATTTCACCAGCACCCTCACAATCGCTGGTGGTTATAATTGGAGTATGCACATAAAGGAAATGGTGCTCTTGGAAGAAAGAGTGAGTAGCAAAAGCAAGGGCATTCCGAATCCGAGCAATGGCAGCAATCTGAATCATATATAATTTATCAACAATTGCTCATTAACAACGCAACAAATAGCTGTATGTACGGTTGGGTTTTAAGCCTTATTCCTACTAAAATTTTATTTGATTTCTAATTGAACAGTTCAATGTTGACCTGTGCAGAAAATTGAAAAACTTATTCCTATACATGTATTCCAAATTTTAAGCATTTTCTTAAAATTCAAATTGATTTAGAGATTCATACCGTGTTGGTACGAGATCGAAGATGAAGATGATCCCTCAAAAATTCAAGCGTGAGCTTCGTTTTTGGAATTGGATACTTTGCCGGATCCACCTCGCCTATATGAACGACAGTTTCGACCCGAAGTTCAATCCTCTGTTTCGTCCCTTCAGGTGGAACCTTCAATATTCCATCAACCACCACGCACGTGCCGGTCGCCACCAGCTTGCTCAGAACAGCCACGCCAGCGTCCACAATCACCTGCAAGTTCGCCGGACATGAACCGTCGTTCAGTTCCAAGAACGCGAAAGTACCTTTCCCTTGCTCTCTTCCGGTCTTCACCCAACCACCGGCCCGGACTCGTTCCCCCGCGAGCCCAGCCCCACCGTCTTGCCGGCCCACAATGGACCGGATCAGGACGCGGTCAGAGAATGCGTGGTTCTGAACGGAACCGGTCAAATTCATCGTTGCGAGTTGGTCCGCCGTCGCCGCCACCTCATCTGTTTCCGCCATTCGCTTTTGTGGGTATGAGCTGGGAAACTCAAGGCTTCGAAATTAGAAACTCACGATAAAGTTAAAACCCTAAAAATGAATTTTATATGTTGTAAGGGTAATGATCTGTTGGAGTCGAGACTAGAGTGATCTCGATGTTGGGCTGCGTCTCAACATATAGTTCTGTACACGTGTATTCCTATAATTGGTTTTTTAACGCGATTCGAGGAATCTGGGATGAAACAGACAAATAGATCGTACTGACTATTCTAAATGCGTCGCGTTATTTTAAGGCAGGATCTTGTTTCTCTGCTGAAGTAGTTAGAATCTTAGCTTCTCCGAATAGCCAAAGCTGTTTCACCGATTAATTAATTCATATTACCACTTATGATTTCAGTGATAAATAAATTATTTTTGAAATATATTATTATTTAAAAAATAATGATTTAATCAATTTTTTTACGGAAAAATTTAATCATTTAATTATAAATTTATAAAAAATATGTCATTCAATTAAAATTTTGAAACAAACAAATCATTTAATATAATAATTTTAGTTCTCAAAACTTATACATTTTATTAGTTTGGTCCTAGTTTAAAATAATTCAATAAAACGGGCCATTTATATTTAAAAGTTTCAATATTGTATCGTCTTAACACATCCTTCTACCACACTCTGTGTTGTTGTTCATTACTTTGATAATTGACAGATGTGATAGTTTGATAGGCATAGTTATTTTATTATTGGATAATTGATAGAGTAATAAAACAAATATATTATAACCTTAATATTGTCCGGATACAATCATTTCACTAATGAACATTTAAATACGAAAGATTGAGTTTATTGAATTATTTTAGATTATGACCAAATTAATAGAATGCATAAGTTTAAGATACTAAAATTATCATTATATCAATCTTTTGTTTTAATTTTAATGATAAAATGATTTTTTTATCATAAAATTTTAATTTATTGAGTGATTGAATTGTTATTTTTTAAAATAATAATAATTTATTTATTCTTAAGTCCATTATTAAGTGAGCCAATTGTTACTATTAGATAATGAAACTTTTAGATTTTATTTTTAAATCTTTAGATTTATATTAGGATAGAATATAGAGATCATCACTCAATTTTTTTTTTTATTTTGTTCAGTCAATTTTAAAATTTTATAATTTAATAACTTAACATTAAAAGTACTCATACTTTAATTATTCTAAATCATTTTAGTTATTGACAAGCGTCGAATTGTCAAATAAATAATTCCTATTTCTCAAATTAAATAAAAGAATAGTATAGAGAAAGTAGGGTCGATCCACAGGGACTAAAAAATTTCCAACGTTGAATTGAATTGATCCTGATAAAAAAAAACAATAAATTAGAAAATAGGGGTTTGATATTATAAAACTAAAAATAATCTTAATCTAATAATTACTGAAATTAAATGAAAATAAATATTTGAAGTAATAAATTTAAAGGATATAGCCTCAAGCTTCGCTTCGCCTCAAATCTCAATTGATCATCGAAATAGATTTTACTTCAAGATCCATGCCAGTTACAGTCTACAAGGCCCAACCCTTGTAACTTGCTTCTCTCTTCGGTAAACCAATATTCCCAAGTCTATCTCCGGAATTCGGTCTTTGCTGGACTAACCACGCCTATCGCCGTTAGCGCCAATACAACTTTAAGCACTGGAAAAGCCTGACTCGAGTTATAGGTCTCATAGAGAATCAAACCCGATCTTGATTTCCCTTAGTGGACCGCCACCAAGTTTGTTCACAGGAAGCCAAATTTGCTACCAGCCGATTTTTCTTCCCAACGATAGATCTAAACAATCTTCAAGTCAACGTGCACTTTTTGAAAAGAAGGCGTCGAGATCATTAAAGGAAAAGCCGATTGCCAATCCTTGATTTCAGAAAATCAAGAATGTTATCCGAAGGAATTAAGTGCTTCACGATTCTCACAATATGGATTGAGTCGTCACTTAGCTTTCGGCTAAATGAAAGTTTAGCTAAGCATGAATGAAATTAAATGAAACTAAAAATAAATATTTGAAGTAATAAATTTAAAGGATATAGCCTCAAGCTTCGCTTCGCCTCAAATCTCAATTGATCACCGAAATAGATTTTACTTCAAGATCCATGCCAGTTACAGTCTACAAGGCCCAACCCTTGTAACTTGCTTCTCTCTTCGGTAAACCAATATTCCCAAGTCTATCTCCGGAATTCGGTCTTTGCTGGACTAACCACGCCTATCGCCGTTAGCGCCAATACAACTTTAAGCACTGGAAAAGCCTGACTCGAGTTATAGGTCTCATAGAGAATCAAACCCGATCTTGATTTCCCTTAGTGGACCGCCACCAAGTTTGTTCACAGGAAGCCAAATTTGCTACCAGCCGATTTTTCTTCCCAACGATAAATCTAAACAATCTTCAAGTCAACGTGCACTTTTTTGAAATGAAGGCGTCGAGATCATTAAAGGAAAAGCCGATTGCCAATCCTTGAGGGGTTTGATATTATAAAACTAAAAATAATCTTAATCTAATAATTACTGAAATTAAATGAAAATAAATATTTGAAGTAATAAATTTAAAGGATATAGCCTCAAGCTTCGCTTCGCCTCAAATCTCAATTGATCATCGAAATAGATTTTACTTCAAGATCCATGCCAGTTACAGTCTACAAGGCCCAACCCTTGTAACTTGCTTCTCTCTTCGGTAAACCAATATTCCCAAGTCTATCTCCGGAATTCGGTCTTTGCTGGACTAACCACGCCTATCGCCGTTAGCGCCAATACAACTTTAAGCACTGGAAAAGCCTGACTCGAGTTATAGGTCTCATAGAGAATCAAACCCGATCTTGATTTCCCTTAGTGGACCGCCACCAAGTTTGTTCACAGGAAGCCAAATTTGCTACCAGCCGATTTTTCTTCCCAACGATAGATCTAAACAATCTTCAAGTCAACGTGCATTTTTTGAAATGAAGGCGTCGAGATCATTAAAAGAAAAGCCGATTGTCAATCCTTGATTTTAGAAAATCAAGAATGTTATCCGAAGGAATTAAGTGCTTCACGATTCTCACAATATGGATTGAGTCGTCACTTAGCTTTCGGCTAAATGAAAGTTTAACTAAGCATGAATGAGATCATACTTAGCATTTTCTAGAAGAAAAGAAATAAGAAAACTCAAAGAAAAATAAAAGAACTAGAGAGAACTTTTATTACTCAAGAGAGAAAGTGAAAATTGAAGTACATCTCAAGCTTTACCTCTATGGGTATTTATACTATTCTAAAACCCTAAAAATGTAACAATTCAAAATTAAAAAAAAATAAAAAAGATAAAGATAAAGATAAATGTTCTAAAATTTAAAATTTAAATTCCTAAGATAAATCTTCAAGATAATTCCCAAATAATCCATTCATCCTTCTAGAATATATGACTGGACTATCTTCTAGAAACTTTTGTTGACTGGATAATCCAAATCTGCCAGATCGAAAAGCGTCGTGCCCATGACTCCAGCCATAAAAAAAATGCAAAATTCACTATTTTCTGTTGGTTCTGAAAAGTAAGTTCCTACACTGAAAATGATCAAAATAGAACCAAATTAGTAATATCAAATCGACAATGAAAAATAATTATTAATAAAAAATATATAAATTCGAACACTCATCAGTTATATTTTGGTATAACATGATATTTATAATAATCCGGATTTTCGAGTCAACATTTGGATATTAACCCAAGTTATAAACCTACCTAGTACCTATTGGTTTGAGCCATTGGGTTCATTGAGTTTGAAAAAGGGAGAAATTATATCATGGGTCAGTCCCACCATGTCATTTATGGGACCGACCAATGACAATCATCCACCTCATTATTTTTTAATTTTTAAAGTGAAGATTCACATGAAAAAAAAATATGACATGAAAAAGTTGATGAAGTGGGTAGTTATCATTGGTCGGTCCCATGGACACGTGGTGAGATTAACCCATGATATAATTTTTTTGAAAAAGGTGAGTTTGAAAGGGCCATGACTATTTGAACTTAAAGAACTCAACTTCCATAATCATTTTTCTCACCCAAAATTCAAGATTAAAGTATATTAATCTCCTTCCCAATAGTTTTAAGAAAAATGTCTCTTCTTAAATAGGTGAGTTAATTATTTATGAGCTTTTGAAAGATTTAAACTTAAAAAGATTTATGAAATTATTCTTTTATTTTAAACATTGTATTTTCGTAATTAATCTCTTCCTTCATGCTAGATTAACTCTTGATTCTATTTTTATGATTGTATGAAAAGATGAGATGTTTAAGGGTTCTTCATGCTTGAACTAAGCGAGAAAATTGAAGAAACTTCGGCAAGAGTGAATTTAAGAAATTTTGGCTTAAAACTAAGAAATCGAAATAACATATTCTTATACGAGCACAAAATATAAAAATTCGATAATTAAAATGAGTGTGCCATATGGGTACTAGATAACTGAATTGCCTTGATTGATGAAATAACATAGACTTGAGAAGATAATTAATAATATTAATTATAATATAATAAATTAATAACTCGATAATGTAAAATAAGAGATACGTTGAAGATCAGAGTTCCAACCTTAAGATCATTTTGCTTGTATGTCGGATATTTTCCCTGTTTTCCGGCACTGTTATCATGCATCTGCATACCCTAAAAGCTGCTTCTTGCTAGATGGGGTTGAAAATAAGGAGTCAGGGTTTTGCCATTCTGACCAATAAATTGTTTGTCCCTTAAGTAACCAGTTAAGTACCGCTTAAGTAAGTCTCAGGTTCGAAACATTGTTTACGCAAAAATTCCTACTGAAAGACTCACCCACCAAAACTATGTTTACGACCTGAGTCGATCCGGATTAGTCAGGTCAAGGCTTTAGAAACCGGAACAGCAATAAAAAAAACATATCAGTGAGAAATGTTAGCTTCTGCAAACAATAGTATTAGCATCCATGATTTGGGCAAAAAATAGAGTATACGTATTCTTTTTCACTTGTGTTTTATTACAGAAAGTGAACTCAACAGTGGTTGCTGAACTTGGACCAGAGTTTGCCTGGAATTTGTTTTTGTTTATATATGTGCAGGTTGCAGCATAATTTTCAGGGAACAAAGAAGCTTCAGGATCTAGAAAAAACTTTTAAAGATTTTTTTCAACAGGGTTTACATGAGTGCACTTTCTTGTATTACAAGCCATCAAATCGTATCTAACCATGAATCGAAATCAGTCAAGACTTTAGACTTTGTGCCAGATTGTGCGGATGCCGACTGAATAGTGTTGTTCGAATCGGCTCTCACAACCTTTTCCCCGGACAAACCATTTGGGTGTACCATTCCAGATGTTTCTTGTAACAAATCATCAAGTAAATCATCAAAAGTTGAATTACCTGTGGCAGTGTTTGATGAACCGATACCTCGGACTACCGATGTTGAAGTTTCTTGTAACAAATCATCAAGTAAACCATCAAAATTGGACTGAATGAGTGGAGCTTCGACTGAATCAACGCCCTTTGTTGCATATTGTGGAAGAGATTCACTCGAGGGTTTGTTGAAACTTGAGCTGGGAGTCTCGGAAATTTTAGTCTCACTGAAAGAATTAAGAAGCATGTCCAATTCGGCCTCTGCAGCTGCCGCTTCAAATGTTGACACCTTTTTGTTGGATACAGATGTATGATTAAGACTGTCTGGAGCTCTACTTTCGCCGAATTCACCATGTTGACCGGAAATAGAATCACCTTGAACTTCAGGTGTCAAACCCAATCCTCTGTTAGACAATATTGCATCTATGGGCTGGCTGTCAGGAACAAATGGCATATCCTCAACAGTTTTAGCATGCAAGTTAACCTTGTCAGGTAAATCATTCCGAGTTATTTTTTCAGTTATCTTTGTAGCACCTGTTCGATCAGATGCCACTTGCATTTGCGGAGATTCCTGATCCTTGTTTACCTTTGATATCTCAGAACGCTAGCATGTAAACCAGATAATGTGCCATTAGGTACTCAAGTGTAAATTGTAAACATATGAAGGTCAAATTAAGAAAAGAAATAACCAAAGTTTCGATTCAACTAAAAAATAACATATAAAGCAGTAGGAAAATGTAAATGAAATGCCAAGAACTAACAAAGACATCCAATCTTATTCATATCTTAAGGCTACTCAAGAATGATCTCTATAATTATTAGTAAAAGACTTGAACACCATGATTTTACTTTTAGTGTCCAGAATTGCAGCTCCTCACCTTTGAGGCATTAAAGTATGGTCATGATTAAACAGTAACTTGAATATCAATGGAGGAGAATTGGACGTACCAGATTTGGTGGCAATAGATCTTCTTCAATGAAAAGCCTCTCGGATAAATCTACTTTTTCAAGTTGTTCGGCAAGAGCATGCAAATTAAGGGAGAGAAACGAGGCCTACACAAGAAAACACAGGGGAAAGGGGTGTGTGAAGAGATGAATAAAAGCCAAGGCAATTGATGCAAGCCAGTGGCTGAGAGTAATAAGTCTTGTAAAGAAAATGGTTATCAGAAAACAACGCACCAATTTCATACTCCTATAAAATCCTATGGGACTTGCCTATGGTCTATTTAAAAAAATAGCTTTAAACAATTCCTACACTTTTTACATGGATACTAATCACTGAAATACATTCTAGGTGGAGTTAATGATTAGCAAAGGTTGCACATTTATAGCTTCAAAATTAAGACGACAATTCTTTCACTTGTATCAAATATACACCCCTATCGAACTTGATTTCCTTACACTTTTAGAGCCAGTATATACACACATATATATACACACACACACACACACATATATATATATGTATATACTGGCTCTAAAAGTTAAGGAAATCAAGTTCGATAGGGGTGTATATTTGATATATATGTAAAAGATTCATCCAAATTTATGTATGGGCAGTAGTGAACCCTTAATTTAGCTAAGTTGGTTTATATAATCATTTCTAAGAGGTGAGAGATGATGTTTAACAGGTCAGGACTCGCTAGTTCAAGTCCGAAACCATAAAAAAATACAGGTAGTGATGATAAGTATGCATGATCATGATTCATGATTCATGATTAAGATAGCCATAAATGCTTTACAAAATAAATTCGAATTCCGAACACAAATTCTTCATTTAAATTAATCCTCTGTGATTATAGATTCATAACATCTTATTCTTACTCTAACAAAATCACACAGAAAATAATAACCTAAAATCATCTACCTCAGGAGTTGCAGTTGCGCTGTCATCCACAACAAAATTATCATTACCAGTCCATGACAAAATACCCTCTCCCCTGACCGCAAGCATAGAACCTACAAATTGATTAAAATCTCCTGAAACATGCAAAAAGATACTAAAGATCACTAGAGGAAATGTTCAAACCTGTATAATTACTCAAAAACACTGCCATAAAATAGACAATTGATAGAACAAATCTAATATAAGTATAAATAAAAAGTACCAGGGAGAATATCATCTAAAGAGGATATGGTATCAGAATGAGGATTTGAGTGGGATTGAGATTGCGCATCGGCAATCAGGTGACGAAAGTCCGCTCCTTTACTCTTTGGCACAATGATATCGGGAGCTTGACTCGGATCTTCAGAGCCTGAATCAAACTCTTCCTCATAACGATTCCAATTCGATGGCAATGCAGATATACGCTGCGCCTGTTGAGTTTTTTCTCTGATCTGTTTGAATGTCTGCTTTTTCGAATTTGCAGACTCATTAACAGCAGTTGATGATGGAGGCTTTGGTTTTTGAATCGAATGAGGCTTTTTAATATGGTGTTGAGAATGAGCTCTCTTTGATTTTGCCAATGCTTTGGCATCCATCATAACTGCAAATACTTTTGGAAGAGATTTTTTAAAAGAAAACCCTAACCTATAATTTTTGGCGAAGATTTGCAGAGGTAGGCTTCGATGCCGTCAAGGAGAACACCAGCGAAAGCGGAAACTGTCAACGCCGTTATCGTGATCGGAATAGAACAGGGAAATACCTGACGACCGATCTGCCCAGCGCTTGAGGGCGACCTTCCAAAGAGAGTAGGAAACTAAAAGATAAGAAGAAACCCTTAAGGAAAGATAAAGGGAGAAATAAAAGGAAATGTCATTCAAATCATATGCTTTATATTATGATTATTATTTGATAAAAGAAATGAGAGATAAAATTAATTAAATTGATTAATCTCATCAATAATGTTACGAGAATAACTATGATATAATTTTTTATGAATATTTTTAATAATGATGAAATTTAAAATGAATAATGAATCTTATACAGACTCGTTTTGAACTGTTCTACAATATAATCACCATCATTTAGTATTGATCGCTCATTCACTCTGCTAAGATCATTGGTGCTCAAACCCCGACCTTCAAAAACAACAACCGTTACTTTAACCACTTAGGCTAGAAAGCTCATGTATAAATAAATAACTCTACATGTGTAGAAAGGGAAAAATTATACAGTGAACCCTGTTCACCACGTCATCCATGATCCCAAGTAATCAGGACCGTTGATCTTAATTTTTTTTCAAGTGAATCATCACCTCGTTCCTACATGGACTTAGTGGATGGTAGTTTTTAGGTGATTATTTAAAGATCAACGGTCCTAATTGCTTGGACCATGGATGACGTGGTGAACAGAGTTCACCATATAATCTCTCGTAGAAAGGAGGAACTAAACTGCTAGCATTTTACGAGGATGCATAAATTGAGAGATTTTTCGTATCGAATCAAATTATTTAATAAAAAAATAAGTTCGAGAATAACAAGCTTTGTCGAGATTTTAAATATTTCATTAATAATCTTGATAATTAAAAATTTAAATTATGATAATATTAATATTTTCGTCAATTAATCTTGGTATAAAATTAGGGTATACGTCTTGCGATGATACTGTAGTCTTCAATTAAAAACTATTATATCAAAATCTTTAATTTTAAAATTTTCATTAATATTATTTTAAAAATAATAAATTTAACCGATCAAATTTTTAATTTTAATTTAAACTTTTAATTTCAATTCAAACCATTTTTTATTAAACCTTGCCAAAAATTTTGTATCACACGTCCTATAAGTCATTGTGACCATACCTCAATTCATCATATTGCATTCATAGCAACTACACCATTGATTTCATTTAGGTTGTATCACATGTAAGTTTTGGGTTGATTAAGGAAGCAGTTAGGTAAATACAGAAATTTGTTCGAATCAGATGTCGAAAATATTAATATTAACCGTGCTAATTGAGTTGAACGGTTAATAAATTGTTTGAATTTAATTTAATCAATTATGTTTATTTTGAATTGATTTTACTCAAATTTAAAATTTTAAAAATTAATTTGAAAAGGGAAAATTCGACTTAATAAATTTATGAATATCTCGTTAATGAAATAAAAATTAAATAAATCGAACACTACACAATTTATAATTGACTTGCTTAATAAATACCTCTAATTAATCTCAGATTTTACACTTAACGTTAATCATGTATTTGAAGTTTCCATTTAATGTTGGTTGCCTGTTTCATGTTTGTAAGTTGATTGTGGGCCATTAATTGCTTATATATTACGTTTCAGGATATCATAATTGAAAAGAAAAAACTATAGACGTTGGATGATGATGATATGAACCGAATAAACATGACCGAGGGTGTATTCATATTCATTCATTTAACTTTAATTAAATAAACGAATGAATACAAATATAAACGAACATAATTTTTTTTGTTCGTTAAGGATTGTAGCTTGTTCATGTTTATTTATGTTCGTTCGTTTAAATAATAAAAGAATGTAAACGAAGGAACATAAATGAACGTAAATGAACATAAATAAACGAACGTAAATAAACATAAATAAACGAACGTAAATGAACAAACATAAATAACATATAATGTGCTAAATATTTAAGATTTTGAATTAATTCATTCAACTAATGAACTAATTTTAAACCGAATTAATCAATAATCAAAATAAGAAAAACTCTTAATTATTAGACAAAACCTAAAATTTAATTGACTAACCAATTTTGTTTTGGTTCGATTCATTAACTCGTTTTAACAGAACAATAAACACCCCTAGCCTATAACAAGGAAGTTTTTAACGAGTTATAAAATAACACTTCTTAACTCAAGTAACTCAAAATTTTTTGACTCAACTTACTTGATATAATGCTCACCCTTAGATATATGTGAATAAATTTAAATGAACATAAACGAACAGATTACCGAACGTTCATGAACATAAATGAACGAACGAGCCCTTTGTTCGTGCTCGTTCGTTTAATTAAACAAATGAAAAATATTGTTCAAGTTCATTCGTTTAATAAATAAACGAACATAAACAAACTTTTCCCGAACGGTTCACCGAATGTTCGATTCGTTTACAACCTAATGATGACCCTTCAATATATAATTAACTCCCCTGCTTATGTGTATTTTGTATCTTTAAAAAATAGTAATTTTCATTTATAAAAATAAAAAAATACACAAAAGCCAAATCTTTCTATTTCATAAATTATTATATGACATGTCATATAACCATGACTTCACATATGAACTTTATTTTTTTAATTTAAGGATAAGATCACATATATTTTTTAATTAATTTTTGCATAGATTTTTAAATTTTTATAAGTTTAAAATAAGTTTATAATAATTCAATAAAATTTTGTTATGTCTGAGAAGAGACGCGGATATTAATTTTATGTAAAAAAATTAAATATATAAACAATAATATTATATATTTTACAGATACATCTTTTAAAAAAATGATAATAATCCGTGATACTTTTATAGCCATTTTATAATAATTTAATATAGGTTAGTGATCGTTTTATAATAATTTAAAAACGTTGGCGATTATTTTATAATTTCAAAACTTTAATGTCCAAACATATCAGTTTCGTTTAGTTTAGTGATGATTTATGTATTTTACCCTTAAATATTTGTGTCGCAGATCTCGCTGTTTCAACTTCAACGCTATATTTGTGTGTCTCAGCTGAATCTTGTCTTCTCTGTCAATCAATCCTTTCTCCCTTTGGAACAGAGAAGCTTAAAAAAAAGCTTTCAAAACTACAAAAGGAAGAAGAAGAAGAAGAAGATGTCGTGGCAAACGTACGTAGATGATCACTTGATGTGCGAAATCGAAGGAAATTATCTCTCGGCCGCCGCCATCCTTGGTCATGACGGTAGCGTTTGGGCCCAGAGTGAAAAGTTCCCTCAGGTTATTTTCTTTTCCTCTTGTTTCTCCCTCGATTTTTCGTTAACCTTTTCTCTTTCTTTGCTTAGATTTCCGAGTAAAAATGATTGATTCTGCTTTATGTTTGGGATCTGAATCTGATCATTTATTTCTCTTTTGCATGGTTTACTCCCGCTGATCTGATTTGCTCCTAAAGGATTGTTTCACTCTTGATGGACTTACATTTGTTGCTCTTTTATGTTCTTCACAGTTGGGATTTTTCTACGATTTATTTGTTGATTTGATGAATTATTGACAGATTTTGTCCTTTCGTGCTTGGGAAATCTGTATAATTTGTGGCTTCGTTTCTGTTTGTCATTTAAACCCAAATGAAATGAAGATCTGCTAATGGATCTGCAGATGACCTCAACTTTATAGATGTTGATAATGGATCTGCTGATTGTTTCGATTTTAAAGCTAATTTACTGGTTTAAACAATGGAACCTTGTGCTTTTTGATCGGTCCTTTTCTGATCAAGGATGCGCTTATTGCTTCTCGGTTTTATGTTTATTTCAGTTCAAGCCCGAAGAAATTCATGCCATCATGAATGACTTTGCTGAACCTGGATCACTAGCTCCGACCGGATTGTACCTTGGTGGCACAAAATACATGGTGATCCAAGGTGAACCTGGAGCTGTTATTCGAGGGAAGAAGGTGATTCTCTCCAGCTGTTATTGGTTTCACTTGTTTATAACACTGAAAAACCTCAGTTACACATGCAGTCTATTACACTATGCTTGATGGAAATCGACTTTTATGCATTTGCATTTTGTTCGGAGTGTACTTTCTAGTTCAACCTTTGATATGATAGTTATAAAATGAACATTCTGTGTTGCCTGAACCATTGTCGGTGAGAACCCGAAACTTCACTTTTAAACTTATGCATCACTTAAGCATATTAGGAAGTGATGTTATTGTGGATTAGCTACTGAAATTAGGAACATTCCTGTTGCACTTTCATATACCTATTCGGTATGCACTCGTTTTCGATGTTACGTTTTTCTATACATCTGTTATTTCAAGCCTCCCTCCCTGCACTGATATTCCCTAAGGACTCTATTTGTGATATACAATCAGATGCTGCACAACCGTTCGGCCTCCTATGGCAGAAGTTTTGTTTTTTCTGTTATGGTTGTGTATTCCAAGTTTGTTGACATTATAATTTCAGGGACCTGGAGGTGTTACTGTTAAAAAAACCACTATGGCCTTGATCATCGGCATCTATGACGAGCCCATGACTCCCGGCCAGTGCAACATGATTGTTGAGAGGCTGGGCGATTATCTGTTGGATCAGGGGTATTGATTCCCTTTGGTGTGGTCTTCTTTCTTGTGATTCTTCGTCATGGGAACTTTTTTCGAAATCGAAAGGCTTGGTGTTTGTGAAAGTTATTGCTGCTGGTATGTTGTTTTTCTTCCTGTATTTTGTTTGAAGGGTCCTATCAAGATTGTTGAGTGAGGTACTTTGTCCAGTGGATATCTACTTGCTTTCTTTTTCAAATAAACATAATTTGCAACCTAATAATCCTTAAATTAGAACATTTATTAATAGCTAATAACCTAATAATCTTTAGATTTGTTAATACTTATTATCTAGGTTAAATCCTTTATATAGTCTACATATCAAATACCATTAAACATTAAGAGATGAAACTCATATATTTAAAAAGTGATAGTCCTTAATCAAAGCACAAACCGAACGATTGTTGTTCCTAGAGGTCATGGGTTCGAGCACCAATAATGACAGTATAGTGATTGAGCGATCAATATTCGATGGTTGAGAGTATACTCTAGAATAGATACTACTGTAATCACTATAGCTGAATCAAAATAAAAAGATAGTCCTTAAAACTTGAAAAGAAACTTGGCTACAACAAAGAGTTTAGTTACTCACAGACAATGGCGGATTTAAAAAAATATTCAAAAATAATTTAATTATAAAAATATACATTTAGGTTAGTTTTTCTAATAAATATTTTTGTCTTGAAGCAGTAATCCACCAACAATAGAATTTAATTATAAATAACAAGGGTTTAAATTCCAAAAATAATTTATCTTTTAAAAATAAACTTGTTAAATAATTTAAAGTAATTTAGCACTTGCCCTGAATTGTAAATAATCAAATAAAATCCTTTAGATCTCTTAAAAAGGTAAATAATCTATTTCCATTAATTGTAAATAATGATAAATAAAACTAACTTGGCAATTCTTTTAAAATGGAAAATAAATATTATTTCTCCTAATGGTAAATAAAATCACCTTAAGTAATTTTTAAGAAAGTAAATAAATAATTTTATTAATCATAATTAATTAAAGTCTTAAGAATAGTTACCCTATATATATAAAATGTCATTTGAGAAAAGGATTTTTCTTGCATCATGAAAAACATGATGCAGGTAATTCGGTTCTCCCCTGGCGGTGGGATTCTAGACATGCACAATATGAGCGACCGCACAGGGCCCCTTGAAAAAGAGGGGCCCCAAAATTTTGATAAATCATTCTTTAGATGATGTTAATTCCAAAATTCATTGAAAGATTTTAAAAATGCAATTAAGAAAGATGCATTATAATTGTTTAAACGTTATAATTATTTCTTAAATGCGATAATTGATTATAGAATCTTATTAATTATTCTTCTTATTATTGTTTCTATAGAACTAGTGAAATTTTGGATAGGCACAATAGAAATAATCGCACAGGGGCCCCTAGAAAGGATATTTGCTTCTAAGGATTACAATTTTATAACTAGCAAAAGTTATGGACAATTATTTCTAAGGGTCGTATTTTAATAAATTGCACAGGGCTCCCGAAATTTTTGAACCGCCCTTGCCCCTAATAGTTGAGGAGTGGTTAAAACCCTTACGCAATATTATATTTTTGAAATTTAAATATTATTATTTTAATCGTTTAACGTCTATATTGATCGAGGTTTATTCAATCGTGAGCGAATTTGATATATTTTTAGAATTTTACGAATTTTTATATTATTTTTTTTACGTACTCATGTAAATTAAAATAAAATATCAATAATCAAGTAAAAATTGTTTTTATGAGCGTTGTAGGGATATTAATTTTTTTCTCACACGTGACGAAATCCTCAAAATTTATTTATTTTTATTTATTCTTAGATTTTCAATTCACTTAATAAAATAAAAAAATTAATAACGACTCTATTATCACGATTACTATTTTAACACTTACGATAAATACGAACATAAATTTTTAAAATTGATGAAACCTTATCTAAATGTTAACTAAAACTTTTATAATTGGACGGAATATATGACTTTAAATCTGATACAGATTACAGCATATGTTCGTTTTCTTTTATAAGCTAATACAACATATATATGATCTTAATAAAATGTTTGTATTGTTTTATTTTTATAGGAACGGTTGTTGTTCCTCGAGGTCACGGATTCGAGCATCAATGATATCAGAAGAATGATTGAATGATCAATGTCAAATGATGAAGATTATATTCTAGAACAGATACTATTATAATCACTATTAGCTTGTTAAAAAAATAAACTGTATCAAATATTATATACGTAATAACATAAACAATAATTTATATTATGCGATGATATGATAATGACGTCAACATATTAGGATCTATCTTATTGTCTACAATAGCACTAAACATGTGGATAGAAACCGTATCAGTATTTGTGCTTTCGCACTAAAAATTGAATTTAATATATAAAATTTAAAGTTAGTATTTAAGGTTATAGTTTAAAGAATTCGAGTGAGATATATTTTAAAATTTAAAATCAATTTATGATTTAATTTTTTTATATTAGTATAAAAAATTAGAGATCTCTACCTTCTAATCGTACCTCTTTCCACTTTCTTCTCCGCCTCATATTATAAAATTGAATTCTAACCTTAACCTTAATTTTTTATATCTTAAACTCTAAAATCTATACCTTGAAAATACACTTTACCCTTAATAATTTTTTAAACTTTAGTCACAATCCTTAACTTTGAACCTTGAATCTTAAACCCACTAATTTAAAATAGAGGCATCAATAAAAGTATAATTAAAAGGTAGAAGATTTATAAAAACAAATATATGATTTTTGTTTAATACAAATCTTTGTCTCTTTATCATGCGTCTATTTATGTTTCATATTAAAATTTTTTAAAAAATTAAATTTTAAACCTTAACCTTTATTTTGTATATCAGCTCTACACCTACCCCTATAAAATACATCATACTTTTAATTCTTTAAACCCTAAATTTTAAATTTTAAAGCGGAGAATGGAGGGAGAATGGAGGTATGAGAAAAAATATATGATCCCTTGGTATTGATGTATGAACATGATTACTTGCATATAAGCTGGCTTCCACCTTAAGCCACCACACCTGAAATGAGGATTCGAATAAAGTTACAAAACAGAGAATCAATTCTTCCACTATCTTTCTTTATAGCCGAACTCGGTTCCCTTCATGAAAACGATAGAAATAGTACCATAAGCAACAAAACGGGAAGAATGGGATGTTTCAACACTAAAACTTCCAAAACCTCCGCCCCAATGCGACGCTTCTCAACGGAACCAGCGACCAAGAACCTCAAACAAGAGGTTCTTCTGCAGATTCCACGATGCACGGTCTATCTAATGGACCAAGGAGAAGCCTTGGAACTCGCCAGAGGTGAGTTCAAACTCGTACGGATATCCGACGACGACGTTCCGCTCGCCACCATCGTTAAAGTTACCGACGATCTTCAATGGCCGTTGACGAACGACGAGCCGGTGGTCAAGCTTGATTCGTTTCACTACCTGTTCTCGTTGCCAGTGAAAGATGGGAAGCCACTGAGCTACGGAGTAACCTTCGAGCTGCATGGCCATGGGAAAAGCTTGGCCTCCTTGGATTCGTTTCTGAAAGAGCACTCGTGCTTCTCCGGCGCGGCTTCGACCGGGGATAAACACGTCGATTGGGAGGCGTATGCTCCTAGGATTGAGGATTACAACAATGTTTTGGCAAAGGCTATTGCTGGAGGTACGGGACAGATTGTTAAGGGAATTTTCAAATGCAGTAACGCATATACTAGCCAGGTTTGGTTCAGAAACTTGTAATCTAATCTTCAACCTAGCCTCTCCATATCTAATAGGGTTGTTAACTTGTTATTGCCTTACTGGCGTCTGGTTTTATTAAACAAAACAGGTTCAGAAAGGAGGAGAAATCATTCTAAATAAGCCTCCAGCAAAGACTTCTGGGATCACAGCAAGTAAGGGTAACAAAAACATGGGAGCCAACAATAACCTTAAACGGTATCTCCTGTCGATTAATAATATTTTGTGAACATTCTATTAAAAGACAACAGATGAGTGTTCATGTTATAATTTGGGTGTGACCGTGTGATGTAGTGTGAGAAATCTGTCGAAAATGACTGAAAATATGAGCAAAACAATGCTGGATATGGTTGGTGTGGCTAGTGGAACAGTGATGGGTCCTCTGGTTAATTCCAAACCTGGGAAAGCTTTTCTGTCCATGGTTCCAGGACAAGTTCTTCTGGCTTCGCTTGATGCTGTTAGTGAGTATCTAAGGTTTTTAGTGCCATTGCGTTTCGGGATTGTGCACGTTACGAACGATAATGCTAATATTTTGGATTTGGTGTTTGGCAGACAAGGTTCTTGACGCTGCTGAAGTTGCTGAAAAGCAAGCTTTATCTGCAACATCTACGGCAGCAACCAGAATGATGACTGAAAGGTACTATGACCGATGACGCCGTAACGTATAGTTATTAGTTATGCTGTTCTTGTTTATTTTTTACACCCAAAATCGGATTTGATACGTGCAGGTACGGGGAAAGAGCAGGGCAGGCGACTGAGGATGTGCTAGCAACGGCGGGGCATTGCGCTAACACTGCTTGGAATATCTTCAAAATAAGGAAGGCATTCACTCCGTCGTCTACTGCCACTTCGGGGTTATTGAACAATGCTACCAAGTACAACAGCACCAGGAAATCTTATTAGCACTTTCAACTGCTTTTATGATCTTAACGTGATCTACTATTATACATAATCAGTTTACTAATAGAGATTTTAAATATGAAAGATTGAGTTAAGTGTATTATTTTTAATTATAACCAAATTAATATAATATATAAATTTCGAGAACTAAAATTATTATTATACCAAGTCTTGTTTTAATTTTAATGCAAAAGTAACTTTATGTAATAAAATTTTAATTAACATATTTATTTATTTCTAAATATATAATTGAGTGACTAAAATATTATTTTAAAGAAAATTTGACCTATTTGCTACTAAACTTATAAATAAGTGACGTCTAGTTGAATTTACTGAAAATAAGGTCCTTATATAATGATTTAGTGACTCAGACAAAGGATAATTATTCTCGTTCCTTAAACTGACCTTACAACACAACAGTGAAAACGCGGGCCTCAACTCATCGTCTAAAACCCAAACATCCAGCTTCTACTCTAATATCCATGGACAGTGGCTCAGCAATGTTCCACGTTCTCGTTTCAGGCAACAACAATTCTGTGCTTATCCCTTATCCCACTCAGCAATTCAACCTCGACTCGACGACGCAATCACGATGCTGGAAAATCCCTCTATAATGAACCCTTGTTTCACTCAACAATTCGACCTCGTCAAAGCAATCACGATGACAGAAAACCCTCAATTCAGGCAACAAGAACTCGCCGGTCTGATTTTCAACATCCAGTTTTAACATTCATTTGTTATTTTACAATAAGATTTTGATCAAGATATAAAAAATACATTCATTTGTCATTCATAGTGCGGTTATTTTACAAAATATTTTTTTGTTAAGATATAATTCTTTATATAATAGCACAAATCAGAAGTGAAGTTACAAAGAGTTCTGCACTCGCTCTATGTAAAAAATAATGTTTCATCAACATGAGAATATGACTTTGGATCTACATGTTACCTTCTCATTTCGGATTCGATCATTCTCGTCTCTGTAAACGGACAGATTGAAGTATCTGAACCCTCAAAACTGTATAGTAGCGTTCCAATCTGCAGTATTTGAAGCCAAAGTTGCAATCATTTTCCTAGAATATTTGCATATTCAGAATGACCACGATTGAAATTACCGGTGCATGTAACTTCTACAGTTTCATAAGTTTCACATGTGTTATTGGATCATTCCATGTATGCATGAAAAAGGAAATAGAAAATACAACCTTGCAGATATCAATCAAATCATACATTTTACGAGAGCTCGGTCGGCAGTAACTTCTGACCTTGGGCATTTTGCCCGATTACGGTAAGTTAGAGTTGGCAAGACCCATAGATTTCGAGAGTTCATTAGCAGCTAAAACGTCCGCTTGTTCCTACACAACACATTTAACACAATGATTAGTGGTGTATGGGAGAAGTTTTCATACAACTAAATCACGAGGTAACTGTGCAAATGATTGGATAGCTATACCTGAAGGCGATGCAACAAATACATCAAGAACAGATGTACAAACACCTGCATTAATATTTTCCACAAAGTTATCGTAAACGTAAAACTTCTATTACACATTTCAAAAAAGAGAAGGTGAAAGTGTTCTTACGAGATAGCATAGCAAGATTATTCGAGCTGTTGGATATCGCCACAGAAATCTGGTGGCCCTGACTGCTCCTGAATCCAGAAATTTTACGGCCTTTTGTAACTGCATGAGGCAGTTTGAAACACAAATCAGAGTAAGCAAATAGGATTGTAAGTTAGTTCCGGAATATAAATGTGGCAATACCTGTATGCTTGCAGCAGCCATGTGCCGGTGATGCACAGGAAGTGGCCTGCAGTTATTAACTAGATAAGGAAATTTGGGAAACATCAAAAGTAACCGCATAGTAAATTTAGAGGATGCAGAACTTTCATGAAAGGCAGACAATGAAAATGTAGGATGGACAAGTAGTAATATCTCATTCATTGTTTTTTCTTTGGTTCAATAATCTACTTGTTGTTTTGCAATTATTTATTTAATTCAGAAAACGACTAGGAGAAATTATAGGCTCAGGGAAAGCTAAACAGAATAATTTGATTACAAGTGTCAAAGTCTGAGTAGAATTGCATGAATAGTGCGTTGCTCTAATTTGAAAGAATTAACCCAAGAAGTAATGCAAGAAAAATGGGCCATATCAACAAAAACGAGCCGATATGGTTAATAAATGGATGACTTAGCTGTTTTTTACCACCTTTTTCTCATTTAGCTGCAACAACAGTATTCAATTCCAAATATGCTGATGTATGTAAAGTGTAAACAGCCGTATCAGGAAATAAAAAAAAAAAACTGGAGCAACTGAAGACTTGGAATACTGGATAGGTTGGCAGATTGTAAAAATTATAGATTCAAATTCAATCAAATACAACTGCAATTTACAAATCACGTTTCCTAAAAAGAAAAACATCTCAGAGAGAAGGAAATATAATTTGTTAATAGCTAAGCTAATAAAGACCACATATTTAACATTCACAATAAGATGCTAAAACATGCAGGGTGTGAGGATTGCAATCTAATAAAATGAAAAAGCATAACATACTCAAGTGCTTTGATTTCAGTGTCTTCCTCCCAGGAAGATGATGCACGCCGAGGAACTCTACTTCTTTCTACTTCAACCTGTTGATTATAATGGTACATCACAGAAAACAAGGATACTGAATACCATAAGTTAGGACAAGAAATAGATAATCAATCTTGCTGCACAGATATCAATAAACCTGTACTTCTTGAAGTCGCTTTATTTCCTTCTCCAACTGGAACTCAGCTGCAGCTTTTTCACTCGCCATAGTTTCTAACTGTGTTTGCTTGTAGTACTGCATAATGGTGTAGCCACAAGAAGTCAACACAAGGAAACAGATGTTATAAGGACAAGAGAAAAACAGAAATCTCAGTTTCAATTACCAATAGGTCAGTTAGTTCACGGTAGCGTTTCTCTACTTCCATATGCTCCTGAGAAAAGGCAACAACATAAATAAGGTGATGATTGGGTGGATTTAGATCATAAAACTGAATGTACAATGAGGAAATATACTCTTATGAATTTGAATATAGAAAACAACTAACTGAATGCCACCACAATTTCAGATGAGAAGGAGATTTAAGAAATGAGATATAAACAGTAAATCAGTATCATAGCTTCTAGTTCAGGAACTTTCTCCTTGTCTGCAGACATTGATAGAGAATATGTATGAGATGTCTTGATATACTTCAGCATGCGGAATGCCATAGATGTTTTCTACAGTTAAAATTTTACAGAAGCTTCACTCCAAGGAGTCAATTACATTTATTGTGCACGAGTATATGACAACTTTAAGGGAAGAGCAAAAAAATCAATTTACAAGTAAAACAACAAGATGTTCTGTAATGATTTGGTACACACCATAACATCAGACAAATTTGAGGTGTTGATTGAACCTAAAGCATACAAGAGAACAAGATCATGTAGCTTGACAACTGATTATATACAGCTAGATATAGCAGAGAAGCATGAAATTTCAGACTATACCAAGTTCAACAGTCGCTAAAAATAAATACTTTCAGTTTATACATCATCAATACAATAGACATCCATAATTTCTTTTAATTACTGCATATCAATCAAAAGGTGCATACATGTATTTGTTTAATTAAAGAAAGAAGAAAAGATGAATAAATTTTAACAGTTACCTGACGTGAATAATGCTCAGCATCTCTCTTCATGGCGGCCATTTCAACCCTCATTTTCTGCACTTCAGTCTGCAGCCAGACAAATTAGTCCAAGAAAACAAATTCATCGACCAGAAAAAGAAACCAGAATAATTTTGCTATAATTGTACAATGATAATTGTATTAGGAAAAGAAAAGACATCTGATACTTGCCTCTAATGAAGAGAGCTTATTCTCAGCATCTCTTTGACCTTGGCGTGCACGCTCCACTTCTTCCTGCCATGCCTGTATCTAATTTCATAACCTTTAAGCCACTTCCTAATACATTAATTACAGTTGGTGCAACGACGAATGACCATAGATTATGCCTATATCTAGATATTAAATGTCTTTTGAACCATTGAACTTCAGAGTGTTATGTCATAGAAACCCACACTCCAGTAGATTACTTGATGCATTCAGATCAATAGGTAGGATGATTTTGATTTCTAGACTCTGGTTATATGAAAAGGGTCCAAAAATATCATTAGCAAGGAAGACTTCAAATAGTTGCATCCTCATCATATTTACCTGAACCATTTGGTTGGCTTCTTCTGGGGCCTTCTTTTGTCCACGACGAGCACGAGCTTCCATGTCTTGCAATTCTTGATTTAGAGATGCGCACTCGACCTGATATATTGATCACTTAATCTCAAGAGCATTTTGACTTCATATTTAGCTCAGCCAGAAAGACAAACTTTCATATAACAGGACTGTTATCATTTTTGTCTTACCTCAAGAAGTGCCAACTTCTGCTCAAGCTCGGAAGCTTTTGCTGTCCTCTCATCAGCAACCCTCTAATCAAAGAAACAAGCAGAAATTTAAAATGCTTGTTGAAATATATATAGATGTCAAGTAATCAATGTACAGCTTCGCAGCTGAACAAGAGGCATCATATTCGCCAAAAAAACAGATAATGGTATTTTGATGTTCAAACAGTAGATCACGTACTATTACAAGATAGATTGACAGTTTCTTAATTCAAAAGAAAGTTCTACAGAAACTAGATTAAACTAAGACTAACATCCTAATGATAAAAATATTTTCACGAAATGCATAAATACGGTATAATACTATTAAATTAGCAATTTCAGGAAGTGCCCTTGAGATTACTTTATCTTGATCATTAAACTCGTGGATTGCTTTTTCCTTTTTGCAACTTCAGCATTTGGTACTTGTACAGATTCATTAAATGTTAATTTATGCTTTCTGGTTGGAGAAGAGATGTGGAAAGTTAGACCAGGGGTATACTACGTTACACAATATTTATCTTAGTAATCTCAGCTTTACCACGAAAGAAGTGCCCAAACTAAAACCATTAGTTAATATAAATGTGAATAAGTTGTAAATGATATTTTCTTCCAGAATAACATCTTAAGAAAATCCCTGAAGTCAAAAAAATTTCACCAAGCAAATTTTGATGCAAATCTCCATCACATCAAGGTGGTAACTTGAAACTGTACCAACTTAAGAAGCATGAGGTGCTGTTTCACAATGGATTTTGAAATGAACTCCTTACATTACCTGGATCCTAGCAAGAGCTGTAGATGCCTCAACAGCTCGATGTTCCAATTCCACTTCCCTTTCCATGGCAGCCTATTCCAAAAAAAAATATATTATTAGAGTATAACTGTATAAGCAAGATAACAGTAAAGAGTAAATAAATCAAGCTTTCAAACACAGACCATTTTGGTAGCATTATGTGCTGCACGTTCTTCTTCTGCTCTCCTCTCAGCAGAAGACAGCTCCTCGCGTAGGGCCTAACAAAGAGGCATACTAATAGATTAACAAGTTCATAATGAAACATGTGTGTGTGTATGTGAGAATACACATGCACATATATAAGCAAGAAAGAACCAAGTCTACCTGCATCATCCTCGTCTCTGTTAATTCCCTGTTTCTCATGATAGACTCCATGTTTGCCTGATGAAACACAATCAAAATTGTTAACAGACATTGCATGGTCAAAAGGTGCAAGCCAAGAGGACAAAATGATGGCCATTGACCAAAGAGACAATGTCTAAATGTAGAAGCAAAATAAAGGAACAAAAATTTGGTAGGAGAAGAGGCAGATATGCGTACTATGGATCACTTAGCAAGTTAAGAAAAACTTATTAAATGGGATGATTTTTAGTTATAAGGGACATGAAATAAGCTCTTTAGGGTTATCTTTCATTACAAAGCATGACTAAAAGAAGTATCGGGATCTATATCGTTTCATTTAGCTTATAAAGCTATTAATAGTCAGATATACAGAATCTGCGGTGGTAGGAAATGTTTCTTTTAAGTTAAACACAAAAATTCACCTGCTAAATCAGATAATTGAAAGCTGGTATGTGTATTGCTTGCAATCTTTACAACGGCTTCTTTGATTATTTCAGTCCATAATAAGGTCTTGTAGAATGAGGGACTTTAGAGCGAATAATAACTAGTTATAGTTTGGATTAAAACCTGAAGTGAAGCCAGATTTCCTTCAGATGATGCAGCTTGTTTCTTAAGTATATCCATGGAATTGACAAGTGCCTCTATCTCAGAGTTCTTTGCTGCCAAAGCCTCAACCATATTTGACTCTATCCTTGTTACTTCACTCTTAGATACAGATAAATCTTGTTGCAGTTGTTTTATACGAGCTTCATACGATTTACTCAGCTCCCTCTGTCAAGGAAGCAATTTAGTCCTAAATATTATTCCTTAAGTTGCATGTGTAACAAACATGACTATAATTTGAAAATATACCCAAAAGTAGAGAAAGGATGGAACGAATTACCTCAGCAATTAAAAGCTCCTCAAGTTGTGCATTCTCAGATTTGTACTCTTGAAGACGGGATGAAAGTCCAGCGCAAACCTAAGAATCAGTGTAGAACAATTTATTACAAAAGCCAAATTACAAAATCAGAAAATAAAGAGAAAGAGAAGGCAAAATAAAGCACTAAAATATCTTATCTGTGAGGGCTACTTACAAGGAGGCACAAAAACATTTCCACTCATTTGCAAGTTAGGTTGGTTTCTTTTTAAAGGTTACTCTTCTCATGAGAAAAAATTTAAATAAGAACATTCTTCCAAGCAATTTAACAAAAATATTCTCAAGTTTCTGCCTAAAAGATGGATGACCATAAACATGATGCGGTAAAAGAATGTTGATAACAAATTAGATGCTTATAGAACCCATTACCATATTCAAGGAAAAGAAACAGATATGGTGACTTTATCCCAAGGGTGCAGCTTATTCTGATATATAACAAAATTATGTGAGGAAACTCCATTTACCATCCAATTCACATATTCATTATGGCCAACTACTGAATTCTTATTTTCTATAGGTAGAACATAGGAGTGACATTCAATTCCGTTAATACAAGTTAGTTTCAATATTCGTCACAAAAAGGAAACCATTAAATTAGGAGAGCTTACTCGAGCTAGTCTTGCCTCCTTTGATTGACCAGTAGAATTGGTGGTTTTAAGTAGTCCTTGAGCCTGGACGAAACCCCAAAGGACTAGTGAAAAAGAATTCTAAATGGATGCAACATGAGCAAATTCAAGCATCAACTACAATTTCAGGTTTGAGTGTATTTGTCACCTCATCAAGTTGGTCCTGGACCATTTTTGGACTCCCAGAATTTTGCTCTTGTGGTTTCTTTTGATTCACAGGAGTTTCAATTTTAACATCATCTTCGTTTAACTTAGCTTCAGAGTTAACATGAGAACTAGCAACTACATGTTTTGGCTTCTCTTGTTCAGTCTTTGAAGGGACATCTGCAGTTTGAGCTTCAGAATCTTGGCCACCATCAGTTAAATGATTTTCACCGACAACCTCAATATCTTTGGCAGCAAATGATGATGGAGGGTGCTCAACATGAACATCAGAAGCATTTTCATTGAGAAACCCTCCATTTGAAGTTGACAACGAAGCTTCTGCATTGCTGACAATTGCAGAGACTTCTTCCTGATCAACATCGTGTTTAACCACATCGGTATCCAACGGATCAGATGAAGGAACTTTAGGGGTATCTTTCTCAATGTTGCTATACAGCTCAGGACTTGCCTGGACCATAGAATTAACACTAGAGCTTCCCTCATGGTCAGTAGAAAAAGTACCCTTCTCTTTATCAGGTGTTACATCAGATTGTAATACTTCTGAACTTGTTTGTTTGTGTGGAGAATCACTAGGTTTGGGAGACTTTTTTGTAGAAAGTCTCTGTTGTGCCTGAAAACAAGAAAAAACGTCTGATTAAAACTGTCTTTATGAACATATTTACTTGAAATATAAACTTAAAGCTAATTCATGGTTGATTATTTGTAATACCTTTGCCCTAGGCTTTGTCTTTTCTGCTGAAGAACCTTGCACATTAGAAGCTATACAATTAAAAGAGGAGAAATATGTCTGTGTGTGTTGGTGTATGTCTATGAGAGTGAGATAGGGTGAGAGAGAGACATGGATAGAGTGAGAAGGAGAGAAGCAGCGGATATTGTAATTCAGAAAATGAAAAAGAAGATAGTAGTGTTATGACAATAGACTTCTAAAATATAGAATATTATATCAAAATTATGATTTTATTTATCAGCTCATAATTCAAGTGGATATTCTAGGTTTTAGTTTTTGGCTTTTAAGATTTCAATTCTATGAAATTATTAAAGCTTGGTTACTATTAAGGTTGACATATCTAATTTTCTCATCTCAGGAAAGAAAAATCAAGTTTGAATTCTCATGGATCAAGTTTACAAAGAAGTTACACCATTTAAGAAGAGGAAAAGGAAGCATTAAAGATCTTGCATATTATTTTTATTATAAGTCAGATTGTAATTTCAGTGACAATAAATGCATTGGTACAACAATTGTTAATTATGGCTAATAAAGATCGTTAAACTGCATTTTATGTTGAGATGATATTAAAAGGAATATCTATATATTGATTTTTTTCCTACTAAGCACACAGTCCCATATGAGATCGCCATTTGAATGGCTACAAAGGCATAATACCATAATAGACACAAGCTTTCATAAACTTGGTTCTAAATTGGGCTAACACCCTATGGATGTAACCATGAAAAGGAAATTGCAAGTACAAAAAAGACACCAAACAACATTTTTCACATCGATTTCTGCACACATATAACCCCAAGATTTTGAAATCCTTACCTAGTGACTGAGAATCAGATTGCTCCTCCGACAGTTCACTAGCAACTAGCTTTGCTCTTCGATCTACAACTTCAAATAAATCTGGTCCAAAATGAAAATTTTACCTTCAATTATTATCAAATCAGTAACAAGAAATGTGAATGCTATCTTTACTGATGGCTAGTTTGGAGGAACAATAGGGTGCAAAAGCACATGATAAGTCTTTAGACATTTTCCAAAAGTACTAATGGTTCATACCATAGACATGTCACCCCTTGCATGCCTTCATATGGACTGTTTATAGAGTATACTTAACAAAAAAGAAATGGGCAATATTTGAAAAATCAACATGCAGGGGAGACATAGATGAACCACTGCCAACATGGATGGAGCCAGAAATTTATCTAAGGGGTGTCATTTTCTTTAATGATATCTAAGAGGAGTTAATTATTTATAAATAAAAGGGGTGTCAATTATATATATATTTAATTTTTTACATGCAAATTATATAGAAAAATATAATTTCCCAAAATTTTTGGGTGTCAACAGACACCCCAATAGTAGTACATGTGGCTCCTCCCATGACTGCAAACCAACAAATGCATGGATCTTTCTCCTACTCATTTTTGAGGACATCATGGGAATCAAACAAAAACCAAAAACTTTAGTTTATTTTTTTTTATTTTCTATGGAAAGAACGTCGATACTTCCAAGTAACAATGAAATTCTCAAACATGGATGCACAATCTTCCATGACAATTTTTTTTTTTAATTTTTGGGTAGATTCTATGACAATATTAAAAACTAAACAAAGAGCAACAAAGTCTGTCCCTTGTTAGAATTCAATCATGATTTTTACTTGTCAAGTTGGCAACATTGAAAACTTAATTAAAAAGGTGCAAGATGGCAAGAGAAGATAGTATGGTTCCATCATCCATATACAAAGTACTAGAAGAACATGGTAGCAATAAGTGAAATCCTTAGCATTTAAGCAGTGATGATGGCAGCCCAGAAGGATTAAGGAAAATGTGTGGTAGCAAAGCAAAATGATGTGGCAGTGGATTATGGCTGCAAATCTAGATGATTATGAAATAATAATATTTCAAAGGGTCTAAGTAGGCTAATGAGCAATATATATATATATGACTAAAATGTAACTATGTATCTAAGTGAGTCGAGAGAAAAACAAAGAAGTTTGTAAGTGTGTCTAGTAAAGCTTAGCAAAGCTTTGTGAGTGTTGTTTGCAAACTAGCAGCAGCTAGTACAGTGTCAAAAATATCCGTACTAGTATATTGCTTCGTTTTAATATGTTGTGTGAGTTATGAATTATCTCCTTGTGTGAGTTATGAATTATATCAAGTGCCCACTCTACGTTTCCAACACCCTGATATGGTATCCTAACAATCACAATATCTAAAAGCTATCAATTACCAACAGCTCTACTTCTTACTTAATACTAGACATCTAATAAAAAGTTCTTATCAAATTTTCTCAACTATATATGATGGTAACTAATAATAAAATGGAAAATAATGTGGATTTTGGGCTCAGAATTTCATGCATTTAACAATCAAAATGGAACTGATAACAATAATAATTTCAACACTCATACCACAATGCCAATTTCACCCAATAACTCTTTCTGTCGACCAATGTTCAGTTATAAGACCAAATAACATCACCTATACGGTATATGGATTCCTTGACATAGGCACTACCGAGAGTAGCCAGTAATTAAGAAAGAACTATAATTCAAATCTCCAAATGAAAATCTAGCGAAAGCAAGTTCCCTTCCACACAGGCAACTAGATATTCTAAATTTATTGGAATGAATAAACATGTCATGGCCCCTCATCACGTATCTAGAGATAGCTTAATCGCGATTCACAATTTACTTCGAGCTCTATCAATTGCGAAATTAAAATTAGATCTCATAATTTTAAGAGAAGAAAAACTAAAATCCCCTTGCTCTTGAGTCAATTCAGTAAAATCTCAGGTTTTCACCTACTTCAAGGATTGAATGATTCAAAGCATTAGATCAAACCTTCAAAACTCAATTAAATATTCTAAAGTCTAAAAGCAAAAGAAAATGTAGGTTGAGAGAAGTCAGACCTTCGGCAGCTTTGAGCCACGAAGCCATGAGTTATGAATCCAGTGAGAAAATCGTGCCCTAGTGATGGATCCACGGAGTTTCTATCCACCGGCGGCGACTGATATACTTAAGAAAATGTCGGCGAGATACAGCGTTGAAATAAGGAAGTGGTAAGGAGCTAGATCTCTGCCAATATGAAAATGAAAAATATTACGATTTAGAAATTTTGGAACATCGTTGAAGCCTCTCTCCCTCTCTGTTTTAATTAAACAATATTTGTTTTTTTAATTTTAAGGATTGCAACAAAATTCCATCCGAATTACTTAAAACCAGAAGTTAGGTTCTTTTAGGAACTTAGGTGAGTGAGGTTAAAATAAAATTAAAATAAAGTGTAACTAAAATTATTTAAAAAATATAAAAATTTTAAAATCATTTTTTAGTGCTGAATTATTTATAAAATATGTAAAACTTTATACACGGCGATTTTCTTAAAATGTAAAAAATCTAATATAAAAAAAATAATATTAAAATTTTTATAAATTTTAACATTTATATCAATATTATTTTAGGTGGGTCGATAATAACTATTAAAACCCCTTAAATTTTATTTCTTTTATTGTTGACATCTCTCACTCATTGGTGTGTATTGTTCACTACATAAGTAATGCATGTCCTATCGTTTGATATCTTTTAATCTCTAATAATTAGTATGAAATTTAATTAATTTTTTTATTGTTAGATATTTATAATAATACGATCAATGATTCATTCGTCGAATTTTCAAAGATACAGATGAGACTTTTTAGTCCATAGTGATTCAACCAAGCTTTGGGCAAGCGGTGATATTTAAATAGGTGATTGAAAGAAAATAATTTAGAGATTTATGTTTATATATATATATATATTAAAAAATACAATATTTAGGGGATTTTAATAAAAATATATATTTTTTAAAATAGAGAAAATTTTGCACGAACCATCTAGCCTCTGTAGTTAAGTTCTTTCTATAAGTTACGGGTTCAAACATCAGTAATATCAGCATATTGATTGAGTGATCAATTTCTAATGATTAAAAGTATACTCTAGAACAAATATCAGGGATGGACGTGATAAATTTATCTTAAAATATTACTACTGCTAATAGTAATAATGGTAACAATGAAGTGGTGCGGACGAAGATGAGTTGGTGTTTTTTCCTTAACAAATGTCCGAAGATTTCCATTTTCATTTATGGTTTGAATCGAACATAAGCTTTTGGATCTAAAAGCAAACCTATCTGTTTTTCTTTGTCCATAAGTTCTTAGCCAGATCGAGCCACTCGGTCACTAACGACCACCCTGAACGGAGGGCTAGCAAACCTGAAATGCCGTAGAAGAACACGAAAGGCGCTATCACTGCTCGCTTGAAAACATACGAGGCAGTGACCATTTGGACACCGTAGAGGAAGACCATGTGAACAGAAGCGATCACAACCCACATCATTAACCGAACGTACTCCCATCGGATCGACTTCGCCTTGAGCTTCGAAGGGCTTGTCAACATCACTATGATGTTCATTGATGCCAGAAATCCAATGGAATCCCACACCAAGAACCAAGTTAGGCTTTTCTGGGACGCATCTCCCGCAATTGATTTTCCTGGTCTGTTGTTGCCCTTGGCGACATTGGGCCCTCCATCCTGCCAAACTCCCCCAGGAGGATTCAATGCTACTTCGAAAGTCACGGTAGCTATTAACACCGCCATGACCATGGTTCCTCTCCGCATTTCCCCGATCCATTCAAAAGAATCTGCAGTATCCCTTTTCGAGTTTGAGTCTTTCATCTTCACATCTACTTCGATCACCGCATCATTAGCTTGAGATTGTTCTGTTAATGTTCGATTTTCGAGTTTTGGCATGCTTGCTAGATGTAGCTTGTGGACAATCTCATCATCATTTGATTGCTTTGGACCTTTCAGCAATATATCCAAGGCCTTGAGCTCATTGGAATTCATAGCGTTCACATCAAGTTCCGGTTGCAGTAGCAGCAGTTTCATTACCTGCATGAAAGCAAATTGAAACATAACCCCATGCTAAAATTTGATCTGTCAATGATATCAAACACTATCCGAACATTCCAAACCCGAAATCTGATCAAATTTGTCAACAGTTTGAACTCGAATCCGGTCCCAATTCGAAATTAGTTCAATATCTGAACTAGAAATGACTTGAGGCAACATAGTTTCGGATTCATGACTCACCTCATGTTGTTTCCTCAAAGCAGCCAAGTGCAAAACAGTGAATACCTTCATCATCTTTCCAATTCAGCATCTCCTTAACTTTGAACCCTTTGAGCAACCTCCCAAGCAATTCACAATCATTTTCACTCTTTACGCTCAGATGCAAAATCGTTTCCTTTTTATCAGTGATCTCTCTGATGGAGTCGGGGCAAGCCATTATCAGTGCATCAACAACTCCATGTCTCCCTTTGATCACCGCTAAGTGCAAAGGAACTCGACCCTTTCCGTCTTTCCTCCTGCATAGGTCGTGGTGGCCACCGATTTTGAGCAACTCTTGGACTGTTTCAACATGTCCGTTTGCAGAAGCCAAGTGAAGGGGGCTATACCCTTTGCTGTTCACGGTTTTAGCAAGACCTGGGTTTTGGGTGAGGATTTGTCTTACGAAATGGAAGTGGCCGTGCAAGGATGAAATATGCAGGGGCGTCTCGACTGAGGCGTGTTTGGTGTTGTCTTCGAGGATAAGTGGATCTTCCTCGACGAGTTGAAGCAGAGTTGATATTTCACCTTTGCGAGAAGCCTCGAATAGCCTCTCGTCCATGGCGCGTGGAACAGAGCCAGAGATGAGTCCCTGTTCAGTGATTTCCTGGGCTTAATTTTTCTTGGAAGGGTGATGTTTCAAAGTCAGACCTCAACTGGTCAATATCATTGACCATAAGCTACCTCCATGTGAGGTGATAAGGTTCTTATTTCAGCCATCTCTTTCTCTTTCTAACGCTGCCGAGCTTGTATTTGCTTTTGCTTCTTTGGTTGATGTACGCTTCAAGATTTGTCTCTCTTCCAAGTTCCAACAACGTTATTTTAAAGATACACTAAATTTTGACGAATAAATTGAGTTATTTAAATTGTGAGTTTTATTTTATAATTTAAATTTAAATTAATATTTTTAAATTAAATTGATTTAAATTTTAAAAAATTATTATAATTTTTATTTTAATTATTAAAATTTTAATATAGATTTAATTTAAACAACTTTGTATATACCTATAAAATATATATGCATATATATTCATATTTAAATTATTTATGGAGATCCTAGCAATTAAAGAAGCTATCAATATTTTTAAAAACGTAAACTGAAGCTAAAAAGAGAATTGATTGTTGAATCCGATACAAGAATAGGGTGAAATGGTTTCAAAATTCAAGAATCACACTTTTTTTTAAGTCAATTATCGATTTATGCTTGAAACTATGTGGTGGAGGAAGCTATAGGTTTGAGTTTGTTAACAGAGACCACAACGAGCTGGACGACTCATTAGTTAAGAACGAGATGACTAGAAAGGTTGACTTAATTGAGTTTTACGAGTATTAATTTTTTAAGTGTATATGGCTCTCGAATGTGTTATTTTTATGTAGATTTATTCTCGCTTGTACTAGCTTGACACAGTACACTCTTCTTCTTCTACTTAAGTTTAGAGAGATTTTTTTAATGTTGTCCATATTAACACTAACGATTATCGATTAACACAATACTTCTATTTCAAAAAAATACATTCATATTCTAAATATGATATAAATAATAAAGCATTGAGAAATTTGATTCGAAATTAAAAATTGATTAATTAATTATTAAAATTTTTGAGTTATTCAAATTTTTATTTTATAACTTAAATTTTACTTAAATCTTTTAACTAAAATCAAATTTATAAAATTATAAATCAAAGTAAAATAAATCAATTTTTTTCATGTCAATTAAATCAAATAATTTATTTATTTTAACCAAATCTAGTTTTTCTTGCATTAGCTCTTTTGGCAGTTCTTCCTGCTTGTTCTTTTCTAGGTGTCAATTCCTCCGAATTTGAAAAAAAGGTAAAGTAAACCAATGGTCATCATTTTAATCTTTTTAATTACCTTTGTTAGAAAATGTTGATGCGACACTAATTTTTTTAAGATAAATTATATAAATAATTATCGAATATTTAAAATATTTTTATTTTAGTCACTTAAAATTTATAATTTTTATTGGAGTCATTTATTTTTTTTACTTTAAAACAATCTTGTTGATTTAAAAAAAAAACTTTTTTAATATATAAAAAAATAAAAATAAATTTTATCTTATGCTTTTCGATGAATAATACTTAAAGTCGTGCAAATGTATGTATTTACCGACATAAAATATTTTTATATATTATATTCTTAAACATTATTTATAATGTAGACCCATTATTTTGATTTTTTGACCGCAATATATGTAACTTAATCTTCAAGCTACTTCAAGGTTAATAAAGATAACAAAAATAAAAAATAATAAGATTAATTTATTTTGTCATAGATAAATTAATAGGCGAAGAGTCAATTTAAATCTTTAAATATAAATTGAAAGAAATAAAAATTTTATTTGATTAGTATTTAAATTAATAAAGACGTAGAATACTATTATACTTGAAATTGGGAGAGACAACCCTATATCCTTTCATCCTTGTTCTTCATCATATGTTCGGTACTGTTTTAATAGATGTCTTTGTGTTGAATTATTTAAATAAAAATTTTAAAATATTGATGACCAAAATGAGAGTAACTTAAAAAATTGTGATTATTTATGTGATTTATCTTAAAGAAAATTAAACTAACAAACCGTCAATATTTTTTAATAAAAAGTAACGAGAAAGATCAAAATAAAAAAAATAAAAATTAAATAAATTCAATAAAATATTAAAATTTTAATGATTAAAATAAAAATATTCTAAAAATTTGATGACTCACTTCTTTCACTGTCTAGCTCCTTTCAGCTATATTAAGAATAAGGCCGTAAAAAACTCAAAAATGGAAATCGATTTTAAAACTAAAAAATGAATAAAAATAATTAATTGAGTCGAAAAATCGATTTTGATTCGAATTTTTTAATATATAAAAATCAGTTCGATTACGGATCATGATTTTAGGATAAATCAGATAACTTAATTAATAGATAATATATATTATAATATTAGATAAAGAATCCACACCAATCAATAAACCAATTTTCCATGTTATATTAAATAATTTCAATGTTGTGCTTACAAAATGTGAACAAATAATTCATATTTTCTTGCTCATTAGCGGGTATGATGATCGAGTGCTTCATTCAAAGAAATATTTAGGGAAGAATCTGAATCCACATGGAACGACGACAAGGCACTCCATTGTAGTTGACGAACAACATGTAATACCCAGGTGGAGCAATGTTTCCGTTCATGGGAGCTTGAAGAACAATCTTTCCATTGTTGAATTCCTCAATACCCAACTGAATCAATCTCTGGTTCATTGAGATTCCATGCGTCGTAAATGGTGGAGAATATATCGTCACTTGAAGCTTTGATTTCTCAATGGCACCGTCTTCACGAATCTGGACGTGAAATTTCTGCCCAAACTTCACCTGATTGTCGGACTGATCAATCACGATCTCTTGCCTAAATTGGGCCAAGTTCGGATCCAAGTAATGGGGCGAGAATTTCTCTACCCGAACTTCAGTGGGGAACAATGCGTCGTCAAAGTATCCTGGGTTTGTGTTGCTTCCGGCAATGAGGATTTTACTGTCGGGAAGAACGGAGAAGGATGAGTGGTACATACGGGCGATGTTGGATGGGTTCATCACGGTGAACTTCGAACCTGTACCATCATCTTTAAACTTGTACAAAACTGGGTTCAAATTCGGCTCCCTGGCATCATCCCAGCCAGCCGAACCACTCTTTGCACCATTGACAAGAAGAACATCTCCTGTAGGGAGCAGGACTGCATCTCCCAATAAGCGAGCCGATGGCATGTTTACGACCTTCCATTTGCCGTTCCTCTTGGTGATATCCATACGGGCACAATCGGTGTTTCCCGGGAGGAACACCTTGGGCCGCTGCAAATCAGCCTTTTCGAAAGCATCATGCGGTGTTCCGCCACATACCAAGACCTCAGCCGGGATCAGTTTCCGGTTTTCATTGGGTTTAAGTACGATCGGGAGGAGGCAGGAGCTACCCGACGCCGGATAGTTACGAGCGCCACCGGGGAGAACGGGGAACTCGTGGACGACTTGGTGATTATTTGGGTTGAGAAGAATGGAACGGTTGTTGGCAAAAATAAAGAGGTTTCCGTCGGTGGAAAGATAAACGAATGGATACAAATTGTTCTCGACGGGATCATGGGTTTCCACAAGGAATTTAAAAGCAATAACATCATTACGGGTGTTCTTCTTCCCTTGTGGTGGAACGAATTCGTATGTGGGAAAGTCCCGGCCACCGAAAACCATGAACCGACCATCGGCTAAGGTTACTTGTGTTGCATACCTTCAATGGAAAAAAGGGTTAGATTCAAAATAAACAAAGAACAACGTTAGCTAAAGTTAGATTCATACCATCTTCCATTGCCAAGTGCACCAGGATATTCAATCCATTCAGAATCGGGAGCTATGTCCAAGAGTCTTACAGTGTCGGATCCATTGTTATAACCGCCGGTACTTACTAATCGGCCATTCACATCAAGAGCACCGGACGAACACCATGTATCATGTTCAATCTGTTCAAACAAAAACATGTTTAAGAAACATAAATTAAACACTAGTAAGAACTGAATGTAGTAATGTTACTAATGTACCCTGAGTGGCCTAATTTTTCCTGTTTCCACGTCCATGAGAACCGAATGGCACCAACAATCTTCTTCATTGCTTCCCTCGACTTTTCGACACGGCGGACCCGGCAGCTTCAGCTTCGAGATCTTCCACACTGTGGCGTCGAACATCAAAGCCTGGTCTATCTTCGGAAGCAACACCATATGCATGGCAGAAACCCCGGCATTTTCGACGAACAATTCCCAACATCCCTTAAATGTAGTTTGAGCCTCAACAACGTCAGCACCGCCATCATCAGAAGCACTATTTTCATCGTCGTGGTTAGCAGCAGATCCGCCATCATCACCAACAACCAAGGATGCAGTTCCGGGGAGAACTCCGCCGAAGTGCGGGACCTTGAATTCCGCTATAGGTTTGCCGGATTGATGGAAGGCATTAGGAAACATAAAGTCATGACAACTTCCATAGATAAAAAGGAGAGGAAATATAATAAGGCCCCTCCATTTATTCGCCATTATTACTATATATACTAGTTTTTAAAATCAGAAATCAGAAATCTCCTTTTATGTGCATCCGTTTGCCTTCCAAGCTCCAAGGGCTCTCCGCATTGTGCATGGAATTTAAGGTAATCCGGCGTTTGCTCCTTGTTTAAAGGGAAGCTTTAGCTAATTAAACCAACGCCTTCTATTTTCTATGGCTACAAGAAAATCTAAAGAGAGTATATTTTTTAAGCTTATCCATTATCACCGAGTTTAAAATATTACAATCATATATTCGGAAAATTTATATAAATATTGTAATTATTTATTTAAAATATTACGCCAGTCATTTTATTTTCGAAAATATTTTGAATAATAACTTTAAAGATGACTACAAAAGAATTCGATTTTAAATAGTAAAATAAATTAAATTGAATAAAAAATTAAAATCGGTATCAAGAGATGCCGACTTTGAACAATGATTTTATAATTTTCAAAGTATTTTCTGTAAAATCATTGTTCAAAGTCATAACCTCTTGGTACCAATTTTAATTTTTTATTCAATTTAATCCATTTACTATTTAAAATCGAATTCTTCTATAATCATCTTCAAAAAAAATATATATTTTTTAAATTATTATATTTTTGGAATTTCACCATATATTCATTAAGAATATGTCATATTTGACTTATTTTTTTCTGATATTATTTTAAGGACAAACAACCTTAATGTTACGTAATTAAGGTTTTATAATAAATAAATATTCTTTAATAAAAAATTCAAACATGCCAATTTTTTTTAAAAAAAATTATGCGTTTCTCCGTTGGCAACGTTGATTATTGATGATGGCTACTATATTTTTTTTTGACTTGATATGTAAAATAGGAAAAATTATTAGGTGAATCATGTTTATCACGTCATTCATGGTTTCAATTAATCAGGACCATTGATTTTAAATTTTTTCAAGTGAATCATCACTTCTTTTCTACATGGACTTAGTGAGTGGGTAGTTATTAGGTGGTTATTTAAAGATCAACGGTCTTGATTGTTTGGATCATAAATAACGTGGTGAACATATTTCACTTAATAATCTTCTAGCATGTATAATAGTAACAAATGTGTAAAATTCCAAACATGTCACTTCAATACTTTTTTAAATTTCTCTTATTATCTATATTTTTATTTCATTTAAAGTCAATATATTTTTTAAAATTTATTTTTCTATAATTTTATTGATTTGTTAAAAATATAAGACATAAAAATGTGAATTTAAATTTATTTATCTCGAATATTTAAAATAATCAGATTAGATCTGATTCGATATTCAATAGAAAACACCTTGACTCTTCCATTTAGGAGGTGACACTTAACCTAAGGGTGTTCAAAAATATCTGATTCAGTAAATCTGATCCGATTATCCATTGATTCAATACAAAAAGTCGGATATTCAATTCAATTTTTATTTTTGAAACAAATATCTAATCCGATTTTAAATTTTTTAGATGAAATATAGATCATAATATTTTAAGTTTTGAATTATCAAAAAATTATAATTTCAATATTTCATAAATATTAATCTTGTTATATTTAATCATGTGATGTTTATTACATCCAAAAATTAAAAAACTTAAATTTTTATATTTAATAATTTATTATTTGTTATTCGAATTTCAAAAATTTTATAAATACAACCTTCAATTTCGAAAAATAGTTAAATCCAATAATAATTTTGGATAATCAAATATCAAATTATTTAATCTAAATGTTATTTTTTAAATGGAATATGAGTTACTATATCATCAATCCAAAAAAGCGGATATCTAAAAAACTGAATCAAATCTATTATGGGTATCCAACGACAACACTCCAACTTTATCGAACAAAATATTATAACAAATGGGGGAGATGGTATTCTCTCACTTTTTTTATTCTTTTAAATAATGACGGGTTAAAATGGCTAAAGAACATCTTGTACCGATTTTTTTTACAAAAGTTATAAGAATTTCGATATTAATTTTTCGTTATATACCAAATTTCTTAAAAAATATTAAGATTTTAATATATACCAAATTTCATAATATATGTATAAATTTTGATATATACCAAAAAAATCGATACCATAATTCTTACGACTTTTAAAGAAAATCGATATAATTATTTTTTAATCGTTTTTAACCTGCTAACTTTTAGAACTTTTTGATATTTTTGTTTGATTGATTCACAGACGGTAAGATTATTACTATTGAGAATAAGAATATTAGAATATTGTATTACATGTCACATTATTAAGAATATTATACTATCTTGTTTGGTTTATTAACAGAATTATAAAATTATGGTATTTGTTTGAAGAAATATAAGATAAAAAAATATATATTACCAAATTATCTATTAAATATATAATTTTTAATGATATAAATTCTTAATATTAATATTAAAATCTTAAAATTATCGTAATATATAACATTTTTAATTACATCTTAAACCATAATTAACTTTTACTGTTTTTTATTTTTATAATTTAATTCAACATTTTAAGTAAAAATATATTTTTATTCAATTGAGTTATAAAATCTACTTTTCACCCAAAGATTTCTATAAAAAAAATTAAACATAGAATCAATAAATTTAAAAAATCTACTTGTAATATAATATGTATTAATTTTATTTTCTTACCAAAAATTTATAAAAAAAAATTAAAAATATTTAAATATTTTATCAAATATTTATATAATCATGATTTTTTATTAAAATATCTTTAAATATGCATAAAACTATATAAAAATTAAATTAATATAAAATAAAATTATTTTAAAAAATATGTCATTTAAATATACTATAAATGACCTAAATTAAAAATTCATTATTTTAAGAATAATTTTTTCCAATATAATAAAAATTAATAAATATTTAATGGATGAGTGAGATTCATATTCTCAAAATATCAATAAAAATACTTTTTTAATATTCATTTTTTCAAATTAAAAAAATGATAAACGAAATAAAAAATAATTTTTTAAAAAAGTTATTCCTTAAATAATAATCTTTTTCTCAAACTAATCGTCCCCTTATATACTGTATCATTGTTTTTATCTCCCACCTACCCTGTGTTGTTTTGTTTTATTTTATTTGCGGATCTGAAATGTGATTCAAATTCAGATAATAAACTTCAAAATAATCACATCATTCCGGAAGGCATTACATTGAGGGTGGTTTAAAAAAAATACGGTTTTAAATTTTTTTTAAAACGATATATTATTTTTTTATAAAAATTATAAGAAATTTAGTACATTTTTTTTATATATACCGAATTTTTTATAATTTTTATAAAAAAAATGATATATATCGAAATTCTTAAAAAATATAAAGATTTTAATATATATTGTTTTTTTATAAAAATTATAAAGTTTTTATATATACTAAAAAGCGTATATCAATTGTTTTAAATTTTTATAAAAAATAGTATAATCGTTTTTTAGTTTTTTTAAAACCACCATTTTATTGAACTTCCCATTACATTGAAAATTGAAACTCTATAAATAAATACCCTCCGCCCCTTCCTCTGGTCCAAACCCTCAACAAACTCCAACCCTGATCAACTGTCTTATCCTCTATACTGAACATATCCAATGGCTCCGATTTCCGTCGGCGATGTGCTACCGGACGGTACTCTCTCCTACTTCGACGCAGAGGATAAGCTCCAGCAGGTGTCCGTGCACTCCCTCGCTGCCGGTAAAAAGGTCATAATTTTTGGAGTTCCCGGTGCCTTTACCCCCACTTGCAGGTAACGATCCTCTCGTACCTGTTGTTTGTAACCGTCCGTTTCCGGTCAACGGTGCCCATTTTTTCTTGGCGGATATTTTTCATGGAGGTTTTTGATTTGTTATGACGCAGCTTGAAGCATGTGCCTGGGTTCATCGAGAAAGCAGGGGAGCTTAAATCCAAGGGAGTTGATGAAATTATTTGCATCAGCGGTAATTTTCTATTTTTTAGTAATATTTTTTTCTATTTTACTTGAAAAAGGAAATTTCAATTGGGGAAGAAGTATATGAAATCTTCTCAAAATAGAATTTGAATTTGGCTTTGTATGTGAAATAGTAGAAATCTGCAAATTTTCCATTAAAAACTACGGGATCTAATTTTATTACTGCTTACTTTTGATTATAATTGCTTTTACGAAGAAAAATACCCAATAATCTTGGTTTTAAAACGGACTGTTATGCACGAACCGTCTAGCCAATTCATGATGTAATGAGTTCCTTGAGAGTATACTCTATAACAGATACTATAACCACTCCAGCTGAATCAAAAAAAAAAAAAATACACTGCAATCTTTTTTCTTCTTCCAAGTTTTGATTTTCTTGTGTAGTTCCGATTCAAATGTATTTTTTGAGTCCATGTATGTTTGATATTGGTTCAAACAAGTAATATTGGTAATAATTTTAATGGAAAATCATTTGAATGCAGACCCAAATCTTTGAAGCTTCATAATGACAGATTTGTAGATAGAAGAAGTAGGAAAATAATTTCTTAATGTATATTCTTTTGTATTTCAGTTTATATGCATAGTTTTTTAGAAGTCTACATCAGTATTTAGGCAATTTTTGGATATCAGCTTTTATACATTTCTAAAATCCTATTAGTCTTACTCCAATAAATTGAATTTGCAGTGAATGACCCCTTTGTGATGAACGCATGGGCCAAGACATACCCTGAGAACAAAGATGTCAAGTTTCTGGCTGATGGTTCAGCAACATACACCCATGCCCTTGGTCTTGAGCTTGACCTTGGCGAGAGAGGGCTTGGCACTCGTTCTAGGAGGTTTGCTCTCCTGGTTGAGGATCTCAAGGTGAAGGCAGCGAATGTTGAATCCGGTGGGGAATTTACAGTGTCCAGTGCTGATGACATCCTTAAAGCACTTTAGATTTGTTTTGTGCAGGAAGGTCTGTTTTCTTGGTCTTGGAATCCATAGCAATCTTCTAAAACTGTCGGGTCTCAGTTTCAGTCCTTACAATTGTGGCTGTTAATGTGGGATTGTTTTAAGTTGTACTTGGTTGTAATTAATAATAGCGGCAGATACCTTGCGGATTGCCATTGTTTGAAAAGGAGGATTAATGTTAAATGTGATGCAGGAATATGCATTGTTGGACAAAAATAAATAGGTATTATAAAATGGGTAAATAGGTATTTTTATCATTCGGCACGAGCAGAGTTCTTCGGGGTTAATATGCAGATACCTTTTCACCATGTTGAGTCGAATAATTTGTTTTTTCGAATCGAATTTTGTTCATCTTTACTTAAAAGTGATACATGCTTTACCTATTACCTTTGTTCCCAATTAATATTTTTTTAGTGTAATAAATGTTTTGGGAATTTTTAGGTAAAGTGGATTAAAAAGAGATAAAATCAAAATTATTATAAAATTTTAGTATCGATTTTTTAAATTATATCAAAATTTTATATTATTTTGATATATAACGAATTTTGTATAAAAAAATTTTGTAAGCGCAAAAGGTCGGTGTATATTGAAAAGTTAAAACTAAAATTCTTATTATAATTTTGATTACGTCCATTTTAAGTTTGACAGAGTTGTTCGATATTTAATAGAGAAGTGTAACAATTTATCAAAGATTAATTCGCCATGCTACAAGATCAGGTATAACCTTTGCCCTTTGCAGGGTAACATTTTTAGTCGATTTATGCAGCAATAGAAAAAAACCCACTATGAAACTACTCTGAGGGACTCAATGCCCATGGTAAGGACTACTGCTTCTTCAAGAGCACCCAAACTTGCTACTCAAGTTCTGGTGACTGAATCGGACTCAATGCCCAAGGTCAATAAAACCAGAATCAAACACATCGAAATGGACCCTTAGTGAATTACTGGGTAAGATCTATGACCAGTAGAGTGTAGGAATTTCAGATCTCACCATAGAAAACAATCTACTAAAAAATATTTAATAGAAAGAAGTTGTAGAGAGACCTATGACCAAACCATTCAATTTTGGTATAGAAATAATTTTAACCTTTTAACGTTTATAGTTTTTATCATTTTGATATATATTTTCTTTTAGATAAATTTAACTCTAACTTATATATTTTTGACAAATATCTTATTTTTAACTAGCTTATAATTAAACCGTTAAAAATTTAACGATGATACATATATATATATATAAAATATAATTTTAAATAATATGATATACAACCTATCATATATATATATATATAAAATATAATTTTATTTTAAATATAAAATATAAAACAGTTAAAATTTAAATAAAATATATAAAATTAACGAATTTTAAAATAAAAAAACTATTAAACATTCTTAATCCTAATTCTTAACCTTAACTACATGCCATGTCATTTAAAATTATATTCAATATATATATCATCGTTAATTTTTAACAGTCCAATCATCAAACTAGTTAAAAAATAAGATATTTACCAAAAAGATATAAGAACTAAATTTATTCAAAAAATAAAGATCAAAACGATAAAAATTATAAACATTAAAGTTAAAATTATCTTTATACCTTTACATTTTAACCCATCTTCATAGATACGAGAGTATCAGAAACAAAACATAAATCATAAAATAAAATAAAATTTCTACAAAATAAAATATAAAAGCATAATTCTTATTGCTTTCAACCATTCGAAAATCCGGTTAAATAAAAGAGAAACATGAATTTTCAGCCAAACCAAATTCTTATTGCTGCCATAACATTATAATAGACCACACTACTGGGACAATTTCAGAGCTTCAGAGCCTGGACTTGGATGTGGAAGATGGCGTTGTCGGTGCACTCTACAAATAAAAAAAATTGAAGGTAAATAATCTCCTAAAATTCCTTACACAAATATGAAATGGGACACACCAAGCAATTATGTCTTTTGTACTACCACGAGCAGTCATAAATATAATATTTACCTACAAAAACACCAACATTTACTAAAAAATAAATCAAAACATTTACTTATTCCTGATTTTAAAAACCCTTATTTATATCCCAAAAAAAATATATGAATTAAGCGGAAACAACCAACAAAATTCCATATTATTTTTTGTCGTCCATATTAGAACACTTATCAACAGCCAAGATCAATAGAATTGGACGGGCGAAAAAATAAAGGAAAAAAGATAGTGTCTTACCAATGGGATACCCTTCATGGCTCTTTCTTCCAAAAACTTGGATGGTTTATAGAAGCCGCCATACATTTCTGACCATTTCTTAAGACTTGTATATACATGCTTCGCACCTACTAGATCTGCCCAAAAGACTATGCCACCACTGCCAAAAATAAAGATACAATCATTCACTCCAACTTCTCAGCAATAAGTTCAAAACAGAACTTACAGTCTATGACAAAAGACTTACCGATAAGATGGGAAGCTCATTCCGAGAACAGATGCTATGTCAAGGTCAGATGCACGAACCACAATCCCTTCATCGAGAACCCGGCATGCCTCATTAACGACTGGGAAGAGTACCATCTCCAGAACTTCTTTATCAGTAATGGAAATAGGCTGTCAAACCATTGCAACAACAATACATTAGATATTTTGCCTACAAAGGCCAAAGAAAAGGTGATTGCATTGCCGTCTTTTATAGCCTCCCGCCAAAAACCATGTTCTACTAGTTTGAAGAGCTATATTTACATATAACCTTTCACATCATGTTACGAATTCATATCATGCTTGTATAATTTCAAGTATCATTATCTAGTTTGAAGAGCTATATTTACATAACCTTTCACATGTTACTAATTTGTGTACATAGATTTTGACACGATCATGTTGAAAGTCTTAAAGACAGCTATTGATGGTCAAAATTCCATGCCTAGATTATAGAGTTAATTTCATGGTGAGAGTACTTACCTTTCCAGCGGGCATAATATTGGTAAGCTGTCTAGACTCCTCGATAATAGGCTGCACAGAAGGATCAGGCTTTGGTTTGCTCCCCTTCTCATAAATATAGTATCCTTTTCCATTATTCTTTCCTGAAATACCAAAGTTCATGAAACGCACCAATACAAAAGAACATACATCAACAACACTGTGTTATAAGGGGGAAAAGAATGCCATGGTAACAGAAATATAGTATTCATTTACCATTTCGTCCATTTTTAACTAAGAGTTCAGTCAGTGGAGAATTGAATACTCGATCTGAGAATGCCTTCTCGTATTCTTTCCCAACCGCCATGGCCACTCCATAACCAGCTAAGTCTTGAAGCCTGCAGTATAGAAAATTAGAAGCATAACTTAGTTATCACCATATATCCAGAATATACCCGGGCATATAAGTTAGCATGCTTTGCTTCAAACGTATCATCAGTCAGATGAACTAAAATCCAATCGTTACTAGAGCTCTAAGCTTAACTGGTCTTTTCCCCTAGTTCTACTAAGCTATCAGTGGCATCTAGATAGTAATATGCAAGTCTTAGTGGTGTTGCTGCTGATGCAGATGCACCCATATGTGGCAACTATTTTCTTCTTAGGTTTTCCAGTATGGAAAGATGATACATGCCTTTACAATTGCAGAAACATATGTAACAATTAAATTATTACCGAGACAAAAGCTACAATCAAGAAAAATGACACCTCCACTACAAATATTTGATCCGCTTACTGTTAAAAGATATCAACAAAGTTCGAAAAATACAAACTCAAATCATGAAAAAGCTATCTGATGCTAAGTGTTAAGGAAAGAAGATTACTGGAAAGGACCAATAGGAAGGCCAAAATTGCTGATCACCCGGTCAATTCTGAATGCATCAACACCCAAATGGACCAATAATTGTGCACCTTGTGAGTAGGGGAAGAATGTCCGATTAACCGCAAAGCCAGTGCAGTTACCCACCACAACGGGAACTTTCTTTATTACTTTGCCAACTGTCATGAGATCAAGAATTATTTGTGGGGAAGTTTTTTGTGTTCGTACAATCTCCAAAAGTGGCATCAGATGGGCAGGACTGTTTAAGACAGAGCCAAGTCAAACAAGCATATAAAGTGTCAGTTCATTAAGGATCAATACCAGACAAGATCTCTATAATATGCTATAGATGTGCCAACATAGTAGGAACTGTAATGTAATTATGTCCAAAACATACTAATTTAGTTGAGTAATGGAGCTATGGCAGTTATTGGACCAACTCATCTTGTTTAAGCTCTAATCTGTTCTATTCAGTATTATCACTTTCTTAAATATTCATTTCTTTATCTCTGCAAAGAAATCATACATCTTTTGTCATTCATCATTTATCCAAGGCACATAATCCATTTTGTGAATTGTCTATTGTGTGAAAAGGAGAGGAATGAAGACATTAGTGAAGGAATAAATCGAATTCGCGGCTTCCGAAGAAAAGTATTCATGGAACCAAAATCATTCTGGACAGCAATAAGTTCCATTGACCCAAAGACTGTATGCATAAGGAACACTCAGCAGTTAGCATCCATTTCAACCAGGGGACCTAAGAACCATTCTAGTGCTATGCCAAACAAAAAAGTTGGATGCAGTAAAAAGAATTGGAGAAGTTGAGTACAGAGGACCTTTTGTTCATCAACAGTGATACAACAACTCAAGAAGGATCTATTTGACTTGGATGATTCTCTCAAGTATGACTGAGGTGTAATTGCTAACTAGTTCTATTGGAGTTAAAAATAAAAAATGCTAAGATATCAAAAACTGAACGAAGAGTTTACATCTTAGAAAATATTTCTTTTGTGCACAGAACTTATAAAGGTAATATATCAAGGTTCTTTAAAATCATTCACCACCACTCCAGCAGACATTTTAGCCTCTCTCAATACCATGAGGGACACGAGATGCAAGGGAAACGACCATAGCACCAGAAGTACCAAAATGTAATCCCATTCAAAAAGTCATGAAGGATTAGATGTTAGGTTCCTCCATGTATAATGAAGCATATGATAGAGAATTAAAAGGCAATAATGGCAGCAGCAAATAAGGAAAAAATAATTTGATAACCTGAAAAAGTGAGCTCCTATAACACGATCTTCAGATTTTATTTTTTCACCAATTAAATTGAGGTCAATTGTGGATGTGTTTGTTGCCAATATGCAGTGAGGAGGACAGGCCTTCTCTATCTCACTGAATATTTTTTGCTTTAAAGCGACATTTTCGATAACAGCCTGCAAATAGAAACTAAATTAGAAATATTTGTTGCAATCCTCCAATATCAGAAACACCCAAGTTAGACAGTAGACTAGAGATTGACAAATTATTAGTATATAATTATGATATTATATGTATAGCGGCCAGGTGATGGCTAGCAATAGTTTTTTTAAATGTTATATATACAATTAAACAGCTCACCTCAATAACCATGTCTACATCTCTAAATTCAGCATAATCCAAAACTCCTTTAAGCATTGAGAGAGCTTTTTCTGCCCTATCATTCGTCAATTTTCCTCTAGCTGCTAAGCCTCTAACATTTGCTGCCAACATAAATAAGAAAAGATAAGAAGATATATTGAATTTCTTTAGCATGTAATTAGTTCCATATGCAACATGGAGATCTTAAGTCTTAACACATTCATTAAGATTATCTTTTAAAATAAGAACTAAAACATTATAGTTCCTTTCCAAGAAAAAGAACAAGCATCGGTTCATTGGCTATTAAAAGAGAGATAACTATGAATAACCACCTTCGATCGTTTTTATTCCCTTCTGGAGATATTCAGAGTTAACTTCCTTGAGGACAACTAATATATTGTTCATAATAAGAGCCGTAGCTATTCCAGATCCCATTAGGCCTCCTCCAATAATAGCAACTTTCTTTACTTGCCTTGGTTTGAAACCAACATCAGTAACATTTGGCACCTGCAATGTAAAATTTCAGGAAAAAAAACCCATAAAAAGTCCTAATTGGTTGTGAGACTTCACTAACAACTTTAAAGTATGAATTCCTCCACTTCTTTTAGACAGCCAACCACTTTCACATGGAAACTGCTACCAAAAGCTAGATTACTAGTGGAGGAATTAAATGAGAAGAAGGTGCAAAGTGTTCCAGCTATCACTAACTACCTTTGATGTAGCCCGCTGCGAAAGGAACACATGAACAAGAGCTCTTGCCGTGTCTGAAAGGACTATCTCCTTAAAAACCTTGGCCTCCTGCATAGATAAATTCCAATGTGGAAAATTAATACGAATAGATAGCAATCCAAATGTTCAAGTACATCAAAGTGGAGATTCTTATAAGACTACACATTATCACAAATACGATTAAAGGGAAAGGATCCTACAATATTCATCACTGCATGCCCCAAAAGTTTATGAGATACTATAATAAATGACCTATTACAAAAGAAGTTAAAAACAGCATTTACACTATACATAAACAACAAAACATCAAAAGCAATTTCTTCAGAAAGGAAGACAATTATGCAAACAGGCTTCAAAACCAAAAACTACCTTTAGTACTCCACTATATCCCCCATGGACAATACCCTCCTCAATTACATCTAGACATATCTGATGCTGAGGTAAATTTGGGGCAGCCTTTTTGGCTTGTTGTCTTGCAATTCTTAACACCTCCCGTGCTTCAGAGAGAGAACCAATCTTGTCAGTTCTGTGAAGGGAACGCATCCATGGTTTACGTCTCTCAGCAATGTCTAAAGCCCATGCACAAGAAACTTTCAGCAAATCTTCAGAAGGGACAAGTGCATCAATAAGACCTAGCTTCTTTCCTTCTTCAGACATGATTGGCTTGGATGACTGCAAAGTATTATATACTTGCATGAATTAGATTTACCAAGTGAAAAGGTGGACTCCAAAACCATTAACAATAAAAACATTTAAAAGTTAAAAGAGGGTGAAAGATACAACATCAGCTTAGGACCTTATGATAAATAAGAGAGTTAGATTTACTGTTTAACCAATCATATTGTTAGAACAGTTATTAAAGTAAATTAAATCCAATTATCTTAAGACATTTTTCATCAAAAAACTTAAAATTCTAAATCCACTTGGCATTACTTTTGAAAAGTGATTTTGAAAAAGATTGGTTTCAGATTTAACTATTTGGTATAGATGTCAAAAAGTGCTTTTGAAAAGATAAAATGTTCTAGACATTATCTTGTAAAATTTAAAATATAGTAATTTGAATTATAATTAAATTCATCTATATCATGATATATGAAGTATATCAACTTACTATAATAAAAATGTAAAAAGTATTTTATGGTAATTCATTATTAATATTTTTAGGCTTAAATGAAAAGCCCCAAACCAAGTTTGAGGGAAAAGAACAAACTTTCACCAGTGTAAATAAGTTATCAATAATTTTCTGTAAAGTATACTTACACAAGATCTGGTCTCAACAAGTTATCAATACTTATTTTCACTGGTGAGAGTTAAGTACAATACAATAGCTGGATGATTTGGGGTGTCTTTGCAATTTTTTAAAACCCCATAAGCAAAAGCCAAAAGCACCTCCTCATCAATTTATCGGTTAGGGTCAATAAGCACTTTTGGAATGATTTTTGCAAGACAAAAGCGCAGTGTTTGGCAGTGCTTTTGCTGCCAAAAAGTGCTTTTGGCATCCCAAAAGAATTTGCCAGCAACTAGTTTACAACAAAGGAATGAAAACTCAATGACAGTGCAGAATAAATTACAAGCCATTAGAATTAGGAGAACAGGTCGTTAAAAAGTTCAAAAAGCTTCATGAACATAGAGTATTACCAGCATCATTTCAATAGCCTTTGAAAGCCCCACAAGTCTTGGGAGACGCTGAGTGCCTTTGAAAGAGACAGCATAACAAGTCAGTCGGTCAGTGAAAAGTACAAACTAACAGCTATCATCTAAAGCCAAAAGAATTTCCCGTCTACACATGTTTTAATCAACATATACTAGTGGGGTGGCTATACCTCCAAACCCAGGAATCACTCCAAGTGACAATTCCGGTAAGCCAAGTTGAGCTCTAGGGGCAGCAATACGAGCATGGCAACCCTTCATAAGAATAACATAGATCAGACAACTGAGCAAATTTACGATCATGACAGACAAGTTGTTAGCAAAAAATTTAATATAAAGATCAAGAGAGAAAAACACAAACCATTGCGAATTCTAAGCCACCTCCAAGAGCCAATCCTTCAACGGCTGCCACAACAGGCTTCTTGCAATCTGAGAGAATGAAACTACTGCATAAGATGGCCATAAATAACAAAAAAAAAAAAAAACACTCAAAATAAAGAAAGGAATCAGGAACCTTCAACAGCATTAGAGACAATTTCCACAGATACATCAGGCAATGTCGACACATCACCTGTTTAACAAGCAATCGAATAAACAAGTAGAGCTAGTAAATTAGGTCTTATTAAATTTAAGTAATTAATTTGTTAACCAGTAAAAATTTAAAGCACAAAAATGAACTACAAACAGACTAATTAACCGACTAACAAACTCTTACCAGTTCCATGAACTATCTGGAAAACATTGATATCAAAACCACCAGAAAACCTTCCTCCCTTGCCTTCGTCAATCAAATCAAAAATAAAATTGACAAAAACAGAATCAGTGACCGGAATCACAATTAATGTATCAAAATTAATCACGAGAAATTAAAAATGGTGATTCGATTAAAAACTTGAAAATCACCCGTAAGGACAATCGCTTTAACATCGTTTCTCCTCGCCGCCTCAGCGAATTTCTCCTTCAATCCATCAAGTACTGCAAAAATCGAAAAACAAAATCAGATCACCGAATCACAGATCATAGATCTAGAACAAATAAAGATTTAAAATTCGGTTAATCAAAACTTTACTGGGAATAGCTAAAGCGTTGACGGGAGGGTTAGAGATGGTGATAACGGCAACGCCGTCGTTTCCGACTTCCATCAGCACTCGACTTTTCGACATCGCTCCTTCTTAGCTCCTTTTTTCTGCTTTTTTCCCCTCTTTTTATTCAATTATGAATGTTTGTAAAGAAGATAAGCACTGAAGTTTTTTAGGATGGAATGCCGTGCTTCGCTCTACATACTCCAACCATATGGGTATTAATAGGAAAATATTTACTGCTCTGACTCAATTCAGATAAATCTTTTCTAGTTTTTCTAACATATATATTACCCGAAATATTGCCAAAAATGCGTTGACGAGTGGCACGTGAGTTTCTAAGCTGACGTTGCCACGTCGGTGGTCGGTACAGGTTGATCTCCCTTGAAATTCACAATGATAAAACTATGTCGTTTTATTTTCTCACAGGATCTCGAGAGGACAAAACATAAAAAACATAATATAAATAAAAAAAAATGACTTTAAATGTTTTTGAACCCAAGAGAAAACTATGAAGGAAAATAATATATATATATAATATCGGTTTGACATTTTTTAAATATAGTGAAAATATTTTTAAATTATTTAGTTAAAATTTTGAGTGCTTAAAGTTATTGTTAAAAATTTTAATGGATAGAATATTTTATTTTTATATATTTTAAAAATATAAAAAATAATGATATGATGCGATAAATGCATAAAATCGTTTAAAATTGTTTTTTTTTAAAACAACTATTTTTTGTTTTTAAAAAAATATTTTTAAAATTAAATTAAAAACATTTTTAATTTTATAAAAAATATATCTTATTATTTTAATCCAATTAACATTTTTGAAAAAAATTTAAAATATAATTAATTAACATTTTTATTTTTTTTAACTATTAATAAATCAATCAAACATCGAACAATAAATATAAAATTTTAATTCTAACAATGTCCGATTAATATATTTATTATTAATTACGAAATTGATGATTGAGAATAAAGAGTGATAGCCTTTAACGATAATAATAGTATAGTCTAACTGGGTTATCAATGGTGATAATAATATAATTTAATATTTGAGGTTTTGGATTTTAAGAAATTAGCTAACGGAAATTTTAAGTTATATATAAAAAATTATTTTTTAGATTAAAAAAATAAAAAATATGCCATCTCCTATTTTAATTGAGTAATTAATTTACATTCATACGAGTTTTTCTTCTGTGTTAATATTCCATAAATCTTATAAGTAGGGATATTTAATCGACTAATTCAGTTAATTAATCGAATCAATCTTTTTTTTAAGAATTAATTGAATTAAATTTTATTTGATTATTTTTTAAATTAAATAAAATAATTATAGAACATTTAAATCTTTGATTAATTTTTATTTAATTTAGTTAATTTGATTAACTAAAATTTTTGGTTAATATATATATATTTAAGATATATTATATTTAATTTAGTTATTTCAGTTTATTAATTTATTTAAATTGATTTAATCAATAACTAAACTTTTTAAAAATATATCATTAACCGATTTAATAATTAATTAATTTAAATTTTAATTCAATCGATTAATTGATTTTTTTTATATAAATAACCACCGAAGTTTTATTAAGTTGATAGAAAAATCTGGATTTTAATGCATTCAGAAAAAGATTAAATGGATTAAATAAACAAAAAATTATTATAACTCAAAAATAAATAAAAGTAGTAAATTCTACGGAGATAAGTATATTAACAGAATTCAGAAACTTCTTGAATATTATTGTCTTTGTCCAAACAAGACGCATAAAGAAGGAAGAAGTGTTTCGCGATCCAAACTGTAATGCAAAAAAATACCACTACCCAAGATTGATTTCATCAGCAAACAATCATCAACCGAGTGAGGATAAATCTTTTCAGTGACCATCGAAAAAAATAAATAAAAAACTAACATCGATTGAATCTTTGTGCGACTAGCAATCAATCGTTAAAGTATGTTGAAATATGTCACAAAGACATATGAACTAAGTCACAAAACAAAAATAAAAACAAGTCATAAGTAGGGATATAAAAACAATTACTCAGATGGGTTTCAGGTCGGGTACTATTAGGTCGGGTAAAATCCGATACAAGTCATTTCAGGTTGATTTGATGTTTTGACTCGATTCCGATCGGGTGCGGGTCTATTTCAGGTCGGGTCGGGTGCGGGTCCATTTTAGGTCGGGTCGGGTGCAAGTCCAATTCAGGTCGGATTCGTTTCAGGTCAGGTTCAAACGGTCCGGGTCCAAATCGGATAATTGACAGTTTTATTTCAGGTCGGGTTCATTTTAGGTCGGCTGCATTTCAGGTCAGGTTCATTTCAAGTCGGTTTTGTTTCAGGTCGAATTAATTTTAATTTTATATTCATAGTAATTTTAATTATTAATTTTGATTTTGTATAAATACGTAAAAAACGAATAAATATTAGACCATAAAGTTAAAGATTAAATTTTGAAATTAAAAAAAAAATCAACATTAACTTATAAAGACTCAATTACAAAAATTAAAAATTATAAACATTAAAGTAAATTAGAAAAATTAGTAATAATCAATTAAAAAAAATAACTTGTAAGTTATAAAACTAAATTACAAAAATTATAAGTTAATAATAATTAAAAATATTAAAAATTTATATTTAATACATTATAAATTTATAATTATACTATAGTTTAATATGTTTCAAAAATTAAAAATAAATTTTAGATAATATATAGAATTTATACTATTAATGAAATAATAGTATATATAAAATTAATAATATATAAGGAATTTATACTATACGTAGAAAATATACTATATATGAAGTAATACTATAAATGGACTAATATTATTTTTGAAAATAGAATAATACTATATATGAATTAATAATATATATGAAATAATACTATTTTTGAAAGTAAAATAATACTAAAATAATGAATAATACTATTTATAGCATAATACCATTTATGAAATAATACTATAAATGAATTAATACTATATATAAAAATAAAATTATAATATATATTAAAATACAATATATATTACACTATATATAATACATTAATAATTTAATAACTAATATAAATATTTATATAATATATATTGATAATTAGATGTCTAATAATTAGATATATTATCTGTATAATGTATATATAATATATTGATAATGTATACAATTATTAATTATACATAATACATAACTACATAAGTACATTCTAATATTCATATATATAATATATGTATCAATTTATGTTATATGTATACATAGCGATAGTAGACTAGTATTTAGTAGTAGTAATAGTATTGTACATAGTACATTAATATATATATCAATAATTCGATATATTATATATGTATATATATATATATATGTATATATATATAACATATGTATATATATAATTGTATATAGTATATGTATATATGTATATATATATCATATATGTATGTTATATCAATATTTAATTATAAATTATATATATTTATATATGCATTAATATATAATACATGTATATATTAGAATATATATATGATGTACGCTATAATCTAGATGATAATGAACGAGAATTTGTCCAGTATTTTAATGATTTTTTAATATATAATCCAAAATAAAATCTTATGTCAATAGCCTGTCGTTTTCTTCCTTTTCGTTTGCGTTTTGTTTCGTTAGAAAAAAATCATTTTGTCTTGTACGGTGAGATTCCGTTTCCATGATAAGACTAGGCTGCCTTGTTCAATTGAAATTACCATAAGAACGAAAAAAAATATTAATGATAATAAAATATTTAAAAGTCAATTATTTAAAAATGAACACGAAAACTAAAAATATTAATTATTGAACAGCGAACATTGACCAGCAGTAAAGAACAAAAAAAACCCAGCTATGTCTAAACAAGGTCATATTTTTTAAAAGGTTAAATAAAAAATCTTTGAAAAATAATAAATAAAAAAAACGTGTTTGGTTGTAGAATTAAAATATAATTTTTAGAAATTGAAAATTAAAAAACATTAAAAAGATGTTTTCACTAAAAATATTTTAGAGAAGTAAAAAAAAACGAAAAAAGAAATTTTTCTAATTTTAACTTGGATTTTAATTTTTAATACTATTTTTAAAAATTTTGGTTTTTTTACTTATATTTTTTAATATTTTTATTTGAATTATTTAATAGTAATTATTTTTTATTTCAATTTCAAAAAGTTAAATACCAAACACATTTACACGATTTTTTTAAAAAAATAAGTTTTTATACATATTAATCAAACATGTTTTTAATTTTTAACAAATTAAAACTAAAAAATATTTTCTAAAAATAAAAAGTAAAAAATATTTTCTAAAACCAAACGGATCTAAGTTAAATAATTCCTATTTATTTTTAATTTTTATTAATATAAACAAATACTTTTATTATTATTATTATTATTTTTGTCAAATTATATATGTCAAATTAAAATTAATATTATTTTTTATTTAATCTCTACATTTTTATTTAACCAAAATTAACTCTTATTTTTTTCTAATTTTTAATACAAACCAATATTTTTAATATTATTTTATATTTTGTTTTGTTTAGTCCCTAAAGTTTTTATTTAATCTAAAATAAACCCCTATTTGTTTCTAATTTATATAACCTAGTTAGATTTTTAATATAATTTTATTATGTTCAATTTATTCCTAAAGTTTTTAGTGAATCCAAAATAGACCCATGTTTTTTATAATTTAGTCTAAATTTTAATATATTTTATTTTTTTTAGTTTAGTCCCTAAAATTTTTAGTTAATTCAAAATTGACTACCATTTGTTTCTTTAAATATTTTTAGACTAAATAAAAAATTTAGGGACTAAACTGAACAAAAATAAATCTATATTAAAAGTACCAGACTAAATTATAGAAATTAGAAACAATTATGGGTGAATTTTAGATTAAAGAAAAACTTCAGGGACTAAACTAAAAAATAAAACTATATTAAAAATCAGACTAGATTAAAAAAATGAAAATAAAAGGGTTCAAATTTGGATTAATAATAGGGACTAAACTAAAAAAATAAAACTATATTAAAAATTAGACTAGATTAAAAAAATTGAAAATAAAAGGGTTCAATTTTGGATTAATAATAGGGACTAAACTAAAAAAATTTAAACTAATATTAAAAAATCTGACTAGATTATAAAAATTAAGAATAACAAGATTAATATTGAATTAAATAAAAACTTTATGAACTAAGATAAAAAAATAAAATTATATTAAAAATATTGGACTATATTACAAATATTTGATAAATAAAAAAAATTAAGAATTAAACTATAAAACATAAAATTATATTAAGATCGTATTAATCTTAATTATAGTTTGAAATATATTTATCTTTGTTAATATATTACCAAATTTTAATTTTGTATAGTAATTAAATATTTTCTTATGATACGGTTCAAGTTCCTAAGATTTAAATTCCCAAGGTTTTATCTTTTTCTAAAATGGTCACTAATCAAGCTCAAATAGCTCAATATTCATTTAATAAGATTTAAATTTGATTTGAGGGGTCTAATTAGTTAATCAAACACGAGGGATCATGACCTGAATTAATGTCAATCATTCTTTAAAATTTGAATCTTTATAAATTTTTGAATGAGTTTTTTTAGTGTACTTAATCCCTATTTTTTTATTCTGGTGTATTGTATTTATATTTTTATTAAATTTAGAAGTTATTTATTAAAAAAATATAATCAATTATTTACTTATTTAAAATAAATTTATTCAATTCAATTATTTAAAAAAGTTATTTATTAATCTCATAGGCTTTTAAAATGATCTAAAACGCTTTTAAACAATTAAAATATCAATTTTATGTGGTCCATATCGATATACGTATATAAAATCATTCTCCAGAAATCAAATTTCGTATCGGTATAGACAGGGTGGTATCAAAGCTTCCTTGGTGGTTTCGAAACCCCGAGTATCAATATTTGGTATCGATACCTTTTATGCTTTCTCCAACGTTTCTTTTTATATTTAACTAGTATGAATACCCCTTTATGAGTATCGATACCCTATGTTGTAAAAATATATATTTGCTTGAAAATTAATCCCAACGACTCTAAATATCTTCAACGATCACCGACGGTTATAAACTCATTTGAGACTATAAAATAGATCTCCAAGTATTAAGGGAAGACCAATGTTTCAATTGTAACTACAATATGATTGAAAATTTATTTTAAAGCTAAAATCTTTATCTTTGTAGATAAACACTTGTGAATTTTTAATAAATTGGTTGGAACCCTTAGTGAGAAGTTAAGGTAGTAGATGTAGGTACTTGTTAAAGTACCGAACCACTATAAAAACCTCTGAATTGAAAACCAAAATGATACGAGGAATAGTGCATAGGATTGATATAATCCACAAAAAAGTACAAGTATGTTTCTTCGCAGCATTGTTCTTGAACTGCTTTCAGCAGTATCACATTGATTTTCTTATTTATTTATCTATTCCTAGGATTCGTATGAGTTGTTCCAGCAAACAAGATGTTTCCATTTCGTTGATGTTTGTTGTTTATAGTTTGCCCTTTACATTTGTCTCCCAGTTGTTTCCTTTCCTTCTAAGGTTACCGGATATCATCGTCGATCAATCGAGGCCACTCGGACTTCGTAGACTGGTTACGTTTTCGATTTTTTCGACATGGGAAGGTTTGGGGGTAGGACTAAGTGGAGGCTTGGAAGTTCTTTTCTCATTATCATTGTCCATATCAGTTGCACTTCTACTTGGGGGAATAATGTTCCAACCCATGAAATACGAGAGTGTCGGTGTCTCGGAAGAACTCGGCCCTGCTGCTTTGTCGTCCGAGGATCTTGCCGTTGATGACATTTGCGTAAGACTGTCGGCGTGAAGGACATCTTCGATTCTTGACATGATTGTGAAAGCCAAACTCTCTATAACCCTTGAGTAGCTCTCTAGGATAGCATGTCCTACATCCTGCGGAGTTCAAAGAGTGTAAGTTTTTCGAACTCGAATACATCGAAAATAATAACAATGCCATTTTGATACTCTGTACCTTGTTTTCTTGGATCTTAGATACGTCGAGTGCGGATTGCGGCAGCCCCGGAAAACGGTGCTTGAGTAGGTGTAGGATCATCTCGACCCTCTCTTCGAAGAGTTCCCGCTTCTCTAAGCTAATGGCTGAACCCCAAGATGACCTTCCATCTTTCTGGTGCATCTTCCTCTTCCAAATAATCATCGAGGCCTCGATTCTGTTCTTAAGATCGAGAACTCGGTGTTCCGTCGACAAGTCCATGGTCGAAAGGAATTGTGCAGGATCGAAGTACTCCACTGTGATGCTTCTATAGATTGAATCACCAAGGCTTGATCTTCCATTCTACATCGACATCGTTAAGAACATCGATGATAATTCGAAATTTGTTTAAATATTTTAGTTCATAGAGTTGCATTTCTTTACCTTAGGTAGGGAATCAATGTAGCTCTCGGGGACTTCAATTTCGGACAGGACTGCAGCATTGATGGCCATAGCTGCTTTTAGTACCTGATTCACAGCCTCCTTTTCCGTCTGCAGCCATCTTCGCGATGTTTCCGACAACCCATTCGGCGGAACCTTAACCACCGGATGCCACCATTTCCCTTCCATCCGACTGTTTTCGTTGTCAAGACCCTTGTTTTTCGAGACATACCAAAATTCTTTTTCTTGTCCGAAGTTGTCAAGAGTCTCCTGTTTCAGTACAATTTGATCATCAACACTGTCACCAACCATTGCCACATTTTCAACTGAATTTACCATGTTAAAAGGACAAGGTTACGCACAATAAGTATCGCATCGAGTTTGCGCAGGCCGGGGATGTTTATGAGCAAGTCCTTCCTTTGTTTCGTGACCATAATCTATCATCGTCGACACAAACCGAACCCGGGTTATAAATACAGTGAAATCGTAATCAAAATGAAACATCAAGTAACAGTTCTATAAGATTTGTGACATATATGAGCTCGAGTCTTCCGAAAGAGTTCGAATCGGTACCTCCATGCACGTCCCGTCCTTCGCTTTCTGCTGCGAAGGAACAAATTCGACAATGTGATCGGTTACAGATAGAAGCCAATCCATTTCTTTTCTCCACCTCGCCTTCCTCTCTGGTGCCATAGGTGCCAATTTCCCTTGCTCTCCAAAAATGGATGCTGCACCATCAACAATTAGGCTCAAAATTATCATCATTTTGTTCGGCCTTTCGACATTCCGACATGGATAACAAGGATATGATCCTTACCAGCTAGATTTGTCACTGCATTTGACAAAGCCAGAGCTGAAGGAACACCTTTGCCTCCTCCAGACATGTCTTCACCCAGAAGCAACTTGGAAAACCTCTCCTTCATCAGTTCCAAATCTGTAAAGAGAATCATTTTTCATTATCCTTGTAGGCTAAGGATGGGAACACAGCCAGGACTACTTTTCTTTTTTCGAGACAAGAATCATCTAAAGTTCGAATCTTAACATTTTAAACTTTTATTAATCCGTATCGTACCATGTTTTATATCGAAACCGAACATACATCGAAAGGAGTTGAAATTTCACCTGATTGAGGCCTCTCCATTGATTTATCTTCTGCATTTCTTGCGTCAAGACTCCTTGATTGATGGTTCTCATTGTCTTCCACGGCACCGTCACTCATTCGCTGGATACGGAAAGATCCCCAGTTCTGAATGCTACACCGCCGTGACAATGATCGAGCCATGTCAATCAAAGCCGCCGCCGCTTCCTCCTCCTCTGTTCCACACAATGAAGAAAAACAAAGGATGGAAATGATTATAATAAGGAAAAGAGTTGCCTTTTAAGTTTTTAGTTACAACAAAATCATAAAATTTACTTTGAATAAAACTAGAACTTCAAAAATAAGCGGCTAACGGTTGAAAAATGTAAGGGTTTTTGTCTAAGAAAAGACAACTGAATCTAAATCATGTCCCTACTGGCCGATAAATGGAAAAAGAACATATGATCTTAAGTTTAACGGAATTAAGTCATTAACTAACTTTATCTCTTTGCTCCGCCGCCCACTTTTCTGTCTATTTCCGTTATGTTTTCCGGTAAGATGCTAACTGTTTTATGTTATTTATCGTTATGCTTGTTAGACAATGGATTCAACAATAGAAAGGATTGAAACTTTGGAAGGTAAATTGGGGAAATTAATAAATTTTTCTGACATCAAAAATTTATATACGATTTAATTATTTTTTTTATATTTAAAGTCGTTATATGTAACTAGGTATATAAACGAATACAAACGATAGTATGTATATATTTTGTTTGTTTAATTTTTATCGAACAAATGAATAAACATGAACATAAACAAATGTAAATTTTTTATTCATATTCGTTCGTTAAGAAATATAAATTGTCCGTGTTCGTTCATTAAAATGATAAATAAACAAAAAGAAACATAATATTTTGTGTTAGTTCGATTAATTCAGTTAATTAATCAGTTTTAAACCAAATTAGTCGATAATTAAAATTTAAAAAATTCTTAATCATCGATCGAAATCCAGAATTGTATAATGGATTAATATTTTTTTAGGTTTGATCGGTTAGTTCTATTTAACCGAATCATAACTATCCCTAAACACATGTAAATAAATTTAAATGAACGAATATAAATAAACCAATATCAATAAACAAATTATTGAATATTCACAAATATAAATAAACGAATAAATATTTTATTCAAATTTATTTATTTAATTAAATGAATAAATAATATTATAGATGGTCGTTCTTTTAATAAATAAACGAATATAAACGATTTTTCGCTATCGATTCACGATCAAATCGTAACGTTCAGATCGTTTACGTCACTTACTTCGTCTTAGGGTTTGTGGTCCACGTGGCACTAGAATCTGAAAAGTTCCTCCGTGTTCTACGTTTTAGATCGACGAGGTTGTCGGAAGCCATAGATGTTAAGTAAATGGGAACAAGAGTTAAGAAAACACGAAGCCATAGAGATCTTTCCTCTTTCTTTCTCCCATGAAGGGATTTTCCCGCCAAATAATCCACCATTAACGGCTCTACCATCGCCATGATCCCAATCCAAACTTCCTTTCCTCTCAGATCCGCGCTCTTCATTCTTTTTCTCTCCCTTTCCTTTCTCCATTTCAAACCCTTCTTCAACCCGACCCTCAACCAAACCCTAACCCGTAACGGTACTCACAGCCGAACCGCACGTAACAACTACATAATCCGCTTCACCGACTACAAATCGGCGTCCGATCATTGTTCCTACTTGGAATCCAGCCTTCGATCCGATGGCTGGGAATGGATCGAGAGGCGCAACCCGGCCGCAAAGTTACCAACTGATTTCGGGCTGCTTTCGATTGAGGATTCAGTGAAAGAAGCCTTGATTGAGGAAATTGAGAAGCTGAGATGTGTTAAAGATGTGAATGTTGATATGAGATATAATAGGGGCATGCTTGGTGGTGCTTTTGAGAATGGGCAAAAACGACCCGGAAAGATTTTTACTTCGATGTCATTTAGTGAGGAAAATCATTGCCACGATTCGGGTTTAAGTAATTCGTCGATTAATTGGAGTCGCCATCTTTTGATGCAGGTAAATTTCCCTAAGTTTATTTTATTTTCCCATAATTTTAATGAAGAAAGGTATGGAATTACTTAGGTTCTCGTTGCAGAAGTCGCAAGTTACTTCCATGTTCGGAGCAGATGGTCTTTGGCGAAAAGGGTATACTGGTGCTAAAGTTAAAATGGCTATTTTCGATACTGGAATACGTGCTGATCACCCTCATTTTCGAAACATTAAGGTATATATAAGTGGGAAAGGCCTTTCTTTATAAAGAGAACTTTGGTATCGACAAAGCTTGTTAAAATAGTTTGGCATTCACGATCACTCTTGTTAAACTAGTTAGTTGTGTTCCTTTCGATTGGAGACTTTAATATTTCACTAATGGAGCAAACGTTACAGGAACGTACTAATTGGACTAACGAAGATACTTTGAATGATAATCTTGGACATGGGACCTTTGTGGCTGGTGTTATCGCGGGTGAAGATGCGGAATGTCTTGGTTTCGCACCAGATACTGAGATTTATGCTTTTCGAGTTTTCACTGATGCACAGGTAACGCATGTTGGTAATAAAAAATTTCTTTATTTGTGTGTTGCGATTGGAGGTTGCCCCCTGACCTTTACATATCAAACTTTTTTATCTCCTTGATTTCCTCTGCAATTTATCTGTTTGTCTAGTTGAAAATGCGTAGGTTGCACGACTGATATTTGAAGTTCTTTTGAATTGCCTGTTAATACTTAATAGAATACTAGAATTTCAAGACATTCTAGCTGGGAAATGGACAATGACAATACCCTAAAATCTCCTTCTAACATTTGATTTATTCTATAAGGTTTGATTCGATTGTGAGAATTTTGTCCTCAGCTTATTTCAGGTGTCATATACATCTTGGTTCCTTGATGCTTTCAACTATGCTATTGCAACCAACCTGGACGTGCTAAACTTGAGCATTGGTGGACCTGATTACTTGGATCTACCATTTGTAGAGAAGGTACCACTCCCATGGCATGTGGATCTACTGAGGCTTATGCTTGACTTTGCCACTAAAGTTGGTTTTGGTAGCACATACAAATGCTTCAATCATATTACTTTAATTCTTTATTTAAGTTTGTTGATTTTTTTTCTACAAGATTTTGTCTGTTTTTAATGCATGTACTTCCTTCCATAAATATTCTATTACTCGTAAATTATCATTCAAATTTGATTTTCTCTCGTAATACTTTACATTTACATTTTGAAGGACTAAGGAGAATGTTTGTCTTCTTTTTACTTCAGTTTCCAAATAAGGAATGGCCACTTGTGGTTTATCCACTCAGTGGTGAAACTTGCAATATTTATGTATACATACACTTTTCCATGTGTTCCTCTCTCTCTGTCTCTCTCCTAAATATCATGCATCCGAACTCGTTTTGGTTGATGCTTGTTGCTTTATGGATCTCCAGGTTTGGGAAATAACAGCCAATAATATTATTATGGTATCAGCTATCGGAAATGATGGGCCACTTTATGGCACTTTAAACAATCCAGCTGACCAAAGTGACGTTATTGGTGTTGGTGGCATCGATTATAATGATCACATTGCTTCATTTTCTTCACGTGGCATGAGTACTTGGGAAATTCCTCATGGGTAGCATATCCTTCTATTCTACAATATTAACATATTTAGTATTTTTGTACTCCTACTTGGTTTTGAATCTTAAGATAAGTATGCTTTATTTGTCTCTTTTCATTTTCCTTCCCTTTTTTCCTTTCTAAGCAATAACTTTTCCAGACCATAATCATGTTTTCATTTTAAGAAAGAAAAAAACAAACTATCTCTCCTGGTTCCTGACTCAATTTAATTTCCTCAAGCTGCGTTTGCATTGTTGACATGAAACTTATTTCAGATTGCAGTTTCTGATCAGTGCATGTTTCTACATTTTTTTCTTCTAAAAGTGTCAGGTCTAGGGATTGTTGTATGTAATTTTCCCTTTTGTCTCCATACTGATCTTACAAAGTCTTCCAATTCTCATACTCATGCCTTCTCTCTCTCTCTCTCTCTTTACTTTTTGCTATGATTAACGCATGAAGAGTTAACTTGGTTAACTATTCCCTTTTCAGTTATGGTCGTGTCAAACCAGATGTTGTGGCATATGGACGGGAAATTATGGGATCTAAGATCAGTACGGGGTGTAAAAGCCTATCAGGCACTAGTGTGGCAAGTCCTGTGGTTGCTGGTGTGGTATGCCTGCTTGTTAGTGTCATTCCCGAGAACAAACGAAAGGAGATTCTGAATCCTGCAAGCATGAAACAAGCACTAGTGGAGGGTGCTTCTAAGCTTGCTGGTCCGAACATGTATGAACAGGGTGCAGGGAGGGTAGATCTGTAAGTTCACCCAATCATGGCTTCTCCCTTTTAACATTTGGAATTATTTCTTTCTGGATGTATTTCGTATGCTAATAATTGATTGTTTTTATTTTTGTCAGATTAGAATCGTATGAAATCCTCAAGAGTTACCAACCTCGAGCAAGCATATTTCCTAGTGTTCTTGATTATACAGATTGTCCGTATTCCTGGCCCTTTTGTCGGCAACCACTCTATGCTGGTGCCATGCCTGTGATATTCAATGCTACTGTGCTGAATGGAATGGGTGTCATTGGCTATGTTCAGAGTCCACCAACATGGCATCCTTCAAACGAGGAAGGAAATCTTCTAAGTATCCGCTTTACTTATTCAGAAATTATCTGGCCTTGGACTGGTTACTTGGCACTGCATATGCAAATTAAGGAAGAAGGTGCACATTTTTCCGGAGTGATCGAAGGTAATGTAACTGTTAGGGTATACAGTCCTCCAGCTCAGGGAGAGAGGGTTGCTCGAAGTAGTACTTGCCTTCTTATGTTGAAATTGAATGTGGTTCCAACTCCACCAAGATCAAAACGGGTTTTATGGGATCAGTTCCACAGTATTAAATATCCTCCTGGATATATTCCTAGAGACTCATTGGATGTGCGGAATGACATTCTTGATTGGCATGGGGATCACCTGCATACAAATTTTCACATTATGTACAACATGTTACGAGATGCTGGCTATTATATTGAGACACTTGGTTCTCCTCTAACATGTTTTGATGCTAGCCAATACGGGACTCTTTTAATGGTTGATCTTGAGGATGAGTACTTCCAAGAAGAGATTGAAAAGCTCAGGGATGATGTCATTAATACTGGGTTGGGATTGGCTGTTTTTGCCGAATGGTATAATGTCGACACAATGGTGAAAATGAGATTTTTTGATGATAACACAAGGAGTTGGTGGACACCGGTAACTGGAGGTGCAAATATTCCAGCATTAAATGATCTTTTGGCTCCATTCGGTATAGCTTTCGGGGATAAGATACTGAATGGTGATTTTTCTATTGATGATGAACAGAGTCGATATGCATCTGGAACAGATATAGTGAGGTTCCCTAGAGGTGGGTATGTACATAGCTTTCCTTTTTTGGATAGCTCGGAAAGTGGGGCCACTCAAAATTTGTTACTGAATTCTGGCATGAACAAGGTGATTAAACACTGATGGTCTTTAAATTATTTCCACACGTGACAGTTTCATCTTTTAATCATTAATGGTTTGCAAACATTGAAATTTATGTCCATGTATTGGCATATGCAGGCAGACTCGCCTATCCTTGGCCTGCTAGAAGTCGGTGAAGGTCGTGTTGCCATATATGGAGACTCCAACTGCTTAGACAGCAGCCATATGGTTACCAATTGCTACAGGCTTCTAAGAAAAATACTGGATTTCACTGGTTCAAATATTAAAGATCCGGTGCTTTTCTCAAAGTCTGCTAAGCAAGATACGCCATTGTATGAAGATGACAACCACTTATCGTCTCGAAGAACTGATGTAAATTTCTCTCTCTATTCTGCTGTCATTGGAAAGGAATTAATATGTTGGAGCGACTCTAGATTTGAAGTGTGGGGAACAAAAGGATACAATTTACACATTAGGGGAAGGAATAGAAAACTACCAGGCTATCATGTTATTGATTTGGGGAGAGGCTTAAATTCAACTGTTGAGACAATAAAACCTAGGCTTCCCAGGTTTACAGGGAGAAATAAGGGTAATTCGTTCGGAAACAGGTACCTGGGCGAGGTAAGAAGCTGAAGATTTGGCCTAACAGATCCATTCTTTTTATATGTTGAATCTAAGACTCATAAACTTCTCTTTTTCGCAGCTGGAGATGCCCGAACTGGTTGCTAGTCAGTGGCTTATACCTGTAGTAATTGCAATAACAGGTTGGTGAATGACATATATACACGTACCTGCATAAATATCTTGCATTTTCGGCCTAGTATTTGATTAATCTCTCCGCTGTTCTTCAGGCTTTGTACTGTTATTGAGCATTTGGCAGATTCGACAAAAACGAAGGAGACGGAGGCGATCCAGCTCTGGTCGTTTAGCCAATCTATAGTTAAGGGGTAGGTTTTTTGAAGCTAGGTTCCATCTTCTCACAAATTTACCACTGTGCTGTTTTACCTTGAAAAGTTTTGACAGCAGCAGGCACCACACAGGTTAATCTTGAACTCATACATACAGTTTGGTTACAATTTCATGGTTCATATGCTTGTGTATATTAAGGTGCGAGTAAAACTCAATTCGGCTAGAAAGAAAATGAAAAGAAATAAATTTGATTTTCAAAACAATACAAATAAGTTTTCGAGTTTGACTCAAATTGAACTTTTACTATTCGAATATGAAAAAACAATTAACAAAATGGTGAATATTATCACTTAGGATTGAAAGAAAATGAAAAGATATATTTATACAATTTGTTTTTGAATATTATCCCATATATATTCGGCGTCTGGCCAGGCTTACAGTGCTCACTACTGGCACATATCCCTGAGTGTCCAATGCCATCCATCCTCCTACTCACCTATGTCCTCATTGTAGCTTCCTTGAGGGCTGCAGTAATTGTTTATGTCCAGGTCTTGTCTGTCCCGCTGTTAAGATCAGACAATGATGCATCTCCATTTAAAGCTGGGACTCTCTGTTGGGTTACAAATTTTGGGTCAGAGTCTAACAGTGAAGGGAACATGGAAGTAAATTATTAGGTCTTAAACTAGGGTCTCTATGTCCCTTTGATTCAAAGAGGGTTTCTCACAATGAACTTCCATGAATGCCAGGATTCTGAAGTCTAAAATGTTGTTTGGAACAGACTCAAACAAACGTTCTTGTCTCACATACAACATCCGACCAACGAGACAAGATACTTATGATGAAGATGGTTAATGATCTCAATTTCTACCTAAAACCCTCTTAAAAGCAGGAACAAAGCTACTTGGGTTGGGGAAGACATTCTCTTTCTCCCGAAGAATTTTTTATTTTTATTTAAATTTTTTAAAAAATAGTTTATTTAAGAATTTATCTTCATTTTTATACATTTATATTTTGTTTCTAACCAAATCATGATTCTATCCCTGTACGAGATCGATTAATAATATATGTAAAGTTTTATTCCTCCTTACAAATTTTATATGAAAAAAATACAGTTTGTTTACATAATTCAATATAGTATCAGAGCATTCAAAGTCTTATTTTTTGTTAGTTTCAAGTCATTTCTATTAAAAATTATGATAATATAACAACTTTAAAACATACATTTTAATGGATAAAGATGAAAAATCGAATTATAAATTTATTATTTCATATTTTATTTTTTAAACTTTTTACAATAATATTTCATATGATAAAATTGATCGAAGTGATGACTAAAAAATTAATATTAACATCTTATAAAAAAATAAAATAATAATAATAAACTTGAATCTCATATTGGTTGGGCTCCACCCGTAAGATGAGAGGCCCATAAACGTCGAAGGCTGAGCCACCAGAATTTAGGATTGTGTCCGAGAAAGAGCACGAGTCGGAAGAAAACGCTCTTGGCATTCGCCAGACCAACAATGGCATCATCCATTTGCCTATCCTTATCGCCGCCTTCTAAAACCCTAGCTCCGCTCTCCACTTCCTCTAAACACAGTTGCATATGCTCCTTAGTCGTCGCCGTTTCTAACGGCCATAAACAAACGAAGAGAAAGAGGCAGCAGATGGTTTGTATGGCTCCAGAGGAAGAGAAATTGACTCGCCGAAATCCCCTCGATTTCCCCATTGTAAGTGTCTTTTTCCTTTTTCTTTTCTCATTGAGCTATTAAGTATTTTTGGCTTGTTTGCTAATAGGAGACGAAATATTTCAAGCTCTCGGTACTCCGTAGTTTAGAGAATTCCAAAAAAATGGCGTGTGTTGTTTGGCTAATGGGTACTGGGAAACAATTTTCTTTGAAAAATGGTAGGTTCTTTGATGAATATAATCGTCTACAAGTTCAACTCGGAAATGATTTGAATTCTCATTGGTTAATTGTTTATCAAACTAAACTTCGTTCTTTAATGCTTTTGAAAAGTGATTTTGAGAAATATATATATATATAGAGAGAGAGAGAACTTATAGTTTCTTATGTCAAAAACGCTTTTCAGCTCGGTTTGAAACGATTTAAAATTCTCCATGGTTACTTGTCTACTAAAATAGACGAATACATGTATTCTCAGTGGCGGATTAAAAAATTTATTTAAGAGTGAGTATAGATAAAGTTTCGAAATATCAAGTGGACACAAAGCTTAAATATTACAAAAATTTAAGGACTAAATTATAAAAATTAAAAAGATTAAAAGTAAATATGTAAACTTTAAAAAGTTGGTGAGTACGGACCCACCTATTTAAAGCATGTATCCGCCACTGTGTATCCTAATGCTTCAAATGGTCTTGTATGTAAGCTTGCTTTTAGTATATTATTTTGTAGTTTAAATTACTTTTAAAAAATTCTTTATATAAACTCAAGCTTAAGAGAATTTATTTTTCGCTAGACACGTAGAGATGGAGGGGTTAGGGGAGCAGTCGCTCCCACTGAAAAATTTTAAGTCCGTTCATCATTTAAAAATTTTTATATATTTTTATTGAAAATCATTTTTTTACCACTTAAAATTTTATAGGTTTGCTCCCTAAGTCCTTGGTACGTTCATATAGACAAGCAAACCTAAGTGAGCCAAACCAAGCATTTGTTGTCTGAAGCAATATGTTTTAATATGAACACCTTGGTTATTATACACTGCAGGAGTGGGAAAGACCTAAACCAGGGCGTAGACCTGACATTTTCCCTCAGTTCAGCCCCATGAAAACGCCATTACCACCCCCAATGCCATATGATCCCCCAGAAGAAGATGAAGAGGAGGAAGAGAAGAAAGAAGAGGAAGAGGAAGATCCCGAAAAGGAAGAAGAACCCGAAACCCCCGAAAAACAGTCCTGAGAAACAATGGTTAGTTTTCGAAAGGTGAAAACACCAACCTTGTTCAATTTTGTTCCATTGAGTTTTGAAATAGTTGTGGTATCATCTGTTTATGCTCTTAGGTAGACTGAGTAAAATGTTATAGTCTGGTGTCGTATCGGAATTTAAACTCATACAAAATAGGGTAGGATGAGCATCTTTGAGACCAATCAGTGGATCTCAGACTCAAAATATATGTTTAGCAATTGATTTTCTCGCCCTACATGATTGTTTTGAAATGACTAGATTTTTTAACTTTTATAAACGGATGTTTATCCTCAAACCTAAGTTATAAACTTTAACAACAAACATAACTTATAGCTTTCATGGTAACAATGCACGTATTCAACGCCGATGACCACGGGGGAAAGCAGAAATAATAAAGCATTCATTTCTATGAATTTACAGTATTAACTGATCAACCCTTAGGATTTCTATTCCTTTGTGTATCTTATTTTAGAGCTTTGAAACGGCATAGCCATTAGCCACCACCCTTTATACATATGCTCGGCGTGGTGGTGCAGTCATATGTTGCCGATTAATCGATCACTCCAAGGGGGGAATGTTTTTTAGGTGGGATAAGGTTTAATTTAGCGAGGTGGGGGAGAGGCTGAAAAGGAAATTAGGCTTTTGGTCTTCCTTTCCCTAAGAATGTCTTATTCTTATCCTGATCTGATTTTATTATTATATGGATTATCATACACCAACGAAGGTAGAAATATTTTATTTTTATAAAGACTCTAATTTTAGGTTAAAAGTCTAGGATTTTTATAATTTAAGTATTTAAGTTTATAAGAACAAAATTTAGAGATTATGGGTTAAGTTTAGGGTTTAAAATTAAAATTGAGAGTTTATAGTTTAAAACTCTCTGTTACTCTAAACCCTAAATCCTAACGATCTAAAATCTAATCTTAAATATTAAATTATAAAAAAAAAAACTTAAACTTATGAACCTTAAACCCTAAAATAAATTTTTAACAAAAAAAAATTTTAACAAAAAAAATTTTTAACACCCAAAATTAAGACACTTAAAAAGACAACATTTATGTCATTATTGTATGAGATATTTTTATTTTGTATAATTATTAATCTATAGATCAAATATTATAAATATTTTTAATAGACGCAACATTTTTACTTTAATTTATAACATTCACGATTTTAATTTATTTTGAAACATATTTAAGAGACGAGGAATTATATCATGAATAAGTCCCATTACGTTATCCATGAGACCAACAACTAAAAATCATCAATCTCATCAAATTTTTCATGTCATATTTTGACAATTAAATCTTTACTCATATTTATTGTTAACTCCTTTTGAAAAACAGTTTTTTTCAAGTAAAGATTTACTTTAAAAAAAATATGACACGAAAATAATGAGATATAATTTTTAGTAATTAATCTCATGGACAAGTGGTGAAACTTACCCATACTATAATTTCTCTCGAGAGAAATGTCGTGCCGTCATTAAAAATAATCTTCAAATTTGAAGATGTGTTATAATACATGTATTCCTAAAATTAAGAAAAAAATGTAATAGAATTTGGATCATATTAATAATTTATTGCATGAATGACGCTACAATTAATGGTACAGCTGCAAAGACTTCAAATAATAATCTCAATGTTCAACAACATTACACAACAAAGTTACAAGCTGCGAAGATCATTAAAATCTTACACACTGCAAAAATAATACACTTTGTATCATATGAACAACACAGAAACAATGAAAATACAACACAAACATGATCAAACTCTATACAACACATTATTGTTGTGCCAAAATCCATATAAATGTACAACACGACTTGAGCAAATACGGCGAATGCAGCATACACGAGTCATTGGGTTTAATACCGTATCTGCTGCACCCGTGTTAAAAGCATCAGACTCATTATCTATACGGCCATTGTTGATACCAGAGTCTTAAACCTGGAAAAACAATGACAGAATCTATTATAGGGCTACAATGATTCAAACTAAAACTATATCTAAAACTTTCCAACCATCGATAGGACAGTAGCAACAAATATACTTAACCAGAAATGGGGTCCGGGATGTTTTGATCTTATATTCAGCCAAATGGGTTGCCCCCACCAACAGAAGAGAAAGGTTGTGGGGTAGCAGGTGCTGAGAATCTACCACCCACATGTTGACCAGTATTTGTAAAAGCATATGATGCATCACTGCCAATGCCTCCGAGCTGATGGCTGCAAAGTAACAAAAGGTTCGGTCCATATAACCATTCTTGAAAGGTTGCATCTAGCTAGTCTAGACTCTAGAATATAAATCCCACCATCTATAAACCTTATTTTATTCTGCAGCTGTCGCCTTCTTTGTATCCCAAACTAAAAAGATTAAACTTAAAAGAAACGAGAAATGATTTACCTGGACGGTGGCAAGTTACCAGGTAATTGAGCTCCTAAGTATGGTCCTGTATAGTTTTTTAGAATTCAGCACATTAAAAGTAAACAAATAAAGTGAAACTGAATAGATGGGGGAATTAAAATGGTTACTTGGTGGCAATGCTGACAAATAAGGTGGTGATTGTGATGACATCCCTGTTGCGTAAGGTAAAGATTGAGACGGCGCCCATGCTGATGATGGAGTACCAAGGCTAGAAGTGCGCAGTAGGCCAGATGGAGGAGGCCCATCTGGCAAGGCACCTTGTAAGGAAGCCATTGAAAAGGACTGCACCACAAGCAACATGATATAAAGTGTAGAATAATAGAGATTTTGAGGTAGATAAAACTGTTCTCTATTTCCTGATTTTTATTGATAAGAATAGCATATATTTAAAGTATACAAAAGTGCCTAATCTTGGAAGAATTACAAAAAAACCAATGGCTAATATTTGCACCTAATTATTGATAAATCCCTAAATTTCAGCTGCTAGAAATTAGGAAATGTAATTCTCTAACTTTCATCAATCTACAATCTACATAAAAAGGACAGCTATGATCTACAGGGTAAAATAAACACCCAAGTCTACAAAAAGATTCAGCAAAAGAAAGTCAAAATAGCATCAATAACCTTGTTCTCTCTCTATTCCTGAAACTTTACAAAAAGATTTAATTTCTATATGAAAGCACAAAAAAAGCATGTCAGCATTAAAACTTTCAAATCAGTCATTAACCCCCAGCGGGATCAAGTCAGTCTGGCAAAAGCAATGAAATAGTTTTAACAGAAGTGAATAACGTACTCTTTGAGTTTGGGGTTGAGGTGCTTCACCGCCAAGATCAAATGGGTTTATCGACCTTGATGACTGTGGAAAAGCAGATGTTGGCTGTAACAACAAAATGCATGGAGAATAACAAGTGATTCATCAAAAACGAGACATGCAATTTAGTAAGAATGAACTCGTGAACCTATTTTTTTCTAGAAATGTAACAGTACCACTGCAGTATTATAATGCGTGGCAAACCCCATGCCACGTGGTGGACCAGTTTGCCATCCTGCTGCAGCTGCAGGATATGTAGGATAGATTGATGTAAATAGATCCTGCAAAGAACAAAAAGCTAACACAATAATCTCACAATAGAAAACTACATAATGTACAATGTCCATGGTCTAAAAAGAAATTACCGCAGGTAGTTCTTGCCTTCCACTTGATTTTGTTTCTGTAGGGGGATGCTGTGATGCAACAGCAAACATGACATCCTGGAAAGGTTTTGAGACAGCTTGAAGATTTTGTGCAAGCGGTGCACTCAAAGGCACCTGCATATGCTGGGAAGGAGAAAAATGCCATGGCTGCCAAAAATGAGATATCTAATTAGGTAAATGAAGAGTTGATTATCCATAAAATACTACAAATAAAAGAACACTAGAAAATAAGCACCTGATTGGTTGAAGGTCCATCAACCATTGGCATAAATTGTTGGCTATTAGACTGATTATCAGCTGAAGAGAAAAAATGAGTCTGTTGATGCTGCATATTAGGCCATTGTCCAGCATTGTTAACACCAACCTGGAAACTAACACTGCTGACAGGCATTGTAGGCCTTAATCCAGGAGTGGAAGGTCCTGAATTCACATTCCCCACAGGAGCAGGTACCTGACCAGTGACACTGCTAGATACTCCAGATAGATTACCAGGTAAGGATGCCGGAACCGACAACTGAGAAAGAACAGAGTCCAGGGTGTTCACATTAGGAGCCTGAGAAAAATTTGTCCGAGGGGGAAAATCAAAAGTGGCCCAGTTGTTGTCATTGCTAGAAGCCGGTGGCTGCACAATTGATTGTGTGGCCGTAGCTCGTTGTGTCTGAGTAACCGTGGGAGCTACTGGAGGTTCAGGATCAGCATCAAAATCAATTAGGCTACTAGTTGTCTCCAACTTGGCTACTACTGGATTTCCACCGGAAGATCCTAAGCTGCTAGAAGACGCAGTTCTCTGCTGGAAGAAATTCTACAGTAAGTCCATTTTCTTTTCCTCTATCCACATAAAAATGAGAAAAAATAAAGACAAGAAAACAATCTAGTTTCTACATGCAAAGATGAAAAAAGCAAGGAACGTTAATAAATGACTAGGAAATTCTAGATTCAGAAGTTTTGAACAGCAAAAAAGGTTCATTTATTTGCTGACAATTGACACACATGCCTATATTCTAGCGTACATGAATTCATGCATGAGTGAGGAATAGAGAGACCTAAAGACGTGAAACAATCAACCACAAAACAACTGCAAAGAACTTATAACGAAAAACCAAACCTACTATGCTTTTACCTATTGGAATAAAGTTTATGTAACCTCAAGGTATAAATTATAATGCTAAACATTGCAGGTGTTGGAGCAAAAAGTACCATGGTATAATAATCAATTGATTGTAATTTATCATCATTAGTCGCATGGAATATCAGTCACTATAGCTAACATAGCGTCACATCCAGCACAAACCACCAAGGCGTTTCAATAAAAGGTTGTCAACTAATGAAAATAGGAACGTATGAATGGATTCCAGACAGGATTGGTGCTATGAAGTCTGACAAAAAGTAGGATAAATACTCTGAATAAATTACACAAAGGAAGGAGAAAAAGTAAATTTAAAAGGAGAAATTTGCCAAGTGGTTAATTGTGGTAAAAGGCTAAAAGCATCGTACAAACACTACAGGTTTTTTCAATAATTTCAGAAGCGAGTGATGCTAAGAGCCTAAGACAAATAAATTACTTTTATCTGAGTGGAAAAGCTTATCATTTTTCTGGAAAAGATCAGCAAAAATAAACAAAGAAAAGATTTGTGAACATGATACTTAAACCATGACAAGACCAGCACATTAAACCACCGTTTCCTAGCACATAGCAGAAAATACCTGTGTCTGAGGGCCATCAACATCTTTACCACCATTTGCTTTTGGAGGTTCAATTACACGAAGAGGCATCACATTCTCACCCAAAATTTCTCTTACAGGACGAACCATCGGGGGACTGGATAACTCTTTTGGACGCTCAGGTGACCTCCCTTCTAACTTTGAATCTCCATCAGACACTAGATGATCTTTTCTCCCATTACCAAATCTATCTTCCCGGCGCCAATCATTGACAACCTCAGGGCGAGGAGGACTTCTGTAATCACCATATTGTCGACTTTCTTGATCATATCCAGGACTTCGCCTTTCATCATAACCATATCTAGAATTTCTATCATCCTTTCTTCCACCTGGACTGGGCCTGTCACTGTAACGACGATCGTAGGTATCTTCATATGGTGGACTTCTGGACCCTCCCTGATCTGTCCTATTCTCATAGAAGTCTTCCTTATCACCCTGCATAATGCAAAATTCAGAAAATCCTATGGTATCTCACAACTTTATAACTGATTGACATTCAATGGAACTTAGGTATAGGGAAGTAAATCATACCATCTTTCCATGTGGAGGCTTATCATAGTTTCTCTCACCACTGTATCTTCTATCCACGTAGACATGCTTAATGAAGTCCCGAAGCCTCTCCACATTGCTGGAAACAAAATTTTGACTCAGAAACATAAAAGCTAATAAAGGTACAAAATAAAGATTGGATATTTCTCTGAAAACCTGCTGTTAGGAGCAGAGTTCCGCTGAGGATCCCATTCTTTAAAATATATCTCTTTTGCACGCTGCACGGAAGTGAAAGGAATGGGGAAAATGAGAAACTGGAAATGACGCATATACGAAACATATCTATTCTCCCCCCCCCCCATTTTCGTCATCAGAAGGGAGAGGGTTTTATCTCTACCTGGTTTCCACCTTCTTGAAGAGCAGAAACTTCGTGCGAAGTAAATTTAGCCATTGATACCGATTTAACTCTGTGCGTGAATTCTCGGCTGGAAACAATTAAAACAAGGAGCCAGTATCAGTAAATCTATGGACTAATTAAAAAGCCATTAAGGTCTTAAATATAAGCTAATCAATAGCCAAAACGTGAATACACCTAATACTTACTGTATTCCACTACAGCTTGTGCAAACAAATGTCCAGAAGTTTGTGCAAACATATTGAGGCCCCTGCTCAGGTGACAAGTTAGCAAATAGCAACACTGTGATAGAGAAAGTATATGCATTCCATATTTTACAAATTATAGGATACCACAGTCAATTTAGCATAAGGAAAATGCTGCAAAAATCATATTCCAATAATGAAATTTCAAAAGAAAGGGCATCCAAACAAATATTTTACGGAACAAACACTCCTCAAAATGTTTAAGAATGAAGACTCAAGCAATCATCATAACATTTATCAGACGTTCTAATTGCTACAAAATTCATATTCATATCCATATTCATACCACACAACTTATTCACTAGTCATAACTACCAGCCTAAGAAGAACCAAATATGCTTGAGGAACAATTCACACAGTTATATTCCATCAATCTAATACAGGACATGTCAGTATAATTACCAAATGTTCCATTCCGTTTCTATAACTACAATCATGGGATGAAAACATAAACAGGGGAAACAAGAAAAAGAAAAAGAAAATTCATACCAAGCTGTTGCAGTTAATACATCTCCGATTCTCCTGTTGTTTGAGAAGACCCCGAATTATCCGCTCATTTTTCTCATCTTCCTTCACTCGACTCGCCATGACAACCTTCCTATATCAAAGTAGGAAAGACCAAAACAGAAATTCCTTTTTAAATCATGATCAAATAGTTGAAAGAAAACTACTCGGTCAACACGAAGTCCTCCAAATTATTATTAATCTCCAGAAAGAAATATTAAATTAATTTCAAAATCCTAATCAAATTAACTCCAAATTTGCTTCTTCTACAATAATACCATTTCCATGAAAAAACAATTAAACCTTAACTTCCCTACACCGCTTAAGCAAAATTCAACAATCAAAACTATAAACCTCCTACTTTCCCCAACTCATACTTTCTCCAGCTAATCAAACAAATAAAAAATCTACAACATACAGGAATTCAACTAACCAAAGACCGCGGATCTGAACAATCAAAGCAACTTAAAATCCCAAAACAGCACAAATAGTTCAAATAAGGACGTGTTTGGAACCCTAGAAAAGTTTGCACCGAGAAAAAGGAAAAAAACAACAACGGACTCACCTGGAATCAAAGAGAAAAGCAAATATTGTCTCAAACTTCCGTTTAGATGCTTCTAAATGAATCAATTCCGATCCAACGCCAAGTATATTATGTAAATAAAGAGTAATACAAACTTAAATATAAAGACTCATACGAGAAAGAGATAGAAATTGGTAGATGATCGAAACGGTGTTCGTAAGCAGCTACGGCACAGCTAAGAACTAAATGGGAAGGCTGCTGGAATATTATTCTTTTATTATTGTTGATGTTTACAAGTATTTAAGAGAGGATTTAGAAAGACATAAATCCAGGAATTATTTATTTATTTTCACTGTGTTCTCTCATCTCTGAACAAATGAGAGAAAAGAGGAAAGGCTTTGTCAGCGTGCAGTTGCCCTTTTTGACGCCATTATGATTTTCTTTTCTCTTCCTTTTTATGGCTGAAAAGGTTAGGGTAAATTGTAATTTTCACCATTTATCTTTTCTCTCTCTTAATTTGGACATTTAAGTTTAATTCTTTTTAATTTAATCACTCAATTTTTGAATTGTTATTGTTTATTTTGGTTATTAAAGACAAAGTTATATGATTAAATTAATTTTAAAAAATTTAATAATTAAAATAAAAGTGAAAAAGGAAATTGAGTGATACCATAACTTATAATTTAGTGAAAATTTATTTAATTAATCTTTTACCATAACAATTTGTAGAGGGGACAATATGATTATTTTTGGTCTTATATTTTTTTTTCTTTTTCAAAACAAGTGTCTTGATTCAATAATATATATATGATAATATTAAAAATAATCATAATAAATATAATAAAGTAACTAAAAAATATTATACGACACAACTATAATAATAAAAAGTATATTAATTACCAAAAAAATAATAGTACTGATTTATATAAATGAATATATAATGTAATAAATAACGAAACTAAGTGAAAATAAAAATAAACACATTAAGGGATCGAATTGAATAAAACTAAAACTTAAAATATATGTAATTCTGTGAAAATATACTACAATGAAAAAATTAGTCCCGATATGAAAAAACACCTTATTTCCCCAATAATTTGAACCTCAAAGTATCTTCATCCGTATCCGATTAGATTAATCAATCAGAATTATCAAAAAATAAAAATCAAATATCTAAATTTTTAGATTGAATCATCGAATAAATAGATCAAATTAATGAGATCGAATTACTTGAACAATCTAACTATAACTCAGGCGAAAACGAGTCAAGTCGAATCCAAGTAGTTCTGAGTTTCACTTTACTCGTTAAAAATTTGAGTCGAGTTCAAGATTTTGTCGAACTCAATAGTGTTGGACTTGACTCAATTCACTTAGAACCAGAAACCAATCAAATTGAGTATTAATTGATCTTTAAACGAGTTAAACTCAAATAGCTCATAATATGTCTCATTATAGCCCTATTACTAATAATAACAATTATCAAGTGGATTTATTAATAATAAGTTGATTTATTATTATTATTATTCAATAATATGCATCTTATTACACTTTGATTTTAATTTTTTAAAATTTTTTAATATATTATATTTTTAAATAGTTCACGAGTTTTTCGAATAGTATTTCAAGTAACTCAATTTATCTTGTTAAAAATTTAAACTAGATTCAAAATCGAATCAAGCTTAATCAAATCTAATTAAATCAAATATTAACCGAATTAAATTAAAATAGCTCGTGATTTGTCTTATCTCCACGTTAACTGACCTCTCCGTAAAAAAGTCATGTAACGATGGAGGGGCGGGAAGATATTCAGGAGAGATTTTATCATAGGCTCAGCTCGGCATGTAAGTCGAGATCCCTAACCAATGAAAACCATATATACTACCATTAAGCATCCATGTCAATAATATAATTTTTAGAAATTATATTTTCTAAATGATATAAAAAAAGAATGAAGATTCATTGGTTAAAAAAAATATCTTAAAAAATAATAGTGAATGGATAGTTATAAATAGATGAGACTATGTTGGATGTGGTAAGCTAAACGTACGGTATAATTTCTCAATATTTTGGCTGTTACTTGTTATGAGGTGGGCCCAGCTGGCGCTGAGTTGGCAAAATAGAACAAAAAGGACAACCCTACAGTTTATATAGGGAGGGAACCCTAAGGTTCTGGCATTGGAATATAGGAGACGAAAAATGGACAGAGATGAAAATTTCGAGCTCAATGCTCCCTGACCCTGAGGACTAATACCCTAGAAAATAGCAGTAGCATTATTAACACGAAAATTGGGTAAAGAAAAAGAAAGAAAAATTAGTTTTAGAGCAAAATATCTAGGGAAATGAAATGAAAAAACTAAATCCATTTCACATTCTGGAGGCATGAGTCTTGAAATTTATGTCTACTTCTCTAGAATTTGTTTTTGATTCTTGATTTTTCTTTCTTTTTCGATTTTCTTAAAACAAGGTGATGAGCTCTGGAGAAATGGAATCAGAGTACGAGAGTGAAACGGATGGATCAGTGTTACTGCGGAGGAGGACGGAAGCAACCGACGACGATAAGGAACTAGAAGAGGAGGAAAACAAGATAGCCGCGGTCGTACGGACAAATGCAAGTGTTTGGAGAATTGATGATAATGATGAATCGGACGGTCTTGACGGAGCTCCGGAGTATTACGATGACTATGTTGATGATGAAGTTTCGAACGTGGATGAACTTGAAATGCTTGCAGAACAAGTAGAACAAGAAAGCGAAGAGGTAGTTGATGAACATGTAATGGCGACGAAACAGAGAGGAAAAGAGGAGGTAATCAATGCTGATAAAGCCGCCTCTGCGGTTCCTGGATTCGGTGCGTTTTACATGCACGACGATCGTTTAAGCGGTCCTCGTCATAGCAGACGCAATCAACCCAGGTATCTTCATTTTTCCCTTTAGCGTCGAATTTGCGTGTAAATCGACTAAATGACATGGAATTATAATCAATATAAGATTCATTGTTCTCCTCCCGTGAAGGTATCACATCTTGTTTTGTTTCGATGAGGATATTAGAACTACATTTTCAAATATTTAAAACTCTCGTTAATCTTAGATTGGTTCAATACTTCAGTTATTGCCTTGTTCAAAGTCATTTAATTTTATTTATAGATGTTAATTAGTTGGCATGGGTATTTCAGAAAAACAACGAGCATTAAATATTCTGGTGTGTATGGAGCATGGAATTGTTGAATTAAATAGGCAAAAAAAAAAGATGATTGAATGTTTTAACGCTTTGGTGCTTGATCTAATAGTTCTTCAGCTCTGCTTCGTTTAATCACTTAGATTTGCATTCAAACCTTTAGCCATACTGTAATTAAGCTATAGGAGATTTCCGGTAGGTGGTCATTGTACCTATTGTGCTGCCTTGGTTTATTTTGATAATCCATTATATAGAAATAATTCTATAAAATGTAGGGATAGATGCACAGTTACGGAGCTAGAATTCAATGTTGGAAGGGAAATAGAGGATCAAATGTCTATTAAACCTTGTGGGACAAAAACCTTATTTAATTAACATTTAAACTAAAAAGGACTAAAAATGCAATTATACCAACAAAAATTAGGAGGGGCAACAGCCCCTCCCACCCTAAGACAGTAAGATGCATATATGATGGACTTTTTCTTATCCAAATTTATCAGCACTTTCTTGTTTTTTGGTGAATTATTGTCGCTTCACTTTTCCTCCTCTTTACAAAATGATTCTTTTTAGTTATTTCTTTTTTTTGTTTTGTTTTGATAATGTACTCCAATATATCAGCTTCCTCGTATTGATTCTTTCAGGAAAAAATACAAATGGAAATCCAAGGATGAATTGAAGTGGATGCATGACAAGTTTGAAGCGATGGCATTAAAGGAAACACGTAATAAGGAACTTAGTGCCTTTCAAGTTCAGTCTGCTCGCTTTACTCTTTTCCCATTTTTGTGATGCTTCTTTTATATATACATTGAGAGCACCAGTATAACTCCTTTTTTTATTGATTGGACATTAGGTACCCAGGACAACAAATTATTATCATCAAGGTCGCAACAAGAACAATACTAACAGTGGTGGTTACAAAGCAAAAGAATCCAGACTGCATTATAAATCTGGCAATGAGGGTAGTTCTTCAAAAATAGTGAAAGGGCGGGGACCTGTTAGATATAAACCTCTTTCAAGGAGCATCTCTGTGAATCCACCATCGAAAAGCATGCAGTAAGCTGTCTTGCTTGATAAAGTCATTCTTTGGACAATGCTTGCTCTCCTTAACCGGTATTTTTGCTAGTCTGCATTTAGTTGCTTGGTCATTTTTTCAGATTGATCCAAGGAACAAATTCCAAAACGAGCTCAGTATTTTCATCAAATAACAAGCAGCAGTAAGTTAGAGACACCCACCTGCATGCACCACCATGCCTTTTAACACTATCGTTTGTTTCTTTGGTGTTTTTTTGTTTCCCTGACATTTGGTTACTATATCAGCTATAAAAGGTCCCTGGGGAGGACAGAAAAGGCTAATTCTAGAAGAGCATTATCAACTAAAGGCAAGCAGTAAGTCAATCCTTTGGACCCATTCATTCCTGGAAATCATCTTGGTTGCTCTTTTAGGCCTGCAAAGCCCTCTGAAATAACCGGAGACACTGATTCGTCATCAAGTTTCACAAGAAAGAGCAAGCAGTAAATTAGTTTCATAGATAGTTCTTATGTAAAGCCTGTTTGTTGAATATCCTTTTTGATGCCCCCCTCAGGTATGTAGCCACAGGAATGGCATCACATACGGATCCAGCAAGTTTGTCCTCCCATGTCTCAGATACGGGTTTTGATTCACTTCCACCTCATAAGCACCTTCCGGCAACAAGCATTAGTTCTTACAAGCAAGAATTTTATCCTACAAGTTCTTTTCACCATGATAACTTTGTGATTCAAAGAAAGATGGAACGACCTGACACTAAAAATGCAGTGTTTCCTTTCTCTGTTCTGCCAAATCAGATTATCCATGTGCCAAAAGCCAGTGAAATTCTAGAAGAGAATATTGCACTAGATACCCCTTACGCTCGCACAGTTGGATCGAAAGTTGCATCTCTGCATATTGGAAGCACCGTCACTAGTCCTCAACACACTGGAATACAGGGTGACCAACACATTAATGCTTCCCAAAGACTTTTTCCCGGTATATAAATTTTATTTTTTTTTCTAACCGAAATTTTGGTTGCCTACCATTTGATGCTGCATTAATAATTTATCACAATTTATATTAATTATTTGCGTGCCAACACTTATGTCGTTGAAATGTAAGTTAGGCATCTTTCAATACTTATTTGGATTTTGATTGGGGTGGTGGCAGTTGAAATGACAGTAGAAATGTCAAGGCATTGCTAATATTTTTTTCAATTGTAAATTATGATCTGTCAAAATTTTGTAGTTCATCAGAAATCTTCATTGATTTTGAGTTTGAGCAAACAGTTAGGCAATTTGGGCCCCTGCGTTTTGGGAGTCTTGGTAATCCAGCCGTTGATATGACACACACTGGAGACAATGGCGTATCTCAAGTTCAGCTCAGGAATCCTGATCTGGCACGGTAAGCTAATTCTCTCTCTCTCTTCTAAATTTTCTTTCACAAGTTTTTCACTATTCTTCCCCTTCAATGCAAGAGATCCCATTGTAAACTAACCAAAGATAGCAGTTACGTCATAGTTTTCTTGAACTAAAGTTAACCTCCCTAGGGGTTTCAAAGTGTCATAGGTACAAGTAAAATCAGAGGTATAGAGATACGACTTCCAAACGTCTTCCAAATACATGTAGAATTTTAAAAAGTTTAACCATACTCATGTTGAATACATACTCTCATCAAACAATCAAACCCAAATCCAATCTAATAAATATTCCCTTATGAACATGATTCATCACCCATAATTGATTGTACTTACTAAATTCAAGAGTCCCTTTTCGTTTCCATTGAGATTCTAATAGAACATTTCCTGCTCCTCGGCCATCCTTCTTATTATAATTTGTCTCAATGCTCCCATTGAGCAATTATGAAGTTTATAGTAATATGAGTAAAAGCTGAAGCAAAACATTTGTTCTCGAGTATCTGTGCAGTTATGCATCGTGTACATCCATACCTAATAATGAAGGTGGTACATCTGGGCCCAGTGACAGCCATCACCTGCCATCCCCGGAAACCGGTTAGTTCTGAGGCTTATGGTTTTATTAATCCAAGACACGACATATTTTGCTTGTTTCTCTATTAGCTTACTCATGTCATGGACTACATCAAGAAAACTGCAGAAAAATGAATAATGAATGCGGAATATAAATGTTCAATGATGAATGATAATTCGTATTGTATGTTTTAGACTAAGGGATAGATTTGGTTTTGATATACCTTTTACAAGAAAGTACAATTAGGAGCATTTTCCACTCTTCAAACTTTGTAGAAGATCCAAATACCCAAAACATTCTGGAGTTATGTAGCTGCAATAAACATTAGGAACAACAGAAATCAATGTCTTCGAACAGGAAGCAAGATACATTGTTCTTTGCACAAAATTATGCATGCAAATTGTAAATGTTAAAAGAGGAAAGATATTACCCATGTCGAAACAGGAAATCAATTATGACAATGTTGCAATTTGACTTGAAAAAATGTGTCCTTTTTATGATATTAGCAACTTCATTCACAGGGATCAACTTGAAGCTTTCTACTTCTCCATCTGCCATATCAAAGATGATAAGTTCTTTTGAAGTATTATAAACTCGATAAAAACCTCTGAAACAATTTAACTTTTTTTAGTGTATTTATGACAGAAGGTAGACTCATGCTTTAATGCACTTACCTTGATTATTTGGTACAAAACTTTCGGGGAGTTTTAAATCATAAGCAAATAGAACATCTCGCTTGAATTTGTGCCCATCGATATCTGAATATGAAACAGCACCGACTGGTATAGCTCTGTACAAGGAACATAAACAGTTAACAGCCTTTCTTTCAGTAATGCTTCGAAGCAATGGTGAGAATAGATATGTCAATAAAAATCAACCATTGACATTGTCATATCAAGGTTCAACTTCCAAATCCACAAGGATACGCAAGATATATTAAACATGAAATACGAAGTCAAATGGAAGGTCGGGAAATTTTACCTACTGGATAGGACTCTTGGTATCCCGGCTTCCTCTTCACATTCCTTAATAAGATTCTCCCCACAGGAAATTCCATGAGGCTATAACCACCAACAAAGAAATTGAACTAAATGATGATAATACAAACTAGCAAACAAGGTGGAACATGGAAATTGACTGTAACTTTATTCCAAAGTAGCCTCAACTTGATTACAGAAGCAAATGGAACTTCAAATATTAAGAGAATGGGAAGACAATTTCAAACTCTTCAACATAATGTTCACGAGAAAATGTACTGGGGTTTATATTTTGTTTCAGCTTTTCACCATCAGAGAGTTATCAAATTGTCGTTATCGTAATACGAAATAGATTTCCCTGCTTTTCTTAACTATTGAAAACTCCATAGATCAAACCAACTTCTTCACTTCCATTACAAACATACAGTTGGATTGATCCTCAATATGAAAAATTTCTCATTATGCATTAGTTTTGCTTTGTCACGGATAATTAACGGATGCTAACTATTCTAATCATGCAAGGTAAAGAAGTTTTACGAACCAGTCCTCCGGCAACTAGATGATCAAGCATTCCAGGAAAAGTAAGCTTCACTAGACTCCTCCTCCCTATCCATAGAAATTGTCGCCCGTCTTTTTCAACATAACCATTCATGTGAACACCATAAGCCTATTATTTGAAAAATAGGGGGAAGAAACATTTCAGCTTCTAATAGCATCCCAATACGCAAATTCTATAAGGGAAAACAAGTTAAACAATGAAAGTGATCCTGTACCAAAGCTCACAGCCAAACAAACCTTTATTCCAAAATATGGTGCGGCAGCACGCTCAAGGGAGAAAAAGACCGGGGCACCATACGAAGATGTCACGGGATATAACTGTTTAACACCAATAATAAAACGAACATTCCACTGAATAAAACACTTGCACAAAATGTAAACTCCAAAGAGCTTCGATTGATTTAGCCGAAAATATGTTTTGGGAACTCCTAAAAGGAAAACATCAATTGATTCCGGCATCCAGAAACCGAAAATGCAAATAAAACAAAGACATGTAATGATTCAACTTCACATTCAGTTTCAAGCAGTACCTCGTTCCTTATACCTGGAATCAGATCATTTTCAGCCAAGCATTTGATCACTTCTTCTACAGCTCTAGTTCGATCATCAGCCGATTTTAATAATCGGTGCAATGTTACTATACCTCCACCAGAATCATCTTTAGAAAATATAAAAACGTCCTCAAAGTTTCTTAAATTTTCAGCAAAACTGCAGATTAATTAGAACAGTAATCAAATTAGCTTCGCTAACACATTCTTTTAATTTTCATTAGCATACATACAAGGGTTCCAAATACATGATTAAGCCATTGCTGAATGTAAAAATTGACTATTAAAGACGAACGGGTTAAAAAATTCACCTTTTATGTATGTAACCAACAATTTGTTCTTCGATAACAAAAGGAAGAAACTCAGATTGCAGTTCCTGAAATTACGAGCAATCAAATCGCCCGTGAATATATATATTTTTGGATTCTTCCCAATTCAAAATCTTTCGAAGGAAAAATGAGAGAAATGCTTACGGCGCCACGGTTGCAGGCTTTGATTTTATCGAAGTAACCTCGGAGATCGGAAGAATCTTGGGGGTTAAACTCGGGTTGAGAGACGCGAGCGACGTCGTCCCAAGAGAAAGTGGGTGGAGCGGCGGCAACGGCGGTTGAAACTGAGAGAGAACGAGGATTTGAGGGTTTCATTGGATGATTGAAAAGGGAGTAAAGGGGCGGAAATGCGGGTATTGAATTATTGGGGAAAGGGTGGCAGGAACTGGCGGCTGCGGTGCAGAAATGTGAGATGGGGAGTCGGATTTTGGCAATGCAGCAGCCAGCCATTTGAGTGCAGACGGCGAAGCTGCGCAATGGAAGATTGATGGATTGATGTGGAAATGGAAACTAGAAGAAGTTGACCGTCAATTAACAACGGGCTTAAACGAAAAATAAGTGATAAATTAATAAAGTTATTCCACTTTTGAATTTTAAATATTTAAAGGATAAATTATTACTTTTATTTACCTTTGGTATATTTTTAATCACTGATTTAGAAAATTTACCTGTAAAGTTACTATTATATTCATGTTATACAGTTTTAATCATTCTATCATTAAGTATCGTTAAATATTGACGAAATAATAATATAATACAATAAAAAAATAATAAATTACTTAAATAGTCTTTAAATTATTATTGTATTTTTGTTTAATCTTTAATTTGACTTTTAAAAATTTAAAACTTTATATTTTTACCATCTTTCTCCGTAGAACACTCATTTCTCTAAAAGTTAAAAAAAAAAAAAAAACTTTATATTTAAGACATGGAAGCACGCATCTTCACTCTAGGCATAAACGACATTATTTCTTTCTTTAGCACGGTTCCATCCAGTGATGTTTGGCCTTGAACATGTTCAAAACGAGCTAAAACTACATTTCTTTTCATCTAAGTCCTCACCACTCAATGCTCAAAAACCCAAAAAATAGAGATTCGACCTATCATATGTCTCATTATAGGAAGAAGATGAGCGTTTATAGGCAGTGAAATATCGACTCTTGCAACGCCGATCAAGTTCTTTTAAGGGTGTATGTGTAAGATAATATTTATTTATATTTTCTAAATTTTTGATACATATCTTATAGACAGTTGTCTAAATTCGGATCTTATAAAATAAATATTATTATTTTTTATTGAAATCACTTATTGGATTTGATATATATGATACATATATATTATAGTATAGTATATGTTAAGGTTCAAGTTAAAAGTTAAGATACACTAAATTACATTGCGATTGTTGATTTCATGAACCGGTTAAATTAAACTTCGTCTGGGTTCTTATTGTAAAGCATCCATTCTATGGGTCATCATTTTGGTTTATTTTTCCATAATCAATTTCTTGTTTTCTTCCTCATCATTCGAGTTCATCTCGTAGTTGAAACGTTGATGGTGAGATCCATGTTCAACTCAGGGAGCTGATTATTCTCGTCCAAGCAGCTTTTGACATCGACAACTCGATTGTTTTCACGTCAGAATTCATCCGATGAATGAATATCATCATCATCGAAAATAGGAACTTTCAGATCGGACAATATTCCAGTTGCACGAGTATCAAAATTACGTGTAATTTGAAGACGAGAAAACGGGTTTCGAGTCATTGACCTATGATTATTCGGATCAAGACCCATGTTTATAAGCTTCCTTCTTAAATTAGAGTTCCAATAATTCTTCACCTCATTGCCTGTTCTTTCGGGTAATCTTTCGGCTATCAACTACCACCTAAATTATTTCACAACTGTAAAAAGAACAGAAAATTATCAAAATTTATGCAGATTAAGACATAGATACTCTGAGCATAAGAAAAAAATATTTTATTAAATAAACAATTAACAGTTAAAAATAAACGACCATTAATAAATATCAGTATAATGTTAGAGAAATGATAACAACGGTTGCCTAAGAGTGCATGAAGCTTGATCATGAGATCTTCTTCATCTTCAATGAAGTTTCCTCTTTTAAGGTACGGCCTCAGATAATTTATCCATCTCAGCCAGCAACTTTACTCACATCGAAGGAGTCCTAAATCAAATCAATAGAAAAAAGTAGGAGAATTATTTTTTTATTAGGAGGGTTTGAGCATCAAGTGGTGAGGACTATTATTTTTTACTGTGTTAGATTATCTTTTTATCAATATTTAACGTTACTTAACGTTGGAATGACTGAAACTTTATATCTCGAAAACGATAATACCCTTATTAGTCGTTTTTCAAAACGATAACTAAAAATATACTAAGGGCAAATGAAAGTGATTTGCACAATAATTTACCTAAATTTAAATTTTCTTTATAAAAATAAATATTTAAAATTTTAATCGTTATAATTATAAATATTCTGTAATTAATTATTGTTAAAAATACATTAATCAATAAAATTTAACACATCCCGTGTTTTAATTTATAATTTTTTAATTTAGTTTTATTTTAATAATTTAATTTTTCAAAAAATGATTTTTTTTAAAAAGTAATTCCTAAATCTTTGAATATTAATTGTTGTTGTCTTTGACGAATTTATCCTTTCGATTGTTAAATTTAACCGACCATTTTTCTTAACGTATGATTGTTAGAAACTAATAATATGTTAGTTAAACATTGAATGCTAAATATTAAATAATTGTTTGATTAATTTATTGTTTATTAATTTTAGTGGTAACACATAAAAAAATGATTAATTTATTTCGACGATCAAAAGAGCAACATCAACGAGGATAATTATAGATTTTTAAAAATTATTATATTAAATTTTTAGAGGTTGATTTAAAAATTTTTAAAATTTAAAAGTGTCATTTTAAAAGTTATTTTTTCAAAAAAATTAAAAAAAATAATATTCTTATCATTATTTCGTTCTAATTAAATAATAATTTTTAAAATAATTATAAATAATCAAATACTTAAAATTATAACGATTAAAATTTTGATATTTATATTAAATCCTCAAAGTTAAAAAATATATTTTAAATATTTATTTTTCATTTAAACCTTCAAAATCACTGTGATTCTGATATTTTAAATATTTTAAAACCCTCAAACTTATAAAAAAATATAATTTAAATATTTATTTTTCATTTAAACCTTCAAAATCAGTGTGATTCTGATAGCCGATCGAACTTTTAGTCTTTATCAGTTCTTTTGTTAAATGTTAGGTTTTCATTAAATTTTTATAATTCTTTTAAATTTTAAATTAGGTATAAAATATACCCTAAAAGCAAGGCTAAAGGGAAAATAACGGTTGAATTTTAGTTAAAGGTTATCAGAGTTTCGACGGTGGCTACAAAATCGCTGACCGAACCAAAGTTCATATATGAAATTAAAAATAAATAAATTTATTAAATTAATAAATTAAGTATAATTTATGTGTTAACGGGGTATTTTTTTTAAGATATTACAATCCTAAATAAATTTTAGAAAAATAAGACATGTTAGGTTATATTTTAAAATTTATTATAAAAACTACAATGAGTGAAGTCGCATTTATAAGTGATAATTTTTATTTCTTTTAAATTGTAATAATTTAATATATATTTTTATTTTGTTCAAGAAAAAATTAAAGAAAAAAACGTATCTACAAATGATATTTTCATTAAAATTGTTATCTGTCGTTAATGATTTTAGCCTGCATTATTATTAATTTATTATAAATCTCAAAATACATTCTAATATACTCTATTTTTCAAAATATTAAAAGTATTTGTAATATTTATGAAAATTAGTCAACTATTTCATCTAATTATTTAAAAATTATATCATGAGTCATTTTTATCACGTCATCTGTGGATCAATTAATAAAAAATATTTATTTAATTATTTTATTAATTTATATTTTTATCAAATAAATCTTTATTATTATTTACTGTAAATTAAGCTTAAAAATATTCTTTTACTGTAGCTTCGCTTAATAAAAATAATAAAATAAAAGAATAATTAAATAAATATTTTTAATTTATTAATTTTTTTAATGATATAACGAAAATAATTCATAATATATATTTTTAATTATTCGTACACGTGTACTGTGTACACTATAAAATGGTGTCTTCCCAACCACGCATTGTTTTCTTATTTATTTTGATTTTGAAAAGTCGAAATGAAATTTCAGCAAATAGAATCTTTTCTGAAAACGTCAAAAGGAAAGCTAACCGAAGTGTAAGGAAGGAACAGTGGTTGATCGCCAGCCCTAGAAGCCACAGACAAGGGTTTGTTAATCCTTACTACGCAATTTGCATTTTCTAGTCCCCTTTTGATTCGATTGTTCTTCGTTGTGGTACGGACGTGGAAATTCCTTTTTTAAAAATATTTTCTCAGTTTTAGTTTGATCTGAGATTTTTTGGTCGAAATGTTGCTGATCTCTTTTTTGCCGAGAAAGGAAATGAGAAGTTTCGGTCTTTGGATGTCTTGTTTTATCCAAAGATTTTGAATGAGGGTGGCAGCCATATGAGATCTAATTTTATCTCTCTCATTTTCTCGGCAACCAAACGGATTTTATGTTTTCGTTTCTGTTTCTGTTTTCGGTTGTTTATTTGTAGTGTAATTTTCTCATGAAATGGAAAGTGAGAAGATTGTTTGGAGAATGTTTCCTTCTGTATTTGGAACTTATAGCAAATTGGATAGCTGTTCATGAATCGTTTGCTATTTCCTTTTTCTAATCCGGCTTTTCGTTGTTTAAACTTTTGAATGCTTGTTTTTTTTATTGGAGTGACATATTTACAGCACGTTCTCTGTTTAAGTACTGTTATTTTTTAGAATATTAGATCTTTAGAAATTAAGAACTTTGATATATAATTATTTACCATTTCAAATTTTCCTTTTTTGGAAAAGGTGGAACTTTCTTTTAAAACATAGAATATTTGATCTTTATTACACTCAAACTGTGAAGATTTATGTGCTTATCTATATTGTTAGTGCGTCTTTTGGAAATGTTCTTATTTTTTAATACATGTGATACAGTTTGCTCATGCACCAGCTGCTTGTCTAAAAAGCTAGCATTTTGCAAAAGAAGGGATTTCAGCTGAAAATAGTTCTTTTTTAATTCATAAAATCATGGTTGCCACTGCTGCTACCTCGGCATTCTTTCCAGTCACTTCTTCTCCAGACTCATCTGAATTGAAAAGCAAGAAGCTTGGAGGTGGGTCTACTAGCCTCAAGTCGAAACCGTTGGCTTCTTCTGGAAGTTTGCAAGTCAAGACAAATGCTCAATCCCATACAAAAACAAATGGTTCCGCAGCTGTGACTACTCCTATGGAAAATTTGAAGAATGATGATGGTGTTAGTTCTCCTCCTCCCAGAACATTTATCAACCAGTTGCCTGATTGGAGCATGCTTCTTGCTGCTATTACAACTATCTTCTTGGCTGCTGAGAAGCAGTGGATGATGCTTGATTGGAAGCCAAGGCGAACTGACATGGCCATTGATCCGTTTGGAATAGGGAAGATTGTTCAGGATGGTCTTGTTTACAGCCAGAACTTCTCGATTAGATCATACGAGATAGGTGCTGATCGAACAGCATCCATAGAGACGTTAATGAATCATTTACAGGTAGAATTATAGTTATTTGGCTAGAATGTTTCAACAACAAACATTAATATCCAAAATTTATGATTATTGATTTTTTATGTAGAGATATTGCATAACCCTGAATTTAGTTAATATCTCATTTTTGGCAGGAAACAGCTATAAATCATTGTAGAAGTGCTGGACTGCTTGGAGAAGGTTTTGGTGCAACCCCTGAAATGTGCAAGAAGAACCTAATATGGGTTGTCACCCGGATGCAAGTTGTGATTGATCGCTATCCTACTTGGTAAGACATACTTTCTTGCACTTGATTTGCTTTTGTAGCAACAATTCATGATAAGCCACTGTTGCTCTACCCATATGGTTAAGGCATCTGGCACATGTTCAGATGCTTATGTTTGTTCCGTTAAAATGTCAACCTGTGTTGTTGTTTAAGCTAAAAGGTCAAGGTATCAGTTGAAGACAATTGTATCAAGCCACCAGGAATGAATAAGAGAAGGAAGATAAACGTGATAAACTTCTTTATTTAATGAGACTCCCTATTTGATGAAATATGAAGAATGGGACCTTGTTTTCTCATTTTTGTTAATGTTAATGCTTACCCTCTAATTTATGATTAGGTACCCGTTCACTATCATGCTTTAAGCACTGGTGATAAAAACTAACATTAACTTAATATTGGCTATCGTTTACTCAATTTACTGGTGTTACCTTTGTTTTGGGGTTGTAAAAATGGTAATCGTGATCATGAAGTTGGGAAAAATTGTTATTGTCAACAAGGTACTTGTATGTTCCAGCTCATTCTCTTGAGCGATTGAATTTTATTTAGCATCATTCTTATATAACACTAAAATATTAATTATGGATGTTTAGGGGTACTTTGAAATTTATATTATGAACATTGAACTTACTTATGTCTGTTTTGCAGGGGTGATGTTGTTCAAGTAGACACTTGGGCGAGTGCATCTGGGAAGAATGGGATGCGAAGAGATTGGCTTGTCAGCAATAGTGAAACTGGTGAAATTTTAACAAGAGCCACGAGGTGGGGGCATTCTTTATAACATGACCACAACCATTTTCATTTTTTCGTGTCATAATCTGTTGTTTTGTGCCACAAATTTGTTCTCACAAGAATAATGTAGGAATAGACCAAATACGTTTTCAGTAGATGCATGAGTTATGTTTTTGGTTTACCTGGACACATTGAACGACCCCTCCTCTTTATATTTTCTGTTTGGTTGCACATTCTTCAATGGTGTTTCATGTCTGAATCTGTGTCTCCTCCGTATTGGTTTTGGTGATATGCAGTGTGTGGGTGATGATGAATAAGCTGACTAGAAGATTATCTAAAATTCCAGAAGAGGTTCGTGGAGAAATAGAACCTTTCTTTATGAATTCTGATCCTATTCTGGCCGAGGATAGCCAGAAACTAGTGAAACTTGATGAAAGCACAGCTGAATATGTGTGCAAGGGTTTAACTGTAAGTCCCTGTTGACCCTTCCTCCCCTCATCTGGATAGCAATGTCAGTCGGCGCTTATAGGTATCTTTCTGTTCATTTGTTGCTTTCATGATAAATTTTCTTCCTAATTTGCAGCCTAAATGGAGTGACTTGGATGTCAATCAGCATGTGAATAATGTGAAGTACATTGGTTGGATTCTTGAGGTAGACTCCCTGCAGCTACGTCACCCACTTACCTTGTTCTATCTGGTGATAACAATTGAACCAAAATCATAACCATTTATCTACCTTAACATTTACCTGTTATGCCAAGCTGGAACTTGCTTTGGCCTAGAAAGTTCTAACCTGACCAGACTCAACTATTTTACCTTGGCTTCTGGTTCATTCAGGAAATAGCAAAAATCCGTGGCCGTAAATTTAGGGGAAAAGAATTCTTTACTATAGCCATTGCTGAGACGTGTTTAAAGTTGCAGTACTGATAAAGAACAATTTTGTGCTGTTGACCTTGCTTGACTAGTTCTCTTGGAATGAATAGCTAATATGAAATTGCAATTTGCTTTTTCTTCAGATCTTCGTCATTTATATGTTTGGTGTTTACATGAATTTTAACTTGAAGGTAATACTTGCAGAGTGCTCCATTGCCAATCTTGGAGAGTCACGAGCTTTGTTCCATGACTCTAGAGTATAGGAGGGAGTGTGGGAGGGACAGCGTGCTGCAGTCACTAACTGCTGTCTCCGACTCGGATGTGGAGAACACCAGGAATTTTGGTGAAATTAATTGCCAGCACCTGCTCCAACTCGAGGACAGGGCCGAGATAGTGAGAGGGAGGACCCGATGGAGGCCTAAGGATGCCAAAAGTCTTGGTAATGTGGGTAAGATTTCTGCTGAAAGAGCATAGCAATCCAAGTCTCTGAATCATGGCTGGAGAGTGAAGCAGTAGTAAGATCTCATTGCTGTGTGAGTAATGTGGGTAAAATTTCTTCAGATTTCTATGCATATGTTCCTTTAGAAAAATGTGGTTGTAAGTAGACTTGTCTAAAAGACTCGGGTATTTCGCTTGGCCGGTCGACTCCGGCTCGTATCAGCCAGGCCTCAGACAAGGATTTTGTTAATTTGTGCTCTTGCCCTAACCAGCAGGCTCTTTTCATGAAAGTTATAACCACGTGAATCCCCCCCCTACATTATGTTTTTCTTTACCCAGTTGAGAGTCTGGCTAGTTTAGGACAGATTTATAGGATTTGTATATTTTTTTTGTTTGCCTTTTATCTAGAACTAAATTTGGTTTTGTTTTTTAATTAAAGTTCTTAATCTTCAACGTTTTGGTGTACCTTATTATGATTGCAAAGAGAATTACAGAGCTAAAAGCTTAAATACCGTTATTTGTTTGATTTCAATTCCTAATTTTTTTTTTAAAGAATAAATTCTTAAATTATTATTTTATATATTTTAATTATTTTTTATTAAATTTAATATTTAAATTATTTCATTTTTATTTTAATCTCCAATCTATCAATCGATAAAAAACTTTTATGTTATATATTAGAACTTAAATAACTATTAACTAAAAAGACAAATAATAATTTAAATATTTATTTTAATAAAAATAATTTAAAATTTTAAAATAAACGAATTATATAATTTAGTTTTTCTTTTTTTTTATTTAAGTCTTTAAACTCAAATTCCTACAAATAACGATATGCCACCCAGTAAAAACACACCAGACATGCAACAGAGATAAAAGAATATTATTTTAATTTAAGGAAAGCGTTAAGAATTAACGGTTAAATAATATTTTTGAATAATTTATTAAAATTTTTAAAATTTGATCATATTTTTAAATAAAAATTATAATTAAGTGATATATGATATAATTAACTTTAAAATAATAAAAAACACAAATATTATAAATCATTTAATCAATTAATAATAGATCTTAATGGAATATAAATATTATAAATCCTTACAAGATTCTTGCATCTTCTCAAAATATAAAAACAATAACCCTAAAAAGGAAAAAGGATTTCTCTCGAAATTCAGCTTTGAAATTAAGCTTGAGCTGGCAGGGATATTTTTCTGTTCATATGGAAAAAAGGATCGGACGGTCAAGATGCTATAGAAAAGTGGAGGAAAGAGGTGAGAGTAATCCAATCTAACGGCAGAGAGATTCGCGTCGATTTAAAGCCAGGGGGCCTAAGCGCCGAGACCCTGAAAACACCTCTTATAAAAACCCTTGCCATTGCCGTCTCCCCCAATATCACTGCCTTTCCTTCCTCTCTGATTGTTCTCCGACGCTAGATTTCGTTACTTTGGTCCTCTCTGTTTCTCGCTGCCTAATCGGAGTTTGTTAATCAATGGTGAATCCCTCGCCTGATCTCTTTGGTTTTTATGTTTTTGTTTTTTTGAAATTGACATTTCTTTAGTTTAATATTTATTTTCTTGTTTCTTCGTTGTGTAGGCTTTGCCGAACCAACAGACTGTTGATTATCCGAGTTTCAAACTCGTCATCGTTGGAGACGGAGGCACTGGTAATTCACTTCTCTGTACTTTTCGATTGATTTATAAGTTTTTGTTTGTAAGATTATATTTGATTCGAAAATTTCAATTTCTTATAGTTTAAAAGTTTTAATCTCGAAAAACCCATTTGAACTAAATTACTCATTGTTTATAAAATAATCTTGAGAAAATTGGAGGGGGAAGGGGGAGATTGACGTCCATTTGGCTTGACACTTGAACTCTCTTCTGATAGAAGTGTTATGATTCATTTGATTGATTGGCTAGCAATTCAGCTTTTGTTTCTGTCATGAATACTAAATGATTTTTAATTAAGAAATTGCACTGTTTTGAACTTATGGAGTGCAGGAAAGACCACTTTCGTGAAGAGGCATCTGACTGGAGAGTTTGAAAAGAAATATGAGCGTAAGCGTCAAGAATTTCTTGAGAAAAGTTTTCATTCTGTTTAACTTGTTACCGGTTTTAACTTTGCTTTATTGTTGTTTTGATTATGCAGCAACCATCGGTGTGGAGGTTCACCCTTTGGACTTCTTCACTAACTGTGGAAAAATCCGGTTTTACTGCTGGGATACTGCCGGACAAGAAAAATTTGGTGGTCTCCGTGATGGTTACTAGTAAGTATTCGATTACGGGATCTGTCGAGTTTGAGCTGATATTTTAAGTTAGCTTTCAAAGATTTTGTTTATGGCTCTATATGCATTAACCAGTATTGTTATGTTCACATTATTGTTATTGCCATTATTGTTGTTTCAAGTGCTTTTTCATATCGTGTTTTGCAGCATCCATGGTCAATGTGCTATAATTATGTTTGATGTTACTGCCCGCTTGACATACAAGAATGTTCCTACATGGCACCGTGATCTTTGCCGGTGTGTTGATGTTTTTGTCCTATACCATTGATGGTTTCTTTTTTGATTTCGTGTAACATCTTACATGATTAAGTTGTCTCAAATTCCAGGGTGTGTGAGAATATTCCTATTGTTCTATGTGGTAACAAGGTCGATGTGAAGAACAGGCAAGTGAAGGCAAAGCAGGTTACATTCCACAGGAAGAAGAACCTGCAATATTACGAAATCTCGGCCAAGAGCAATTACAATTTCGAGAAGCCGTTCTTGTACCTGGCCAGGAAGCTAGCCGGGTAATTGTAGTGATCCTAATCTTGTTCTGCCAATGCTTTGATGGATGCCTAACAATTATATTTTGACTATTGTAGTGATCCTAATCTTCACTTTGTTGAGTCCCCTGCTCTTGCTCCTCCGGAAGTACACATTGACTTGGCTGCACAGCAACAGTAAGTTTTATTTAGCACTCATCAGTTGAAAGTTAGTGTTGGATATGATAACTGAAGGACCTGTATTCTAATCCTTATTATTTGTGACCAATTATGGCAGACATGAAGCCGAGCTTGCCGCGGCAGCGAGCCAGCCTCTTCCTGATGACGATGATGATGCCTTCGAGTGAATCAGAGGTTGTCTGATTGTGTTTGGGGTCTAAACAGTTTTCCTGTTTGTCCTGCTTAAACTTTTCTCAACAACATCTATGAGCAGAAGTGGTGTTTTCTTCTTTGTTTTTGGTTATTGATTCTGTTTGGGTTGGATTTTATATATATGGTTTGAAGCCGATCGGATTTGATTTGATAATGTTCAACTCATTTAACTAAAAAAACTTAGTAACAAATAAACTACTTTTACATAAATTATTATCTTATTAATTTATTAACATAATTAGTTATAAAATTAGTATTATTAATATTTACTAAATATTATAATCAAATAAATTAAAAATGTAGTCAAAATAATAAACCATCAACATTTGGATTCTTTTAAAGATTAACAAAAATCTATCTATAAAATAAAGAAAAATATAAATACAATTATAATTATATTTATTATGTACTAAAGTTCAACAAAAGTTCATAAAATTGTAAAATATATTAATTATTGAATAATATTAATCATATATGAACTTAATTATGTTTGAATATATATAATATTGATAGTTCTAATTAAATTAATTAGCATTTTAATATATTATTTAATTTAGAAATCTTAAATATTTTTATTTAAATTTATATATGAATCAAACTACGATCGAATATAAATTTGTAATTCAAATTGAATTACGATGGTATCTATATTTTATTCATATCGTATTAGGAGTTGAATTTTACTTTTAAATCAAATTTGAATTTTTTTAATTAAATTTAAATTAACCTTTTTAAATCAAATTAAAATCAAATCAAAATTTGATTATAAGCTCGATCTATCGCTGAAAAAAAATCCCCCACGTCTTTGGTATACTCCTATGATCATTTAAATTAAACCGAAAAGGCTTTGATGTTTGGGTTCGGGAATATGTTGAATTGGGCTCCGAATATCAATGTGGATAGAAATACGACGTCGTGTTCAAATAATTTAGGCCTGGGGGTTCACAATGCCAACTCTTGAGAATGCGCGTGAATTTAATGACGTTGACGAAGGCTGTTGGGTTTGGGACAAAAAGAAAAGGCTCTAGTTTATAGTCTGGCAAAAGGAAAAATTATTACATATTTTTAATTTATCATATCATTTATAATCTTATCTAACAAGATATATTTATTTAATAATAATTTAAAAAATTAAAAATTAAATAAAATTATAAATAACGTGATAAGTCTGTTCTGTCAATAACTCAATATATCCGAAACTGTTTTGTTGGGGACTTCAACCCTGTCTCTTGAATGGTCCTGGAGCATCCACATGGTTCCAACCAAGAAGTGGGGGCTGATCTAAGACACTGCCACCGTCTTTCAAAAACCCTAAATCTCATTTGTCATCGGAACAAGGGGACCAGGCAGGGGGTTAAATTCCGGGACACAAGTGTCGGACTCGAGGCATTCAGGACAGGGAACCGAACGACTCGTCATGTATGGGTTCAAAAGTCTGCTGCCGCTCTTATGGCCCGGTTGATTTAGTTGTATATTAATTGATAGTTATTAGATAAATGGAACACGGAAGCAAGATCAAATATTTTTGTTTTTTTCTTTCAAAATATAATCTTTAATATACAAGTTTGTACACAAATCTTTTAATTTTAGGGTTTAAATTTTAAATTATATGATTTAGAGTTTAGAGTTTAAGGTTTGCAGTGTTAAGACTGATTATTTAGATTTTATAGTTTAAACGTAAAAAATTGTATAAATTTTTAAACGGTTTGTATATTAAAATATACCCGTATATAAACATTATGATATGAACTAGACTTGACATAGAACTGATCTCCCTGCCTGTTCCTCTATAGTTTTCACCACCCGACAAAATAAAAGTTTGGTCTGTTATTTATTCATACAGTGTACAGAGAATATAGAAACCATTGGGAGGAGGAGGAAGAGCTTGTACCAGTTAATAGAGATTGGGACCTGTCATGCACACATCATGTTGAAACATAAATTCAAGGTTAATTCAACGATATTTCTTCAACGAATATCAGAGCGTTAAACAAAAAGATAATGTCAAATTAAATGATCGTTTGATATTTTTTATCGATTAATTCTGTTAAATGATTTTTTAAAATTTTTTATAACCGAATATTTTACCGCCGATAAAAATTTATAACTCGTTATTGAACGGAAACTTACTGGAGAAACATTTATAACTCGGGTGAAAGGGCAAGGGAGGCTCAATTCTAGAGAGAGAGAAAATATCAATTGGTAGTTAAGGAGTATTGCACAAAAGGGTTATCTAAAAAATTTTCGAGGTTATGAACAAAAATTAAAATTATTTTTATATAACAAAAAAATATTTTTATTATAAATATATTTTATTTTTTGGTGTCTTTTTTAAGCACCGATAATAAAAAGAAAATTAGGTTTAAGTTTTTTTTAATATATAACAATAGTTATATTATTTTTCATAATATTGTAATTGTTATAGTATATTTTTTTATATTGTTCATAGTTGAATTTTTTAAATTCAACTTTAAATATGCCGTACATATTATAATATTATAAAAAATAAAAATAACTATTGTCATTTATTGAAAAAAAACTTGGTGCAATATCTGAGTCAAAATTCTCGTTTTTTATACTTGCATCAAAAAATAACAAATAATTTTAATTTAAAATTATCAAATATACTTAAATTATTAAATTATTTTAATTATAAAAATTTTTTTGATACATAAGCTTGTGTAAATTTTAGTATACACAGTTTTTTAATTGTAGGATTCAGGGGTTTAAGTAATGGTTTAAAGGATTTAAGAATTTAGGTTATATGGTGTATAATTTAAAATTTATGATTAAAATTTTAAATTTAAGGTTTAGAATTTCGAGTTTAAATTTTATAACTTAAATACGAAATATTATATATCAACTTATATATTAAAATATAATTCTTTAATTATTAATTCCGAATTAACTAATTTTTTTCTTCAATGACTCGTTAAACCAAACTTGAGTAAAAATAAAAGAGAGCATTAATATTTTAATAGATGGGTTTTCACGTGCATCGAACATCTCTAAATATTATTAAATTAATTAATAAAAATTAATTTTTTTGAAAATTAAACATATAATTATAAATTATTAAAAATATAATTTATAAATTTGTAATTTTCAGCTTGTTCATTATGGTGATATGCTATTTATGACATGAAATTTTACCCTTTTTTCACTCCAAGAAATTTAAGGATTTTACCAGAATCCACAACTGTTTCTCTATATATAATTAACTTATATGAAAAGATAAGTTTAATTAACAACCCCTTTTTCTTATTTTAAAAGTCTTTAATTTGAATAAAATAAGTCCATAAATTATGTACTTTATTTTAGGTGCCAATTTTTTTTATCAAACTTTTATTTAATTTTTTATTTAAATAAAAAATAAATATTTAAATTATGTCTCTTCTCTCCTTTATGTGCCTACATTATTTTTTTTATCAAAATAAACAATTAAAACAAAAACCGTAATTTAGACATTATATATATTAAAAAAACTTTTGGTACTTTTTTTCTGTCATTTGACACATTATTTTTTTAGTTTTTTTATTAGGGTTAGATTCGACGATGTCACGGTTAATCAAGATGACACTCCTTTTATTATGTTGTTGATCTTCTTATCTCGGGCCCTCGAACTAGATTTGGATATGCGATTACATCTATCGTTATTTATTCACGATTGAATAGTGATTATGTCCTTGTTATCAATGTACCTACATTGTAATATACATTTTTTATGTTGTTTGATGATGATTTTATCAATCATCGTCAATTTTGGTGATGTTTGTATCCTTCTTTTATTTCGAGTTTTGAATTAAGTTTTTAACTTTTTCTTATTTATTCCTCTTATGATCTTAGACCGTTAATTTTATTTATTAAATATATATTTAGATTTAAGTATTTTATTTACTAAATTATAAAAATTGTTGAGTGTCTAATCTAAACATAAATGTAACCTTGTTAACTTTTTGTATTTTTGTGTTCACTAAGAAAAAACATTGTAACGGTTGAGCTTTGTTATAAATTTTGTAGGGACCTCTGCAAGGGCACATGACCCCAACATGTCTTTGGAGTATTAGGACAAGATTGGGAAAGGAGGGTTTGCGTGGGTACCCCTAGGCCCCCCATGTTGGGTCAAGTTGAGCATATTTCCCCACAGCAAAACACAGTGAGCAACCCTAAAATAAAAGGAATTGTTTCCCATGTGCAACAATTTAAGAGGGACACTCCAAAATAAAACCCCATGTTCCAGGACGGAGCTAAAATTGAACAGTTAGAGGAATAAAAGTCTATTAAGTCTCTAAATTTAAAAATTAAAAGGAATAAAAATTTTATTTTATTATTATCTAAATTATAAAAGACCTTAAACGTAATTATACTGAAAAAATTTAAGAATGACAAGATTCACTCTCACGTATAACATGGCTCCGTCCTGCCTATTCTATTTATATCTAGTTTACGTAATACAAAAAAAAAGACTTTCCTTTCGGGTGTATTAGTGTATGTATATATAAGGGGAAGTTAGAAAGGTTACGGGTTATATGCAGTTTATTAAAACGAAACTTTTTAATCCTTATAATTTTAAAGATATAATATATGATTTTCTTAAAAATATAATTCTCAAAATTTATTAAACTAAAATCTTTTGTTTTCTCTTATCAATATTTAATTAAACTCATTTAAGGTCTTATTTTTTCGGAATCATGTATAATTGTTTATAACTTACATGTCTAAAATCCTTATTGTACGTGTATATATATATATATATATGTTGTCACGTCTTAAATATGCAAGATATATAAATGTGATGGTACTGTAAATTATATCATACATGTCTTTTTGAAAAGAGGTTAATAATTTCATAACAAATATTATCAAAGTTACTTTTTGATTGTCGGATTACACATCGAGCATCCCTAGAGTGAAGTAGATAGGTTGGACATTTATAACAACGATCTATTACGAGCGTGGCTAACTCATGACAAAGATGTCACGAGATTAAATGAATAAGAATACCATGTCTTAAAAAGACAATAAACATTAATCCCACATAATAAAATAGGTACAAAGGTATAGATGTGACATATTGTGTATATATATATCTTTAAAAAGAAAATAATGACACACGACAATATATATCTATACATACTATTATAATTTTCAAAAATTAATAACCTACTTGTCCATTAATTTCTAAAACACGTTAATTTAACTAGAGAATATGGGTGTAAATCGTCTACCTCTTCCTCATACCTTCATTTGTGCCTCTGTTTTAAATTAGAGGTTTAAGGTGTAGAGTTAAGAATTGTGATTAGGGTTTAGGGAATTAAAGGTAGGATGTATTTTTAGGGTGTAGGGTTTATGATTTAAGATATAAAAAATAAAGGTTAGAATTTAAAATTCAATTCTTTAAATGAGTTTAAGAACATGTTGAACGATTAATCAGTCAGTAAGCTCATTAATTTGACACAAGACTCTTTCAATGAATATAAATTATCGTGTAATCATATTAATATATTTAAAAATTAATCGGATCATTTAAATGTAAGATTTAAATTAATGTATTTATTTTTTTTTCTCGAAAGTAAACTCGAATGATTTGGGGAGTCAAGCTGACCATATATCTATCATAGAGTACAAAATAATGTATGAATACTCCTACACACAATCAACGGTTCACATGTACAGATGTACTGATGGTTTACTTGTATATAGATATATCCTCTGCAACGATTCCTTTATCTATAAACTTCCTCACAATGCTGCTAGGGAGCTCACAAGGAACATGTGAGGGGATTTGGATAGGAATGACAACCTGAAGTCAAGACATAATTTAATTCAACAGACGTAAATACATCTCGAAATCGTATCCGCATGCGTTAAATAAATTATTCGATTCGTAAATATCGTAATAGTTAATAACTTTATAAATTTTATCGATAAGTAATTTAATATCGTCTAAATGTGTTTCGATATAAATTAGTCCAGATTAATCAGGACAAAATCTTGGAAATCGAATGAGAAAAAAATCCATCAATATACAGGTTGGCATTGTTTGTCCCAAGCGATTGACTACTAAACAAGCATCGGAAAACAAAGGACTTTTCACAACCAAAACCTCGAACTTTTGCCTGATTTCATGCTTTTTTTCTGTTTCCCCTTTTTGTGTAATAAAATAGATGGAAACTTAGAAACGGTACCTCAAACGTATTAGATATTATTACATGAAATATAATTACAGAAATTGAAGGAAGGGGACATTCTTATAAAAGAATGTACTTTCAAAATGTCTTGTTATTCGGAAAATAGATCATATTAATTTGGTTGAAATTTTCTTGTAATAAATTAATAATTAAAAAAACATTACTGTCTGTATCTAAAGATGGGCTGGTTAAAAAATAATAAACAAATATAATATTTTAAAATTTATATAAAGTTATTAATTTATCAATTTTTTTTTTTGTAAAAACATACAAATTATGGATATAGTGAACCCCATTATGTTAAAAAACATGAATATTATATAGATGTATGAGATTTAAATAAAGGATTAGAAAAGAAATAAAATAAAAATTTATATTCAATGTAATAATTATCGTTAAAATATATATTGTTAATGTATTCGATAATAACATATTATGAAAAATAAAATTATTTAATTTTACTCAAAATTTTTGTATTATTTTTAACTTAGTCATTGGTATTTAATTTACTGAGTGATTAATCGGGATGGAGTATCGTAGAGGTCGATTATAAGATGACTTTTCTCACTCAATTTATTTTATCCACACCTTCAAAATCCAAACCCTTAACATTATTTAAAAGTCTATTTCTTTTTTTATTCTACTAATTTAATCGATTGTTGATAACTTGAAATATCTAATTGGAGGATGGATTGTATACATCCATTAAGTATTGAAATTTCTATTGAAAGACTCACCTATTAAAATTAGATATTCGATGAGAATATATCGATTCTAATTAACATGTCCGAATTAACCTAAACGAAATCCCGAAAATGAAAAAAAACAAACAAAACTAGCAGCATTTGTCTCAACAGTTGATGTTATATATGTGGGAAATTAAAAGCAAATACCTCACGTTGGTCCTTATATGATTCCAATGGCGGCCCCTACGCCGTTGGCCTTGGGTTGCTTATTAAGTACATAATTTCTCTCCCATTTTTCTTTTTTTTTTTCATTTCATTTTCCTTTCTGTCTTCTATCTCTTTCTTTGCTAGTAATAAAAGGCCAACTCAAGCTGAGCAAATAAAAGTATACACATAAGCCAAGGGGAGGAGCAACTCTCTATCGTTCTCGAACAACATGGAGGCGGTGTTTTTGCAGTGGCTGAAGCCGGTGTTCGTCTCAGTCGCGGTGGCTGTTGTGGTGGTAAAACTGTGGGTGTTGCTTTGGTGGCGGCCGAGGAAGATGGAAGAGCATTTCTCAAGGCAACGGATCAAAGGTCCGCCTTACCATTTCTTCATCGGAAATGTTAAGGAACTTGTCGGGATGATGTTGAAGGCTTCTGCAACTCCCATGCCTAATTTCTCTCACAATATTCTCCCCAGAGTTCTCTCTTTTTACCACCATTGGAAAAAAATCTACGGTAATATCTTTTGTTCAATCATCTTCCATTGCAATCCTATGTTTTTCATTACAGTTGATTCTGATTGTATATGTATTTGCAGGTGCAACATTTCTTGTGTGGTTCGGTCCTACGGTTCGACTAACAGTGTCGGAACCTGATCTCATAAGGGAAATCTTCATGTCCAAATCCGAATTCTATGAGAAAAATGATGCCCACCCTTTGATCAAACAGCTTGAAGGTGATGGTCTGCTTAGTCTCAAAGGTCAAAAATGGGCTCATCATCGCAGAATCATTACCCCAACTTTCCATATGGAAAATCTCAAAGTAAGCTTAAGCTACGTTATTAAGAAAATCCCATCGTTATTACTCAAATAGTAATCTTTTTCGTTTTTCTTATTGTAGTTGCTCGTGCCGGTGATGGCACAAAGAGTGACTGAGATGCTAGACCAGTGGTCGACAATGTTGACCGATTCCGGCGACATCGAAATCGATGTTTGCGAATGGTTCCAAACACTCACCGAAGATGTCATTACCCGTACCGTGTTCGGGGTCAGTTACGAGGACGGGAAGGCCATTTTTCGTTTACAAGCTCAAGAAATGCTGCTTGCTGCCGAGACATTTCAAAAGGTTTTCATCCCTGGTTATAGGTAGACATCGAATTCTCGAATTCGAATATCGAAATTCAAAATTTCAAGTCTGTCTGAATCTTCTATTTTCAGATTTTTACCTACGAAGAGGAACATAAGGTGTTGGAAATTGGACAAGGAGATTAAGAAGTCGTTGACGAAGCTAATTGAACGCCGGAAAATGAAACCGAAACCTATGCCGAAAACGGATGAAGACGTGCCGAAGGATTTGCTGGGATCAATGATCGAAGCATCGCATTCAAGTCCGGAAGTAACCGTCCATGACATAATTGAGGAGTGTAAGAGTTTTTTCTTTGCAGGCAAACAGACCACATCTAATCTGCTGACATGGACGACTGTTTTGCTAGCAATGCACCCAGAGTGGCAGGTGCGAGCACGTGATGAGGTGTTAAGGGTGTGTGGATCACGTGACTTGCCCACCAAGGATGATGTTGTCAAGCTTAAGATGGTAAAGTTTCTCTCCCAATTAAAACACAAACTTCATGTCTTTATCTCTTTGTCTGTTCTTGCTTCTTTTCCTTGTATATCTAAACCTGTCCTAATCTTTTCATGTTCTGGTGTGCAGCTGTCTATGATATTAAATGAATCACTTCGTTTATACCCACCAGCCATCGCCACAATCAGACGGGCCAAATCAGATGTCGAGCTTGGAGGTTACATGATCCCTTGTGGGACCGAGCTTCTGATACCAATCTTGGCCGTTCATCATGATCAAGTCATATGGGGCAACGATGCCAATGAGTTTAACCCGGCTCGGTTCTCCGAAGGCGTGGCACGTGCAGCAAAACATCCGATTGGGTTCATCCCGTTCGGTCTTGGGGTCCGAACCTGCATCGGTCAAAACTTAGCCATGTTGCAAGCCAAGTTAGCCCTTTCTATCATACTTCAACGGTTCACCTTCCGGCTGGCTCCAACCTACCAACATGCACCCACGGTTCTCATGCTACTTTACCCACAATATGGAGCCCCGATCATCTTTCAACCTCGATGATAAGGGTCTTAAATTAATCCCACTTTCTCAGTAATTAAAGTCGATTCGAATTAATCAAGACAAAAATTTAAGAAACCGATCGGGAGGGTAATAAAAAATAATTTGACATAAAACTTTTACTGTAAACTAGGGATGTTGGGGGCAAAATGCCAAACAATTCGATTTTGTCTTCTCTCTCGTGTGTATTTATATGTATATTTTGTAAAACAATTTTGTAATATTGTATTACAATTCATGAAATGTTGTTTGTGAAAATCTGTATTTATTTTTAAATATTTTTATGTTTGATTTGTATTCGTTTAAAATTTTAATATCATATTTATATTTATTTGTTAGTTTTCAATAATATTTATATTTATTTTATTTAAAATATTCATTTTATTTAAAATATTCATTTATCGTTAGTCAACATGTCCGAAGGATAAACAAACAAGCAAAGGGTCTGTAATGAAGGATTTACTTGTCCCAAAGAAGCATGTGATTTGGGTGGATTTCAATGAGACATGCGCTTCCAAGATAAACAAACAAGCAAAGGGGGGTCTAATTTTTTTTCACCAAAATTATTAGTGTGTTATAAAACTAGAATTAATTATTTAACGACAATATAATATGTGTATGCAGATGATTTTTTTAATCAGTTACAGTGTGGTGTTATAATAATATATGTTTTAAAATATACTTTTAATTATTAAACATTATCGCTCAAATATTATACTAATATTACTGGTGCTTGAACCCGTATTTTTTAAAAACAACCGTTCTCTTAACCACTAAGACTAGATGCATCGCGCGTATGCAACTGAATTTCACCACTTACATTTTGGTGTTTATTTTTAGCTTTTGTTAATAGGGAATCAAAGCATGTGATCCCCATTTATTACCAAATTGCTAACCCTATTTTAGGTATCGATTCATGTTTCATATATTTCATATATTTAGATAGAATATTTCACTGTCTTAATTAATTTAGATAGAATATTTAGAGACGGTCTTTTTAATTAAATTTGTTCTATCCATTATATTAGAATTTAAACATTATTTAAATTTATTTAAGAAATCCAACGTCTTATCATATTAGACCAACTAATAATTAATCATTTTAGTTTTATTTTTTCTACCATGTTTTTTTCTTCTTATAACAATCATAATAATTTTTTAATCATTATATATCGTAATTAAATAAGTAATCTGGACATGAACCCAACAAGTGATTTTAGTGAAAAAGTGAATGATGTTCATTTTAAAAATTTTAGATTCAATTATTTTTATCTATAAAATATATATTATTAAAATATTTATAAACAGATATTATCTTATAATCACCTCATAACTATTAAAAAAATAATCCGGACATCCGTTAACCATTGATTGCTATCTAAGGTCGTGGTCTATAATTACCTTTATTTATCTAAACACCTCAATCCCATATCAAACAAATTCTAAAGCTGAACTCCTCCTCCACTTATAATTGTCTAATCCCTCTACTAATCCTACTCTTTAATTTTTAATCCTTCTTTAATTCCTTGTTTGTGATGTTCGTTAAGCTTGTCTCCCCATCCTCACTACAAGACAAATTCAACTGTGTTGCTTGCGAAGCAGATGTCTCACCCAACATTACTATAAGACAAACTCACCATTCTTTCCCATTTGTATATATATTTTATTGTTAATTAATTATTTGCATTTTCATTCTATTTTTTTTAATATTGTTTTGGAATTTGTTAGTGTTGTTTTTGCTTCACAATTGTTGAAACCGGTACAGCTAAAGAAATGTCTGAAACCAGAAAAAACAAGATATTTGTTTATGCATTTCAATCTATTTTTATGTTTATGGAAAACGAAAAAAAAAAAAGTTTGGGAACAGCTTAAAAATTAGTGATTTAAGCTAAAATTTTTAAAAAATTAAAAGGCTTGATAAAGAACTTAAAAACTGTGAGAGATATTGAAGTAAAAGTAATTTAAAAAAAACTTCAAATTTAGTATTAATTTATAAAATTTTGCAGGGGTAATTGAAAATTTTAAAAATTTTAAGGATTAAATTTGAGTTTTTTAAAAATTTGGGAGTCGTAACTTTTACGGGTTTTACTTGTGTTTTCCCGCTGAGTCTTTTTCAAAGACTAGTCGACTCTAAACATAACGGTAAAAGAGACGTTTTAAATTTAACACCACTCTAAAGTAAACTAGTATATATAGCGTTACCGTTTATATATCTTAAAATTTTTTTATATAAAATTAATGATCTCGTCTCTTTTCAGATGTAACATACAATTTTAAAAAATAATCATATAAAATAAAAGGTTGAGAGCTAAGTCCACTGATTCTTTATCCTAAAGTATAATTAAATAAAAGAGTTAAAATTTAATTTTATTTACTTTAAAATTAATAGAGTTTCGAAAAATAATTAAATTAAGTTATTTTAAGAGACCAAAAATTAATTTCAATAATTTTAGAATGTTTACTAATTTAAAAATGTAATTAAATTATAAAAATTAAGGTGAATAATATCTTTTAAGCACAAGTTTCTTTAAGTATTGGAATTTAGATCTTATGTACATGATTTTATGTTGTTTTGTTACGACATTCTCAACATTTTTCAGGCAACTATTTATGAAACCGCTCCAAATGAGATTCAACACTTAGTTGTTCGAAATATTGGATTAGAAAAAGTAAAGATTTATCCCTTAAATAAAGTTGGTGAAAGAGTCCTAGTAGGATAAGGAAAGAATCAGTAGGATAAGGAAAGAATCACCATCATATCCCTTAAATAGTATTGTTTTCGAACCGAGTTCGAATATAAAATTTTAAATTCACTGAATTTCAAGTATGAACCAAATTTAATGTAACTGTTTTTAAATTAAATCGAATTTAATTTAGGGTATGAACCAAAATTTGATTACACAAACCTATCAACGGTAGGTAGAGTTTAGGGTTCTATTTAAAACACATTAATTTAGAGTTTAGAGTTAAAAGTTTAAAATTTAAGAGTTTAAGGGTATGATTTTAGAATTAAACTGAAAATAGATAAGCTATGTAAAATTTATTTTACACTATCGGTGTATAAAAAAAATAACTCGATTTTGTATTCTCTATTAAATCCTTTGGAGTTTCAACATCACTTTCAGAATCATATACCTTGTTAGAAATTTATAAGCGAAAAAATGATACGATAGGAATACGTAATAACACACATATAAGAGACAATATTTAATGCAATAGGACCTTGTCTATCTATACGAATGTGATTTTACGAAGAACACGAATAGATGAAATTTCATGCATCTAATAACTTATATATACCATGTAAAACTTGAAAGTTATAATATATTTTTTGAACTATTGGATAAAGGTAAACACGTGAATATAATTAACAATAAAAAATATAAAAATTATTATAGAAAAAAATAATCTTAATCATTTATTATCATTAATATTCACCGATAAAAAATATAAAAACAATTAAGTTTTATACTATCTAAATAATCGCAAAGGTTAAGAAATTATCTATATATCTATTAAGCTGCAAAATACTTGGTAACTAAAAAATCCTATTCTATAAAAATTAAAAAAAAAAAATCAAAAAAAGCTCATCTTGTAAAGCAATAGGTGTATAGATCATAAAAAAATTACATCTTTATAAAATAATTATATCTCATAATTGTAAAGGTTAAGAAATTATGTATGTATCTATAAATCTAAAGTACTCGGTAATTAAAAAAACTTATTATATACGATTCTTAATGAATTGGGTTTTAACTGATAAAATTTTATTTAAGTTTTTTAATATTATTTATGTTTATTTATTTATTTATTTTTGATGATATTCATGTTTTTTTTTTAACGTTTACAAATATGTTTATTTAACGCAGTGAACATGTCCATGTATTGTTTGCGAAGATGTTCTTTTATATGCTCGTCGAAATGGAGAATTATACCACTAGTCTTTAAGCTCATCCAGATGTACAATTTGAACTCAAAAGTTCAACACAAGTTCAATTTAGTCCACACATTCATCAATATCTAATATATATATATATATATATATATATATAAAGAAAACTAAGTAAATGAAATTATAAATGAGCAAATAAATGAGTTTTTCTATAAACATAAATGTTAAAGTAGTTGAGTTAGTTGAGTTGGTTAGGTAGTTAGAAGGTTAAAACCCATGTGATGAATGTGTATAAATAAAGAGGTCTTGTATTACTTTTTTAAACAACTTAATAAAACCTAAGCTTCTACTTCCTTCCTCTCAGTCTACACGAGCAACAGTCACACTTTCGGTGACTTTCCGACATGGTATCAGAGCCAGGTGCCGACGATCGTTCTTCGTCTTTCCGTTGACGGTTACGATTGGTAACGTTCTTCATCCCAAGTTCTTGAAGAATGCTTCTTGTTTTCCTTTAGCAGATTTTTTCTTTTTTGTTCCTTTATCTCGTTAATGGCTGTTACTGGCCAACTCGATTACACACATCATTTGTATTTGCATCCCTCAGATACTCCTGGAACGGTGCTGGTTTCTCACCAGCTCACTGGGGTTGAGAATTACAACGTGTGGAGTAGGTCCATGCGCATTGCATTGTTGGCAAAAAACAAGCTCGGATTTATCGATGGTTCTTGCTCCCTGGAGAACACTCTTGATGACTTGCAATCTCACTGGAAACGGTGTAATGCCCTGGTACTTTCTTGGATCCTGAATTCTGTTAGTCAAGAACTCTCGGCTGGTGTGGTTTTCGCTTCTAGCGCAACGTTGGTGTGGGCTGATCTCAAAGAACGTTTCGACAAGGTGGATGGATCACGGGTTTTCTTTTTGCACCGCGAGATTGCAACGCAAGTACAAGGTACATCATCTATTTCAGTTTATCATACTAAGTTACGGTTGTTATGGGATGAGTATGATGCCATAGCTCCTTTTGCTGTGTGTGAGTGCGATGCCGCGACAAGGAACAATGGTAACTTGAAACAACAACGATTGTTTCAGTTTTTAATGGGCTTGAATGAAATGTATGCATCGGTTCGTAGTCAGATCCTGTTGATGAAGCCATTACCCACTGTCAATCAAGTATATTTCATGCTTACTCAAGAAGAAAGTCAACGGCACAATGCAGCCAGCTATCAAGTCTTGCCAACAGCATTATATACCAACACAGGGAGTAGTCAACAGTTCAACAAGAAACGGTTTAATGGAGTTTGTGACCATTGTCACATTAAGGGTCACAAGAGGGAGACTTGTTATAAACTTGTTGGATATCCAGCGGATTTTAAGTTTACAAGGAAGAAAATACCTGCCAGCAACTTGGTATCTTCTGACATAGTGGCAGATGTTTCTGTACCAGCAAATAACAATGGTGTGTCACAAACACCTCATTTTACACCAGAACAATATCAGCAGATTCTGGAACTGTTGGGAAAAGGCACTGATGTTAAAGCATCAGCTCATATGGCAGGTATGAATGTTATTTCTTGCACCAAAGAATGGATACTTGATACTGGTGCAACTAACCAACTCAACTAACTCAACTACTTTAACAATAAATAAACAAAAATACACACTTGTTCGTGTCTGTTTGTTTATTAAACAAACATAAAAAATTATTCATACTCGTTTATTTAGTTTAATAAAAAACGTTATATAAATGATTCACTAACAATATTTTGGCACACTGTCATTTATCCCTTTATGTTGAACTAAAGAAGAGTGAGAATATATCCTCAATTTTTTTAGGTCCAATAACAATTTAGGTCCTTATAAGTTTTAATATTAGACAAATTCAACATTTTGACTCTTATCAATATCCGATCCTGACTTCTCCCCTGTATATATGTATCAGGAAAAATAAAATCATCGTTTACTACTGAAATCATTTAATAGGTTCGAAATAGATTGATACTTTAACACTAAGCTATGAGAATATATTATAATTAAATATTGCATGGATGTTTTGTTTTCCAATTCTTATTATAAGTAAAGCTACCTTTCCTAAGATTCTAATAAATAAATCTTATAGATCATCTCTAGCTAATACTTAATTAGTAGTGCCAAAAAGCATTTGTTAGTACTAATATAATGAAAACCTGCCTTTGTTTAATTCCAAATTGTCTCCAGTTTTTAATGCCAGAGTGATTTAGCTGGCTTCTGAGTAATGTGAGCTTGCCTGACTTCTCTTAGACAAAATATCAAACACCTTCTGGGTTACCTTCTAGGGATTATTAATTTCATTTATGTATATTCCCATCACCATGCCACCATCTCTCAATTTATTTTATATTTATCATATTAGATTATAATTCATAACAGTTATTATTATTATTATTATTTTGAATATTTTCTGTTATATTCTTTATTTTAAATATCCGACGTGAATGATTCATTTTATTAAATTGTAACATTTTTTATCGATAATCAAGTAAGAGTATGTTATCGAAGGTTAGCTTAGTGTTCGATATAGTAATTTAATCAACAATTTATGATTCGATAAGGTTTCGGTGGTCAATGTGATACAATGATGTCATGGTATGGCACATGATTCATGCACAACTGATATTATCAATTCTGGACTAAATTTAAATTTTTTAAACTTTAAAGGCTAAATCTTAAAATTTAAAATTTAAAAGTCCTTAACAGAAATTTATGTTACCAAACTGAAATTATACTTATTAATAATAACCCTGTAAAATTTAACACAATTAATAATTATTTACTTAAATAATTTATTATTAATTATTCAGTGATCAATCTATAAAATCTACAAAATTTCTTCTATTAATTTTGTCTAAAAAATGTTGATTCTATTAGTGACAGAGGAATGACAACTCGGAAATTTGCAGCCCATTTCTGTGACAGACCCATCTGGACTCTTTAAAGCTTACACAACTATATTCCCTTTTTTTTATGATCAATAATAAATAGGTTAAATTCTATTAAATATCACATGTTTTTTTTTTATTTTAATAAAATAAAAAATTAAAAATAATATACTTTATTTAAATAAAATATTATTTAATATTTTTATATTATTATAATTATAATTTTACATAAACTTAGCCGTCCTCTTTAATCCATCGTCGTCAACTCTTCTTCTAAAAATAGAACCAAACGAGTCAGTGGTTAGTAAAAATTTTCAACAGACGCAAGAAAAACGATCGTAAATAACTTTAAATGTTATTAAAACCTAAAAGTTATTAAATCGAACCAAAAGGTGTTTTCTCTGAACTTTTCTTCTTTTCTATTTTATTTTACAACTTAGTGAAGAAAAAAAAATGTGATCTCCAGCATTGTCGAAAGTTGGTCTTTTTTCTCTGTTCTTGATCGATATTTTTCGTTTTAGGTTTTTAAATAAATTATTTTATTTTTCGATGAAATTTAATCTTTAAATAAATTATCTTAAATTTTAAAATTTTATATATTTAATTTTATTTTTTAATTTTTATAAATTAATCTTTAAATTATGTTAATATTTGTAAGTTATATTCACTCTGAAATTTTAAGATTTTATGTGTTTACCCCTAAAAAATATTTTTAAATCCGTCAATAACAATGGCTATTTAAAAAAAGATTTTATAAATTAATTTTAATTTTTAAAATATTTTTATAAATGGTGAATATACCAATTTTCAAAAGAAAGCCTGGTATTCTCTATTATCTTCTTCACTTTTTCTTTTTCTTTTAATTCCATGGCTACTAAAACTTGAAGGTTCAAGTTTTTATCCTAATTTTTTTTTCAAAGAAACAAGATGTTAAAATATAAATATTTTATAAATTTTTATATAAATATTTTTAATTTAATATCAGAAGTATATCTTATCAACAATAACGTATATTAATTTATTAAAATATTCATTCAAATAATTTTCTATTCTTATTAAATAAATAAAATAAATTATATAACATTTATAATAATATATCGTATAATATTATATTTAAAAGATGTTATTTTCAAAATAATATTGCATCATATGTAGGATTGTAAATGAGACGAGACAGATCACGAGTTATCCGAGTTTAATTTAGTCATAGCTCGATTAAAGTTTGACTCAATTAGACTCAACTTGAACTCAACTCGAAAAGCTCGCGAGCTACTCAAAAATCTAATATGATATTTTAAAAAATATAATTTAAAATCTAAATTCATAAACTTAAAACCCTAAAATATAAACCCTAAACACAAATCTAAATCCTAAACTCTAAACTTAACTGCCTAAACCTCTAAACCATAAACTAACATCATATACCTTAAAAATAACAAGTTTGAGTTTACACAACTTGTGTATCAATGTTCTTTTTCTGATAGGTTCTAAATGAGACATGACATATGACGATATACTCAAGCCTAACACGATCAAAGATCGCTCAACACTTGATTCGATTTGGACATGAATCAAGATCGAACTCGACTCAAGTTCTTAATAAGCAAGGTCAAGCTCAAATTTCTCATTCTTACTAAAATTCACTCGAACTCGACTTAAAATCTTAATGAGCCGAGTTGAGTTCAACATTACCCGAACTAGACTCGGCTCGTTAAAACCCCTAGTCACATGAATCAAATACACCATCAGTACCCAAAGAACCAAAATTCTCTACACTTAACCATTCCTTTTATTCCCCGTACTAAAATATTTAAAAATTAAATTCTAACCTTAACCCTAATTTTCATATTTTAAACCTAAACCTTACACCTTAAAAATATATCTTACTCTTAATTTATTAAACTCTAATCATAACATATATCCTTAAACTTTAAATATTAAACTTTAAAACTATTATTTTAGTATAAAAAATATAAAAAATACAATTAAAAAAACAGACGATTTGCGTCTCGATCACGGGTTTTGTACATAAATCTCTTTTATATTTTCTATATTAAAAAATAATCGTTTAGTCTACACTTCTTTAACCTTGTACCAAATTTGGAAGCCTGTGTTTTACTTTAATCTGGGTCTGGGCTTGATTGGGTAGGTTTAAGATTGATCCTAAAATGTGGATAGATCCGATCCGAGTTGCACATCCTATAAAATCATCTGCTTAATCTTAAATTTAGCTTCTCTAAAACCCTAGACTCTTCTCTCTAAGTTCCCTCTGTTCTAGCCGTCTCTCTCAACCGAAATGGTATTCCTCTCGGCTCTCTCTATTCGTCGAATGTTATTTCTTTCCATTAATATTACAACTGACTCGTAATTTTTTCCCCTTTCATTTGCAGACGGGAGAAGCGGTGAATCCCAAGGCATACCCGTTAGCCGATGCTCAATTAACCACAACCATTTTGGATCTTGTTCAACAAGCTGCGAACTACAAGCAGCTCAAAAAGGGAGCTAATGAAGGTTTGGGACATTACCCATTTCTCATTTTTTGTTATTTGTGTACTTAATTTTCTGATTTTAGTTTTTTTTGTTGTTGTTGGGATTCAGCTACTAAGACCTTGAACAGAGGTATCTCGGAGTTCGTTGTCATGGCTGCCGATACTGAGCCCCTTGAGATTCTGTTGCATCTCCCTTTGCTTGCTGAAGATAAGGTAATTTAATTCTTTATCATATGTTCTTTATCATATGTTCTTTCGCTTGTTTTTTTATGTGTTAGAAGGTAGCTAATGGCTTGTGCTTTACACACACATTGTGCATAAAATTATATGTAAACAGAGGATTCTGAGCATGCTGAATACTTTTTCTCTCTCGCTTTTTTCAATGTTATTTATAAGCTCCACTTGCTTGTTCAGCTTTATGGTTGATATGCTCGATGTTGTTTAACGTTTGGTTCATCCTAACACAGTTCTTTTTGTTAATATGCCTGATGAGTCCTGCAAATACTTGCTACCCAAGAGTTTTTTTTTACAAGTTTTGATCTTGGAACGCACATTTCACTGTATTTTTTAGGTCATATTGCCATATTCATATCCGGTTATCCCATCATCACCAGTGTTTTCTACCTAAGATATGGCACTTTCTGTTTTATGACATGTTCTCTGCCCTTGAGCTATGAATACTTGATGGTTCATAGCTCAATGTAAAGTTTATTATGGAAGCAAAATGCAACCACAACCCCTTGGTTTCTTTCCATGGAGCAATAATGTCCGGGATCAGTTGCTTGTACATTCTATTTTCTATGCCTTTTGTTGAAAGTTTACCATGATTACAGCAAGCAACACAATAACAATCTCTAAATCCAAACCTTTGCAGAATGTTCCATATGTATTTGTTCCTTCAAAGCAAGCCCTTGGCCGTGCATGTGGCGTAACAAGACCTGTAATTTCCTGCTCGGTCACAACAAATGAAGGAAGCCAATTGAAATCGCAAATCCAACAGCTCAAGGTATACTTTGAAATGCAGGATGCCAACTGATCTCGATTAACATTATAAGACTCGAGATTTTTGCATTCGTTTATGTTGTTTGTTTGTGAAATGCAGGATGCCATTGAAAAGCTCCTAATCTAATGATCTTATGTATCTTGTATTCGGTGTGATGGGCCTCTTGGAATGTTGTATTCGCTCCTTTAGAGGCTTTGACTGATGCAGTCGTGCCACTATCGAGCCAGTCTTTTAGTGTTCGACCTTAAAAATGCTGTTGTTGTGTTCTAGTATGTTTTCTTATGGACCAAGGAAAAGGGTAATCTTGATTTTTGATGTTTAGCTCAATTCAGTACGAATGATATTATTGATTAATGTTTACCAGAACTTGACTTTTGTTGTTACAGTTTCGTATTTTCGATTTAATTGATCAAATTAATTTTGTTTTGAATTTTTTTACCAAATTCGTCCCTTATATATTGCCTCAAATTATTCCACTTTGGTTGCCAAATCTTTCTCTTCGAAAATGCTGCATTTTTCTTGAATCCTCAGATTATCTTATCAATGGCTCGTACGAAGCAAACAGCGAGGAAATCTACCGGAGGAAAGGTTCCGAGGAAGCAGCTAGCCACAAAGGTGGCTCGTAAGTCAGCTCCAGAAACCGGCGGAGTGAAGAAGCCTCACCGATTCAGGCCAGGAACCGTGGCTTTGAGAGAGATTCGCAAGTACCAGAAGAGCACGGAATTGTTGATCAGGAAACTTCCTTTCCCGAGGCTTGTGAGGGAAATCGCTCAAGATTTCAAAACCGATTTGAGATTCCAAAGCTGCACCATCGCAGCTCTTCAAGAAGCGGCCGAAGCTTATCTCCGTCGGACTGTTTGAAGACACAAATCTGTGCGCCATCCATGCTAAGAGAGTTCCGATCATGCCTAAGGATATCCAGCTTGCACGTAGGATTCTAGGTGAAAGGGCTTAGGTTTCTTGTATTTACTTGATTAATTATAGATTAGGGAAGAAGTAGGGTTTGGTTTCATTTCGTGCAATTTGCTTTCTCAGCAAAATCTGATCTAAAAGTTTGAATTCTAAATTTTTATGTTTCGTTTAATTTTGGGACTAATTTCAACACCTCAAGACTCCATAAAAATTCTAAAATTATAGTTCAATCCTTTTTAATCCAGAAATATTATACTCTAAAAGAATTTGGGCCTTTTCCCCTGTCGTCAGGCCTTATTAAACCTTTTGAAATTAGTTTTTGGAATTGGTATCAGGGACGGTAATAATACTGCTTGATAAGTTGTTTTTTTCTCTTTTGGTTTCAGAGTCTAGTTTTGATTAATCAGACCGACTCACGTCACACACATAGTTTTAATAGGTGAATCTTCTAATAGAGATTTTTTACGTACACAACGTCTCAAACCTAATTAAAATAGCAAAAACAGGTCGTTTAAATTATATTATTTATTATATCAAATATATTTAATATAATATATATATAATGAGAACGAAGCTAAATTAGATAGGTTAATATAATTTTTAATTTAGGGTTAAGACGGTAAAAAATCTACTCTACCTGTTGCCATCCCTGATTAACGCAAAGAAAATGATAATGGAGACGGTCTAAAACTAGGGTATCATATGGATCAAAAAATGTAGTTATACTAAATTGAAATGTGATGCAACATAATGAAAAATATAATATGAATAATGAAATTAAATTTATGTAAACTAAAATGCTATTGTTTTAGAATATATCAATATATATTTAAAATGTTATTAGAACATAAATGTATATATAATAACAGTGGGTTATGTACGGACGTAATAAGAACGACCGTACAGAACCCTTAAAAAAGAAGGTCCTAAAATTTCTATAAACTACATTCATTAAATGATGTTAATCTCGAAAATCATTATAAGATTTTTGAAAATACTCTTAAGAAAGATAAATTATAATTCTTAAGACGTTATAATTATGTCTTACATGTGACAATTGATTATAGAACCTTATTGATTATTCTTATTACTATTACTTTCGTAGAACTAGTGAGATTTTGGAAAAGCATAGTAGAAACAACCGGACAGAGACCTTTAAAAAGGATAATTGCTTCTAATGACCATATTTTTAAAACTAGTGTAATTAAGACAATTACTTCTAAATATCATATTTTAATAAATTACATACCACCTAAAATTCTGTTTAACAACATTATTAAAAAACAGTTAAAAACTTTAAATGTTAACCCAAAACCCGCCGGTACGCGTCTCAACATGAGGAAAATACTTTATTATCTTTGCTGCCCTATAAGTAAAAAAAGATAAATTTTTCTACATATTGTTTGTAGAATTTATTTTCATCACTTTAGAAGGGTTTGTGAATTTTTTAATATTTAATTATGAAAATTTTAAAAGAATTTTATTGTAAACCAATCGAATTCGATGTAAGTCACGGATAAGTTTACTTTTTGGCGATTATATTTTTATATAATTTGTGTAACTTATGGCCTATAATTTTTTTAGTCTTAATATTTAAATGCGTCTAAATTATGTATTTGGGTTATTTTTGGTGTTTAAATTATTTTTTATTTTAAATAAGTGCTTAAAATTTTAATTATGGTCATTTTAAGTGTCTAACCATCGCTTACTATTGTTTTTATTATTTTTTATCTCTAGCTTTTAATTTATTTTTAAATTATTTTTTAAAATTAAAAATTTTAAATATTTACAAATTAGTCTCAAATCTCTAACTCTAAACCTCCAAATTATCATTATTATCACTGTTTAATGTATCATCGAAGACCACCACTACCGCCATCATACTACCACGACCGTTTTCCCAAACCACTAGGGGTGAGCAAAACTCGACTCGAAAAAACCGAATAACTCGACTCGAATCGAGGCAAAAATACTCGACTCGTTTTGACTCGACTCAAAATTTCATAGAATTGACTCGACTTTAAAAAATTCAAATAAAGTTCGAGTTGAAAAATGGAAATTCGAATAACTCGAATAACTCAAAATTTTTAATAATTAAAGGATTAATTTTTAAGTTTGAGATAAGTCTATTATTTTTTATGATATACATACATTGATATATAAAAAAATATAAAAAAATATTGCTACATATGAAAAAATATATATACATATCTTATATGATTAGATAAAGTCGTTTAAATTGGAATCAAATCATACTTAACATGATAAATAATTACAATTAAATATTTATAAGAACTCGAAAATTCGACTCGATTCGACTCGAATTTCTCAAACTCGACTCGAACTGAAAAATTTTAAATAAAGTTTGAATCGTAAAATATGACTCGTCAACTCGAATAACTCAAATTTTTTTGACTCGACAGGACTCGATCGAATACTCACCCCTACTAACCACTCATCGTTGTTAATCGGTGGTAGTTGCGTCGATCGATTTCCTAACGTCGAAAGAAACCAGAATCGCAAAAATGAAGTCGTTGGCATATCTACCGTCGGTTATAGACAATGTTAATTGGCGGAAACGATCATGACGGTCCGACGACTGTGATGGTAGTCTCCGATGAGATAGTAAACGGTGATAACGATGATAATTTGGGAATCTTGGGTTTTAGGTTAGGAATTTGAGATTATTTTATAAAAATTTAAGATTGAAAACTAAAAAGATTAATTTTATTTAAAAAATAATTAAAAAGAAATTAAAATTTGTCACTTGTCATATTTTTATTGGTAGATGATTTTTTATTAATGGTTAGACACTTAAAAGACCTAAATTTAAAATTTTAGATACCTATTTAAAGATTAAAATAATTTAGACACCAAAAATAACCCACAAATACAATTTTGATACCTATTTGGATATTAAGCCACTTTTATCAATATCCGAATTGAATAAAAAAACAAGAGAAGAAATCATAAATATAATGCACCTAATCAAAGAGAAAAATAAAAAGTATTTTTATTAAAAAATCTCATATAAAAAATAACATAAAAACTAAAAGTGCCAAAAGAATAACTTTTTTTGAGAATGGTATCATCGAGGAAAAAATCTAAAAAATCTTTATGAATTTTCTCTGTTTTAATCCAGATAAGACGTTTAATAAAATAAAAAAGTGATAAACGAAATAAATTATTAAACAGATTATTCTGTTATTTAAATCTCATTACTTCATTCGAAGAAAATTAAACTATTTTAACTAAAATAAATCTAATAAACGTTAATATATCTTAATTCAACTCTTAAAAAAATCTAATAAATGTTAATAAATAAAATAAATGACCAACTTTATAGGTGCATGAATCCAAGGGGTAAACATCCCCAAAACAATGACCTGATGCCCAACCGCACCGCACACGGTTCACAGTACTTGCAAAAGAAAGCAGTCTCATAAATTCAATGGATGCGAACCACACAGGATTTTTTTATACAATTATACTTTAAAATGATTAAATTAAATCTTTTAAAAAGAAAAGGATCAAATATAAATTTTTACTAAGATAAGGTAAAATTAATAAAATCGCTTATATTATTACACATCATAAATAATAAAATATTGTTTTAATAGGATAGATTAATGATGTTACGAAACAATTTTTGTAATAAATATTTATAATATTCGATATAATTAATTAATTATATAATTATAATTATACGATACGCACGAAATTAACTCAAAATCATATGTCTTTATCAAATGAATAAATGAAAAAAAAAATGCTGTGAAGTTGTTCGTATTCATCTAATGTCTAATTGGCACGTGTTACATCGATTATCGGTGATAAATAATTAAGAGAAACGGACGATTTTTAACGATAACAATGATGGTGTTCAACGAGATTGTCGGTGACGATAATAACATAAATTTTGAGGGTTTTGAGTTTTAAGAATTTAAGATTATTTTTTATTTTTGAAAACTTTGAGATATTTATTCATTTATTTTAAATTAAAAATAATTTTTAGGAAAAATTATATTATAAATTTTTTTATTACGTTATCCGTGATTTTAACCAATCAAATTGATCTATCTCATTTTTTAATAGTGAATTGTTATTTCTTGTCTACAAATAATTAGTGAGTGACTAGTTATTAAGTAGTTACTTAAATATGAACAAACCTGATTGTTTGGACCACGGATGACATAGTAAAGGTTCATGATATATTTTTTACGGGTTAAAAATTGATAATCAATTAATGATAAATAATTTAAAATAATATAATAAACCTAAATGATAATACACACCGATAATATCAATATAATTTAAATAAAAATATTGATTTGAAAGACATCATATCAATTAAAAATAATTATATAAAATATAAAATTATTTATATCATTATTTTATCAAATCATTTTAAATTATCTATTATTAATTAATTAATAATACTTAATCATAAAATAATCATTTTAACACATAATAAAATATTAAAATTTAAATTACTTAAAAAATATAAACTAACATAATTAATTAACCAAACGTTAAAATATATTTTTAACATTACGCTTAAAATAAGTGCACAAAAATTTGTTCCCCTACTAAGACAAGGAAAAGGCTAATGAAATGCATTGTACATAAAAAAAATTAAACTTACTTTACTATTTAATGAAAAATTATTTCTTTTAAACTTTTAATTAAAATATAAAATCATTTTTATATATTTTAATTCTTCTAAATTGATAGAAGTACGAACATTTTTCCATTCAAATTCAATTCAAGAAGATTGAAAATTCAAACAAGCCATTCGAGACGGAAATGTTATTTTTTATATTAGTTTAATTATTTATTTCTAATTAATTAATTAATTAATTTTGATATGTTAGGTTATCCATCTGATTTCATAATTTTATTCTCTTAATTAGGTTAGAATACTTTGATGTGAATTACTACTTATTAGTATTTTTCTAAAATTAATTATAAAATATATAAATATTATTATAAAAATATTTTATATTATGAAATAGGGTTACGAGTTGATCTAATTTAGTTCAGAATAAAATATATAACAAGTATATGATCTGGTCTAATATATAATTTAAATGATGAATATTCATTTTTAATTCATAAATGCAAAATAAATAAATGATGGTTTAATCAACTTTTAGTTAATTTAGTGAGATATAACCTTATATCCTATAAATAAAATTAATATTTGAATTTTTATGTTGTGATTGAAATAAATTGAATTGTAAGAATCGTTCTCGTAATAAATTTCTACGGTAATCAAATTAATTTTGTTGATCAATGATAAATATCAATACTTATACCAAAAAATTAGTTAATGTTTAAGAATCAAAATTAAAAAAAAAACTTGAGAATAAAATTTTAATATTTTTTAAAATATTATAGAATCTAAGTCAAAAGTTATAGTGCATATAGAAAAATGTCACATATAAATGACGATTTAGGAGAAATATGTCACATGCAAATGTCACATATAAATAGTATCATCCGTACATGACATTCTATCATGTACACTATAAAAATTAAACCTAAAATCTAAAACATAACTAAAAATATTCTATATTTTAAAATTTTGTTTTAAATTAAATTATTTCTAATTTTTAAAAAAAAATAAATTAAATTTTTTGCTTGAAATCAATTAAAATGCAGTGTAAAGATAAGGATTAAGTTAAATCCTCCTTTCTTACTTCAATATCAACCATTTAATTTAGTTCAATGAATTGTCTCATTTTAAGTTGCAATCAGACGTGTTTAAATAATATAATATGATTATACAGAAATATAATTACTCTAGTATAATTTATATCTTAATTCTTTATCTTATATTTACTCGTACAAATTATAATTACGTAATTATATAGAATTTTAACGAGATGAGATTCTTTGAAAAATAATTTTCTTTAATTCTAAATTTGAATAAATAGACTATGAATTTATTTTTAGTGTGTCCAAAAATCATTGGGTCATAAAAGTGTTTTAAAACAGTTTATAATTAATGTTAAATATTGTTGAATATCATTAAATTAATTAGTAAAGAATAAAAATTTTAAGGATTTAACATGCAATTAATAAAAGAGTGATAGACTCAACCGATAGTTATTAATTACATGTTGGGTTCTTGAGATTTTTAATCTCCATTAATTAATTTAATAATATTTACGATATCTAATATTAGTAATGTTTAACAGTGTTCGACGCTCGTTATAGACTCATCCAACAAAGAAATACTTCTACTAAGAAAGAATCATGGATTACTTGAGACAGATAACTTGTTTTCCTTTGTAACGAGGAACAATGGGACAATTCCTTTTTATTTTTAATCTCTAAATATTTTTTTTTCTGAAAGAAAAAAAGTTTAAGGAATATGAAGAAAATTTGTAGGTTCATGTTGAGTCAAGGGCGATGATGGGAGAGAATTATAGAATATTGATAATATTCTATAGCTCAAACAATAAACTATTTAATCTTTAAAAAAAAATATATTATGGGTCAATTATAGATTAACCAATCAAAATGTCTATTTAATTATTTTTTATCTTATCATTTTTATTAAGTAAATCTTCAGTATATTTATTTTAAATTAAATTTAAAATAATTTTTATCAAGTGAAGATTTATTTAATAAAAATGATAAGATAAAAAATAATTAAATAAATATTTTTAATTAATTGATCTGATGAGAACGACCCATAATATAATTTCTCAATCTTAATGCACATTTTTTAATTAAGTAAAATTTAAAGTTATTAAGGGGTTCCAGTGAAAAAAGAATTATTGGTATCATTAGGAGGTTCAGACACCAGCAGTTTATAAGATGATTTTTTTTTCTCTTTTGAGATTTTTTTATATTAAACTTAAAAAAATTAATATTAAATTTTAAATCTTAAATATTAAATATTAAAGCTTAAATTCAAAAAAATATACCGTATCCTAAATCTCTTAAACTATAATCTTAAACTATACCTTTAAATCCTAACCCTAAACCATAACCTAAATTTATAATGTAAGATATAAATTACAGCATCAAAAAAAATAAAAAAAAATTATATTCATAATTTATTTAGATGGTGTTACGATATATGAACGTTATTAAAAGATTTATTATGGTACCAAATATTATCCCAAACTTCCGAGATTCGATTACTTTTTTTATTAACCTAAGAAATTTTATATTAAATATAAATATCAATACTCGAATTTATATATAAGATAAAATAATATAAATTCTGACATATTTTTCTACGATAAAAGTTCACGTTATTACTTTACTACGACTCTGATTTCCATCCTTCGAAACTCCAGCTGTTTGCTTGCTCGTTTTTTCCTCTTTTCTTTTGTTTTCTATAGATCAAGTGGATTAATTATGAAGTACAATCTAATAAGAGAGACAGAGAAGGAACAGGTGCAGTTTTAAATATCCAAGTTGGACTACTTGGAAAACTTAGAATACATTTAATCAAATTTAACAAAGTATGTCGAACACAGCTAAATATTATTAATATTAAATATTATTAAATATTGTTGAATTAATTAATAAAGATTAAAAATTTTAAGAATTTAACGTATAATTATAATTATTTAAAATAAAATTTTAATTAAATTAATTATATAATAAATTTTTGAGATTTTTAAATTTTATTAATTAATTTAATAATATGTAACGTAGTGACATTTAGTTGCGTAGATAGATTCATCCTTTACTTGCTAAACCTTATGTTTGTTTCTTGGAAAATAATTATAATATATTTGATTGTAATTTCTAATAGAAACCAAACTCATGAATTTTCATAGAACCTTATCTTAGAAATTCGGTAACAAAAGCAAAAGGGGTTAACCGGTTGTTTGGTTGGACTAAAGAAAAGAAAAGAAAAGAAAAGAATAAACAGGTTTATGGAAAGATACATTGTATGCTAAGAGAAGTTGTCAGTTAATGTATCTGCAACAAAAACGTTAAAATTTAAAAAGGAAATTAAAAATGGAAAGAAATTCATGACATGACATCTTGATGGTTTGCTCCAACCAGATATATACATACTCTTAGGTTCTGTTTCAGTTCATCACAAACAAGTTCCTTCAAGGTTTTCTCTTTCTTCAATCTCTCTTCTTTTTTTGCCCTACGTAGTGGGGTTTAGGAATCCTTGATTCTAACCCAAGTTTCGGATGCATTCAAGCTTTCAAAGGGTTTTATTGGCCTGCGTTTTCCTAGCGGTTTGTATTGTTGGGTGTTGCGGTTTGGTGTTGGAGTCTTCTGGGAGAGGTTCCGTCTTTGAGATTCAACCATGCCTGCTCTTGTTAATTTCGGTGGTAAGCTTTGTTCTCTTCTTTGGTTTTGATTTGCAGATCTGTTTGAATATATATTGGTGGTCGATATGGGGTTTATGATTTTGTTCTTGATGTGTTTGATCTTATGTCGCAACCAAGAGAAACGATTTTGATTTTGAGTTATGGGTTATTATTGTTTTAGCTACTGTTAGTTTTGAACAAGAAAATAGAGACACAACATTTAGGGATCGTTAGTTATGTGATTATATGTGATCTATTGGATTGTTGAAGATTTGCATCAAATTTTTAGCTGATAATCGGTAAATTTTGTGGAAAATGGAGCCTTATCTGTTTATTAAGGCTAGTATTGTTCTTAGGAGGAGCCAAAAAGATTTGTAGATATTTTGGAAATGTTCTTTGGGTAGTTTTGGCTTATTGTTCTTCTTTATTGGAATTTCAGGTGATGATGATTTCTATTCTGGGAGTTCTTTCTATACAAATTCCACAGATTTGGGTAGATTGTGTTCAATCAGTTCCCAAGTGGATGTCTATTACCCTCCTTGTAAAAGAGCTCGAGTTAGTGCCCCATTTATATTTGAAGAAACTGTGTTTGAGCAGAATAAGCAAACTTCAATTGACGTCCTCCCTGATGAATGCCTTTTTGAGATCTTCAAACGCCTTCCTGGGGGGCGGGAAAGGAGCTCATGTGCTTGTGTCTCTAAGCACTGGCTTATGCTTCTGATCAGTATTCGCAAGGGCGAATATGAGTCATCAAAGGCAGTCAAGGAGAATACTGGTTCAGTTTCCGATGATATTGAGATGATCTCATCTGATGAAGATGAGGGGTATCTTACAAGGTGCTTGGAAGGGAAGAAAGCAACTGACATGAGGCTTGCTGCAGTTGCTGTTGGAACGAGTGGTCATGGTGGTCTTGGAAAGCTCTCTATTAGGGGAAGCAGCTCTTCACGTGGAGTAACCAACCTTGGGCTATCCGCCATAGCTCGTGGTTGCCCTTCTCTCAAGGCACTTTCTTTGTGGAACGTGCCTCGCGTTGGAGATGAAGGTTTGTCCGTGATAGCTAAAGAATGCCATTTGTTGGAGAAGCTTGACCTTTGCCAGTGCCCTTCAGTTTCAAACAAGGGCTTGATATCAATTGCAGAGAACTGTCCTAATTTGACCTCGTTGAGTATTGAATCTTGCCCTAAGATCAGTAACGAGGGCCTCCAAGCTATTGGGAGGTTTTGCCCTAAGCTGCAGTCCATCTCTATCAAGGATTGCCCACTTGTCGGGGATCATGGAGTTTCAAGCTTGTTGTCATCAGCATCTGCTGTCCTTGCAAAGGTTAAGTTTCAAGGTTTGAACATCACAGACTTCTCTCTTGCCGTGATTGGGCACTATGGCAAGTCAGTGACAAATCTAATGCTTAGCGGCCTACAAAACGTGAGCGAGAAGGGATTTTGGGTCATGGGGAATGCTCAAGGCTTGCAAAAATTGGTCTCCTTGATGATTACATCTTGCCGGGGGGTAACAGATCTGAGTCTTGAAGCCATGGGAAAGGGATGTGCAAACCTGAAGCAGATGTGCCTTCGTCGGTGTTGCTTTATTTCAGACTATGGACTGGTGGCTTTTGCCAAGTCCGCAGGTTCTCTTGAATGCCTACAATTGGAGGAGTGCAACAGGGTCACGCAATCCGGGATTATTGATGTCCTCTCAGACTGTTCACTAAAATCTTTGACAATAGTAAAGTGTATGGGAATTAAGGATATATCCTTGGAAGCTCCTTTGTCCTCTTGCAATTCCCTTAAATCCTTGTCTGTAAGGAGCTGCCCTGGATTTGGAACAGCCAGCCTGGCTATGGTGGGAAAATTGTGCCCTCAGCTTCAGCATGTAGATCTGAGTGGGCTTTGTGGGATCACGGACGCCGGTCTTCTGCCTCTTCTAGAGAGTTGTGAGGCCGGACTGGTGAAGGTGAATTTCAGCGGCTGTTTAAATTTGACTGATGAAGTAGTTTTGGCCTTGACCAGGCTGCATGGTGGAACCCTTGAGTTGGTCAATCTCGATGGTTGTAGGAAGATTACTGATGCAAGTTTAGTGGCAATTGCCGACAACTGTGTTTTCCTCCACGATCTGGATGTGTCAAAGTCGGCAGTCACTGATTCCGGTGTTGCTGCTTTGTCTCATGCGGAGCAACTCAATTTTCAGGTCCTTTCTTTTTCGGGTTGTTCCGGAGTATCAAACAAAAGTTTGCCTTTCCTTAAAAAATTGGGCAAGACCCTATTGGGGTTGAATCTCCAGCACTGCAATTCAATCAGCAGTCGAACCATTGAGCTACTAGTAAAGGCCTTGTGGAAATGTGACATCCTTTTCTAATGGAGGACACAAGTCTGTTGACATCATCTCCGAACACCTACACTTATAACATTGAAGAAGATAGAAACATTCAGCTCACGTGACCGGGTAGAAAACATTCAGCTCAGTTTTTGAGTCCAACCAGGTGGTCATGCCGGGGACTTTGGCAGTTTAGAGATGGCCTAACCATCTCTTTTTTTGCAGGCGCTCCCGACGGGAGGTAGCCTGTTTTTTAGCCATGGTTCCCGGTTTTCGGTTTCCACCTTTTGTTCAATATTTTGCTTGATGCCTCCTACTCCTACCCGGTGTTTTAGCTTCATCATGCATTCCGGTTTCAATACCGGATTACATGAGTAAAAGCTTTGCTTCTGTTTTCAGCCATGAAAGTCTTTTGTTTTAGATGAATCCCATCTTAGTTTTAAGCATGTCTTTGTTTGTTTTTCTGGAAGGGTCTGTGTATCTGTATTTCCTTTTGTCTGTGTTGTACCGGTTGCGTCCGCTGTTACGACAACCTTTGTTTTGGTGGTTCTGTTTTAGCAAGTCATCCATCTTGTATATAAACTGTACAACTGCAACTACCTTGTTTCTAGCAATGAAGCTTTAAATTGATCATAATCATCGTAGTAGTCATAGTTGAAGCACTGAACCGCACGTTCCATCCATGCATTGTCCGTGAAAACATAGACGATATCTTCTTCCTGCATCACTTGTTTCATCTTCTTCTCAACATCCAAATCCATTGATCCTTGGTCGATATCCGACGTCGTTTCGAACTAGAGTCTTGATTCTGGTCGATGTCTTGGGTGGTGGAGTGATCAATGAATTTTCTCGTTGTTGGTCTCCCAGCAATCGGAGACCATCTGCGATGCATGTCGATATATAATTGTCTCTTCTAATAATATTGTTATTAAAATTTGAACCTAATTCGAAATAAAAAGATCAATCGGGTTACCAATAAGGATGTGCATTCGGATAATGAGGTCTTCTTGCTTGGACTATTGTGAACAATAAGGCATTGTTTGATGTAAATGATAGGAATAAGGAAGGGTAAAAATTGCTAATTAAATGGTTAAAATATAATATTTTTTTATAAAGAAATGAAAATGAAAAAAAAATACTATGGATTACCTTGAAGTGCAATCAATGAGAATATTTTTTTGATATCTATAATTTTCGCCCCTTTTTTCGAGAAATTATTATTCGATACATATATGTTGTATATACATAATTATTTTTAAGTTTATATATAATTAAATTTTACATTTTATATAATACTAATTGAAAAATATGTATATGTTTATAATTAATTAAAAATATCAAATTTAATATAACCGTTACCAAAAGTATTCGAGTAAGAAAAAGATGAACAATGAGAAATAAATAATTTGAGAGAATAAAAATATTAAATTGATATAAATATATATTAAATTTATAAATTTCTTTTAAAATATACTTATATTCATAGATTATATAAATTTTGAGAAATAAAACTCTTATTATGTCAAACATTATTAGAATTATGTTTGTATTTTAATGAACGAGTGACCGGATTATAACTAAAATTTTAATTGTTAGACCAATTGTAGCTTTAACAATAATTACGTGACCTCTAATGTAATTTACCGTAAAATTGTATGTGAATAGGAATTGCGTGTTGCACTAAATGGAATTCAACATAAACGGCACCGTTGCATTAAAAGATCAAAAGCAGCAGACAAGGATGAAAAAAATTCAAATAATGGCCCATGCAGGTCTCGAACCTGCGACTTTTGCGTCATTAGCACGACGCTCTAACCAACTGAGCTAATAGGCCTTTGATTCAAAAAGACTTAAATAATATATATAAACTCTTACACTTCCGCACGTTCGTTTAGGAGCTTTCTCTTTCAAATTCCCTGATCCCTTCTGCTCTACTCGATGGAATCAGTTCGAACCTAAATTTTTGATTAAAATTATTTTTTTTATTAATTTGACATTAATTTAACTCAAAATTAATATATATGAATTTGAGAAACATAAAAAAGTAGTAGAAATAAAAAAAATATGAAAATAATTAAAGTCTAGTAAATGAACAAAATAAATAATTTAATAGATTGATTTTTTTTCATAAAAATTAAGGTGAGACAAAGTTTAAACTAATACATTTTCATGGTTCATATATAATATTTTATTTGTAATTTTATTGAAAAAGTAATAGCATATTAAAATTTTAGAGAAATTATATTATGATAGTACTCCAAGCTAAAATATATTTGAGTTAGTTTAGTTTCTCTTTTTCTTATATTAAAAATAAAATAATAATAGATTTATATTTTAAAAATTCATTTATTAGATAAAGATGTACCAACTATATTGCATTTATAATCTTTAAAATTATTTATTAGTAAATGATATATTAATAAAAATATATTTATTCTTTTGAAGATTATTATATTATGTTATGTTATGATATGTTATATTATATTTATTAATTGATTTATCAAATGTCATATCAAGGGATGAATATAGAAACATTGAGATATAATCGTATCTTTTAAAAATTTTATTTTTTTATATTATATATAAATACTTTTTATTATTTTTTATTAATAATCAAATACCTATATTTTGGTTAAAAAGATTTTTAACAGGGAGTAATATAATAATATCAACAGTAATATATTTTTTTGAGTTAAAAAAAAAATAATCGTATTTTAAATACGACGCATAAATTGTTTTTACATAATAAAATGATGATAAATATATTTTATTACGTTAATGTATAATATATATATTTTTTTATCATGTGTTTCTTTTATTTAACTAATTATAAGCTTCGGTTAAATTAATCAACACTGATTTTAAGTTTTTTATTCTTATATTTTTTGTGTTTATATGATTTGTTAAATTATATGTAGTTAATTATTGATGTTATTATATTTTTTATTTTTTGTGAGATTTTAATTTATTTAAATAATTTAAAAACATTTATTATTAAACTAAATAACGTATAAATATACTTTTATGGTTATAATCTGGCATTGGTGCATATACATAATTATTTTTAAGTTCATATATAATTAAATTTATCAGTTTATGATCAATTTAAAATATCAATTTTGATATAACTGTAATCAAGGGTATTCAAGCAAAAATAATGATGAATAATAAAAAATAAACGATTTGAGAGAATAAAAATATTAAAATAATATATATATATATTAAATATGAAGGTTGAATTTATTGAATTATTTTAAAATATAATCTAACTGGTAGAATATATAAATTTTAAGGACTAAAACTATTATTACGTCAAATATTGTTAGTGTTATGTTTGTATTTTAATGAAAAAATATCTTATTGTAACTAAAATTTTAATCGAGTAATTTGTTTATAACTAAAATTTTAATCGAGTGATTTGTTTATAGCTAAAATTTTAATTAAGTGACAATTGTAGCTTTACTAATATATCAGTGACCTATATTGTATTTTACCCTAACATTATATGTGAATGGAACTGCGTGAGTATTGCATTAAATGGAATTCCACGTAAACGACGCCGTTGGAGTTAAAAGATCAATGCGGCAAAAAGGATGAAGAAAAGAAATCAGAAATGGCCCATACAGGTCTCAAACCTGTGACCTTCAGGTTACTAGTACGACACTCTAACCAATTGAGCTAATAGGCCATTATTGAAAGGGGAATTGAATAGAGATTCTTACTAAGTAATAAAACTCACACATTGGTTCTTTAGATGCGGCACTTTCCCTATCAAATTCCCTGATCCCTTCTGCTGTACTCTGGAACCCGTTTGAATCACCAATCAGAGATGAAACCACTTGATTCAAACACAAATGAGACAATTTAAACCAGTTTATTATACTTGTAATAAGTAAAATTTATCCCGCAAACCAATTCCATTGAAGAGTTTTGAATTCCAAGGGTTTGATTTTCATTCTCCTCATCCGCACCGTCGTTCCCAGGGGATCCGAATTCTTGACCCGGACAGAGCTTCACCTTGGAAAACAGAATCCATTGCAACAGAGAAGAGGCTTAGGACAATCAACGGGATCAGCATCTCAGCTACAAGATCCGGTAATATCGAAGCTACCATTTTTAAGCGATCAACCCCCTTCCCTTAAGAAACCAAAATGAATAAATAAACAAGTTGACTCGAATTTTTATAAGAATTCAAAAACTTGATTCGGATTTTTTTAACTCGATTTAAAATTTTTTGAATGAAAGTTTAAATAAAAAAATTAGACTCGTGAACCCGAATAATTCAAGTTTTTTTTACTCGACTAAACTTAACTCGATCAAACACTCACCTCTAACATCAATGTTTTCTAATAATGTTAACCGAAGGGACTACAATGAAAGTGGACTAAAAGGTAAGTGATCCAATAAAAATTTTAAAAATTTAGTGATCAAAATAAATGTATCCTAAAAGTTCAGTGATCATTGATGTACTTTACCCCTACATTTAAAGTGGAAAAAACAGTTTCGTAATTGGGAAAAATTATTAGTTGAACCTTGTTCATCATTTCATCCATGGTTTTAAGTAATCAGGATCGTTGATCTTAATATTTTTAAGTGAATCATCATCTCTTTTCTACATAGATTTAATGAGTAAATAATTATTTAAATGGTTATTTAAAGATCAACGGTCCTAATTGCTTGGACCATGAATGACCTAATGAATAAGTTGCACCTAATAATGAGCACAAATGATCATGAAACTGCCCCCCCTGTCTCATTCCTATTGCCGTACAATAAATAGAACCTTGAAGGTTTAGTCTGGAAATTCCTTCTTCGTTGCATGTTAATAACCCCGCTCGATCTCACGGCTTGAAAAAGAAACGCCTTGTGGGGATTTCCTCCGGCAATCCATGCTAAGTCCTTGTAATTCGACGGGGATCGACGGCCGGGAGCAGGTTTGGGTGGTTGGTTGGAACGGCGGTGTCGTCTGCACTTGAAGGAACCAGGGTGTTTGGTGGGCGAACACAGGCAGGTACGGCTCTGTGACTTGGCGCTGGGTGACGCCATGGGAGAATGTAAATTAATGTTGATTGTTTCTTTGGGTTTGTTTTTTCCAGACAAAACTGATTTTGTTCTGCTTTGTCACATGTTTTGAAGGGTTAATAAGAAGCGGAGGGAATTGGTTAAATAGAACAAACGATGCATGACAGTGAAACAGACAGTTCTTCACCTTTTATTGCACAAAATAAATTCTCTTAAAATTAAACCCCAACAAAACACGGTTTATCCAGTTTTATCTGCTATTAATTTTATATAATCGGACTTTAATATATATATTAAAATACTAATATAGATTTAAAATATATATATTTGTTGTTTTAAAAAGAAAAGAATAATTAAATTTGAGCTTTCGGGTTTGAATTTTAAAAATTTTATTAGATCAAACTTAAATTTAAACTTAAAAAAAATTAATTATTAATTGAATTGTATTTAAACTTTATAAAATCCTATTTATGTCTGATCCATTTCCAACGATACTCAGAGGCTTTTCTTATAAGCGGTTCATAGCACACGGGGCAAGAAAACAAATCAGAAAAATAAAAATAAATATAAACATTAAATAATGTATATATTATTTATAATAATTTAAATATAAATAAAAATAAAAATAGGGTTTGTAAATCAAAATAGTAACCTTAAAAACTATTAAAATAAATATTTTAATATAATAATAAATTTATATTATTTAAATATGTTTATATTACACCAATCAACAATTCATTTTAAACAGATGAAATGATTTTATAAATGAACAAAGTGACATTGTTAAACCCCATTACAAAGCAATCCAAGTTTGTTTGTTTCTCTTAAATGGATCTCTACCAGGACAAGACATAACAAAAACATGATCAAATTTCGGATTGCCCAGAAAAAAATAAAAAACATCACAATCTAAACGTGGGACTAAAATTCAGTCATTTCCATGACTTCGCCGTTGATCTCCTCATATAATAATCTTCAGTATCGTTTTGATCTTTGCGTGGAGACTTCACGGTCCCGTGAAAACCGGTGAAGCGCGGCGAAGAGGGAGGCGACGCTGCAGCGACATCCAAGGCCAAGCACCCCTCGTTCCATGTTCTCCTCATGGGATAAGACACGTTCTTGCTTTTAGGGGATCCATGGGGACAATTCCTACGGGACTTATCATGGAGTGCACAGCCACAGTTCTTGTGGTATGGCCGTCGCTCGTTGATGATGTCGCAGCCAGAGATGCACCCTTCGTAGATCGATCGGAAGAGGCCTTCGGAAGCTCCGGCAGCCATGTTCCTTGTGTAACGATCGACACAACGTCACGGTGTATGTGTGTGAGGGTGCTATCGAAATGTGGCTAACCTTTCAATGAAGGGAAACAATGGTTTGGTTTATAGGAAAGCAGTTATATATGTGGGGGAAAACAACGGAGGGATCATTTGTTTGGGAACGGTAGATGCGGCCATGGCGACAACAATATTGACTCAGTCATATTACCTGGAACGAATATTTTAATATATTTTCGGTATTTTTATTTTTAACCATCTTAATATCTATTCGGTTTTAATATAATCGTTATATTATGTTACAATAATAATTGTACTCTAACTTAAACTGATATGATTCAAGTCTTAATAAAGATTATTTTGAATTAGAGATCCCGAGTTTTGTGCAGTAATCAAAGGTATTAACCATTTTTATCAATTTGATTTTTTTTAAATAATATCTAATATTTAAATTTTAAATTAAAATCGAGATGATTTATTTAACCCTAACAAACCGATATATATATATATATATAGACACACACACACTATATTATGAGTTGAACAATTCATTTTGTTTTCTCACGTAAAAAGAAGCAAAAATCCAATCTTTTGTATTCAGAAATTGAAAATACCTCGTACGTTTTCAGTCGTGCCTGATGAAGAACACAGTTGCTAACAGTCTTCTTGTTCTTGTGTTGTTTGTTACTTTCACGAACATTCCCTTCACCGTTGCCCGACAAGCCCATGCAACGTCTGAAAATTCAACAAGGGTGTTTTATTACAGTGACGAGTTGGGTTCTGGTGGTGAGTTTGAGTCCATTCCATCGTCCCTGACCTTCGACAACCCTAGGCTTAAGCGTGCCTACGTTGCTTTACAAGCATGGAAGCAAGCTATTATCTCGGATCCGTTCAACCTTACGTCCAATTGGGTGGGATCCAACGTATGCAACTATACTGGAGTTTTTTGTACCTCGGCTCTGGATGATCCGTCCATCAAAACCGTGGCCGGCATCGATCTTAACCACGGCGACATCGCCGGAAACCTCCCGGAGGAACTCGGACTCCTCGACGATATTTCATTGTTTCACGTCAACTCCAACAGGTTTTGCGGCAAGCTGCCATGGAGTTTGGAGAAACTGAAGCATCTTTACGAGCTGGATGTCAGCAACAACCGGTTTGCAGGGAAGTTTCCTACCGTTGTTCTCCGTATGCCAAACCTTAAATACCTTGATCTCAGGTTCAACGACTTCGAAGGTAAAGTACCCAAAGCTCTGTTTGAGAAAAACCTGGACGCCATTTTCATAAACCATAACAGGTTTTCTTTTGAACTCCCTGAAAACCTCGGGAACTCGCCTGTCTCAGTCATTGTTTTAGCCAACAACAGGTTCCATGGATGTCTTCCCACAAGCTTGGGGAACATGTCGAGTACAATAAATGAGATGGTTTTGAGTAACAACGGGTTACATTCATGTTTGCCAAAAGAGATTGGGTTGCTGAAGAACCTGCAAGTTCTTGATGTGAGGAAGAATGAACTGATGGGTGAATTGCCTTTGTCGATTCAAGAAATGGAAAGCTTGGAACGCCTGGATTTGTCTCATAACATGTTTTCTGGGGCTGTTCCTCAACATTTATGTTCCATACCAAACTTGCAGAAATTTAATTTTAATCACAATTTCTTCAATGGGGAGCCACCGGTGTGTTTGGATTTGGTGGAATCTGATGACGGGAAAAACTGTTTCCATGGCAGACCGGTTCAAAGATCGAGATTACAGTGCAAAATGTTTCTTACCAAGGCCAGGCCTCAAGATTGTAGTGTCCTTAACTGCCGTTCGCCGCCGCCATTCAACTGATTCATTTTAAGAAATTTAGTCTCTGATAAGGAAGTGCTTAGAAAACTGGAAACACATGGTAGCTAGGACAGAGAGACAAGATGCCTGAGCATTGTGTTTTTACTTTTTTTTTTAGCATTTTTCCAGATTTGAGTTTCAATAGTATGAACATTGGGATATTGTCCGGTATTGTCTAGACCGGGTTGATGAGTTATATAAAATAATTATATAATAAATTTATAAAAATTTAACCGAAATTAGCTTATTAAATATTGTAAAATGTAGTCATAAAATTATTAATCAAATCAAATTATTTAAAATCAAATTAATATAACTCTTCAAATTTTTTATTATTAATTTTTTTAAAAATTATTAATTGAAACAAATTAAGTTCATTTAAATAAAATTTTGATTATTTTAACTTTAATTTAAAATAAATTTAAGAAACAATAAATTAAAATTAAGTTTTTAATATATTTTTATTTTATATTTTAAATTTTAAAATATTTAGTATTACTATATATTAAGGATTATTGATGGAATTTAAACTTAAACATAAAAATTATTAACTATACATTAAATTATTAATTAATTTAATTAATTAATTTTAAATTAAATTAAATGATAATAATTTTAACAGTTAATCAACCAAATGTATAATTAATTATTCAAATTAAATTTTAATAAATTAATTAATTTGATTTTAACTTAATAATGAACCGTAATGTAAAATATATTTTAAATTTTGCAACTGATCATAAATTAATTCTCGAAACTTTGTCGAGTAGACCAAAAAGAAACGACGCCGTTCACCATTTACCCATTTAACGTTATCTTCTGTCCAGTCTCCTCCTATATATATCCCGAGCCCACACTGCAAGAAGGACGCTTAACATTAAACCCTAATTTTCTTGCATCAATTTTGTTTTCTCGAGAAACAAACATTTTCCTCTGATCTCTAATTGCCTTCAATTGTCAACGAACTCTAAACTATCATTCAATCTTATCATAGCATTTTTAATAAATTCTCGTACATTTTCTGAATCCACTTTTTTTTTTTTTTTTTTTTTGATTTGGGGGAAAAGGTAGAAAAATGGTGGGAGGAGGAAGCAGAAGGGACGAAGGGTCTGTGGTAATCACTAACACGAACGTGTTCGCGGCTCTCGAAACTCTCAGAAAGAAGAAGAAGTCTGACAAGGACCGACGTTCTAATAAGTCTTCTTCCAAATCTCAACAAGAACCCCAGCCGCAGGTGTTCTGGGTTCCGGCACCTCTTACTGTCAAATCTTGGGCCGATGTGGATGACGAAGACGATGATGATTTTTATGCTACGACTGCTCCACCTCAGTCCGTTTGGGGATCCTCAGAACCTTCTCAAAGTCATGAAGAACAGACAGCTAACGTAGAGGTGAATAGACTTATTGGTTAAACTATAATTTGGCATTTTTTTCTACATCCATTAGTGCAGTTTTTAAAAATATTCATATTTTGAATTTCTGGTTGTTTTTTTGTTGCTATTTGAATGATTGTGGATGATTATGTGATTGGAAATTGTGCCATGAAAGCTTCGTTGTCATCGATGATTAGAAATTGAACTTGAGCAAATAGATTGATGGCTGAAGCTGATAACAAGCATAGTTGTAACTTGCAATGGAATTTAATTTGGGTTATATAAATCGTAGATTGAATTTTTGGTTTTCTACTTGCTGTGCTCAATTTTGAATGCAAGTACTTGAACTGGTAGCTGTGATGCCTGAGATTGCCTCTATTGAGGACCTTTTCTCCCCGGGGTTATGTGTAACACGATAAATCGAACAGAATAAAAATGGGGAGAAAACAGAAGAGTAAGATGTGATCAGAAGAAAATCTCAAGAAGAAACGCTTCTCTGAGAAATGTTCATAGCAGTCAACAACAGGATAAAGAAATGAAAATAACAATCTGGACAAAATAAAGATGCCCTAAGTCAAAACTCAGCGTTTTGCTACCTTTCTCCCAAAGTGCACCGTTTCATTAAACCATATTATTAGCCCAAAACAGAAATTAAAACACTCCAACGGCTATATCAGTTTCCTTCTCTAACAATGGCCTGCTTTTGAAGAACATCCTTGTCCTCAAGGATGGAAATTCGGAAATTGGATCAGCAGTTGATGAAGGACTTCCCACGTAGCATCTTCCGGAAACGAATTGGTTCATTCCACCAAGACTTCAGTCACCGCCCGATTACCTCTCTTCCCAATCCTCCTTTCCAGAATTTTGTAGGGCTCCTTAGCAATCCCTCCATCAGGGCCAATTATTGGCAACTCAGATTGAACCTGGTCCAGACCTACATGTTTCTTTAGTTGGGAGACATGGAAAACTGGATGTACTTTGGAATCAGCTGGTAGTTGTAACTCATAAGCTACCCTCCCAATTTTTGCCTTGATTTGGAAAGGTCCAAACCATTTTGGTGCAAGCTTTTGACAGCTCCTGTGCTTCACCGATTGCTGTCTATACGGCTGCAACTTCAAATAGACCAGTTCACCCACCAAAAACTCACAATCACTCCTTTTTTTATCTGCTTGAAGCTTCATTCGATTCTGGGCTCTTTGGAGATGAAATTTCAGCATTTTGAGGGCTGCTTCTCTATGTTGCATCTCTTTATCCACTGTGGCTACTCTTGAGTCTCCAGATACATAGGGAATATGGCACGGAGGGCTCTGTCCATACAGGGCCTGATAAGGAGACATTCCAATAGCAGAGTGGTACGAAGTATTGTACCACCATTCAACCAAGTGTAACCAACAATCCCATTCCTTGGGCCTCTCCCCTGTCATGCATCGGAGGTATGTTTCCAAACACTTGTTCAGCCTCTCAGTCTGGCCATCAGATTGGGGATGATAAGCAGTGGAAGCATTCACAGATACTCCAAGCTTCCCAAATAGCTCTCTCCAAAAAGTACTCATGAATATCTTATCCCTATCACACATTATGTCACTAGGAAGACCATGTAGCCTAAAAATGTTCTCCATAAAGATTCGAGCAACATCCTTGGTTGTGTATGGATGACTAAGGGATAAGAAATGTCCATATTTGGATAGTCTATCAATCACCACCAGTATGGTGTTTTTCTTCCTGGAATTTGGTAGCCCATCTACAAAATCCATGCTAATCGAGGACCACATTTTTTCTGGAATAGGCAAAGGTTGTAATAAACCTTTGGGATGAATCAGTTCGTCTTTATTCTTTTGACAAATGGAGCACTCTCGAACTTTCTGTTTAATTTCCTTTCTCATTCCTTTCCAATAAAATGTTTCTCCCATCCTCTGGGTTGTTGCTACCACACCTGAATGGTCACCAATTCCACTCCCATGAAAAAATTCCAGAAGCTATTTCCTTAGTTCAACATTATTTCCAACCAGCACCTTCCCTTTCCTTTTAAGGCACTTCCCATTCCACGTATATTTCTTATGCCTGCCAGACCCTTTTTGTAAGTCTTCAATTATCTTCTTAAGGTGATCATCCTGCTGCCATGATTCTTCAATTTTCTTCCATAAATCCGAGCTCATACTGCTCACAGTCATAACCAAACAGTGTTGTTCTTCATTCTCCCTCGGCCTTCTTGACAAACTGTCAGCCACTACATTGTTAATGCCCTTTTTATAGCAAATTTCATAGTCAAACCCCATCATTTTCATGACCCATTTTTGCTGGGCAGGTGTCACAGCTTGGTTTCCTGCTAGGAACTTGAGGCTCTGGTGGTCAGTTTTGATCTTGAAGTGTCTGCCTATCAAGTAAGTTGACCATTTCTTCACTGCTAAAAGCACAGCCAACATCTCTTTCTCGTATACAGATAAGGCTTGATGCCTTACTCCCAATCCCTTGCTAAAATATGCCAAGGGCTTCCCTCCTTGTGTTAAGACTGCGCCAACACCCACATCAGAAGCATCAGTTTCTACAGTAAATTCAGCTGAAAACTCAGTACTGGAGCAGTGCAAACTGCTTCCTTTAATTTTCCAAAAGTTTCCTCTTCCCCCTTAGTCCACCTCCAAGCCCCTTTTTTGAGCAAATTGGTTAATGGTCTTGCTAAACTACCATAACCAGGGATGAATCTTCTGTAGTAACCCGAGATTCCCAAAAATCCTCTTAATTCTCTAATGGAATTAGGTGATGGCCACTCCAATATACATTTCACCTTGTGGCTGTCCATTTCTATTCTCCCATTAGAAATCACATACCCTAGATAATCAATGGTTGTAGCTCCAAAACAACATTTATTCCTTTTGGCAAACAAGGAATTATCTTTCAGAATCCTCAAAACCTCTTCCAAGTGTCTCAAGTGGCTATCCCAATCTGGTGAATATACTAGGATATCATCAAAGAACACTAAGACTGATTTTCTCAATTTTTCCTTGAAAACCTTGTTCATTAGGCTCTGGAATGTGGCAGGGGCATTTGTTAGCCCAAAGGGTATAACCAGGAACTCATAGTGTCCCTCATGAGTCCTGAAGGTTGTTTTATGAATATCTGGTTCCCACATTTTGATTTGGTGGTAACCCGATCTCAAATCCAACTTAGAGAAAACTCTTGCAGCCCCTAACTCATCTAGAAGTTCCTCAATTATAGGCATGGGGAACTTATCCTTCACTGTACATTGATTCAACTTCCTGTAGTCTACACACATCCTCCACGAACCATCCTTTTTCTTTACCATCACAATTGGAGAAGAAAAAGAACTGTTGCTGTCTCTGATAATTCCTGCTGCCAACATTTCTTTGACCATTTTCTCAATCTCATTCTTCTGTGCTAGAGGATATCTGTAGGGTTTAACTTTAATCACTGCAGATTCGTCCAGCAAGTCAATTCTGTGGTCTCGACCTCTTTCTGGTGGTAGTTCCCTCGGTTCCTCAAAAATTGCAGCATACTTCTCCAGTAGCTGATTCAACTGTTCTTGATGTCCATGTTGATCTACTGTCATTCCCAGTTGAGCATTAGTATACAACAATGTGATGCTGTAACAACTGGTCCTCCCCTTCAAAACTCTCCTATACAACCTTGGTTCTGCACACTTCACAGGTTCTGGTTTACACCCCCTTAATGTCACCAGCCCTTGGTCTCTCTTAAAACTCATTTCCAAAGTGGCAAGATTAAAAGCATCTAGCAAGGTTTTCGGTTGTAACAGCTTAACATAAGCTCCTATCTCCAACTTCAGATGATTTTTAAATAGAGAGAGCACATACTGGTCTGGAATTTGTACCTGGTTAATCAAGTGGATGAATTCTTCATAATAATCTTCTACCGAATCCTTTTGCCGCAGAGCCACAAGTTCACCAAATGGGTCCTCAAATCCCCCTGGTGCGAATCGTTCGCGCATCTGATTCAAGTACTTTGACCACCTCATTTGGTAGATATCTCCACAAGACCTCAGTAGGAATTGGTGCCATTGAAGCGCCTTTCCCTCCAAGTGTAACATGACCACCCTGATTTTTGCATTTTCAGGCACGGTTTCTGCTTCGAAGTACTGTTCAAGCTTCAAAAACCAGCCTTGAAAATCGTTACCATCGAACTTGGGACAGAGGAGTTTGTAAGCAAAATTATTGCTTCCCACAGTCTCCTGTCCTTTGGGTTCCACCACCTCTCGTACTGGAGTCTCGACCAGAGGAGTCTGAACCCGAGTTTCTTCATTTCCTAGAGCCGATGAAGGAGGGGTAACCGGTGCTTGCCCCAAAATACTTCCTGGTGCATCGAAGAGACCACTGGTGTCCAAACGCTTACCCAACCCCAATTCTAGCAACTTTTGGAAGTTGGCCATCATCCTTGTTTCCATGGATGAAAACCGATCATCCAAGCTTCCTTCCAAGCGATTGATCTCCGATTGCAGCCGATTAGATTCCTGCCTCCAATCCGCTACTGGAGCCGTATTTTCAGGCGGTGCCTGAGCTTCAGAAGCAGCTGCGGCCATGGCCAACTAACCCCGAGTCTCCACCATAGTTGCCGAGGATGCTGATGGCTCTGATACCCTTGTAACACGATAAATCGAACAGAATAAAAATGGGGGAGAAAACAGAAGAGTAAGATGGGATCAGAAGAAAATCTCAAGAAGAAACGCTTCTCTGAGAAATGTTCATAGCAGTCAACAACAGGATAAAGAAATGAAAATAACAATCTGGACAAAATAAAGATGCCCTAAGTCAAAACTCAGCGTTTTGCTACCCTTCTCCCAAAGTGCACCGTTTCATTAAACCATATTATTAGCCCAAAACAGAAATTAAAACACTCCAACGGCTATATCAGTTTCCTTCTCTAACATTATGATTTAGTTTCACTCTGCTGCCTGTTTCATGAGTTCATTCATTCTTTTGTAATTCCTATGATTGGATGGCAATAAGTAGACTGGATGATGGAAATTAGTTGCCTTTTTGACAAGCTGATGCATTATTTGTGATCACAGGATAGTGAGAGTGAAGAGGATATTTTAGATGAAGGCGATGATGATATGGAGGAAGATCATGAACAAGAACAAGAGATTCAAGTACATCCAGATCCTGTGCTAAAAAGGGATCTTGAAGTTCCTGTGCCACCCAAAGAGGCAGAAAGGCAACTTTCTAAGAAAGAGAGGAAAAAGAAGGAACTTGCGGAGTTGGAGGCTCTTCTTGCAGATTTTGGAGTTTCACAAAAGGAGAGCAACAACCATGATGAATCACGTGGTAATTTTAACCAACTTGATGCTTTTATTACTTCCTATATTACTCTGTAATTGTTTAATTGCAACAACATTGTTCCTATAATTTCGGTGGAAAATCTGTTAGTTATTCCTACAGTAGAGGTTAGAAAGCACTAGAATGAATTCGTAGATGATTTTTGTTTTTGTCAAACAATATTTGATGATTGAATTTCATGGGATGTATCACACAAGGACTATGAAGCTTGTGAATTGAACTTCAAAGATATGAAATTCTCTCTCAAGTTTGTATATGCATCCATGCATCCTTTTTAAGGTTATTTGGGCTGCTTAGCTAAAAGGTTATTTGGGCTGCTTAGCTAAAAGTTTCTTCTAAGCTGTTTTTTTTTTTTTTTTCCATCTCTTATGGGTACAGATGTTGCACAAGAAAAGAAAGGAGAAGAGGGAGAAAAGAAAGAAAATCCTCCCGGAGAGTCTAAAAGTGCCAAGAAGAAGAAAAAGAAAGATAAATCAAAGGAGGGAAAAGAGATACAGGATCAGCCTACTAGCACTGATGCTGCCAATGTGTCTGATGGAGCTGCTGGGAACGAGCAGGCTGAGGAGGATGCAGCTGCTGTTGATGTGAAGGAGCGGCTGAAGAAGGTGGCATCTATGAAGAAGAAAAAATCTAGTAAAGAGATGGATGGTGCTGCAAAAGCTGCTGCACAAGAGGCGGCGACAAGGAGTGCAAGGCTTGCTGCTGTTGCCAAGAAGAAAGAGAAGAGCAGGTACAACCAACAGCCGGTACGTTAAAATCCCTGATTTTGTTCGACATACATACACATATATATGAACACTTATCTTTTTTCCTTAAAAGATTATCATTTGGTTGTATTTGAGTGACCGTAGGCGAAAATTTTATCTTTTTTCGATTTTTGGATCTTATTGTCGTTCATTTATCATATGGAACACATCATTATGGCATTTCTGTTTTCAAAGTTCTTCATTAGACCACTTATATGATGGCCAAGAGGATAGACATTGCCCACTTCACCTCACGAATTGCATGTACACATCCTGTGTATCAACCTCTAAATGTTGGGTCATGAAATTGGGATTTGTTCACATGTTTTTATTTTTTTTGTTATTAGTATTATTTAATCTATTGTCGATTAATTTTGATTGGAACTATAGAGCCTTTACATGGGACAGTCCTTCGTACTTAATTTGTTCCATTTATAATATCAAGATTATTATATTGATGGCAATAAAGATGTATTAATTTTATTTTGGAAACTATGATAAATTAAACAATGTAGGTGAGATAAAGATCTATTAATTTTATTTTGGAAACTAATGATAAATTAAACAATGTAGGTGAAAGATGTCATTTGTAATGTATTTTTAGGTGTAAGATATTTTTTCTGAATTAGCTAATCGTGATTACAGTAATATCTGTTTAAGAATATAATCTTTACTATTTAATATTGATCGTTCAATCATTGGTGTTCGAACCCATGACCTCTAGGAATAACAATTGTATTTAATTTATTATCAATTCTTAATTTGAATGCTCTAAATTAGATGATTCAATTTGAGCCTAAAGAGTCGAAAAGAGTAGTTTGTACACTTAAAAGAGGAAAAAAATTAAACACCTAAAAGAATAAAACAGTTTAAGTAAGTACCTAAAAGAAAAACGTGATAACTTTAATATTTATTTTGGTATTAAATTTTTAAATTTGATGTATATTAATTTTTATTCAAAAGATTATTTTGATTACCATCCTATAAATCACTAATGTATCTTAACCATTTACGTATAAAATATTTTAATACATAAATTTTCTAAGTACTCTAGCAATTTTAAGGGTCAAAGGTTAAATTTATTGTTAAAATTTTAAAGTTTAGGACTTAAAATTCATAATTAAAATAGAAAGAGTTGTGTACTTTTTTTTATATAAATTTTATGCATCAATATATTATATATATATATCAAATTTAAAAGATTTTTTTTTATCTAAACTCCTCTTCTCCTCCTGTCATCCCTCATCACAATGCTCTGCATATAATCTCAAAACTGCTAAGGAAAGCATTAATGAAACTCTCACAAATGGCACTTCATTTTATTCAAACACCAAATACACCTTAAAGCAACAAACCTGAAGACAAAACCAAAGGGATGACTGAAAACAACATACTAAACAGAACAAAGCAGAAGGAGACTAAAATGACTGAGCCTATCAAAGAAAACTGAATGAAACTGAAACTCCTGAAAACAACCAAACATTATGCCATGCCCGATAACAGACAATATTTTTGTCTACTTCAAACAGCATCTGTAAAGCTCAACCAAATTTCTATGGAATGACTCTTCAGCTGATCGGTTATAAGAGTTTCACTGTTCAGTATAAAAGGAAATGATTAGAATGGCTTGTCACTCCGTAAGGGGGGAGGGGGGGATTTTGATTATTTCAGCTTAGATTTGGTAGAGCTCTGCAGAGGCTTTGCAATTGGTCGAGCAGGGGCAGTTCTCGTAACTTTCTTCACGTCATACTTGATCGATGACAAGGCACAAATTAGCGCAAGCACCATTGTTGGATATACATATACAGATTTTGTAGGATCAGTATTTGCTGGCTTTCCTATGATCCCTTCCTTCACGAGACCCCATATTACAAGGAGTGTCCCGAACATGCTCATTCTTCCAGGTTTTAGAAGTCCCACAAGTGCTCCTGCCACGCAGAAGTAACTTCCTGCCAGAACCTGTACAAGAACCGGATAAACGAGATGAGGTTCCAAGATAATTGCATTTTCAACAGGGTTGGACTTATGGAAAGAAACACAATTTTGGATGACTATTGTGGAAAGTAGGGTGAAGACTATGAAGGAAGAAAATAAGCTTGATTTAAGAATAAAATCGAACCGCTCAAGCTCATTTGATTAGGCTCAAATAAGCTTGTTTGGCGAGCAAAGAATGAGCTCGATTCTATACTCAAATTGGAAATTGAATCGTAGAATTTTCAATACTAATAAAAAAAGCTCAATTAGGCTCACAAGATATTCAAAATGGAAGTTAGTATATTTGAACTCGACTAGCTCAAGCTGCTCGAATTCATGCTTGGTTTGACAATGACCAAATCTAAATCATGTTTTTTGAGCCAAAACCAAGTAGCTTTTGAGTTTAGGTATCTTGTTTACATTCCTAGAGACAATTCTCAAACCCAAATAATGCTCAGCTTTAATGGCGTTTAGTTTGAAAATACCTTATGCAGGGACCATTAAGATTACATATATGCTTCAAGGTCTACCATTAACATATGAGTAAATTTCTTCATACAAATAATGAAAATGCTTAAAACTAAAAATTAGGAAGGTAAAAATGTCAAAGATAAGAACCTCTAAGCGCTGAAGCTCGGGTACTGGAGACGATTCCTTTATACTGGTTAAGTTATAGATGTTTAACAGGTTGTCCCAGCTTGGAATAGTCATGTTCTTGGCAAGGCCATTGGTAATGGCTCCTGGAAAGAGGATTGCCTTTATCACAGGTACAGGAAAAACATCACTTGCAATCAACTGGGAAGATGTGACATGAATTGGAGTTGAGCACATTCCGGATCTGCAAGGTATCCTGCCAAAGGAGAAAAGATGATAAAGAGACCAAGTTCTATTTTAATCATCTATATGTCTATAAATCAACAAGATCATTGAAAAAGAAAAGAGGAGTGTCATTATCAATTTCTGACAACAAATAATGAACAAGCCGACAACGTATGAGTGAGACCTATTCGAAAATGGGAAGAACTGGTTTTGCTAGAGTATAGAGAGCTTAAAATAACACAATGAAACATACTATATTGCACAGAACAATCAGGCAGAGTACATGTACACCACTAGACAAGGGTCCTGACAAAACAGAAGCTTGCAACTTTGCGCCATTTTGCATCTTGGAAATAAAAATAAGAATCGTGTTTTAAGGAACAAATAAAAGTTTTATAGTGATTAAGGAATAAAAAATACAAGACATTGTCCAAAAGCTAAAGAAAAAAGAAAGAAAGATCATACACCTAAGTACTAAAGGAAATGATCCCTTCCTGTATAGAAGCCGAAGCCTAGCAAAAACAGATTGATCCCCTAGGAATAAAAGCTGAAGCAAAGGAAAGAAGGAAAAGCCCCATAAGTAGAGGGATCAATTCCATTACACTAATCCATATTTTCTGGAAAACACAGCAAAACAACAGAAAACATTTTATGCAAAATCATAAAACAATAGAAAATAACAAAAATCCCAACAATGAGTCCATTTTTCACGAAACAAATGAACCCTTGAATTCTTTCTCAAAAAGAATGAACCCTTGAATTCATTCAATATTTCCTCAAGGGGACCTCTCCATACCTAGTGAGTGTTTTGTAACCCATGGACATATTGTTAGACACACAAACTTCCTCTGTAGAGCAAGTAACATTCAAGACATTGCTCACTTTGGTTAACAAATTCACAATCATAGGCTCCCTTTGGACTAGATTTACTAAAACATTTTTCTCTAGCATTAGAAGAAGTGATGGTGATGTGAAGATTCAGTTTATTTTCAATGTGATCATCGACGATGATTAAATCATCATTCAAATTCCAAGATGTCCATCAACTAAATCCAAATCTTTGAATATGTGAGCCACTCTCGTTAACTTCGGAAATGGTTTTTTTTCATACCAGTGAATAGGCAAAACTCTGGGGGATTCACGTTTGCAGTGAATAACACTGGATTCAAATGCAGAACACCACTATGCATTTATGCTCCACTCTAGGATACTTTGAACCTTGGAGAACCTTTTGAACAACCTTAAAAGCCCTCATCAGTTGGCTAATTCTTTTAATAATGATATATCCCCAAACCCCAATAGTCAACCTCACAACAATTTATCATATAAACAACATTATTACAAGATCCACTTAATAGCAGAATTAGTTTCCACATTTCATAGCTTCTCCTTGGTGTTTCCTATTAAACCACCTTAATGAAATAGATTCTACAACTAGGTGCTCAAAACAAAATGAAGAACTCTGAAAGGAAAGAATGCAACTAAATACAGACCCCAAACCTAGGCATGGCTAAAAAGAACATCCGAGAGAGAACAATAAAGCAACAAATCAACCCAAAAGTCGAAATATCCAAAAACCCAGATGCTAAAACATGAAAAAATGGTAAAATTCAATGATTAAACGATTGAAAAACAACTTAGGAAAAAGGGTTTGACCTGAAAAGTGGGATCTGAAGGAAGATAAGGAAGAAATAAATACGAGATGAAATCGAGGAGATGTTGTTGAGCCATCCCCTCCTCGACGGTGTAGAAGCTGCCGGAGTTGCCATTCACAGACCTTATAAAGAAAATCGAAGATTAGCAGAAGCAAAACCCGATGATAATCCGATCTGGAGTATAAATCTTCGAAGACGATGCGTTTTCAATGCATAGAACGACGTCGTATGGTGCGCACCACCAACCGCTGCTCTGTATGACAGCAGTACTGGATCGAAAGCTTTAGACAACGACGCACGAAAACGACACGAAGATGAAAATACGAAAAGTGTAAACTACAATCAAGGTCCTTTGATTATATGTTTTATAATAAATAAGTTACTTTTCTTTTAAAATTTACAAATAGATACTCAATTAATATATTGTTACAAACATATCACTCCGCTTATAAATATGTTAATTTTTTGGGTATAATAATAGTTTTAGTCGCTCAAACTCATACATTTTATTATTTTTTCCTACTAGAAATGATTCAATAGATTCAATTATTCATATTTAAATTTTTATCGGTTTAGTTTTTTGTGTGATACTTTAAAACATGGGTGGAGCCATAATTTAAGATTGAGAGTAAATTTATAAATAAATCATTAAAAAATAATATAGATTAAAAATAAAAAAATTTTGGGGTGAAAAACGATTGTCCCTCTTTGCCCTCGATCTCACACTCAAGTAGCTCCATCCCTACTTTAAAGAAAGCAATTCAATTATATCAAATCAATAATTCGATAATTGTATTATGTCAAAGGATAATAATGAGTCTAACCGACTCACAAGTTACTCGGGTTCGGTCAACAATCGACTCAAGTGAATTTGATTCGAGACCTTAACAAGATGAGTTCACCCGACTTAAGCTCAACTTGAAAAGCTCGTGAATACGCTCGAAATAATTATATATATATAACACTTCATTTTGTTGGCTTATTATCATAGTTAAATACTTTAAATCTTTCTGGACTTGTATAATTAAAAAAATGTACTATGATTACTTGTGGACTTCAAAAATAAATAAGGTTAACTATTGGAATGATCACTTATATTTTCTTCGGTACAAAATTAGTCATCGTTTTTCAAAAACGACTAATAACATCACGTTTTTGGACGTAAACTTTTGTTTACTCAACTATTTATTGTCGTTAAACATTATTAGTACACTGACCTGACACAATGGAGAAAAATCCAGTGCCTGGAGTAAGGGATGCGAGTCATAATGGTGCAGTAATGGATCAGACTGGTGACAACATGGAGAAAGACAAGATTTTTCCTGCAAAACATGTCTCTTTTAGTGAATCATTTCTTAGGATGAAAGATCATAGAAGACAGACCCAAATACAGTTGACAAGGTTGAAGAACTCTCACTTCTTTGTCAAGATTGCAGAGTCTGGTGAATCTCTCTGGTCAAAAAAGGTGTTGCTGGGACAATTTCTTAATCAAGGTTCTTAATTTTGTTGGCTGATGAGGTGGGAACACCATTTCTTAGTACCTGAATTTCATGTAAAACATAAATACTTAGAAGAAAATAAATTCTTTAAAAATATATAATTTTTAGAAAATTTAAATAAAAGGATAAAAATAAAAAATAAAAATTTAGGGTGAAGGACGATTGCCCCTTCCCACTCAATGTTGTTTCGTGCCTGTCTTGTTAGAAGTTTAGGCCCCTTGGTAGAGTATTTAAAATCGGTCCAGTGAATACCTAATGATCTAATAAATTCAATATGAATACTATATTATTACTTTATTTTTATATATTTTTTATATATTTTTTAAATTTTTTTAATTTTAAACGTCCCTATCTTTGCCGGCCAATCAAAGACATTGCTACTCTTGTAGATTAATGTGGTGAGATTGTGTTTTTAGTAGGCTATATGGTGCAACCTATCCATTTGCTTGTTCTGTATATGGGGTTTTCAAAAAAATCGGTTTCGATTTTTAAATATGAAAGATAAGTGTATAATTATACAAATTGTTTTTATTTCGGTAGTTAAAATAGGATTGAATTAATAACGTTTTTATTGTAACAGATCAACCTCCTATTAATGTTTAATAACAATAAACGATTGAGTAACTAAAAGTTTATACCCAAAAACATAAGTGACCTTATTGATCGTTTTTTAAAATCATTAACCAACTCTATACCGTAGAAAATATAAGTGATCATTATAAACCCAAATAAATATCATCTTTTCTCGAATAGGTTTTTACATGTTATTTTTGAAAACTCCAATAAAAATATTTAAAATCAATTTAAAATTTTAACTCGTCAAACTGTTTATTTCAAGTTCGAGCTCTAATCTAAAATTTTAAACTCAATAAACTACGAGATCAAACCGAGTCCACTAATACAATCTTTAATGAAAGAATAATATTAATCGGTAAGTCGAATATTTGAACCAACTGACGTTATAAAAACACATAATTTCCCCTACTCAAGTAGTAGCCATTAATGACATTACCAATATCACATGCAAGTTTCTTCCCAAATATAATTCTTTCATTTGAACATGGAAATTGAATAAAAGGGTTAGATTGCACCTACAAACTTTATTTTTCATGTTTATAGTGGGAGAAACTCTATAATAAAATAAAAATTTTATCTTTTTAAAATTTAAATTTAAAAACTAAATAAATTTTATTTTTTTTAATATTTAATCTTACTCCGTCCTTGTCCTCGTGAATATATTTTCTTTAACATTGTAGGGAAAAAATTTATCTTATCAGCTCAATTAATTAATTACTTATTGTATTTAAATATTATATAAAAATACGTAAAGAAAAAATAGTTTTATAGTAATATCAATTATTTTCTTAAAAAAATATTCATTATTTTTAACTGAATTGAAATAGGATTAATTGTTGATAAATGATAATCAGTTAATCGCCTACCATTGGGAACACTGGCAGAACAGTGTGGTCCCGATTCATTCCCATTCTCTCAATTATCTCCCAACCGTCCGATCAATTCTCAATAAACGACTCCCTTCCTTCCACGCTTACATCCCATTAGCCTTTGATTAAGGAAGCACCTCATGGCTGGCATATCTCCACGCTCACTCGTTTACATCCCTTGGATTCAAAACCAATCCAAGGGCTGATATTCTTTCTGCAACACTGCAACACTCTTGTAATTTTGTTCCACTAACATTAATATCCCGATTTTCTTCCCATAACAAAGAGAAAAAAATCTCAATCTCTCGATTTTTTTGAAGTTAATTTTTGTATACGAAGAAATGCAAGAACAAGGAACGAGTTCAATTGCAGCTAATTCCTTGCCTTCAAGCAGTGAAAGATCTTCAAGCTCCGCACTTCAAGTGGAAGTCAAAGAAGGTAAGTTTTTCGTCTTCGTCTTTCCTTTTTCTAAAGCTATAATTTCGTTGAATTTTTAAAAATTTCAAGATTAGTAAAGTTATCGTTGATTCCATTGAAAAATCCGATCTGTGTTTACTTGTTCTCAGCTATAATCCGCCTTTCGAAATGGTTTATGTGAAGTTCTCAGCGTTCTGAGGTTTACTTGTTTTGTTTTTGTTGATAAATTGCATCGAGATCAGCCGCATTTTCGTTGATTCCATTGAAAATCCGATCTGTGTTTTTGAAGGCATGGAAAGTGATGAAGAGATCCGGAGAGTTCCTGAGATTGGAGGGGAAGCGTCGGCATCTCAGGCAGGAGGTCGAGAATCCGGTTCAGTTAGCCGGCAGGATCGGGTTCAGGCATCGGGGGAGGGTGGTCACAGGAAGAGAGGGAGGAGCCCGGCGGACAAAGAGAACAAGCGCTTGAAGAGGTAATATTTGGCGTTTGGGAACCGTTGAGTTGGATTTTAACTTTCTGCCCTTGTTTGTGGCATTTGATTCATTTTGATGTATTTCCTTGAGAAGGCTTCTGAGGAACAGAGTATCCGCTCAGCAAGCACGGGAGCGGAAGAAGGCTTACTTGAGTGAGCTTGAGAGCAGAGTTGGTGAGTTGGAGAAGAAGAACTCCGAGCTTGAAGAGAGACTTTCCACGTTGCAGAACGAGAATCAGATGCTTAGACAAGTAATTCACTTTCCCTACACCCACCATTACATCACCATCATTTTCAGTGTAATTCAATTCTCCTTTAGAATATAAGCAACTAGCATCGCCATCAGCATAACTGCTTGTATCATCACTTTGAGTAATGGTATGAAACACTATAATCTGCCTCAGAAACCAATGCGGATTAAGTTGGAGTTTAGGGTTTAAAGTTTTTTGTTGTTGTTGCTGAATGTGCAGATAGTGAAGAACACGACAGCGGGCAGGAGAGTCGGGAATGGTAGTTCAACTGCAGCAGAAGGAACGGTTTAAGTTGTGTCCATGCCGGGTATAGACTTTCTTCACAACAAAAATCATAAAATTAATTCCCCACAAACACACTCTTAGTATTAACAATGCAAACGTGACAGTGTAACCTTAGCTCTCTTCCTAATCATAATCTAAATTATTTAGATAAATATTCTTTTTTAGCTTACTAAAAATAAATTCTTGTCTAATTCAACTCAAATTTAAAAATCATAATTAATTCAACTAAAAATTTTATTTATGATTAATATTTATATATTAAATGAAATTTTAATAAACTTTATTATCGGGGGTTTAATACTCATTATAAATATAGAATTTGGAGAAAGTATTATACGGAACGCTATTTTAAGAATATAATGTAAATTTTTTTGTCTCTAATCTTTATTCATCTATTTTATTTTTTTAATCACAATAAATATTTTTTTTTGTATAAAATAATCGCGATAAATTAAATTTGTTTTCTTCTTATCGACTCGGTCAACATAAAACTAGCATTTAGTGAAGTTTGTAATTTTGTTTACATAAAATGCTAGTTTATTCTAAACTGAAATAAAAAATTTATCTAAAGAGTCTTAAAAATATTATTTATTTAATTGATTATTTTTAAGGGAATATTTGAATGATTAAGTGTTTTAAATTTAGGGTAAATTATATAATTGTTCTTTTGATTATGATTAACTTTTTATTGAGTTTTTTCTATTATGGATCCATATATAAGTCTTCAATTATTTATGACTAATAAATCAATTTAATTTTATTAAAAATAAATGATTGATGATGTGATTGTTAATAAAATTTATATAATAATTAATTTAACTTTTAATATTTATATTTTGTTTAATTTAAGTTTAAATTTAAAATTTTAGTTCTCAATATTTAAATATTATTTTATTTTAATTCTTTAAATCCAAGAAAAAATAAAATAAAAGATAAAAAATTAAATCTGTAATTATATATATTATTAACTGTCCACCATTAGTCATTTATTTTTAATAAAATTAAATTGATTTATTAGTTACGAAGAATCAAAAGACCTGTTTATAACTTTTCGTAATCAGAGAATTTAACAAAAGAATTATATCACAAATGACTATTTACGTAGTCTATCCTTTTACGTTAGTTTGCGTCATAAAAACAAGGCAAACATAAAATGGACACTCACGTTTTGAGGTAAGAAAATAAAAAATTAAAAAAATTCAAATGCTTTTGAGGAATAAAAAACTTATTCCCTTAACATGCTCGTTAATTATTTATAATAAAAAATCTTTCATAAATTAAGTGAATATTTTAAAAATATATTGAAAATTAATGAAAATATTCATATAAAGGGATCGTATTATCCATTGATTATTCTACTATAAAATTTAAAAATAAATTAATAGGAAAACAAAAAAATCTTTAAAGATAAGGATGATTGTTCTTTTTAATCCCATTTAGTTTCGTCCTTATTCTATTCAGATTATGATCAGAGACAAATTTAGGGATACAAGCTGAGATTATGACTATTTTTTGTTTTCTTAAAAAGATTTTATAAGATGACATTTGTTAATATCTTTTAAAATTTTGGACAATATACACCTTATGCTTACACAATTTATTATAAAATACAGTATCTATACGAATATTTATAGATTAGATTCTGAATAAATTAACTATATGATTGATTATTATTACTTTTTTTAATAATCAAAGATGTGTATAACTCTACCTTCTTCAATTTATAGATTAGTTTCTGAATAAAAAAATCTTTTTCTTGTTTTATTTTAATAAGAATTTATATTTTTTTGTCTTTGTGACACGTTTTTTTTCTGTCCTTGTGGCATGTTTTTTATTTTTATTTTGGGGTTTGATTTGTCTGTCTTTATAGCATGTTACAACATACCCTAGCGATCGATTGTTATTCGCACAAAGATTCAATCGATGCTAGTTTCTGATTTATTGTTTTTGTCGGTGGTCACTTGGAAAGACTTATTCCCACTTAGTTGTTGGTTGTTTGCCGATAAAATCAGTCCTGGGTAGCGGTACTTTTTGCACGACAGTTTGGATCGCCTACAACTTCTTCTTCCTTCACCATGCGTCGCGTTTGTACAAAGACAAAGAGATTCATAAAGCTTCGGAATTTAGTTGGTATGCTTATTTCTATAGGAATTTTATTTTTCTTTGTTTTTGAGTTATAAGAATTTTTGAATTTTTTAATTCAATTACTTTTTGATTACGATGTAATTATAATTTTTTATGGATTTGATAAAAATTTAATACAATTTATCGAAAAAAGGGGGGGAAATATTCTAAACCGAAGACTTTTGCTAATTATGATTCATAATGACCCATTAAAAATACTTTACACCCATAAAATTGGTGATGTTTTTGAATGAATGTCAAAACACCAGGCTTATTTTTAAACAATTTCCATTAAGGCTAACCTCTTTGATTTAATTCCGGATAACCCGGCCCATGTAAACAAAATTCGTTTTTTCGATATCTTTATCTACTTCTTACACTTAAAATTCATGTTTATGATTTATGATTTAGGGTTAGAGTTTAAAATTTTTAAAGTAGAATATATTATTTAAATTTTATAATTTAAAATTATAATTAGATATTTTAATGTTAAAACATAAAAATACACACATAAAAAAAACAAATGATTTTAGTTTTTTAAGATGTTTCATTCTCTCATTTTTAAAACTTACTTTCATTATTATAATCTTTAATATACAAGAATAGAGATGACAATTTAATCCGAATATAATTTGATTTAAAAATTTTAAATTTAAATTTGATTACAAAAATCTAAATTCGTATCCAAAAAAATGTATGAGTCTTAATAAGAGGTGACTCGGATATGAATATTATCATAATCTATCCAAATTCGATCCAAGTTCATGTTCACCAAATCTATTCTGAGCTCGAGTCAAAATATTTATGATTTTTTTTATAAAATCATTAGTATAGGGTAGAAATCAGGTTGGGGAGAAACGATATTTTATTTTTTATTTTTTCTAACACTTATGGGTATAATTTCAGGAAATTCACATTCAACACTATTAAACAAAATTTATTACTTTATTAAAAATATAGGATTAATTTTAATTTACAAGTCATATTTTATTTTTTTTATTTTGTTCGTTTCCAACACAAATGTCATGTGTCACGGACCGTGAGTCGTGACTACGCGGGACCGAGCGAGATGCTTTCTGGTGGTGCGTAAAGCTTGGGAGCGGGATTGCATTAAGATTGTAATACGTGCTGAGCAGCCGTCCTATCTAGGATGGGCGCGCTGATCGTGCACCACACTGGTCGGGAGCTGTCCCCGCTTCCCTGATGAGCCCATGAGAGGGCGAAACCAGTAAGCATCGGAGATCGTAAAGGCTGATCCTCGGACATGCGAGTGTCCCGAGGTGCCGCACGGGTAGAAGTCCCTGCGCGAAAACTCTGACCCCGTGACATATGGTAGTAGTATTCAACTACGAAGTAAATAAAAGAAAAGCAAACTATGGAGACAAACTATTTTAATACTACTACCATAGTTTGTCTATAATTATTTTTACAGATACGATTTGTTATTTTAACAAATCGAATATAATAATTTTTATTTTCGGTTTTATTTAAATTTTAGCGATAAAATTATCATTGTCCCTACGAATAAAGATTTCATTTTTTTCTCGTTATTTTATTGATTTTTTAAATTAATATTATAAAAAAATATTACAAGTCCTCTTCGAATATATGAGTCCATCTGTGATGTTGAAGCGCCATTTCTTGGTGGGTCATAAGTTTATGTCTCATTTCTTATAACGTGGAGAGATTATTAGGTTAACCTTGTTCACTACGTTATCTATAGTTCAAATAATCAGGACTGTTGATTTTTAAATAATTATTTAATAATTATCTACTCATTAAGTTCATGTAGGAAAGAGGTGATGATTCACTTAAAAAAATTAAGATCGACGGGCCTGATTGCTTGGGACCATAAATAACGTGTTGAACAAGTTTCACTTAATAATTTTTATATAATGTGGGTCCATGGAGGTGACATCATAATTTATGTCATGATACACGTCACATAGGAGTGGATTTTTTTTATTAAATAAAAGCTTTGTCATGCAATGATCCGACGCACGAATTACCGCGTGGGAGTTTACCGGATGAAATGGTCGGAGGCAAGACATGTGGGACCCGTATCCAAATTCATGTAGCCGTTAAGGTTTTAAGGGACATTCCAACAGTCATTATGAAGGATTTGGACAAGGGGAATGATGACGCAACAGTTAATCGGTATCTTACGATAAAAAAATATTGCGGGCAGATTTAGAAAACGCTAATATTAAATAATCGTTAAAAATAATTGTATTTTTTTAAATAAAATTTTACTATATATATTTTTATATATATTGGATTTTATATAAAAATATAAAAATTTAGTATATCAAAAAAATTATATTAAAATTCTTATATTTTTTTGATATAAATATTTTTTTTAATTAGTTAATAGTGATTACAGTAGTATATGTTTTAGAATATAATTTTTTATCATTTAACGTTGATCGTTCAATTACACTGCTGATATCACTGGTGTTCGAACCTCTCTTGGCTGAATTCGATTGTTTGATCCACTCAATATTATTATATATATATATAATTACATTAAAGATCAAATATTCATAATAATATTAAATTTATTTTAAATTCAAACACGAATATATTTCATATACATAACTTAGTATTATTTTTAATTTAATTATTAGATTATTTATTTATTTCTAGCATTAATAGCCAATTTAAATATATTTTGAATGTTATATACTATATCATGAATTCGTGCTTGGTTCAATGATAAATAGCACACCATTTATCCACCATATTTAATGGTCAGCACCTTATAGCCAATTAAATGTTTTCTGTAAACTTAAAGTATGACCGCCAACTAATTAAATGATAATTATTATTTTTAAAATAAAATTATATTTAAAATTAAAAATATATAAATAACAACGATTAAATATGTGATTATATTATTTTGTTTCTAATTGTTATATTGTTACTTTGTTATTTTTTAACGATAGATAATTCTATTAGAACCATTTTAATAGTTACGTTTTACATTTGTTAAAATTAAAAGTATAGTGATCATATCGACACTAACCCCATAATTGAATGTCATTTCTGTATTTTCCCAATCATCTATTATTAAAATGGTAAACTACCTAAATTACCATCATACTATAAGTTTAGTTACGGTTTGACCATCATAATTTTTTTCAAAACAATTAAGCCACCGTACTATTAAAATTGACTCAATATGATCACCTCCCGTTAGATAACTAGGACTAAATTAAAAGAATATATAAATAAAAAAGACTAAATATATAACTATATCCTTTTTAACTGTCATATCACCCTATAATTAATTTCTAATGATATATAATATACTGAGTTCATTTTAATATTATGATAGTTTAATTATTTTAAGAAATATATAATAATTAAATCGCGACTAAACTCATAATATACCAGCCATTTAGATAGTTTACCAAAAAAAAAAAAAACTTTAACCGTTACAACTCCTTTACACTTGGTGGGTTATTTTTTTACTATCAATTCTGATAAATTCGAATATCTTTGATTCTTAAATATTGTCTGAATCAAACATGATCAAAATATGAAGAAAAAAAATCAACATAATCAATTAGGCCTGATTTATTTTTCAAGACATACATGAAGAAGTAATTCCTAAAGATAACTCTCACACTCATTTAAAAAAAAAATCTTAAATAAAATATAAGTACCAAAAGCATATACTTTTTTAACTTTAGATACTTTCTAAAATATATATATAAATAGATATTTAAAATTTTATTTATTATAATTTAGGTGTTTAAAATTTACAAAATTATAATTTTAAGTATCTAACCATTAAAAAATATTAGAAGAAAATAATCAATCAATATTCGACACGTGACGTATTTTTAAAATTATAAAATTTTGAAATTTTTGAAGAATTGAAAATTTGAGGCTTTTTCTTAAAATTTAAAAAATCTTATTAATGTCACAAGTCAAACATTGATTAAATAATATGTTTTTAGCACCCGGTTAAGTAACTAAAATTACAACGGTTAAAATTTTAATAATCTATTTTCTCAAAAAATACTTTAAAAACCTAAAATTTAAAAATAATATATTTAAACACCCAAATTTTTTTATATAATATAAAATTAATTAATAATATTATTATGATGTTTTTAATTTATTTTTATTTTGATTCTCAAAATTTTTAGTGAATAGATTTTTTAACAAGATTTTTCTGTATTAGCAGACCGCAAACTCAAAACATATTTAAACAATACTAAACTATACGTTTCTCACTAAATTATCCCGGTTGATTATTTTAATTTCATTTGTTATAATAAAAAGACATAAAGATAATTTTAACTATTAACGTTTATGATTTTTATCATTTTGATCCTCCTTTTTTGGGATAAATTTAGTCCTTAACTATATATTTTTTTGATAAATATCTCATTTTTTAACTAGCATAATGATTAGATAGTTAAAAAAATAAGATATGTCATATATATGTAGAATGATATTTAAAATTTGAGAATGCTTACTAATCTTTTATTTTAGACTTAATTAACTTATAATATTTTATTTGGATTTTAATTATTTTATATTTTATGTTAAAATAAAATTAGATTTTACATGTATATATTTATCATTATCGTAAAAAATTTAACGATAATGAAATGTTATTTAAAATATATTACCACATATATATGACATATCAATATCGTTAAATTTTTAACGGTCTAATCATTATGTTAGTTAAAAAATAAATTATTTGTCAAAAAGACATAGGTTAATAGTTAAATTTATTCCAAAATTAAGAATAAAATAATAAAAATTATAAACATTAATTATTAAAATTATCTTTATACCTAATAAAAATATTATGATTTTTCGAATTAAATAAAAATCTAAAATTAATCAACAAATCTGTTAACTTTAAAACATAATATCCAAATCTATACAATCCAGATCATTATTTGGATTTTTTTATGTCTCCGAAATTTATTCCTCCGTTTCATTTTAAACCTCCAACTCCAAAACAGTTTCCAACGCAGTCAACAATTCGTCCCCATCTCTTTCTCTTAAAACCCGACCTTTCTTCTCCCCAGAATTCAAAACTGGGTTCCCTCTCTGAGTTTTCATGAAAGCAAAATCTACAAAAAAATGGGCGTCGTTTCAAATCGGAACGAACCGTAAAGTTTTCTGCAGAATACTCTCTGTATCATCAGGTACCTGTCGTCTCTTCTTAAACTTTTGCGTTCGTTTTTTGAAATTTGTTTCTGAATCTTGTAGGATTCTTAGTTTAGGGTTTATGATTGTTTCCAATGATCTTGCTATGGTTATGAATTAAGATCACCCAGTACACTTGAATCTCATATACTCACTTTCATTTCACCTGATTTTAGTTCTTCTTTTGAATTTTTATATAATTATTTTATTTCGTTAATGTTTTAAGTTAATATCAATAAATTTTTAACTTATAAATAGGTGTTTAAATTATATATTTTTTAATATAAATATCGAAATAAGTAACTAAACTGTATAATAAAAAATATTATAAATAAAAAAATATAATTATTACGTTCAAAGTAGACTTAATTCTATTAATTTAAATTACATTTTATTAAAAAAAATAAATTTATTTTATTTTTATTTTAACTTAAAAATAATTTAATGATTCATAGAAAAATTACTATACGATTAAATGAAAAAAAACTAGATAAAATATATTTTTTCTGATTAAAATATTATTTTTAAAACTCATTTAATATAAAATAAGTTGTGGTTCATAGTTGTTTATTTTATCTTTTAATTTGTAAGATTAAGTTTTAATTTTTATTTATTAAAATATATAATTATTATTTTTAGTAAAAATATATAGTTTGGGTATCTATTTATAATTTTTTTAGTAATGTTATCTTAAAACATTAATAGAATTAAACTTTAAGCACATATTTCAGCTAAAAAACATTAGACATTTATTTCAAAAAATATATATAGTTCAGACATTTATTTTAGCCGAAAAAATATTATGTACCTATTTCAAAAAAAGTGTATAATTTAGGCACTTATTCTTAGTTAATCTTATATAAAATTGTTCAATTTCTTTAAGGTTTGGGGTTTGAAGTTTGGGTTGGGATTAGGGTTGGGTTTGAGATTAGTCGCAATTGTTGGTGACTAGGGGTGAGCAAAACTCAGATCGACTCGAAAAAACCGAATAACTCGAGTTGAAGCGAAAATACTCGACTCGTTTTGACTCGATTCGAAATTTCATAGACTCGACTCGAAAAAATTTCAAATAAAGTTTGAGTTGTAAAATATCGAATAGCTCAAAATTTTTAGTAATTAAAGGATTAATTTTTAAGTTTGAGATAGTATCATTTTTTTATGATATATACATTGATATATAAAAATATAAAAAAATATTACTACATATGAAAATATATATATATATATATCTTATGATTAGATAAAGTTTAAATTGAAATTATATCATATTATAACATGATAAATAATTATAATTAAATATTTATAGAAACTCGAAAACTCGATTCGACTTGACTCTTTCTTAAACTCGATTCGAACTGAAAAAAATTCAAATAAAGTTTGAATCGTAAAATACGACTCGTTAACTCAAATAACTCGAAATTTTTTGACTCGACTCGGCTTGATTGAATACTCACCCCTATTGGTGATGGATAATGTGAGTTAATGTGAAAAGAAAAAAGGAGTTAAGAGTTTTTTTTTTTTTTGGAAAAACAAAAATTTATAGTTTTAATTTAAATATTTTAGATTACGATTAAATCGATAAATTTTATACCAAATTGATAGGAATATAGAAAATTTTAGAACTAAAATTGATATTATCTGAATTAAAAAAATTTACGCCAGCTTCTCCATTAAAGTTTTAATGGTTGAGTATTAAAATAAAACAAAAATATAACGTTAAATATTATTTTATTAAAATAATTAATTAAAATAAAAATATGAATATAGATAAAATACTATTTATATCAATTTCATCAAATATCTAAATTTTCTCCTCAAATGGTAATAGCAGTTATAAATTTGACACAATAAAAACGTGTCATGGGTCAATTTAAATTTCTGATTATGGTAATTTTATAAATGCAATAAAAAAGCTACTAAATTTCTGATTATGGTAATTTATTTTTAATTGGTAATTAAGTGTAGATATATATGAGAAATTATGACGTGGGACGATTCTATAATATAATTTCTCGATTTATTGGATTCATAACCAAATTCTACATCTGGTTTTGCACTCTTTCTTGACAAAGTATTTTCCACGCTTTTCAGGTGAATCTGTGTAGGAGAAACCATAATTTATCTTTCAGAATTCTGAAACAATTCTTATTAACGTTGTATCTGAATTGCTCTAATCCGACATGGCTGGAACCTCTGCAACTCTGCCGGTTCAAGAACTGGACGTTGCAGTTCTAAAAGAAACGCTTCGGTCTCAACATCAGCTTCTTCAGAAGCTATATTCTGAACTGGATGTTGAAAGAGAATCCTCGGCCACTGCTACGACCGAATCTCTGGCGATGATTCTGCGGCTGCAAAGCGAGAAGGCGGTAATAAAGATGGAGGCAAGCCAATACAAGAGATTGGCTGAAGAAAAGATTGGTCATGCTGAGGAATCTCTTGCAATTTTTGAAGAACTTATGTATCAGAAAGAAATGGAGATCTCTTCCCTTGAGTTCCAAGTTCAGGCTTATAGGTATAAGCTTCTAAGCTTGGGGTGTGATGATTTGAATGATTTCGAAACGCAGTTCACATCGAACCGATTTGGAGAAAGAAATGATGGATTCATTGGAGAAAAAGGTATTCAATCTACAATTACAAGACTCAGTTCTTTGCCTGCACGTTTACCAGTAGATTTCTCTTCAAAGAAGAATACTAATGGTGGGGAAAGCATTCAGGCGCCGTTGTGGAGTTCGTGTTCGAGCATGGATGCCGGAAACTCCGACACGGTAGTTCGTGCTCAAGGCTTGGGTTCGAGGAAAAGTTCGGTAAATTCAGCAGCTGGTGAATTCAAGTCTTACTTGGAACAGATCAGATTGTTGGATGAAAAGGTGAAACAGATTGCAGACTGTAGTAAAGAAGTTGGTCCAAAGAAAATTTCAAATGCCAAGGAAAAATCAGTGTCCTTAAATTCTAGCTCATTGAATGAATGTCATGAAGATTCAACAGAATTGTGCATTTCAAGTTCTGCTTTTTCCTCTAGTGTTGTTCATGATATATTTGAAGTTCCAGTTATACATGAAGTTCCTGAAACCAGTGCAAAAAGCAGAACTTGCTTTGATGGGGAAAAGTGTACCGGTAAGTCGGCTTTGGAAAGCGATGATCGGCTTACAAAACCGGATTTGATACCGGAAGATAACTCGGGTTTAGCTCCTAAATGTGAAATTGACTGGATAAAGATGAACAGCTTTCTTAGTGCAATGCCAGAGGGGAAATTATGCAAGGCTAATGACTTGCCTGCTGAACATGGAACTGAATTCATTAAGGTAAATAAGTTGCTGATTACAGCTGCTGACTACAAATCTGCTCTTGGTCACATAGCCGCCGGCATTACCGACCATCAATCTGAGTTGAAACAACTTAGCCTGAGAGTAGAGAACCTTGAGAGTGGAAGAAGCAGTACAAGGCATGAAATAGTAGACAGTAGGGAAGAGGAACTGAATTTGTTGAAGGATCTAAGAGAGCAGCTGAATTCAATACAATCTCAGATCCAAAGTTCGAAACCAAAGAATCCGTCCTCTCATTCGAACGAGGTGTCTCTAGTTCCTCTCACAGAGGTATGACTTTGATCTGCTTTTAAGCATCAATGTGCACATGATTTTTCTGCCTTCTGTGTTTCATTATGTTTTGCATTCCTTTTCTTCAAAGCCTGATCATGTGACCATCTTATGTGCACAGGCAATGATGTACTTTTGGCTGTAATTAAGCATATGATGCTGGAATCAACTCAAACAAGCTCCACTGATATCAAGGCAGGTTGGTCTGAAATTTGTGTCTTTGATTTCCTTGCAAGTGTTGTGATAAAATAGATAGTTTTTTTTTTCTTCTTAGTTCTTTTAAATGAGATTGTTTTTCATATAAAATGACCATGATGCATAATTATAGGTTTGTTTCAGCTTTTCCATGTATGTATTTCCTTCCTGGACTCAGTAGTTGTTGATAATATGCAAAATATGTCTTCCATTACTTCTCATGGCTTTGTTGAGTTGATTTATTGAATGCAGTGGCATGCATTGACAATAAGCATAACTTGGATGCCTAGAACCTCAAATTCTTTGCGAAAGAATAACCGAGCGAATAGGAGAGATTATATCATGAACCCTTTCTACCACGCTATCCGTGATCCATGCAATCAAGCTCGTTTATCTTTAAGTAGTTATCTAATAACTACTCGCTTATTAATTTCATGTAGGAAAGAGGTGATAATTCACCTTAAAAAATATGGAATAGATAAATTTGATTGGTTGTGACCACAAATGACGTGGTGAAAAGGGTTTATGATATAATTTTTCAGAGAATAGTGTTAAATTACGATGCAATCATGATATTTTTTTTCTCATAAACAACTATAATTTTAAATATAATTACAATTTATGGTGTTGTGACAATCTCAAAAATTGTTACGATGTGATTGTTGTGTTTTGCGGTGTTGCGACTATTTAAAACCCTGAATTTTAACGAGGTAAACTCCGAGAGATTTTACTATCATATTTAATAAAATTTCAGGGGTACTATGTTTTCTATAGGGGCTTTTAATCTTCCTTGGGGTTGAAAGTATTGGGGGTTTTAACGGGGCCCTTTTTCTGTTAACCCTCATTTTTCATGCAACGACAATAGAAACAAAATTTTCAGGTCTTAGTTTTTAGAGTTTAGGGACTTATATTATGGATTAGGATTTATGGGTTTATACTTTAAGGTTTAAAGTTAGAATTTAGGGTTTATGATATATATTACAGGGTAATATAATTCATTATTGAGATTTTAATCTATAAACATAATTTTTATCTTAAACCCTAAATTCAAACCATAGCCCCTAAATTTAAAATATTTAATCTTAACTCCATCAACCTTAAATTCTAAACTAAATATCTAAACACTAAAATTAAATATCTAATAAAAAACATTTTATTTTTACCGGTGTGTATAAAATAATTATCTTAAAATTTTATTAAAGTACCTAAAAAAAGTGTCATCTATGTTTTAAAACTTTCTTCAAAATTTTTACTTTGATCAAGAATTCAATGAAAAATTACATTTTTTGAAAATAAAACAAATGAAAAATAACCTTTGAGCTGCAACCGACTAACTATATGTCTAATCATATTTATCTTCGATTTATATTTTTATTATGATCTCGATATATTTTATAACTCAAAACTTTTAAAATCTAAATATTTTAATCTAAATATAAAATTTATGTTTTAAATTAATTTAACTTTTAAATGGTACAATTCAGGTCTAAAAAAATATTTTAATCAAACACGATCAACATTCCACGCGAAATCACAAACCAAAAAAAACAGCAGAATTTTTTTTTCTTTTATATTTTCTTTTTAATTTTTTATATTCTCAAACCATTTCTTCTGCTTTCCGTACGATTTAAAATTTAAATTTTAATATATTTTATTTTAAAAAAATAATTATGATTTAATTCTTATAATTTTAAAAATAATTAATAATATATATTAATATATATAATTAATGATACATATAAATATATGACATTTAAAGATATTTTAATTTTAATTTATACATAAATTTTGTCAAGGATTTTTATTTAAATTTTTTTATCTTATCTAAATAACAATTATTTTAGTAATTATATTATAATTACTGTACAATATCCGAAACCCCAAACATATCTAATAAATATTAGTCTATCTATCTCATAAAATTTATTTATTTTTTAAATTATCACACTTAAATTGTTTGATTGAAAAACTTAATAATTTTTATTAGAGACATTTTTTTCTCCTTTTATTTTTCCAACAAAATAAACTTTAACTCTTAGTGAGTGATAATAGGGGTGTTTATTTGGTTAAATCGGTTTTGGTCGGTAGCCGAACTGAATTAACCGAAATTTTAAATTCTTAATCGTTAACGGAATCGAATTTCCTTTAGCCGAACTAAATTTTTTTCAGTTAACTAATCGAATTTTTCAAAATTTATTATAAATTTTAGTTAAATTATATAATAAGTCACTAAATTATACTAAAACAATTTTATAATCACTAAAATTTTATTTTACGCTAATTAAATAAAAAATTAGTTATTATTTTATAATTTAAAAAATTAATGAATATTTTATAATTTTTAAAAGTTAAATGACTAAAGATAAATATATAATATATATAATATTTAATATATAATGATTTTGGTTAATTCGGCTAATTAACTGAATTCAAACCCAATTAATCAATAACCGAATTTTCAAAAAAATAATCGTTAACTGAATTTATCATTCAGTTCGATCGGATAAATCAGTTAAAACCGAATAATTCACACCCCTAAGTGAGGCTCCTACCAAGAATTTTTTACATATATAATATCTTAAACATGAAACTTGCTTAAACGGAATCAATTTGTTTACCACTTAGATTAATCCAAATTCAATCTAATTTAGATATTAAGGATACCCTATTAATTAATATTATGAAACTGCATTTTTATAGAAATTTAAAAATATATATTTTTCATTGCTTCCCTAAAAAAATGTACAATCCTCATTTCTTTTTTCTTTCCATTGCATTTTCCCCTATAATGGAAAAAAGAAGCTCCTAAATTAATATAAAAAAACAAGAAAATAAATTATACTATATCTTTGCGGTTATAACCATAGTACGATAAATACCATTTAACAAATTTTTTCAACCCGGTTTGCAAATCGGTGGTCGGTTTATACCCGAATTCTCTTCGGGCCAAACTAATATTCGCATGAGTGAACGGAACGTCGCCGTTTCCGGGCATAACCACGATCTTCCTCTTCGCTTTCGTCTTCAGAAGTTTCTCCAAAATATTCACCAGCGTCGGAACCTTAACCGGCGACGTATTCCCCAGATTGAAGTTTCTGTACGGTGCTGGACCACGTTTCTTCCCACCGGAACCGGTACTTTCACCGGACGTATCCAACGATCCTAAACAACCTTTCACGATATCATCGATGTAAGTAAAATCTCGTGCCAAATCTGCCTTGTTCTTCCCTCTGTATATCGTGATTGGCTTCCCTTGTAAAATATTTCTCGTGAACGAAAAATAAGCCATATCGGGTCTTCCCCATGGACCATAAACGGTGAAGAATCTTAACCCGGTGATGGAAAGACCGTAGATGTGATTATATGTGTGGGTAATTTCTTCGCCGGCCTTTTTCGTGGCGGCGTATAAGCTTGCCGGTCGGTCGGTCCGGTCTGATTCAGAGAAAGGGACATTTTCGTTTAACCCGTAAACGGAACTTGAGGATGCCCATACAATAGCCGGCTGTGGATTAGCCGATTTACAGGTTTCAAGAAGCGTAACGAGACCGGCGATGTTGCTGTGAACGTAAGAGTTAGGGTTTTCCATGGCGTACCTGACTCCGGCTTGAGCCGCCAAATGCAAGACGTGAGTGAAAGCTACGACGTCGAAAAGCATAGCCAATAGTCCGGCGTCATTCAGATCACCTTCCACGACCAAAATCCCTTGTCTGTTGAGCAGCGATTCCCTGGCCTTTTTCAACGAAGGATCGTAATAGTTATTGAAATTATCGAGCCCTACGACGCCGTCTCCGCGTTTCTTGAGTGCAAGAGAAACATGTGAACCGACGAATCCCGCCGCTCCGGTCACCAGAACAGACATACCACCGTTCCGTTGTATCTTAGCAGAGTTACGTATTTGTTTCTCCCATTGGATTCCACCCCATGAAGCGTTGAAATACCGGTTACCGGAGTCAACGAAACTCTGAAAGCTCAAATACGACGCCGTCAATGCGATCAAGAACAAAGCCCATAAAAACATGGTGCTGGTGGAAGCGAAGCATCGTTGGAACTGACGGTTGAAATTGTGTGCTCTCTCGATCTTGAATTTCCCCGGCGTGGATGGGAACAACTCATCTTCGAGGGAAGGCATATTTGCTATAATTCCCAACTTAATCTGTCTGTTTGTTTTGTGAGAAAATGGATCTTTCTGATTGGGACTGATACGTAAAGAAAGAGAATTGGTTCCTCATAAATGGAAATGTTTGGAGGAAATAAATAAGAAAATCAGAAGAAAAAGGCTGTAATTATTCCTAGACCTGTCAAAACAGGTGAGGAAAGGTTATATATAGTAGGCTAACTTTTGGTGTTGGTTGCCTCACTTGGAACCCTCACCTCTACAATTTAGGTTAATATTTAATCACAAATTATATCAATATATAGATAATTTATTAAATAAACCAAACCATCGTTTTATCTATAATCTCAATTAATAAAGATCATCCACGTCATTTTTATTTAAGGTTAATCTTTATCTTATCTTATCTATAAAAAAATACTTATCTTAAAATTTTTATTTAAGGATCATCCATGTCATCCACGTCATTTATAGAAAATAATTATCTTAAAGTTTTTATTAAATAAAAAAAATCAAACTATCAAGAAAGAAAAAATATACCAATAGATATAAATAAAGGAGTCATAAAACAAAGAAGAATATACCATAAAAACATTTTTTTTATTAAAAAATTGATATTGTTGTTGGCTAAGTAAATTAAAATAAAAATTTGTGATGGTTAGGGTAATTAATTTGTAAAATGTAACGATTATACTGAGTAACAATTATGATTAATTAACAATTGTGTACATCCCTGTATTTCATCCTTTAAAGTCATTCATATTTTTTAAATAGTCTAAAATTAATTACTAGATAATATTTATTCATACATATTCTTAATCTTTGTAAATAAAGCGATTAACCCTAAATTTTATAAAATGATTGTTATCCGTTTTTTTAATTAACTAATAGTGATTATAGTAGTATTTATTTTAGAGTACACTTCTAACCATTTAACATTGATCGTCCAATCACTCTGTTGACATTACTAAGGCTCAAACCCATAACTTTTAGAAACAATAACCGTTATATATATTTAAATAGTGGTTATTTACCTTCATTAAAAGAAATAAAATTATTAGAAAATACAATATCGGTAACACCAAATATTCAAAAAATTGATATCTATTATCATTGGAACAAAATGGATAAATCTAAAGATACTGAAACGAAAGTAAAAATTGACTACGTTTCTCTAGAAACTTAAGAGACGGCTAGCACTTCAAACAAAATTATTTAACCAAAATAAAACCCTAAAAACCAAACAGACAATGAAATAAACTTCTGGTGCATCTTTGTCTGATCTAAGATGTACAGTGGAGTTCCCACATTGTTGCAAGGAAAAGAGCCAGATGACACGTGATAAGAAACACAGACATGGATACTAAAAACACACCAAGTTTGGACCATTTGCTATGCAATGCCTTAACGTAACCATCTTTACAGCTCTGGCAATTGTAGCATAAAACATCCCTCTCGTTGCTCCATGCATCACAATCGGCGTTGCCGGATGAATCGGAATCTTTCTGCCAGAAAGTGGAGTTTACGTACTGCATGTGGCACTCTTCCGGTGGTACGCAACATCCAGACTTTACAAAACGACACATCAATGAGTCGTAATTAGTGTTAAAGTTACATGTTAAGTGAAGTAAGTGAAATTGATTATGTACCTCCACAGGTGATAATTTCTTCTTATCGAAATTGTATGAATTGACCGGCACCGAGGCGGCGGCTAGATCTTGGCAGACATGAACGTCGTAAATGCAACCTTTGATGTTGTTCCAGAGGCTGTCGTCGTCGGCTTTCATTTTGAACCATAATGGTGACGCTGGGATCTTCCTGGATTCCAAGCTGTTGGCTCCTAGGAGGGCGAGGCCGACGGTGAACATCAAAGTTAAGGGTACCACGACGACTACGATCCCCACCATCGGCAACCTGGTTCTCAAGAATAGCGCGCCGTTGCAAATAAAGAACACGAAGACCAATCCGATGCTGATCCCGATCTGCAGACGGGGCAACTTGAAAAGCCACTCGCAGTCGTAGCTTTTCATGTACAGCAGCCAGGTGACGGAGGCGAGGATTGGAATAGAGAAAACGAAGGAGGCCAAAGATAATATGCCGGTGACATGTTTCACTCGTAAGAGCTTGAAGATGTTCTTCCTGGAACCCTGAGCTGGTTTGTCGTGTTCAACATCCGCCATTTGTGGTGAATTTGCTTCGTCCGCCATTGAAGAATACTAGAGAGGAAAGATAAAGTATTGATTCACACAGTTGAACTGAGCTAGTACAGTAGTGTTTAGTTGAGGGCAAAGTATCTAGGCAAGTGATCGCCTGCCATGTTTTTAATGCAGAGATTTTGGGTGCAATCCTGTTCCTGTGTGCCAAGTTTTTACCAAGTCTCGTTCTTTGCTAGGGCTTAACACTCGGATTTAGTTGGAGAGAAAACAGAAAGGAATAGAGAGATTGTAGGGAAAAAAGTTAAAGAATCTGTCTTTTCTTTTCATATTTAGTATTAGTTATTTGGATATATATTATTTTTATATATAGTTTTTACACGAATATAAATATTGTCTTTTTTCTTACTTTTATTTATGTCTCGTACTAAAAATTTAGGTTTAAGAGTTAAATAAAAACAGAGCTAGGATCAAAGATTAGAAAGAACAGATATTTATTAAGCTTTTAAATTTAAAATTTAAAAGAAAAAAATTACTTTACTACTGTTTAAACTAAAAAGGATCTTAAATGTAATTATACCAAAAAAATCTTAGAGAAACTCTTTCCTCTCTTGTCCTTAAAATGGCTTCCTCCCTGAAGTTAAGGTTTAAGATTAGAGTTTGAAAATTCTGAGTAAAATATATTTTTAGGGTTTAAAATGTATAATTTAAAATTTAGTGTTTTAACGCTGAGACAGACACGAAAAAGACAGATATTTTTTATATTTTTTTACACATTTTTTAATTTCAATGTTAGATTTATATTAATTATTCTTGCGTTCTAACAAGCTATTTAAAATTTTATGTAATAATTAAAATTTGTTTATATTATTACTTAGGTACCAAACGTAACATAAATGTGTTGAAATACTTATACTATAAATATTTATCAAACTATTTTGATTTTACATTAATAATTAATTTAATCAAATCACACATTTCATATATATATATATATATAATTAACATTATTCTTGATAGTAATTAGCAAAATCTATTGTTGAATCGTACACATACGAAGTGAATAATATGAACCTTTTTCAATATAAAATTTTAAATATTTCTAGTCATATTAAATTTTCTGGAATGTAACTATTTCTGTAACACTATTTAAATTTTTAAAAATATATTAAACATATTATTAATATAATTAGTATATTTACAAATAATATTAAAGATGTGATAAATATAATATAAATAAAAATTTAAATATTAAAGTACTTAAATATATATTACATTATTTAAATATTAAATTAAGAAAAAATAAAAATATTTAATAAATTTATAATCTAAATGATTATTTATTTTGTTAAAAATATGATACTAAATAAAAAAATAGAGATAAACTTTGGAAAAATACTTAATTCAGGTATTAAATTAAAGGTAAAAGTTTTTTTATATACTAATAAAAAGAAAAAGTATAATTTAGATATTAAATATATATTTGAATCTATAAATTATTATATGCAAATCATTTTACTTGTATTTAAATATTAAGATGGTTAAAAGAATTGTTGTTGTTCTTAAAAGTTACGGGTTGTAACACTAATGATGTCAGCAAAGTTATTGAGCGATCAACGTCGAACGGTAAAAATAAAACCCTTTAGCTTCTTAAAAAAATATATTAAATTTAACCAACGAAACCCCAGAAAACGATGGCGTTCCGCCTGAGAAACAACCTACTCGGAATCCTCAACCTCCTAACATTCCTCTTCTCGATCCCCATCCTCGGCGGCGGCGTCTGGCTCAACCGGAAAAGCATAAACGAACATCGTTGTCGCTAAACTTATGCCACCATAAAGATCTTCTTTATCATCAGATATATCCCTAATGTCTAAAAGTGAAAGAACTTCCTTTTCAGACAATACCACTGTAAGTAAACAATAATGGTAGAAAATTTTAAAGATGAAGTCTTGAACATAAAACTCAAAGAGTAAAGTGCAGTAGAAATAAATAGGAAGTTTTACAGGATGAAAATGTGCAATCCTTTGTTTATTCTTCTTCAATGGAAGCAAAAGGAGTCTTGAAAACTGAAAATAGCAGTGTAATTAGAAACAGAACAGGGATGAAAATGGACAATCCTCTATTTTGTTATTAAGCCTAAAACATTATAATCAAGAACACGTTCTTTCCAAATCTCAACTTATCTATTTTGTCAGGTACACTGGTGGAGACTGGATAACTTGAATGCAATGAACTGCCCATGAAATGGCAGATTGTCCTCTTGCATGTTGGCCTATGCGGCTCAACTGTCTACATTCTTTGAACCCCAACCTCTATGCTCAGCTACTTTGATTTGCCAGTTCCTTGCTGTTGAACTGCTACAGGCTACAGCTTATAGCCTATAGGCTCTGTATCAGTCTGAAACCCTACGTTCATTCAATCTCTTGCTGGTGGGTGGATTGGATTTACATCATCCACTTGCACCTGTCCTTAGATCCTCAAAATGGGAGAAAAAGATATATGCAAGCAAGGAACACTTTTCTACACAAAAAAACATGCTCTCTCACTGTCTCCATCTTGTCTAACATGGTTTGGACAAAGTTTTTATATTGAAAGAAAAGACAAAGCTGATGAGTTGGTACTGAGAGAAAGGTTAGATATTCTGGAAAACACTGAACTACTCTACATGCTCTGCACTAGTGCACTTTAACAGTTCAGAAGGACCTCCTAGAGCCTTAAATCTTAGTATGTATAATTGTGCAGTAAATTCGGCTTAAGAAATCCGAGTTTAAACAGATATATTTACAAGCTGTATGTGTATTGTGAGTGGAAAACGAATCTTAAGTATTCCAGGAAAATGAGAAATGGAGTGAAGGAAACACTGCTGTAGACCAGACCAGCTAGACATAATCTGGTTCTGCCCATATCTTTCCCTCGTCCTCCAAAGTTTCTGCTTGTATATCACATAATGACAAACTTATTGGTTTAGCTCCATCATTTGTCGGTTATAGTCTAGAAATATTATTTTAACTCTCCTTGCAAACATCTAACTAAACTTATTTCATGATATTTTTTCAAAAATCTTACATAATTATTCTCTATCTAGAACCGTTACCTAGTAATATTCACTGGGACAACCGACAAGAATAGAATAAGTTCCCCAATTCCAAATCTGCTCCATAACTCCCCCATCTCGAGGTTTTAAAAGGTTCAACTATTAAAAGGCCCCAACCAAGTGAAAAACATTTCAAATCTGTAAACTCCATTGCCAAACATCCAAATCCAACGTTGCAACTTCAAAATTCTCCTTGCAGCTGCCATGAGGAAAGCTTACAGAAGCCATGGAACCAGGATGAGCCGCCTAGTGCTGAGAAAAAAGGTGAAGTTTGCAAAACTTTCTGTCCATAGAAATCTTTGTATGCTGCGAAAGATCGTTCCTGGGTGTGGAGATGCCGATCCAGAAACGTTGTTTCAGAGAGCTTTCGTGCACATTATGGAATTGAAGTCGCTTGTTTATGTTCTCCAAAACCTAGCAAACTCCTATGGTGTATGACTGCAATACTTTGCTTGTATTGTCTGCATTTTCAGAAAGTGTAAGTCACAAGTTTATGTAACATAGAGATGACCAACTGAGCTATATTTCTGAAAAATAAGGTATGCAGGTTAATCAATGTATTTTACTAAAGGGTAAAGTACATAGTTAAACAATTGGACTTTCTTCTTACTGCTATTTTAGTCATTGAATTTAAAAAATTATGAAATGGATTAAAAAAAAAAAAAAAACTTGGTTTTGTATTCCCTTTGATTTTCTGATGATGGGGCATCTTCTTCCTAATCCTAGCTGTGGAGAGGTGGAGAAGAAGCAGGTGAATTATATATCTTGATTTTTTGGTGATCGAACGGTGAAGATTATAGATTAAAGTGGATGATAGGATTTTATTTTTAGGGTTGAGCTTTGCGAGTTTTAAAGATATGTTGGTGAAATCTCTTTAAAACTCGCAAATAACTCCTAAAAGAACTCTTAAGATTCAAGTTTACAGGTTATAGTTAAGGTTTAAAGAATTAGAGATAGGATTTATATTTTAGGGTTTATAATATAAAAAATAAGGGTTATGATTGAAAATTTAATTTTTTATAAAATTTTCAAATGATGCACGAGAGGATGTACCATAAAGAGGTAAATAATTTTTACCGGTGTTTTTCTAATAAAAGGACCCTCATAGTAAGGAAACTGTAATATTTTTTATTGTTCGTTCGATTTTAAAAATTTCGTCTTAATTAATTTGGATTGATTTACGTTTTATATTAATTTTGATTTTTATCTTAATTAATTTGAATCTATCTGTATCGTATATTAATTTGGATTTTGATATGCTTTCATATCGAAGAGATTGCAAAATAAAGAATGAAAAATTCTAAAACAAGACGGGTTAGGATAGGGTTAAAATGTGGTAGCTATATAAATTTTTATTATTTTTTAAAAATTTGTGTAGGTTGAACTTAAAAATTTGTGTATATTTTGCTTTAGATAAGAATCAATTTAATTACACAAATTTTTATATTACAACTTAAATTTTTATTCAAATGGTAAAAATTTGTCTAGATTGTAGGAATTTATGTAGTTACAAAACTTTATATAAAAATAATAAAATTTTTTATAAATCTCGTCTCATTTTAGTCTCATCTTAAAATTATTTAAAAAAATATAAAAAAAAATTTTAAAATGAGATGAGTTAGGATTAAGCTAAAATAAGTTTATTATACAAATTCTTATTAATTGTTGTAAGAATTTATGTAACTAAATAAATTATTATTAACTTAATAAAAAATTAAGTACGTTTTAATTTAAATAATAATTTATATAATTATAAAAAATTTTACATTATAACCTAAAGTTTTTTATTATTGAATAAAAAATTATATAAAAATATAAATATTTATATAATTATATAAATTGTTAAAAAATAAACATTTATGTAATTTCATCCCATTTTTAATTCACCTCATCCTAACCCTCCAGTATCTTGTTTTGACTGTATTCTTTGTTTAACATTTTCTGACACCCATTGTCTTTGTCCAGCAGCATGTTTCCTGAAGAAACTGTCCCTGATAGACATCCAACAACATATGCCCAACCAAATCTAATTTTATTAAAAGCTTTAAACATAAAAACAGGACTGCTAAGTCCTAATATTATTGAACTGGCATTTAAAATTATATATTTTAAATTTAAAGAATATTTATTTAAATTAATCCTTTAAAAAATAATAATGTTATTTTGGTTATGATGGACTTTTTGGACCGACCAACAAAAGGAAAATGTGGGTTCCATCGAAAAAGAAATCCATTAACAAAACACTAAACTTGTTCCAAGGTGAAGTCTGTAACTTTATGTTCTGTAACCTGTTGGTTGACCTTTGTATCAGACAAAAAAGCAGACAGATAAACCATGAAGAAATTATCCATTAAAACATACCCTTGTTTTACTCTTCTTGTTCCTACTTCCTACACCATGATTATGCCATTTTGGCTTCCAAATGAAGGAATCAAAGCTCTACATGTGTGGGGTAAAGGATGAATGAACAACCTTGTTTTGTTTCCCACCTAGCCAACCGAGTGTTCTCCTGGTAAAACTTAAAAGATGGCGTTTTGGCTTGTGAATCAAAGCTATGGAACCGAAATGAAAACGCCCTTCTTGATGGATCAACACCCAAAATCTGCCTGTCTTTCCTCGGCCGGAGACAAATTTTGGATATGGAGAAGCTTTCTTTGCTGGTCTTCCCAATGGCCTTGCCACTGGTGGCGGTGGCGGTAGCGGTAGGTTCAAAACCAGTGAACCCTCTTCTTGATTCACAGTCGCATTCAGACATGGCTGGGCGGTGACCAGGTGTTAATGGCAAACAAGTCTTCTTCGGTACTCGTAAGAAAGATTTCTCATCCATTACGTACTCAAAATACCCCATCGAAAAACACCTCCTGGGATCGACATTATTGTTAGAATGACTGCTACTGCAACCTTCAACGCCGTCAACATTTCTAAGCTTCCCCAGCTTAACAGGCATGACTTTTTTGTCTGAATCCACCATTCCTGCTTGGTTGGCTTCATCTTTTTCCAGGATTTCATATGATTCTGTGTCTCCACAAGGACCCAGATTGGAATTTGATCTCAGAACTGAACTACTTCTTCCTACAACACTTTCTCTATCGTTGGCAATCTCTGTCGAGCTCTGAATCCCAGATTCGAGAACATAAACAAGGGGTGCCGGTGAACAGGTGTTGGTCGGAGAGAAATCATGGAGTAAGGTAGCTCTACATAAAGGGCAAGTGGAATGGGACAGAAGCCAAGTGTCGATACACTCCATGTGGAAGGCATGGCTGCAATTCGGCAACAATCTAAGCTTATCTTCAAGCTCGAATTCACACAAGCAAACCGCACAGTCAAAAGGGTTGTTGACACCTATGATGGATTTATAATGAAAAACAGGGAGAGTATCTATTAAAGACTGGTCAACACCGGCGTCATGGAGATGGAACAGTTGCTGCAACTGCCCTTGGAAGGCGGTCGCGTTGTCGGAATCCTCTGCCTCTCTACTGGAACGTTTCAAGAGAAATCTAACCGAGAGGTGAATCAAACCGGAAACAAAGAAAATGATGGCTAGGATGATGATGATGATGAGTAATACAGTTGGACTAACCTCGTTCAAACCGGAACTATCATCGGATTGCAAGCTTTGTGGTGGAGGCAGTAACGGTGGTGGTGACCGGGGGAGGTAAGACGGCTGCTCTGATGGAGAAAGATGCCGGGCTAACTTTCTTTGATGAAAAATCCAGTCCATTGTGTGGTGGAGAGAAATGGAGCGAAGTTAAAAAAGAATGAAACTTTAGCTTCATATTTCAATATATCATAGGGCTTGCAAGGGACTTTGACTATCAAAAGGGAAAAGAGAGGGAGAGACTGAAGACTTGAATATCCGAACCATAGGATCATTTATAATTTATCTATTTAATGATATATAAAAAATAAATAAAAATTTATTTTATAAAAATAAAAATATATTATTAGATGAGATCATATATAATGTGATAAATTAGATTTATTTAATAATTTTTTGATAAATTTGAATTCTTATTTTTTTCAACACCTAATGTTTTAAAAACATAAATAATAACGGTATTCATGGATTAAATAACAGTTCACAATTGTAATAATAATTATTATATAATAATTATAATAATTAAGATATATAATTGTTATGTTTATAATAACATTTTAATAATATTTATTTTTAAAAAATTATGAATGATTATAATTATTTATTTTTATGTTCAAATCCAATGTTGTGGATTCCCTTCTCCACAAAAATATATTTTCAAATATTATTGCAATACATTTTAATAATAGTGATTTTTTAATAAATTTTAATTCTAATTTTAATTAGGAGAAAAGAAGGGGTTTTAGTTTTTAAGAGGGTTTGATTTTAATTTTTTTTTAATTTTTAAAGGGTTAAATAAAAATTGTATCGTAACATTATTGGATCAATAATGATCCACCTTGAGTGTTTTTTTTTAAAAAAAATTGTATCTCAAATCATATTTTTAGAGTTTCACTTGTCTGAAACGCATAACTTTAAAACGTATCGTAACATTATTCGATCAGATATAAATTTAAATAAACTTTTAATCAGTCTTGTGAGAATTCTTATTCGATAAAAATTTGGACAAACTCTCAATAAAATAAATGTTTCAGAATATGTTATAAGCAGAATTAAAATATATTTTATAATTAAATCATATAATAAAAAATTAATAATTAAATGAGATGTAATGATAGATTTCGTTTAATCAATAAAACGAAAGTCTAGAAATCATTCTAGCAAATGATACTTCCTCGTAATTTTAAACTGATTTTGACCCCATCCTAAAATTTTAATAAAATATTTAATTAAATCCGATCAGTTTTAAGAAATAATAATAAAATATTAAATATAATATATAATAAATATAAATATATAGATATTTATAAATAAATATGATTGAGAAATTTTACACTTAAACTTAAATTCGAACCGATTTAACTTAAGCTTCATAAAAGACCTAATCCAGTTCAAAAAATGAAAATTTAAAATAAAATCTGACTTTACCTGATCGAATCAAAACATATCAAAATCCGTCGTATTCAAATTTTTTTTTATCATCTCTAATTATTGGGTTATTAATTATCCCAATATTATGTACAATAATAGGTAAGTACAAATCCAACCAAATTTAGTGCAATATCATATCGAGATGCCTTAAACTCCGCTAACAAATTTCAGATCGGTCATAAGTTGAATTGGATCGGATTTTAATCAATTCGTATTTAATTTAAAAAGTTTGACTTAATTCGATATAAAAAAGCTATTAATTTTTATTATTATTCAATAAAATAAGGATCTCATTACAAAAATATAATATAGATAAAATATTATAATAATTATTTTATTTTATTTAATAAAATAGAGAATAATTGAAATACATATAAAAAAACATTATAATAATTATACATAAATATTTAGAATAAAATTAAACTATTATCTTAGATCTGGTAAGGTAAAATATTTTTATCTTAGATTTAAATCCGGTCCAACTTAATTCAATCTCATTCTTTTTTTTATAAATAGATAATAAGTTTGTCTTCAATATCATCCTTAAATTTAAAATAATAATAAGATTAATATTTATGTTGTTATTTTTATTATATTTTTGTTTTATTTAAAGTATTTTTTATTTTATTTTTAAAAAATTTAGCCGTCATATTATTAAAAAAATTGAGCATGACGAGCCAAGTTTTAGATGAACAGAATATTGGTTTTAATCGAATTTTCAATGTTTATAAAATATAGATTGCTTACATAAGCTAAAGATCCCTTTAGTATTTTTAAATTTTAAATTTAGTCTTTATATTTTTATAATTCAAAATTCACTCCCCACATTTTTTTTTATTTTGAAACTTTGGCCTCTTCCCCTGTTTTTATTCATTTTTATTGTTATTGCAAACTTGGCAGCTATAAAAAATAAATTATTTTTTATCAATTTAAATATTAATCTTTAAAATAAAAATACCATTAATCAAATAATAAAAATTTTCAACCATTATTTATATTTATAACTTTTTAAGAACTAAATTAATTATAACGACTCGAATTTTAAAACTCAGATCAAAGCATCTAATAGTCTAAGAAGAAAACATGTTTTAATTTGGGCTTGGCCCAATGGACATGTAGCCATTTTGCATCAACAAAGGTATTTGTTGAGTGCAATGGTCTATGGTTTTAAGTTATATTTTATAATTTAAAACTTATTTAAAAATTTTTAACTGTATATTTTAACAAATATGGGTAAATATTACCATTAGTCATTGGTCTTTAGTGGATGTCACGCTTTGGTCACTGAAAGTGACTCATGGTCTATTTTACCCAATAAATAAGTTTTGAACAATCAATATGGGTAAATGACCACATAGCTACAATGGTTATATTAATATTTTTTTTCGGGTATACTCTTAATTATTGCATATTAATCGTTTAAATATTGTGTTGTATTACTGATGTTCGAATCCGTGACCTCTAGAAATAATAATCGTTCCCTTAACTAGTGAGGCAAGACGATTCGTACAAATGACCACCTAATTATAGGTTGGTTCAAATACAATCATCGTAGTTTTAATTGTGTCATTATAATTATTTAACTATTTAAGAGATATGAATCAAATTATTATTAAATCAAACGTGAGGATAACATGATAGTTAATATAAATTTGTATAGCTACATATATAGTCCTCTTTACTTTATATATTCTATGAATTTAATCTTGATTTAAATTAAATTTATTAAATTTTATCACCCAATTAAATAATGACACATATGTCATCGCCTAATTAGATGAAAAAAAATTTAAACCTAAATTTTAACGCAACGGATTTGATATGGGGTCAAGAATATGGAGTGAAGCGAAACATATCGCTAAATCGAGAAATAATATGTGCAGACGCGATTAAAAAATTTACAAGTCTTGTATGATTTATTAAAATGATAGGCTTTAATTTATAATTTTAAAATTTTATAAAAGTTTTCTTTTTTAAAAAAAAATAGGCATAAAGATAATTTTAACGCTTAAAGTTTATGATTTTTATCATTTCGCCCTTATCCTATTTTTGGGATAAATTTAGCCCTTAATTTATATTTTTTAATAAATATCTCATTTTTTAACTAGCATGATGATTAGATAGTTAAAAAAACAGTAATGATATGTCATATATATGTAGAATGATATTTAAGATTTGAGAATGCTTAGTAGTATTTTATTTTATATTTAATTAATTTTTAACATTTTATTTGAATTTTAATTATTTTATATTAGAATAAAATTATATTATATATATATATCATTATCATAAAAATTTAAAGATAATGACATATCATATATATGTAGAATGAGGCTAGATGACATATTTAAAATATATCATCACATATATGTGACATGTTAATATCGTTAAATTTTTAACGATTTAGTCTATATGTTAATTAAAAAATATGATATTTATCAAAAAGATTAGACTTGAAGACTCTAAATTTACGATTAAAACCAACACGAAAAAACTCGACTTAATTATTTAAAAAAATTTGAGCTACAAAATTTAACTCAAATAACCGAAAACTTTTAGTTATTAGTGTATATTTTTAACTTCAAGTTGGATTTTTCAATTTACCTAATATATATTACTGCATATGAAAAATATATCGTATATAATTATAAAAAAAATCTTTTAAACTAAAACCAATTATTATCACAATTTTATCAATAATTTATAACTCAATTTAACTTTATTCGAATTTTATAATTCGATTAAAAGAACCGATAAAATTTAAAATAAAACTCTTAATTTACTCTTAATTTAATAAATCAGAATATCAGAGGTAATTTCCTAGTAGTTTACTCTTAATTTAATAAGTAACGTTTGACCGTCTCTTTGGCCCTTATATATCTATCTGAAACCTTGGTCTTCTTTTTCCAAAAAAATCTATCTTTTGTTTCACATTTAATATTTCCACCGCAAATCTAAAAAAGGTAACTCCACCATGCCGCCAGGCCCGCCACCACCTCAATCCTTCACTGGCGGTGGATTACCACCCCCTCCGCCGCCGAAGTCAAAGGAAAAGTTCCTGTCTCTGATCCTGAAAGCCGTGATTATGATGCTTCTCATCAGTTTCTTCTTCCTCATCCTCCCTCTAGCTTCTTTTCTCCTCCTCCTTCCTCTTGTTCTCCGCCACCGTCGTCACCGCCAACGCCGCCACTCTCATCCCCCATCTGGGTTTTCTACAAAACAACTTAAAAAGCTTCCCCAATTCAGATTCTCCCAGGAAACGAAAGATGAGCACACGGAATCCGATTCGTGTGCTATTTGCTTGGATGGATTCAGACAAGGGCAGTGGTGCAGAAACCTGGTTGGGTGTGGCCACTTGTTTCATCGGAAGTGTTTGGATTCATGGCTAATCAAAGTTACTTCTTGTCCGATTTGTAGAACAAGGGTTTGGTTGGAAAACGAGGATGGATGCAGTCTGGATTCCGATTCAAGAAGAACAGACAGGGTTTGTTAGATTTGTAAGTGTTGTGTTATTTTATCCTCTTTTTTGTATAAATTGTACATCCCCTTTTCTTCATAATCATTATGAAAATTCCTGTAATTTCATTGCTCCTTACAAGTTGAATCCCCTTGTGTTTCATAGACTGAGATGCTTAAAACATAAGGCATAGGTTCATGGTCATAAACTCATAATTAATGTCTGAATCTCCTCAAGGAAATGTAAATCAAGATTGCAAATTCTATGGTCTGAAAACCAGCTTGAACTGAGCCTTCCTTTGTCTTGTCAGAGTCTGATTTCTCACAGTGGGATAATCATGACAATTTTGCCTTGAATCAAATTCTACTTGAAATTTGTTACAAAAAAATCTAGTTGAAATTATATTATCTTCCAAATAAGTGAACTGAAATTTTAGAATTCAACGGTCGGCGGTGGCTGACAGTGATCAGCAACGGTGGTGAGCAGGGTGAGTGGTGAGAAACTTTGGTTGAATTCAAGTGTTAAATTAATATTTATATAAAATTTTAGGGTCAATTTGATATTTTATTTAATATTTAGGGGCTAAATTAATATTTTATCTAAAATATAAGGGTTAAATTAAAAGTTAATCCCTTGTACTAATATGTCACTAACGTAAATAATTAAAATGAAACAAAAGTAATCATCCTAATAATCCACTTAATTTATTAATAATTTTATTTATTTATTTATAAGATTCATAATTATACATAGAAAACGAAAATAGTTAGAATTAACTAAAGTTGGTATAAAATTATAGTAAACTACTCAAATGACCCTTTAACTATAGGATTTATTTTAATATGATCATTATATTTTAATTCTAACTTTATTATTTCTCATCTCCAAATGGAAGAAAGCTTGGCTCCAATGGCTTCCACTTTTGCATAGTAAACCACCGCCCAAGATTTGCTGAAAAGCAATGGCGCTATGACGCCCCAAAATCCCACCAAGAACCCCATTACAACGCTAACATAAATCATATACTTTTCCACCCAACTTTCATTTCCATGGCCGCCATTAGATTTAGAAACATTCGGTGGTGGTGTCCCAGTTTTCATGCTGCAATTTTCATTGATTGGGGGTCCACAAAGTTGATTCCCAATGTAGGAAAACTTGTCAAAGCTCTGAAGTTGAGTGCTTGATGGGATTCTGCCCCTGAAATCGTTGTAGGATAAGTTCAAATGGCTCAAGAAATTCAAGCTGGACAAGCTCTCCGGGAGAAAACCAGACAAATGGTTCATTGAAACATCGAGAGATTCTAACATCTTCAGGCTTCCAATATGGTCTGGGATGGTTCCTCTCAGGGAATTCCCTGATAGATTCAACGATTGCAGCACTTCTAGATTGGTTATTTCTTTGGGAATGTTTCCAGAGAGATTGTTGTTTGAAAGATCCATGGTGGTAACCAGTGAAAGTATGGTGCTATATTCACGGACTCTCCCTTTCATGACCAGCAACTCATTCCTTATGAACTCTCCTTCAACGAAGTAATCAATGACCTCGTCGGAGCCATTTGGTTTGGTGGCCATTGCAGTTAAATTCTTGAAGCATTTTGGTATTTCCCCCGACAGATTGTTCACCCCAAGGTCCAAGATTTGCAGTGAACTAAGCTCACAAAGCTCATCAGGGATATGGCCATTGAAAGAGTTGGAACGGAGGCTTAGAATCACAAGATTTGGCAAAGTTTTGCCTATCCACTTTGGGATGTTTCCAGTGAACTGGTTTTCACCAAGATCAAGCATAAACAAGTCTCTGTTGTTTGCCAATGTCAGTGGAGGTTCACCAGATAGTTTATTGTTTCTGAGATTAAGAAACATGAAACCCAAATATCCTAAAGAATCTGGGATTTTGCCTGTCAGATTATTGTTTCCCATGTTCAGGACTCTGATGCCTTGCCATTGCAGCCAGCAATCTGGGATTTCACCTGAGAGAAGATTGGTTTCAAGCTGAAGAAGAAACAGCTTTGGTTCACCTAATCTGTAATCACATAAAAAACTCGAAAGTGAGCCGGAAAACGAGTTGTTTGAGAAAAACAATGTTGCTACATCGGGGAGAATCTTCGGCAATGGACCTGAGAACCTGTTGGATCTCAAATCAGCCAGCTTATGAACTGGCAAAAATGGGATTTCACCTTCAAGTTGATTGTGGGAAATGTTGAGAGACACCATCTTTGAAGTGAAGTTCCAAAACCAAGAGGGGACAGCACCTGAAATCCCTGCACTGGATATGTCTAAAGTAGACAAATCCCTCTGAAACTGAATCCATGTTGGGAATTCGGGACCAAGAAACCAGTAACTCAGTTCAATAGTTTGGCACTGAAATGGAGGGATCCAGTCTGAGTTTGGTTCAAACTTCAACTTGTTTTGAGATGCCTTGAAAACTCTCAATCTTTTGAGATTAGAAAAGAAACCTTCAGACACAACCCCTTGTAACAGATTATAAGCAATGTTCACATATTCCAGATTCATGGGGTTTTCAAGATTTTCAGGAAGATTCCCATCTAAGTGGTTGTCCGAAACATCAAGATATTGTAGAGATGAAAGGTTCCCTAAGGACACTGGAATGAAACCAGAGATGGAATTCTGAGAAAGTGAGATGTAAGACAGGTTTTTAAAGTGTCCAAGCTGATCAGTCAAATGGCCTGAAAGGTTGTTATTTGCCAGATTCAGTGATTCCAATTCATCTGCACAACATCTAAACAGGACCTTTAAGATTTCTGGTATTTCCCAATGAAGATTGTTGTTTGACAAATCAAGTTTCCTCAAAGTGAAAAGATTTTCCAAGGAAATTGGCAGTGGCCCTTCAAACAAATTTGCTGACAAATCAAGAGTTGAGATGGAACTCAAGTTTCCAATGGAATCTGGGATTTTTCCTTGCAGAAGGTTGCTTCTAAGGCTGAGGAATTCAAGATGTTTCAAACTAAACAACCAAACAGGCAATGATGAATTGAAAGAGTTTTCAGAAAGATCAAGAAATTTGAGAGATGAAATGTTCTGAAAACTACTGGGAATAACACCTTCAAAGGCATTTCCACTAAGATCAATGGAGACAAGGCTACCAAGACTGAATATCCAAGCAGGTACTGAAGGGGACAAAAAGTTGTTTGAAAGATCAAGAACACAAAGGGATGAATAATTAACCATGCTTGATGAAGGGTCATGGTCAAGAAAACACGTTGACAAATGTAACTCTTTTAAAGAAGGAAGCTTGTTGGTTACCTGCATCCAATCAGTAGCTTTGCTAAGGTCCACTCCACTCAAATCAAGAAACTCCAGTGAAGATAAACCAGAAAGCCATTGAAGATTCTTAGCTTCAACCAACTGGTTACTGTTATGTCCAAGGTCAAGATGCTGCAATTTCGACAGATTCCCAAGCTGGTGAGGAATGGCTCCACCAAAATTTGCACCAGAGAGGTCAAGATATGTTAAACTCTCCATTGAACCAAGGAAACCAGGAATCAGGGTGCCACCAAAGTTGTTATGGCTAAGATCAAGATGAACCAGATGGTTCAACGACAGCAATGAAGGGTTTATTTTCCCTCTCAGCATTGATCTCCAGTAAACACCAAACTCAGCATCTGATGCATAAACTGGTGGGGTTGAAGGAGGCCTTAAATCCAGCTTGTAGACATGGCCTGATAGATTGTTGCAGTAAACTCCAAGCCATTTACAGCAATCTCCACCATTTTCAGACCAGGAAGATAGCCTGTTAGAACGATCAATGATATCCTGTTTGAAGTTTAAAAGGGCACGTTTCTCACTCTCAATGCAAAGAACCCTGGAATTTCCTTCACAGTAGGTAATCCCAACAAGTGCAACAATGGTGATAAATGCCATGAAAGACATTGTGAAACCTCTCATACTTTGCTTTTCATCCTCGTAGTGGCTGTCAATTTATATTCTTTAAAGCTACTGTTTACTATTGTTAATCTTGTGAAGTGTCTGACAAATAACGCGTTTGAAGTTGAACAAAAGAGTTGGTGGAATCCATAGATAAGACTTTCTGCTTTAGTGGAAGACTGTATAGTATAATAGCTCACTAGTCGTGGGAAGTTCTAGAAAACCACCAAAATTTCTCATTCTCTTTATCATGCCTCTATCTATATATTTTTTTAAAATTTTTAAAAAATTAAATTTTAAATCATAACCTTTATTTTTAAAATATTAAATCCTATACTCTATACCCTAAAAAACTCTACCCCTAATTTCCTAGATCCTAACCCTAAACCCTCTAATTTAAAGCGGAAGCATGGATGAAGGCACGAGGAAGCACGGGTGGAAATCATCTACCTCTTTCTCATGTCTCTATTTGTGCTCCATTTTAAATTAGAGGATTTAAACGGGTTCAAATCGTTTATCTCTTTCTTATGTCTCTATTTGTGCTCCGTTTTAAATTAGAGGATTTAAACGGGTTCAAATCGTTTATCTCTTTCTTATGTCTCTATTTGTGCATCTGCTTTAAATTAGAAGGTTTAGGTGTAGAGTTAGAGGTTGTTGTTAGGGTTTAGGGAATTAACGGTATGATGTATTTTTTAGAGTATAAGGTTTAGCGTTTAGGATTTCGAAAATAAAATTTAAGATTTAAAAATCATTTTTTAAAAATTTTAACAAGAAACATAGATGAAGGCAACGATAAAGAAATAGAGAATTCATTCTCTTAGAAAGTTTTAAAAGTGGTTAAAATACAATTTTATTAAATTTTTTATTAGAGTCCAAAGTAAAAAAAAAATTAACATAATAACCAAATAAGTGTTATATTCATCTGTTAAGACAACGTTAAATTCAACCTAAAAAAGTAAAATAAATATTCGAATAATTTTTAATATATTTTTTAATGTTCATCGTATTTGAAATTTATATTAATTTATACTGCAAATATAAAATTCTAAACAAATAATGTTGGGAAAAAAAGGGTATAATCCACCTACCGTAATAAGTCTTCCAACATGTTTACTATTACCAAATGAAAAAGAAAACATAAAAAGTAAAATCTACGCACTGAGTCAATGTAAACGACGAGTAAGTGCCACGAAAGTCTAGAGAGATGATTACACTATGCCCGTAAATTAGACAAGACAAATCGCGAGTTATTTAAGTTTGATTCAGTCAAAGCTTAATTAAAACTCGATTCGATTGAACTAGATTCTAGTGTATGATATAATTTTAATGATTATAATTAGGGTACCGAGTTGACTAAACATGGCTGGATTAATTTTATAAAACTAAAGGTTTAAGCATCTCACAAAAATAAAAAAAAATAATTTAATAAATATTAGGACAAATGATTAAATTTTTGTTGTATTTTTTATTTCTTAGTTTTAAGCTTAATAGTTACATCGGACATCGGTGAATATTATTAAATTAATTAATAAAGATTAAAAATCTTAAGGACTCAATATATAATTAATAATTTTATGTTAAATTTGTTACTCTTTTATTAATTGTATGTTGAATCCTTAAGATTTTTAATCTTTATTATTTAATTTAATAGTATTCGACGATGTTTACTATTAATGGTGTTCAGTGGGTAAATTCATTGAAAAATAATGTCAAACAGGTAATTTATTATGATATTCAGATTCAAAAGTGAACGTTGAAATAGAGGTTTTACGATCATAAAAATAACTTAAACACACATTATTTGGATATTTATAGCTACCGGAAAAAAACTAATAGTAGAGATTATAAAAGAGCCGCATAAGAAAAAAAATGTTAAAACCTAACTAAAAAACTCGAGTAGAAGAGAAATATAAATTGATGATGAAGGATAAAACAATCGACATAAATATATAAAAAAATACATATAACAATGTTAATGGTTAAAGGAAATGGTTAAAGGAACGATTATTGTTCCTAAGGTTACACGCAAGGATAAAGCTGTATAGTGTTTGAGAGGGAAGAATTTTTTTCACTTTTTCCTCTTATTTAAATTTTTTTAAAAATTATTTTTTTATAAATTTACCCCCTATTTCTAAAAATTTATGTTTTGTCCCTCTCAACTTTAAATCTTAGCTCCGTCCCTGATTATGAGTTCGAACACCAGTAATGTCAGCATAGTGATTGAGTGATCAATATCTAACGGTTGAGAGTATATTCTAGTATAGATACTACTATAATCATTGTAGTTGTTTATATATATATATATATATATAACAATAAAAACTACATTGATAAAACAATTAATACTATAATTCAATCACATACAAAAACTATGATTGTGAGCTCGTATGCAAATCCTTCTGAGGGTCTAAAGCAGGAAAACTCAATACGATAACATCAAACTCAACCAAAAAATAAAATAAAATGCTTGAATATTTATTTATTTATTTATTTGATGTATTTTTTATTTCAATATTAAAAAAATTAAAACGTGACTAGATAAAAACCTACAAGATATATTTGAGCATAAGGTTCATCCTATTTGAAATTCATATTAATTTATACCGAAAATATAAATGTGTTGAATATAAAATTTGAAGCAAATATTGTTGAAAAAATGGTATAAATATAATTCATGTACCGTAAAAAGTAAGAGTGTTTAAAAATATCAGATCCAATCAGATTATCTATTAATCTGATTTAAAAATTCGAATATCTGATTTGGTTTTTATTTTTAGATCAAATATTCGATCCGATCTTAAGTTTTTTAAATCGGATACGAATCACGGTATTTTAAGTTTTGAATTACCCAAAAATTCAAAAATCTAAAAATTCAAATTTTCAATAATCTTGTTTTACTTAATAATTTAATGCTTGTTATATTTAAAAAAATAAAATTAAAACTTTTATAATTGTGAATATTATTGTATTTAGTAATTTGTTATTTATTATATTCAAAATTTTAAATTTTTTATAAATACAACCTTCAAATTCAAAAAATTAGTATAATCAAATTATATTTTTGAATAATTAGACATCCGACTATCTGATATCTGAATATTCAAATATCTATTTTTTTCAGATCTGATACGAATCATTATATCATCGATTTAAAAATTTAAATATTTAAAAAATTCGAATCTAATTTGATTCAATATCTAACAATGAACACCCTACTAAGTGTTCCGACATGTTTACTATAACCCAATGGAAAAGAAAACATAAAAAGTAAAATCTACGCACTGTGTCAGCGTAAAAGACGAGAAAATGTCACAAAAGTCTAGGGAGATGACTCCAGTGTCTGATATGATTTTAATCCTTATAATTAGGGTATTAAGTTGACTAAACATGCCTGAATTTATTTTATAAAAATATAAAAATAATTTAATAAATGTTAAATCAAATGATTAAATTTTTAGTTGTATTTTTTATTTATGTATTTTAAGTTTAATACCTAGTAAAATATTTTTCTCATTTTTTAGAATTAGAAGTAATGTTATTTTTTTTAAAAGATTTGAATTTTAGAATTTAATTTTTAGATATTTTTAATATAAAACATAGAAAAATGTATGATAAAGATAAAAAAAAAATATTTTTTAAAAATCTTATAGTTTGTAGTTTTTTCTTCTAAAAAAATTAAAAAAAATATATATAAAATTTAATTGAATCTTCACCAAAATAATATACAGACTTTGTTTAATTTATGCATAGATTAAAGGTCATTTAAGAGTTTATATTAAATATAAAATTTTATTCGACAAATTTTCTATCATTTAGTGTAATATAAAATTATAAAAAATCCTATTAAAAAAATATCGTTTAATATGTTATTAAACTTAAATCATAAAACCATAAACTATAAATCCTAAAATCTAAACTATAAAATTTAAGTTTAATTCAGATTTCGATATATATATATATATATAATATTTTTGATACTTTAATATGATATTCGAAAAATCTTTTCGGTTATGATATTCTAGTTACTCATAGAACGCGAAGTATAATTGATGTGAATTTCGTTATTCATTTTTTTATGGTTGATGTGAATTCCGTTACCTATTTTTTTAAAAATATTTTTAAATTTTTTAAATATAATTCATATCTTGCTGGATGAGAATTACTCTTAAATTTTAAAAATCTTCGTACTATTTCTCGTGATATTTTGTACGTAATTACTCAAATTTTCATCCTATAAGATACGCATTATATTTAAAATTTTAAAAATATTTTTTTACAAAATAAATAACATACAATTTACGTCAATTATACTTCACGTTTTTTAAGATGCGAATTAATAAATTATATCGTACAAAATACACATCACGTTTACGTGTATAGAGAGATATTATTTTTCAAAATAAAATTTAAAAGAAATTATTTTTCAAATAAATAAATAAAAAGGGAATATTCTTTCCGTTAAGCCTATTTAGTCAACTTTTCTTGTTAAACCAAAACCTTCGTATTTGACTAAAATGACCAAAATGCTTCCTTTTATCTTTTAAATGACCAAAGTGTCCTTGTGGGTAAATAACCAAAACACCCTTTGTTTTCAGTTGACCAAAATACCCATTTTAGATGACCATTATCAAAAAAAACTTTTTATTCTGAGTGGTTAAATTACCAAAATACCCTTACAGCTTAAATAACCAAAACACCCTTTTTCTCAGTTGACGAAGTAAAATTAATTTAGAAAACGAATTATTACAAATTATTATACACAATTTATTTTTTATTGTTTTTACTATAATTTTTATTTACCAATTTACTCTCGGTTAGGATATTTTAATTGATTAATGTAGCTAACATAGCAACTTTAATCCCCAAAGTTTATGTATTTCATTAATTTTGTTATAATTCAAAAAAATCAATAAACATAATTATTATTCATATTTAAATATTTAATTATTGAACTGTTCATGTTTATTACTAGACGGTATTAAGATTATAATAAATATATTCATTATTTAGTATTGAAATATCATACGACAACAATTATAATAAAATAAATTAAAAATATAATAATTATAATATAAATTTTAAAAATTCAGCTACTATTAAAATAAAAATATTCTATCATCGTTGATTCAAATAGTAAATAATTTGGTTATGCTTAAATAAGTTTTAGATTCGAAACGTCATATACGTAAAAAATTTATACCAAAAAATTCATTTATCAAAATTAGATGTATCACGCGGATTAATCCAAATTAATTAAGTCGAGATTTAAAAAAAAACGAAATAACAATAGAAATATAAAAATATTCTAAAAGAGTAAAAACTATCCAAATGTATTTTATCAAAAAAGAGAAGGGAAATCAACGTCTCTCTGATTTTAGGGTTTAACAGTTCATCAACTCAAAACCTTTCGACTAAGAGGAAGAAGGCGTACCAGATTTTTTTTTTTTTTTACAGCCATGGCGAGCACCAAAGTCCAGAGAATTATGACTCAACCCATTGTGCGTACAGATTCATTACATTTCCTTCATTTTTCAGTTTCTCTCCTTATTTGCTGATTCCTTCCTTTTCTTTTCTGCGGCAACAGAACCTTATCTTCAGGTTTCTCCAAAGTGTAAGTCTCTATTTCACGACTTATTTTCTTCATTATCTTGTTTTGGGTATTCCTGTTGGTTAACTAATTCTTGGACATTTTATTTGATTTGGAAATATTCAGAAAGCTCGCATTCAGATTTGGCTTTTTGAGCAGAAAGATTTGAGGATTGAAGGAAGAATCATTGTAAGTTTTATGTGTAATTTTCATGAACCAAACATGTTTAAAGCTACTTAATATGCTAAAGTTTTAACTTTCAATTGAATCTTGTTAGGAATTCTAATTCCCCAAAATAAGGTTTGTAAAAAAGGTTTTGACTTAGAATCCCCACTTTAGTTCTGGATCTCAGTGCATCAATGCCCAGGTTAATGAAATGTCCCATATAGCTTTAGTCCTCAGGTTAAATAAACTTCTTAAATTCCATGTATACGATATAATGGTGTATATTTGTATGACACTAAGGTTTGGTAGAAAAATTTTGTATGCTTTGTGGCTTGTGCTATAACTTATTGGTGATCTTAAATTCCATGTATACCGTATACGTATATAATGGTGTATATCTGTATGACCCTAAGGTTTGGTAGAAAAATTTGTTTGCTTTGTGCTATAACTTATTGGTGATCTTAAATTCCATGTATACCGTTAATCTGTATATAATGGTGTATATCTGTATGACCCTAAGGTTTGGTAGAAAAATTTGTATGCTTTGTGCTATAACTTATTGGTGATCTTAAATTCCATGTATACCGCATACGTATATAATGGTGTATATCTGTATGACCCTAAGGTTTGGTAGAAAAATTTGTATGCTTTGTGCTATAACTTATTGGTGATCTTAAATTCCATGTATACCGTATATACATATAATGGTTTATATCTGTATGACCCTAAGGTTTGGTAGAAAAATTTGTATGCTTTGTGCTCTAACTTATTGGTGATCTTAAACTCAGCTTCTTATTTGCTCTATTTTGCATTTTTATAGGGTTTCGACGAGTATATGAATTTGGTGTTGGATGATGCTGAAGAAGTTAACATCAAGAAGAAGAGCAGAAAGTCATTAGGTGATTTGTCTTACTCTTATAGTCTTATTGTTCATCCCTTGTATGCTTATTTTCTTATTTGTCTATTTATATTTTCAGGAAGGATTCTTCTTAAAGGAGACAACATTACTCTTATGATGAATAGGTAAGCGAATCGAAATAAACTTGCTCGCACTCTTTCTTCGATCCGCTGATTTTAATTGTTTTATTTTTAATTCCACAGTGGGAAGTGATTGTTACCCCAGTAGTTATTTGGATTGGCAATGCAGATTTTCTCAGTATCATATAGGTTGAGCCGTTATGAATCTATTTTGCCATCTTTAAAATCATATTTTTTCACTTTTCATGTATATCAAGTCACCTTATAGAAGGTGCTTGTATTTCAGACAGGCTTGGATGCTTGCTTAGTTGATGTAATGATTGACATATATGACTCTGCCCTTTGCTCTGCATTGTAAGATTTGGTTAAGCCGGCATCGAAAATCTTTATCGACTATTTGCCGTCGGTGTTGTTATTTTGATGAGCCATGCATGGGTGCTGTCTGGTTTTGAATTTCATTTCTTCTTGGTAATTATTGGGTCAAATTGTTGAGTTGGATAAATATGCATTTTCACATTTGACAAACAACTATGGATGCATTCTTCTTAGCACTGTTCTTCATCTACGGGTGTTCATGGTTAACTGTGTATGCATTTTTATTTTTATTTTTTATAATCGAGTCCAATATTTTTAATATCGTTTTATTTTTATCCAGCTTAGTCCATAAAATTAAATTTAAATACAAGTTTAATAAGTAAAAATATCTTATACCTTTATTTTACTAATAAAAAAGTTCAAATCAAATTAACTTTAATCGAATTGAGGTTTATATATTAAAAAGTGTATAATTTTAAATTAGATTTAAGTTAAATATTCAGTTTTGTGTTCGTTTAAGACTCGTTAATTCAAATTAGACTTAATAATAAACTTAAGTTATGGTGTGGACTTGGAGTATTATGCAATAAACATTGGAAACAGTTCATATCAAAGGATTACTTTATTAAGCTTTCCTCTGTCATGATGATGAAACACAACATTTAAAATCCTCAGTCAGTGAGAGGAAAACCCATCTCTTTAAGAACCTGGGCACATCCAAGAACAGCTTCCTTCTTCCTGAACCCAAGATTGTTAGCAATTCTGGTAGGCTCAGCCAGACCATCCAAGCCACTCAGCTCCACCTGAGCTTTTTCCCATGATTCCATCTTTTCATTGCAATCTGCCCTGGGGCTCTTGTCCACCCTAACCTCGCAAATCTCTTCTGCATGGTCACCCTCAACCGGAATGTTGTATCCGCCCGTTGCATTTGTAACCGCCTCTCGGCTGAATGTGACCACTTCATCCTTTTCCTTCCTACATTCCAACTTCACAGATGCACCTGCACATATAAACACATAAATATCAGCCTAGGCTTTGTTGGTGAGATTGAATGGATGGTCTTATCAAGTTCAGCAAACCTGGAATGGGTTCACTGAGTTTGGTTTCGAACTCTACGCGGCAAGTGTCGCAATAGACTTTGCCGACTACATTGAATTGATGAGCGGCAAGGGCAAAGCTGATGAGGGTCGAAAGGCAGATTGCCATTAGAGCCACGGTCATCAGCGAAGCGTTTGCCATTTTGTTATTGCCTATTGGGATGAGATAACTAAAGCTAACAAGGATTTATAAAGAAAAAGTTTTCAGTTTCATTTACTATTTATGTTTCTGTAACAGGATTACAGAGGGAGACTCGTTCTTCTTCCTCGTATTCCTTACGGAACTATCTAAAATTACCAATTCATCGAGTGAATGTAGGGAAATGATACATGGTGATGATTCTTTCGTTTGTTTGAATAAGGAAAAAGTTACGGGAGATTATATCATAAATCCTTTCCACCACGTCATCCGTAATTCATGCAATCAAGTCCGTTCATCTTTAAGTAACCGTTTAATAACTACCAACTCATCTATTACAAGTAGGAAAGAGATGATGATTCACCTTAAAAAAATATAAAATAGATGAATCTAATTGATTAAAACTAGATTGACGTGGTAAAAATAATTCATGATATAATTTCTCAAAAATTACATAAATTAACAAAAATATATTGTTTGATATTTAATGGTTTTGTTTATTATAATGGAACAAACTGACCCAATGTGTCTGAAAAAGAAAAGAAAAAAAATGGAAAATGATTGTCTGTAATAAATCACTCATAAAGCTAAAAAATTAGACCCAATACAAGACTAAGTAAACCAGAAGCTAAAGCCTCAAGGGCATTACTTGTTTTATATTTAAGCATATAAGTAATCAGTTTCATTCATTACCATCCATTTTGAGGCATTAATAAACACTGCATCATCATCCTACAGTTTACCTGGGAATTTATATAGCTTTTCATTCGACACATATATGTTCTCAATGCATAATTCTTATTCTCGGGACTAAATCGGTAACTGGGGGCTTAACCGGTGTTCTGCATGCCAGCAGCAATACCCTTCATGGTCAAGATGAGAGTATCCTCCAAACCTGGAGCATACTCACTTTTCGGGTTTAGTTTCACGAGTTCATCTCCGGGTTTGTTTGATTCCATAATCTCTTTGGAGTTATTTGGTTGCAGCTTCACGATGTAATTCGAGTCTCGGATCTGTTTCAGCGTGTAGGCCTGACAAACATTTAGTGCTGTTATGTATGATTCACGCAGCCGCAGTCTTTGCCTCAGGTATGGATTCCCTTCAAGAAGATCCTTGTGCGCAGCAATCTGGTAATAGAAGGGAAAGTATATGTTACTGACCATTGGCAATAATTGTCAAAGGGGGAATCATGTTCTAGTGAATTTACCTGAAGGAGAAGGCTTTTTGTTTCTTCATAGTTGGCCCTCAATCGCTCGCCGAAAGACCACAGTTCTTGAGAAACAAGGAGCTTATCATATAGGGCCGCAATCCCGGGATCTCCTTTTGCGAAGACCATTTCAACCAAATCAATTGTCACCCTGAAGAAAGGCCATTCGTTGTACATCTCTCGTAGCATTTGAAGATTCTTAAAGTCCTTCTGAATGACATGTTTAAATGCTGCTCCAAAGCCGAGCCAAACTGGAAGATGAAATCTTGTCTGTGTCCAGGCAAAGATCCAGGGGATTGCTCGGAGAGATTCAATTCCCCCACTTGGCTTCCGCTTTGATGGTCTGCTACCAATGTTCATCCTACCATACTCCATCTCTGGAGTAGCCTGCAACCAAAAGAAACAGTAATATTCAATTGAAACCTGCTTGTAATTAGTTTAGACGGTGTTAAGAATGTGATTATGAAAGTTCACTAACAAGGCGGAAATATTCAACAAATCGAGGTTCTTTGAAGACAACGGAACGGTACTCCTCAGTTGCAACAATTGCCATTTCATCCATCAGAGCACGCCATTCTGGTTTCGGTGAAACTGGTGGATGCATACCATGCTCAAGTGTGGCAGCTGTAAAACGCTGGAGTGTTCTGAAGCACAAGTGCTCCTCTCCAAACGATTGCTCAATAACTTCACCTTGAACTGTAACACGAAGTGAACCATGAATAGTTTCCGGTGGTTGCGATAATATAGCAAGATGGGTGGGACCACCTCCTCTTCCAACAGTTCCACCACGACCATGGAACATTGTGAGCTTCACACCAAATTGCTTAGCAACCTTTATAAGCTCTTCCTGAGCTTTGTATAACTGCCAAGCAGCTGAGAAACGCCCAGCATCTTTACCCGAATCTGAATACCCAATCATAACTTCTTGCTTGCCATCGATCCGATTTCTGTACCAATCTATAGAGAAGAGCCGAGCTAAAGCAGCAGGGGCAGCCTCCAGATCTGCAAGCTTCTCAAAAAGTGGAACAACTCTTAATGGTTGCTTCACATGGCACTCACGCTGAAGGAGCTCAACAGCAAGAACATCAGAAGGTGCGGTTGCCATCGAAATGATGTATGCTCCAAAGCTGTCTGCTGGGAGCTCAGCTATTACATGGAATGTGTCCAAAACATCAGCAATTTCTTCTGTTTTTGGAAGATCAGGACCAAACAATGGGCGCTTGCCACTTAGTTCAGATAATAGCCATTCCTGCTTTCGTTCTTCAGACCACTCTCGATAGGAACCAATTTCCAAGTACTTGGTAATGGCATCTATGACATCTGTGTGGCGGTCAGACTCTTGCCTAATGTCCAGTCTAACTAGAGACAAGCCAAAAGTTGAAACTTGCCTCAAGAAATCAAGAAGGCTTCCGTCGGCAATTGGTTGGTCACCACAGGAGCAAAGTGATCTATAACAGAGTTCAAGAGGCTCCAGAAACTGCATAAAATTAAAGACTTAGGACTGAGGCCAGTTATAAAGAGGTTACTAATAAAAAGAAAAGACATCAGAAATGCTACAGACCAATACCAATAAAAAGTAAGACATAAAAAATGCTACAGACCAATACTAATAAAAACTAAGGACAGAAAATGCTAGACCAACAAGTTACTCGAGAGTGACCTAGTCTTCGAACCAAACACAAAAATTACCATTTTTATTTGGCAGGGGGATTCCCATGACAGATAAAGTAAAAAGGAAGTTAGATATAAGGTTCAAGCCATTTCTGTCCCAACACACTAAGTTATGAGATCAGGTTTTGCTAGCTGTTCATCTTTTAGCAAGCAAGGGGCAATGCAATAGTAAAACTCTATTTCTCTCGTGAAGAAATAGGTTGAGTCCAAACTAATGATAAGATCATGAAATATGATTAACAGACAGCGAGAGACCTGCTCAATGTTGGTGAAAGTTGCTTCCTCTGGAATGTCGGAGATACCAAGAGATAACATTTGACGAGACCTTTCTCGTGTCTGATACAGCTTGTCCCTAACATCACCAAGAATAACACGGTATGGTTCATTGGGAGGAACTTGTTTCCAGAACTCTGCAGTATGAGTAACATCAATGAGAACCAAACCATGGATAAGAGATCAGTTGAACAAAATAACATATGGATCACCATCTCTGAGTCACATTTGCATAAATCATCACATGGCATTATTGTATGAAATGCAGGTCAAGTTTTTGTTTCCCAAAAATCTAAATGAATTCTTAGAGCATGCAACAAAACATACACTCTAGAAAAATTCTATCCCTTTGTAGGGAATTGGAGAGAGAGGAAAAAGGTTTTCTAAATACTTCAAAGCATTTTATGAATGCACTTGCAAAATCATAATGAAATAGAAAAACTATTCACTTAAATAAAAAGTGCATCATCTAGAATTAGAATAAAATGCAAAAGAAATTTAAAAAAAAACAAGTGAAACTCGAAGTATACCTATGTAATGTTTAGCATCTCTCCTTGAGGATCTATGAAGTTCTTCGGCACGAACACGAAGCTCATCGCTGCAACGCCACATGGACAACTAAAGAGAAAACCAATAAGAATAGGCCTAAAATGGATCCTTTCAATTATAGGATGTCTCAGATGATACAAGCTAAATACCTCAAACATCAGATCCTCAATTTGAGAATAGTACACATTGGCAGCCATCAGTCTAGCCAACAAACAAACATCCCTGGTGACTTCAGGAGTTACCCTTGGATTGCCTGCATTATATATCAAGGAAACTTTGAAAACTCCCAGAAGATAGTCGAGCAATTCCAATTTGAAATACTTAAAAAAGTTATACTCGAAGCTACTTCATTTTATTATTGATTTATTCAAGTAAGACTGTACCATCTCGATCACCACCCATCCATGAAGAAAATTGAATAAGTGGCGCATTGTAGGGAACACGTTCATTAATCCCAATGTTCTTCAAAGCTGTGTCAACTCGCCGCAAGAATTTTGGGACACCCTTCCAAATTGTTTCATGGAAGTAGCTCATTCCCGCCCTCATCTCATCTTGAGGCGTTGGTTGGGTCCTTCGAATCTCATCTGTACGAAATGCAGCTTGAATCTGCATGGAAAACAAAGACAAACAATCAAATATAGCATGTTATCATTCCCTTTACAGGGTAGGGATCGAAAGTTCATTCACAGATAAACAAATATTGACAAGTTGATATACCTCACGCTGTAGAGCCTCATCAAGCTCCTGTTTATCATCTGGAGTAATATCTTTAGCATACAATTGCGCTAAACAATTCCTTATCCTGGACAAAAATGAAATGCGCAGAAGATGATTTTATAGAATCGGAAACATAATAATGAATGTAAGTAGATTTTGAATTGAAATTTCTTCATCATAATACTTCTTGAGATGTAAAGCCAAGGCGTTAAGCAGCAAGAGTTGATGAAAAAAACCTTCCATGCTTTTGCAATAAAGATCTACGAACTGATTGTGTAGGATGAGCAGTGAAGACTAGATCGACAGTTTGGTTCTTAAGAGCATCAAAAACTTCCTCAGGAGACTTCTTCAGATCAACCACAAGTCTCTTGAGAGTTTCTTCAATGTCTGATTCAGTTGTTGCAGAGTTCTCATCGCCAAAATCACCTTTCTTCAACTTGATCCTTCGACGGTAAGCAATCTGAACTTCCTCAGCCAGATTAGCCAAGTTAAGCATGTGGGAGAAAGCTTTAGCTACAACAATGGAGTCACCTGGATCCAAAGAGGTCAAAACATCTCCCAGTTCCTCAAGTTTCTTGGGGTTATTATTCCCTTCATAATCAGCAGAAAGTTCATAACATTCTTGAACCTAAACATCAAAACATTTCAAATCGAAACTTGTACAAATCAATAAACAATTAATCGATGATGAAGTAGAATACTGTATTTTACAAAGAGAAACCAACAACCATGAGCATTCGCCATGCTTTGAACACCAAAATATATCCCCAACCAAACACAAAGACAGGGATCGAACGATCAAAATCCAAATTTCAGAAACACCAAAGAAGTGAAAACGAAGAATCACATACAGTTTCCTTAAGATCCTCTCCATGTAAGTCCTGAAGAATATCGAGAAACCGATCCAAAAGCAAAGCATCATACTCCACCAGCTTATCATCTTCACTCACTTTAGCAGGAACCAACAGCCGTAGCTGTGCATCAATGGAAGCCAACTTCTCTATCTTGCTGGAGCTACTATTAGTCGCCATATCCCACTTTAAAGTAGAAAACTTTTTTTTTCCTTTTCTTTCTCACCCTCCTGTGATTAAAAACAGCAAAAAATCAGGGATTCAACATATGGAAATAACACAGAATCTGATTAAGACCCAGAAAGCTAGAATCAATAAAACCAAAGATTTGATATAGAAAAATCCATGCTTGATTCATAAAAGCAAGGAATAATTTTCCAAAAGTTTAAAATTTGTGAGAAAGATTCAGTTTTGGATATTCAAGTAAATACATGAAAAATGAATTACCTGGAAATCTGGGTACTGAGAAAAACCAAAACTATGGATGGAAGAAAGAGAGAGATCTGGACAATTTATAAGAGCAACTGAAGCAACAAAAGCTGCTTCGATTTTTCTTCTCAGCCTAGTGATTCGAATATTCTCTATGGCTGCTTCTATTTTACTTTTTAGGCTTAATTATACATGAAAACCTTAAAATATATAATTGTATGTTAAGTACCTAAACGTTTAGATAAATTACATAATGGTCATCCGACTATTAGGGGAATTTAGGTTAATAATGAGGTTAGTGAAAAATATTAGGTTATTGAGTGTACTTGAAAAATATTTAGAAAATTAGATTAAAGTTGTATTTTTTGGATTTCGTCACCTGTAGATGACGCGGTTCAAAAAACCGTTAGATAAAACTGAAAATGTAATGTCTTTTTTTTACTATTGTAACGGTTATCATGGACCTCGTCATCTGCAAGTGACAAAAATATAAGAAATATTGTTTCTGTTAACTGAAAAATTATATCATGGGTAAGTACCACCACGTCATCCATGAGACCAATCACTAAAAATCATATGTCTCATCATTTTTTTCATATCATATTTTTCTAAATGAATCTTCGCTCATATCTATTGTTAATTCATTTTAAAACAGTTTTTTAAGAGAAGATTCATTTAAAAAATATATAACATAAAAAAATGATATGATAAATAATTTTTAATGATTGATCTCGTAAATAACGTGGTAAAACTTAACCATAATATAATTTCTCTTTTAACTTATTCCTCATATATTTTGGATAAAACTTACCTAATATTTTTAACCCTATTAAATAAAAATTATCATGTTAAATTGATTAATATTGGATTCTATTCGAATAAGTGTCATGTTTTTTAATGTTTTAGTACTATTGATATTTTAATAGTTCAAATAGATTTTTTTAAAATATGTATTTTTTATAATTTGTGTATATTTACTATGCACGTAAATTTTAAAATTAATCCGAAAATTTTATCTCGTCAATCTAAAATAATATTTTTAATATATTTAACAATTTAAATTTTAATATAAAATAAACAATTAAATATTTTTAATTTATTTAAATTGTAAGTTGCATAATTTTTGTGAATAAAACATGAAACTCAATTGTTGAAATATTAAACGTATAAGACTGAAGTGACGCACTTTCATATAAAAAATTACGATTAATATTTTTAATATTTAATTATTGAAATTATGAATATAATTGTACTTGTTTGAGTTTCCTTTCAATTATATTTTTTTTATTGTTTTAGTATTTACTTTTTATAAAATATATAATAAATATATATATATATATGACTAAAATTGATCTGATGTAACAGTAAAGACATGAAATTTTACCCATGAAATTATGGTGTCAAATCCTATGACAAGTATATTTTCTTGAAATCATTAATTTTATTTAATTAAATTAAAATTAGAATTAGATTGATATAATAAATATATAATTTTATAAATTTTTATTAATTGATATATCATAATCTGTCACTTTTACGTTAGGATTCTAACGATAATAATAAAAAATTAATTTAATAAATTTAATGGCTTGATTGACGAGTTTGATTATCCGATAATCAAAATAGTTATATTCATATAGTTTGATAATCAATGGAGTAACTTATCTTATTTTTTATTAAAAATCTATATTAAATCATTAAAAATATACTTAATTTGTTTATACAAATAAAATTAAACCCAGTTTCATTTTTCATATTTTATTTTCGCATGCAAAGGCATAACGTAGCATGTTTATCCTTTTCTATGACTTTATGACAGTAACAGCACGTGGAGTTACATGACAATTAAACCAACACGTGTCCTAACATAATGTGAAATTAAACTAAATCAATGGAAATTAAAATCAATTATTTAGATGCTCACATCACATGGCATGCTTCATGTTTGGGCAGTACAACGAAGTCAATTAATTAATTACACTCGATTAAAGTAATTAATATTTTATTATTATATCAAATCAAATGATATTATCTAACGATAAAATGATATAAATATAATTAAAATATTAATTAAATATAATTTATTTATAATTGAGTGACTTTTGATCTCTGTTATAGTTTACTGTAATTAATTTTATCTATTTTCAATTGACATCAAATCTATGAATAACATATATATTTTAAGTTTACTATATTTATAAAATTTTATGATTGGATTTAATAGAAGTGTAACATCAAATAATATTTTAAAATTTTAAAAAATATAAAATATACTCATAGAGTAGTTCCATTGATAAAAGATGATATAATTTATTCAGGTGATCCGGATTTAAACACTATATATAATATGTTATTAAAGGACTAAAAAACAAATATTATCTTATAATTATATTAATATATTTAAAAAGCCATAAAATAAAAAAATAATTATATTCTTGAACGTTATTTTTTTTCCGTCCATTAATTAATCATTTAACTGTTGGATCACCACACTAGTAATTTTATTAAAATGAAGACTCTAAAAGTTAAGGTTATCAAATTTAAAATTTCCAAATTTAAAAGAATCTTTTTGAACAAATTTTAACAACAATTTTGTTCTATAATAAAGGTAAGATTGTTAGAATAAATATTAATTTTATTATAATAAATATCAAGCTAACAATCCACCTCCTCTTAATATATTTCACTTGATATATCAGGCTAACAATATTAATCTTAAAGAGTAAAAATCCTTTTCCGTTTAATCGTGTTTTCTTTCGTGTTTCTGTTAAAATTTTTAAAAATTTAAATTCTAGCATAATTTTTTATATCCTAAATCCTAAATTATACACCTTAAAAAGTACAGTCTACCCCTAATCTCTAAATCCTAACCACGGTCTTTAATCTTAAATCCTAAACCAACTAATTTAAAGCAGGAATACGAAATGAGAAACGATTAAGGGATAGACGATTTGCATCCCTAACCCGTAGTCTAATCTTATAACATTTTAAATAAAAAAATAAAAGAATAATAACCGAAAACTTTAATGTATCTCAAATCTTTCATGGATTTGGATGCTAAAATGTGTAATTCTTTATAGTCCGAGAATCTTCTAAACCTTCACCACCTTAAAAGGAATACTTAACCTTTGATTATAGGTTTTATCGGAAGAGGATGTTTCCTATATCTCTCCTTTTTAGATTTATTAATTATTACATGGTCAATACCCAGCTTGTCTGCCTTATTACATCACATTTTCTTGTCCCGTTGACACATTGTAAGACTCGTGTTGGCATTGATGCTCCTACACAAACCACAGTAATTCTTTCCATGGCACAAAAAATGTCATTTTTTCTTGCCAAATGGGAAAAATCTTACCAATCAGCTCACAGAATCTGGTTCAATGAACCAGGGAGGAAAACCTGATCAGAATTTATAAATTAAGCACAGTGCTAGTATAGCTAATGTACTCGGACAGAACAAAAGAAACACATCTTTAACGCTAATAGTGTACTAAAGGAAGACACGAATGGCATATAGCAAGACAAAGCACTTTCAAAGGACCCGCTGCTTGTCCTCTTCCTTGAGGTGATCTTCATTTCACCTCTTTTCTTTTGCTTTCTTCCTTGTGGAGGAGAGGCAAGAAAAGAAACCCTTCATGAAAAACAATGATGTCAATCAACAAAGGGAAAGAAGTTGTTCCAGGGTCTTCGAGATCGGTTGCAGTCGATGTCGATCAGCGAAATCCGCCGCCGTTGAGCCGATATGCGTCGCAGAAGAGGAGGGATTGGATCACTTTTGGTCAGTACTTGAGGAACCGAAGTCTACCGGTCTCTCTTTCTCAGTGTAACGCCAATCATGTGCTCGATTTCCTTCGCTATCTCGATCAGTTTGGAAAGACTAAGGTGCACTTACAAGGTTGCATGTTCTTCGGACAACCTCACTGTAACACCCGACCCGGATGTCACAATGGGCCTCCGGCCCAAAACTCATGTCTCAAAACTTTCTTTTAAAAGCCCACTAATAAAAATCGCGTAAGTCCAAAACCAATTCATAATCCAATTAAATAAAACAAGTCCAAAATAATTCAAAGTAAATCGGAGCTCCAAAATATATTACAGGCTGTTTTAAAAATATTCGACCCAAATAAAATTACAGAGTTACAGTACATATAGGGTCCAACATAGTACTAAGCCCACTACATCTAAATAACTGTACTCTGACAACACGGTCGATGCTGAAAGTCCAAACCTCGATGGTGCTCCACGAATCCCGCTCCACCTAACCTACGCACGAAAATAGATTTCAAACGCTGAGCCACACAAGCTCAGTGGATACGCCAAACTTGGCCAACATCATGCATATCAAAGCAGTAAAGCATGGCATATAAATCACATGCATGGTATGAAGGTCTAGCATGCTTGCCTACACATGACATATATGAGATGTATATTAACGCACACAGCATATACAAATCAACCAAACACACGAGGTAGTGAGGCCCGCGTCCACACAGCATCGGGATCCTACACTACGAGTAGGGCCCGCGTCCACACAGCATCGGGATCCCATACTCAAGGATGAGGCCCGCGTCCACACAGCATCGGGATCCTACATCCGAGATTGAGGCCCGCGTCCACACAGCATCGGGATCCTCTAAATCCCATACTCGGAATGTCACATCGAGTATCTTCGAATGAGGCCCGTGTCCACACAGCATCGGGATCCTACACTCGGAATAGTCGACAAAACATCACCCGGAATATTACATCGGATGGCCTTCGACGTGTTGCAACACTTATAGATATCCGGATTCCAACATACAAGGACTCGACCACTCAAACGATCCACCTAGGATCTCATCACGACAAGATATATTAAAGTCTTATCTCAATTGGATTTTCGGAATTATAACCTCAACTTAGTACGACATTTCATTTATAACTTTTAGATTTAAGTATTCATTTAATTAAGACCACCTAAGCCTTAATTTCTACCCAACTTAGCCAAGACACGCAGGGGTATCGATACCCTTAAGTAGGGTATTGAAACACCCTTTATCGATACCCACCCAAAGAGGGTATCGGACCACCGGTATCGAAACAGGTATCGATACCGTTGACTAACCCCAAAAGTCAATAGGAAAGGGAGGACCCGTTTCGATACAGGTATCGATGCAAAAACTTTCTAGAACCCACGGTATCGAAACCAGTATCGATACCCCTGAACAACAAGCCAAAATACGCACACTGGTATCGATACCGGTAGCCCGAGTATCGATACCCCCTACACTAAGGACGGTTCTGCACTTAGAAATTTTAGATTTTCAACCTCAAACTTAAACCAATCGACCCCTAAGAGTTCCTACTCAAAATTTATAATGTTTAAAGTGTTTTAATGTCAATTTCCAGTCTTTAACCACATAAATCCGAAATTCACCATTAAAGACCCATTTTAAGCAACCAAGCAAAAACAACATACAAGCATGATTATCCCTACATGTCATGCAATCTACCATGAATTGGAATGATGTAGAAGGAGTTGGGAGTACCAACCTCAAGCCAAAGCAACAGCAAAACGAGCTCTCCACTCAAGTCAAACTCCTCCTCTACCCAAGCTTGTTGATGGCTCTCCAACCTCTTTCTCTGCACGAGGAAGATGAACAACGATTAAGGATGGTCCGGGGATAATTTCTAAAGCTTAAAAACACAAAAAGACCCAAATTTTAAGCCTCAAAAACCCCAAACCCGGATTACACCTTAAACCCCAACAAAACCTTCACCTCCACCAAACCCACACATTCTTACCTTGTTTTATAGATCCTTTACTGCTCTAAAACTTACCCTTCATAAACAAAACGAGATTCTAACCCAAACCCAGCAAGATCTCACCTTTACACTTCCTTGGACTCTAGATGAAGAAGATGAAAGAAGAGAAAAGAGTTCTCTGCACTTCTGACTTCATCTCTGCAGAACCACACCCAAAACCCCTCCATACAACTTATTTTGGCATTTACCAAGATGTCCTCAGTCCACATCCTACAAGTCCAACAAGCCAAGGACCCAACTAGACCAAAACCACACTAACCCGAGGCCCAACACAACGGGTTAACCCGACACACTAAACCGAGAGTTCGGGTCGTTACACTGACCCACCAGGGCCTTGTACCTGCTCTCTAAAACAAGCTTGGGGAAGCCTCGATGCATCATCGGCAGACTCCGTGCCGCTTACAAAGAAAACGGCGGCTCGCCGGAGACCAACCCTTTTGCGAATGTTGCGATACGTGTTTACCTTCGTGAAGTAAGGGATTCTCAAGCTAAAGCTCGGGGAATTCCTTATAAGAAGAAAAAGAAGAAGAGGAATCCATTGAAGTCTAATGAATATAGCTCAAGCCTCCCTACTCAGCAACCTTGATACAGATTTCCCTAATAAAACTGGTAACAAATAATTACTTTGTTTCTTTTCCCTTCAATTTAAGAAATACTTGAACCTTTTTACTGTCATTAATATATAAAATATTAGGATCTGTGAAGCTGATCTCAATAGTAACCTTTGGGAAGAAAGCTAATCAATATAGACATGAAAGAAGAACAGTGTTTTTAGCGACTTCAAGGCTATACATTACACAATCATAATAAACCCTAGAGGCAAAGGCCTTGGAAACCCTAATTTTGTATAGTAGCTTACTTTAAGAAAGACATGAAACAATAGTAGTACTCACTAACTTTACCTTAATCAATAAACAAACATGAATGGCTATGGTGTTAATGAAAATTTTCTTCTTCATTTTCTTAAAATCTCTTATTTTCTTTCTTTCCCTCTCTTCCTCTCACACAAAATGAGAGGTTAATCGAATTTTGATAGATAGACAGATAGATAGACATGCGATTGTCCTTTGTTTTGTCTGAAATCATCAGAAAAGTGCTCATTGTTTCCCCTATTGTAGTCAACCCAGAAATGGTTTGCAGATCAAGCCTTGTGATAAAGCAGAAGAAACATCAGAAAATAAACCCAGAGTGGAAGCTTAATCTCATGAATAATTCCTTTTCATTTCAGTCCCTAAATAAAATTTCAAGAGCTTGATCAGTTTGCAACTCTCAGAAATCAAGCTGATTCCCTCCTTGGATCAATATATTGGGTGTTTATCTTGTTTTAGATGGAAAATCAAAGGTGGAAATGGATATATAAACTGGAATTGAAGAGTCAAGTTGCTTCTGTCTTCTGTTATATTTCCTTTCCCATTTCAAATCAGTACTGTTTTGTCAAATCTACAAGTTTGTCCTGCCAACAATTCTCCACCTGTATGAATATTGATGCTGATTAATCGACTATATGTTTCTATAAGGTGCAAAATGTACAGATTTTTAGTTCGAACATCCTAAAGTACGATGCATAGCAGTATCCGACATTCACATTCGAATTGATATATATATATATATATATATATATATATATATATGATTGCATTTGTTCTTAGTTGCAACTGCATCATTTGTTGGATGCTGCGAGTTTTGTTTTCAAGTTTGCTGAATAAACATCCATACACCATTGGGAGATAATTAATTGCATAGGACATTTCATCGTAAACTCGTGAAGGGGTTCCAATTGTAAAATATGATGTGTGCAGGTGACCTGGGTTCGAATAGTGTACGGTGTGTATGCCTTATCAAAGGGCTAAAAAAATTGAATAAATATTACCTTATAATCACACCCGTATACTCAAAAAAAGTTTTTCTAAGTTGACAGGTAAGTAAATAGAAAATATCCTTGTATTTGGTTCATGAAAAATAGATTGGTTAAGACTTGCATATCAACAAAAGTTGTTAATTTCTCGATTTGTCGTTGCCAGTCAATCGTCACTTGTGACAAAAACGGTACTAAAATATTCGAATATCCTTTTATGGTCATCTAATGAAATTGGTTTTGACCCTCGTATGGTGATTTTTTTTTAAATTTTGTGATCAAACTATAACAAAATTGAAATTAAAGTGACCTTTCTGACAATTTACTTAATTATAAAAGTTTTTTTAAAAAAAAAAATAATAAAAATGGGCTTTACATATAAATTTGGGTCCAACCCAAATCAACTTCCAACACAAAATTTTTTAAAAGGGTAAAGTACACATACTTTAGCATGGATTTCTGGATTCGAATTGTACCCGCTCCATTTCATCCTTTTTTCGGATTGGTTACCATGGATTTCTGGCTCTTTAGCGATGTTTACCCACCCGTACTTTTATTCGGATCTTGACCTAAATCTCTTCCCTAACCCAAGCTCGGATCCAGTCTCTTATCTATCCTTCCTCCTCCTGTTATCAACGAAATCCAAACCCTAATAACTTCTCGGATCCTCCGATCTGACCCGCCTGTGGAGCCAAGCTTCTTTTCTCTCCTAGACAATCTGGGTATGGTTCTTTTTTCCTGGGTTTAGTATTATTTGCTTTAGATGTGTGAATTTGATGCCTTTTTAGCGTTCGTCTTTGGTGGAAACTATATATATATCTGAAAGGAAAGACCTTTATATATATATATATATTCATTTCATTATTCAACAAAATTTTTTAAAGGAAGACAATCGAGAGATCGGTTTTCTTAGAATTCTTTATCTTGAATTCAGTGTAAATTTGGTGGTTTTTTTCTTAGAATTCCAGCTTATTATTGAAATTTACTTCAAATGTTTAATAAGAACCAATAGCACAGTTATGAACTTATGATTGCATTTCAGGATTGATTGATATTACTCAACTTTCCCTTTGGTGTGCTTTTGATGTTCCACATCCGGAATTTGTGTTTGAATTTATCAGATATTTGCTTTATTTCTGTAAAGTCATCCGTGTTAGGCATTCAATTTTGGTTCAATGTGCAGATTTCGGCTCGTCTTAAACCTATTCGATGGAGATGGCTAACGAAACAGTTATCAGTAAACCAAAGAGGTTGACTTCTGTAGTATGGAACCACTTTGAAAGGGTTCGGAAAGCCGACATATGTTATGCAATATGTGTCCATTGTAACAAGAAATTAAGTGGATCGAGTAATAGCGGAACCACCCATCTGAGGAATCACCTGATGCGGTGCTTGAAAAGGTTTAACTATGATGTTTCCCAGCTGCTTTCTGCAAAGAAAAGGAAAAAAGATAACACCCTTACCATTGGAAATATCAGTTATGATGAAGGGCAAAGAAAAGAAGATTTTATTAAGCCCGCTATTGTCAAGTATGAACCGGATCAGAGAAAGGAAGAAGTTTTCAACCTTCAAAGCAGTTGGTTCGACCAAGAACGGAGTCGCTTAGATCTTGCTCGCATGATTATATTGCATGGCTACCCCTTAGCCATGGTTGAGCATGTTGGATTCAATGTATTTGTCAAGAATCTACAGCCACTGTTTGATGTTGCACCGAGTAATGCCGTTGAGGTTTCTTGTATGGAAATTTATGGGAAGGAGAGGCAGAAAGTTCATGACATGTTAAGCAAATTACGAGGCAGCGTTAACCTTGCTGTTGAGATGTGGTCCTCATCAGAGAACTCTAACCATATATGCATGACAGCGCATTACGTTGGTGATGATTGGAGACTACAAAAGAAGATTCTTAATTTTGTTACACTTGATTCTTCTCATACTGATGACATGCTTTCTGAAGTAATTATCAAGTGCTTGATGGACTGGGACATAGAGTCTAAGCTGTTTGGGGTCACGTTTGATGATTTTTCTACTACTGATGCCATCATTCTGAGAATTAAGGAACAGATGTCTGAGAACAAGTCTCGTCTAATCAATGGTCAAGTATTAGATGTGCGCTCAGCTGCACATGTTATAAATTCAGTTGTTCAAGATGCCATGGAAGCTCTTCGAGTGGTGATCCAGAAGATTCGGGGAAGTATTCGATATGTTAAAAGTTCACAATCAATACAAGGGAAGTTCCAGGAATTGGCCCAACAAACTGGAATTGACAGCCAGAAGAACTTGGTTCTTGATTTTCCTATCCAATGGAATTCGACATATGTAATGCTCGAGACTGCCATACAGTACAGGAGTGCTTTCTGTCAGTTGGTGGATCTTGATCTTGACCTTGCGTTAAGCGATGAAGAGTGGGAATGGGCAAGTTCCATTACTGGCCATCTTAAATTATTTATTGAAATCATTAATGTCTTCTCCAGCAACAAATGTCCCACTGCAAATATATATTTTCCAGAAATTTGCCATGTTCACATTGAATTGATTGACTGGTGCAAGAGCCCCAATAATTTCCTTAGTTCGTTAGCAGCAAAGATGAAAGGTAAGTTTGATAAATATTGGAGCAAGTGCAGTTTGTCTTTAGCAGTAGCAGCTATCTTAGACCCCCGGTTCAAGATGAAATTGGTCGAGTATTACTACTCTCAGATTTATGGTAGTACTGCATTGGATCGTATCAAAGAAGTATCCGACGGTCTCAAGGAACTCTTTAATACATACTCTATCCGCTCAACTTTGATCGACCAAGAATCAGCTTTGCTGCATGGTAGTTTACCTGACGGTAGCAATGATGGTAGAGATAGACTAGAGGGCTTCGACAAATTCCTTCACGAGACATCTCAAAGTCAAAGTGCCATATCAGACTTGGAAAAATATTTAGATGAGCCAGTCTTTCCTCGTAACTGTGATTTCAACATATTGAATTGGTGGAGAGTTCACACGCCAAGATATCCAATCTTGTCAATGATGGCACGAGATGTTCTCGGAACTCCTATGTCAACTGTCTCACAGGAGTCGGCATTCAATGCCGGAGGTAGGGTGCTTGATAGTTCTCGAAGTTCACTTGCTCCTGATACACTACAAGCTTTGATATGCACACAAGATTGGTTGCGGATACAATCAGATGGTGCGTACATTATCTTCCATCCCTTTACTCAAATCATTTCCAATTCATTATATATATATATTTCTTAACAATATGCTTGCTATTCTCATAAATGCAATAGAGTCCGGTCCGTCTTCAAGCCATTATGCTCTACCCCTCCATGTCGAAACAAACTGATTTTTCCTCGGTAAGTCTCGGATAAGCTCACGTTCTTCACCATTTCGACGTTGCTAATTCTGCAAGTGCCCTTCTTTTCATGCAAGGTACACCATAGACCTTGGTCTCAAATAAAAAAAGAACTTGGATAAGCTGATATCTTCATGGATGCCCATTGCTTAAGGTATTTCAGTTTGGGTTTTCAATTATATATCTTCATCTCGAAGATTTTAAATGATTTGTACCATTTAGGTTTACAACTGAACGCCTAAAGCAATGACTTCCTTGTTGATTTGGTTAGGGTTTAAGTAAAAGTAGAAGTTTGTTTAAATATTGAATTATCGTCTACTGTTTATGTGATTATCATAAGTTACAAGCTTTCCTCTTCATGAAAATGTATTCGGGAAAATGTTTTATTACAGGCGGATTTGAGGTATTTATGACATGGACTTGTTCTAATCAGTTTCATTTGGTACATAATTATTAATATAAGTAAAAAATATTAATTATTAAATTAATTACATAAATTTTAAAATAGTTTCTTAGAAAATATCCTTAACATTTGATTGAATAGTTATTTTGATTTTTTTAATTAATTTAACCTTTAATATTTTATTTTGGGTTAAAATGATTTTTATATGTACGAAAACCATTAATTAACAAAGTTATATAATTTGAAATGATGTTGCAAATTTATATGACAACACATTTTTTATCAAGTCATTTCAAGTTGTTTATCGTAAGTTGTTCATTAATTTTAATTTTTAATAAAGTATAATATAAATAATTTATTCGAATTTGGATCACTTAAAAATAACAATGCTTTTTAACTTAAATGAAATTTTTTTAATATCCATTAGTTTTGAGATTTAAATTTACACTTTCATTATCCTTTATGGGTATAATGCAAAATATACATTATTAATATTTGATTGAATAATGAAATGCAAAAATAATACACCTAAAAAAAGATTTTTTAGGAAAAAAACAACCTAATAACTTAATACCGTGTAGAATTAAGACATGGAAAGCCTAGAGTAACAAAGCAATGGAACTGAACGGACAGGCTCAAGTTCTCTTGTTAGGTTCGAAGACATACTTAATCAGTGATTCTTTGATCGGCAACAACTCAGGGAACTCTTTCTGCAACTTGGATGCATCCATTTCGTTGTTGCTTCGAGGGGCAACGATCACCTTGGATTGTTCTTCCAATGTGAAGTTCTTCCATTCAAACTTGGGGTTGATCCATGTCTTGTACATCTCCAGGATCTCATTGTGGCTCACAACCCCGGGGTTTGTAAAGTTCCATATGCCTGTCAAGTTCCTCTTCGCCATCTCGATAGATATCGGTAGAAGCTCGTCCAAGATTGTCATGCTGTTGGGGATATTGACCACCTTGTTGTAGCGAGATATCTTGGTGATGAAGTTGCGCGGGTTGTTTAGGTCGGATGAGATTGGCATTCGAATTCTGAGGGTGCAGACATTGTCATATTCGTTCAACAGCTCTTCAACCTGAACAAGATGGGAGGAAAGTATGAGAACTCGAGACATGTAAACTAACAGACAAGCTGTGTATCAGCTTAGTAGTTACCATAGCCTTGGTTTTCGAATAGAAGGAACCGATGAAATTGGGTTTGTCCTCCTCTTTAAAGCCAATCCCTGAGCCTTGAGGATGTGCAGCATCATACTCGAATATACACCCGGTAGCGAAATTCATCATGAGAACCCCATGATGTCTGCAAACATCTGCCAAGTTCAAGGTCCCAGCCACATTGGTGCGAATTGTCTCGGTTTTGTGAGATTCACACCAATCAACATTGGGTCTACCAGTCACTCCAGCAGCATTGAAAACATGGGTAGGCTTTATGTTTTGAATATCTGCCATGAGTGATGATCGATCTTCCAAGCGTCCTCTTCCATATTCAAACGGAATACCTTGTTTCTCACATAACTGACCAAGTAAACCTCCAATCCAGCCAGTCCTGCCATAGATCAAGAACTTCAAGGCCGGCTTAAGGGGAGATTCATTACTTTTGGAGGTTGGAAGTATCATTCGGGGCGTCATAGGATCACTCGTAACTTTGCCATCTTCAGAATCAAAGTGTCTACCACCAGGCATCATCAGCATCCTTGGATGTGGAAGCAGTGCACCAGACACATCACCCCACCAATGTGGATTTTTGGTGTACCATTCTATTGTCTTTTTCAAGCCCTCTTCCCATACAGTTCGTTCAGACCATCCTAAGACCTTCAGTTTCTGATCATCCAGAAAATATCTCTGGTCATTGAACGGTCTGTTATCGACGAACTTGATGCTTGTCTCCGGATCCATCGAGAAAAGTTTGCATATATCTTTGGCAACATCAATTACTCTCCTTTCCTTCTTTGTTCCAATATTATAAACATGGCCAACTTCTCCCTTGTGAAGAATGACTTCAAATGCCTCAGCCACATCCTCACAGAATAAATAACTCCTCACATTGGAACCATCACCGTGAATCGGAAGAGTCTCCCCCCTCATTGCTAAGAGAATAAACTTCGGAATCAATTTTTCAGGAAACTGGTTGGGACCATAAACATTGTTTCCACGGGTTGTAATCACCGGTAATCCATACGACCTACCATATGCCATCACAAGCATTTCAGCACCAGCTTTCGTAGCAGAGTATGGGTTTGTCGGGAGAAGTTGGGAAGCCTCATGGTTTCCTACAACAGCATCCTCATCTGTCTCCCCATAAACCTCATCCGTACTCACATGAATGAACCTCCTGATCTGGCCAGTGACTTTGCAGGCTTCAAGTAAGACATGCGTACCATAGATATTGTTCTTGGTAAACTCAAAGCTGTTGCCAAACGAGTTATCAACATGAGTTTGAGCAGCAAAATGCATTATCATGTCGATAGACTCCGCGACAAGAAGGTAGTTAACAAGGTCAGCACTGCCTATATCCCCCTTCACAAACTTAAAGTTTGGAGACGACTGAGAGGGAAGGAGGTTTTTCAGGTTCGAGCAGTAATCAAGCTTGTCAAGCACAACAATCTTGTAACCAGGATAGTTCCGAATGAGCCGATTAGCCACATGAGATGCAATAAAACCAGCAGCCCCGGTTATGAGGATGTTCTTAGGGATATAAGTAGCCATTCTCAAACCAATTCTACCAAAAACAACATGAAAACCAATCTCAGTAGGCAAAAATACAAATCAGCACCAACTTGCATAAACAAATACATGGAAAGTAAAGATAGAATCTGTGAACAACCCCAAAATAAGCATCAAAATAAAGCCAAAAACCATATCAAGAAACACAAAATAAAACCAAAACAGAATAACCAGATTCCTGCAGAAAATTTCACTCAATGCCATATTATCTCTCTATTTTTCTTTTTAATTTAATGTTTTGGTTCATCAATTAAACTGGAATTTATATTCACATTTATCCTATCACCTCAATCTCCATGGAAATCGAACAATAGAAATGGGAAGCCAAGAGAGAAACCCAAGCTATGGATTTTTCTCACATTTAAAGCAGCTATAAGCAAAAATAAAAAACACCCAGATCATAAATCAATGGAAAGAATACAAATATTTCAAAGCAACACGACATTGATCAAATTTGACATAGAAATGGGAAGAACCTTGACTTACAAGATAAAGGGAAGAAACCAATGAAAATCCGGATAGAGAAACAGACGCACAAATTCTAGAGTGAGCGTTTCGAGGGAGAGGGAAATTGTGGGAACTTCAAGTGTATATATATATATGTTGGACGTGTAAATTATAGATGGAAGAGACAGTTAAGGGGAGCCATGAAAATTAATATAACTGATGTTATATTATTTACTGGTCTATTGTACTTTCGTTGTCATGAAAATTAATATAAGTGTTTTAGTAATTTAGTTTAGAGAATCACCTGCTTCAAAATGTTTGTTCAAGATCTTTATCATCTTCAGAGCTCATTTAATTTATTCTTAGGATATTAAAAATAAAAAAAAAGAGATTTTTTTCAAAAAAGTCTAAAATCTAAAAAAAAAAATCTCAAACCTTAAAATTTTAAAATTGACGCCACTATCAAATGATTAGAGTCATTTATGTTCGTTTTTTCAATGTTTGATTGACACCCTTTACTCCAGTCGTTGACGATGGGTGATTTGAAAAAATAGGAGGTAATCTCATACGACGACAATATTAGAATTCGACAAAATTATCAACGACGATAATGACATGTGTTTTAAGATTAAGGTCTTATATTTTTAAAGATTTTAGTACTATTTATGTTGTTTTTTTTTAAGTAAGATTTCATTTCATTTGTTTTAATTTTTAAATAAATAAATAAATAATAAAAATCACATGTCAAATCTATTAATAGGTAATGAATATTTTAACAATATTACATAATTTGTAAGCACTCATTTTAGTCAAAAATATCAAACACCTTTCTTTAAAAAATATATAATTTAAATATTTATTTTAAGTCATATTTTATTAATTTGTGTGTGTCATACATAATTAACTCACTTGCTATAATAATGTTTATTTTCTTTTCTTCTTTGGATGATTTTTACCCATAAAAATAGTCTTTATAAATTTAGAACCTATAATCTAATAAAAATTAAACAAAATTTTTAATTATTTACTCTAAAATTATTAATAATAATATTTAATTTTTTTAAGTTAATATGAGACAATAGCCCCGATTATTAATAATGTATCAAGTTAAAATAAAATTTTCACCTTGACTATTTTCTTTAAATATCTATCGATAAAAATTATTAGGTGAACTATATTTATCACGTTATCTGTGATCCCAAATAATCAAAATCATTTATTTTAATTTTTAAGGTGAATCATTATCTTTTTTCTTACATATAATTGTTGGACGATAGTTATTAAATAGTTACTTAAAGATAAATAGTTTTAATTGTTTGGATCATGCATAATGTAATAAACTGGGTTCACCTAATAATCTGTCCTGTCAATGACGAACAAAAATCCTTTGCCCCTTCCCCATGCCTCCTTTGGTGCCTCCTTTAATTTTTTTTAAAAAATTCAATTTTAAATCCTAAACACTTATTTTTTATATTTTAAATCTTAAACCCTACACCCTACCCTTAATTCTCTAAACTTAACCAAAACTCTTAACCTAGAACCCTAAACTCTAAATCCTCTAATTTAATGTAAGAATATAAATAAAAAGATAAGGAAAGAACAGATGATTTGGACTCCTAATCACACTCGTTGACTTGTTAACTTCCTTTGTATAATTAAAATTATCCTGATGTAACAATTATTCTACATTTATTCCACCTTGAATCATTGGTTTGATCATTGAAAACAAAATAAAACAATTTATATTAATTTTCTTTTTTTTACAAGGAAATTATTTTTTAAATATTCCCATGGACCAAATCTGGTCAAATATTACTTTTGACTGAGCCTGTAGGATATTTGGTCAACAAAAACAGGAATAATCAATACGACCAAGTACTTGACCATAGAAGTATTTGTTTGGTTGATTTTTGAACTAAACTCTTAGTCAAATTAGGCTCCATGTCAGAAAAAATTATATTACGAGTAAGTTTTATCATATATTTATAAGATTAATCATTAAAATTTATTTATTTTATTATTTTTTATATTATTTTTTAAGTGAGTCTTTACTTGAAAAAACTATTTTAAAAATAAATTAACAGTAAATATTAATGGGGATTTACTTAGAAAAATATGATATTAAAAAAATGACGAGATGAATGTATCAAGTTCAAACCCTTTCAAGCTCATCATCTTTAATAAAATTTTTAATAACAATAGTTATAATTTCTTTTGAACTTGTATTGTTCCCAATATAAATTCTACTTATATTATTCATATTTAATGTAATTTGGTTTATTTTTTATATCATATAAATTTACATAATATGTAAAATAAAATAAAATAAAAAGTAAACTATACTGTATCGAATTTGTTTCCTTGAATGTTGGAGTTTAAATTTAGCAATATTCTTAAAGGTTTTCGATATTTTTATGTTACAATACTAAAAAAAATATAATTTAACCTTATAATCATAAATCTTAAATTATAAAACTCAAAAATACATTATATCTCTCATTGATTAAACTCTAAACTCTAATCTTAAATTTTAAATTATAATCTAATTCTAAATTGTGGGACATAAATTTAGACACCGAAAAGATGAAGGAATTTTATTCCTATATAAAACGATAAGTTAAAAAATTTAATTTTAATATTAGTATTACTTTTATTAGTACATAAAGGAAAGATTATTAGGTGAATTATATTCATCACGTCATCAATAATTTAAGAAATCAGAACCGTTCATCTTTAAATAACTTTCTAATAACTACCTGTCACTATTTACATGTAGGAAGAGGTGTGATTCACCTTAAAAAATCAAGATGAACGATTTTGATTGCTTAAAATTACAGATGACGTATTAACGGAGTTGACCTAATAATTTTTTTATATAAAGTTATATTAAAAAAATCCTAGAGGAAGTGAATTATTAAGTACTGTTGTTGAAAACGAATATTTACATAAGAAAGGGATCAAGAGACAATTCTACAACTGATTTCAGCTCTTCCCAATTCGCATTTGTAAGGAAATCATTTTCCCGACAGTTGGAAAAGCATGAAGATGGGGACGATGCAATAGATTGCTCTCCCAGCCATTGCCTTCCACACCTTCCATTACTCGGAATATGATTCACGGCTGCAGCTGCCGCCGCCGCCGCCGCTTTGTCATCATCATAGTTTTGAACAGTTTGAGAACCGAAAGTAATGTAATTTTCATGACTGCTGGATTCCACACTGCAACTTTGAGAGTGCATGCCATTGCCATTGCCAGTCGAAGAGCGTTTAGCAGCCACACGTCCCAAATTCGGTGTGTGTTTTCTGCAATCTACGTTCCGCTTGAAAATCCGACATATGGTCCATACTTCCTGCGATTCAAAAACCACGGCGAGTCTGAGATTAGTTCCGATGACCGGAACCCTTTAACAGTAGTTCATGACATATAGTTTCATGGTTATACTTACAGCATCTTGTGCAGTAGATTTGGTGTTGGGAAGGCGAAACTCATGCATCATCCACTCGGTTTTGCTTCCTTTCCCTGCACTTCCTCGGTAGTACACTAACGTTTTCTTCAGCCCAATGCAGCCATTGCTATTGCCTTCACCTCCAACAGAATAAACAGGCTTGTCGATGCCCGTTGCTTTCCAGAATCCAGACCCCGTCACTCGGTTCGGTCTTACGCTGTTCCGATACTTTCTTCCTCGTCTACAGAAGAAATACGATTCGGTCTCGCCCACCGTGTTGGCCTCTGCATATAAAACGAATCATTAACATATCGGAATTCGAATAAAGACGATAGAGGACGGTAGATTGAACATACTTGTGAGATCCCATGGATCATATTTGTAGATATCGATATGTTTGATGAGTAGGTCGATTCGGAGGGGTTTATTTTCGACTTTTCGTCGAAGATAAAACCCTACGAGCTCCTCGTCTGTCGGGTGGAACCGGAAACCTGGAAGTGGAACATCTTCGTCGTTGGCTTGGGCTATGTTCATCTTTTAATCTCTGTGGGTGTGCACTGAGAAGGCTTTGATCTGAAGCTAGACGAAGCTCACCTTCTTATATAGTAAGAATAATGTTAATTTGGAGTCAATCCAATGCTGGTAGATGAGGTCAAGTCAAAGTATGGACTTTTGGCAAGCTTAGAAACTGTCTCTAGATTATTTTATATAGGTTCGGGTATCATAATTTCTTGAACTTTAAAAAAAATAATTATTTTTAAAATTTTTATTTAATTAAGTATTTATATTTTAAAATTTTATTAATTTATTAGTTTAATCAATATTATTGTTAAATCTAATATTTTTTTTAAAATCTCTGGATGTAATATATCTTATAGTGATATTTTTCACTTGATATTTTTAGAATTTTTTATTTTTTAAAAAGATTTAAAAAATATATTAAAAAACTTATAAAAGAATTTTTTTATAAAAAAATAAATATCACACCACGTAATTATAGTTTATCACATAACACTAATATATCAAGTATGGGCGGAACTTAGGTGACGGGATAACCGATTTCTGTCAATTATTATTTTTATATATGAAATAGAGATAAAAAATTTAAAAACTATATATATTTTTTAAATTCATTTTTTTCTCTCCGCCGTTGAAGAAAAAATTTAAAATAAATATTTTAATTCATACTATAATAAATTTTTAATTTCGTCTCTGATCTCAAGAAAAAATATCAAAATTGATGATTAAAATTAATTAAATTGTTTAATTAATTAAATTTATGTTTTAAGGTCTTAATTGAGTAAAAAATCCAAAAATTTAATTGTTTTTTTAGTTTAAAGGCTTCGAATATCGTTAAATATTTTATATATTTTTTATATTCGGTAGTATTTTGTATAATTTGTTAAATAATCTTTTGGTGCAAATTTTTATATTTGATTTTTTCTGAATATTTTAGTTAATTTATTAAAAATATATTATCTTATATGGGTTTAATAAAAAAAACTCTCAATTTTAAAATTAAACCATTTTTTAAATTATCGATGCATTAAATAATTTCTCCTATTAAAATCATATTTACGTTGAACTATAATTAAAAAATAGGCTTAATACACTCGTGCCCTTAAATTATATTTATTTTTTAATTTATCCTTTAATTTTTTTAGTCATCGTATCTTTAAATTTTATAAAATTTTATAAAATCATCCTTATTTTTTAGAGTAACTTAAGAAAATTGATATAATTTAAAAGATAATTTAATAACGATATAAAATATATAAAAAATAATTTAAAGAGTAACATTAAAAAATAAATATAATTTATGATTCAAAGTCTATTCCTTTTCCAACTTGATTATAACATTATAATAAAGCCGTCTATATAATTCGTAAAGACCAAGACCACATAAGATCAGCTATTTTGGTTACTAAATGGTCAAATGTAGGATATGTTTTCCAACATTCAAGGTCAGCGAAGTTGGCCGGCTAAGTAGAAGATCAAGTCATAGATTTTGAATCTAGTTAGAAAGTATAAAAAAAAATTAATTATTCTTTCGATTTATACAGTTTTGTCTTAATTAATCGAGATTAACTTATATCGTATAATGAGGTTCTGAATAGGTGTAATAAGAATAACCGCATAGGTACCCTTAAAAAAGAGGGACCAAAATTTTGATAAACTATTTTCGATGATGCTAATCTCGAAATTCATTGTAAAATTTTTGAAAATACTCTTAAAAAATGAGTTATAATTGTTTCCTAAACGTGATAATTGATTATAGATTTTAGCCAAGCGTAATAGAAACAACCGTGGGACTTCCAGAAAGAATAATTATTTTTAAGGGTACGTTTTTAGAACTAGTAAGGGTTATGAACAATTGCTTTTAAGAGTCACATTTTAATAAATTACACAGTGCCCTCAAAATCTTTAACCGTCCCTGATATATTACACCTAATTTTAATAGGTAAATCTTTAACAGGGATTTTCTATATAGACAACATGTCGAACCTAAAATATGTTTAAATAAAACCAAACCACTTGAATAATTTTTTTGGCAGAAAATATACAAGTTTTTAATTTGACCTGTATTTATAATTATTGGGTGAATATAAATAAATAATTATGATTTAAACTTTCAAATAAATATTTATTAGATAAAACATAGATAATATAAATATAAAAAGTTTTAATCTCATGAATATTAATATTAATATTAATATATGCGGCAGGTTATTCGTAATGTGATAATATATATTTTTTAGATCTATAATTTTATTTTTTAAAACTTTGTTTATATTTTTATTATTAATTTTATCTTATCCCTGAATTTAATTTATGATTCCATCCTTGATTCTAAACATTTATTTATATAATTTTATAGCTTAGAAAATATAAAACTATAAATTTTGTATTGATATAATTAAATATTACCCATGTAGAGATATGTGTGTGAGAGTATCTCGAGGACCATTTTAAAGGTCAATTTTGTATTTTACCATAATTTTCGCAATTTAATAGTCTAATTTGGCATGCTGAGAGCGGACTGATTTTAATTTAATTTGCATGGTGTCGCAGTCAATGTTGGCAGGAATCTTGACCGTTGATTAAATGGTTTAATTGCAGTTTTTTTAATAAGATAGAGTGATTACAGTAATATCTGTTTTAGAATATAATCTTCACCATTTAACATTGATCGTTTAATCATTCTGTTGATATTGTTGGTGTTTGAATCGGTAACTTTTAGAAACAATAACTGTTCCTTTAACCACTTGGACTGAGGGTTCGTGCGTTGAATTGCAGTTTTAATATGGGTAAACAACATCATTGTCACTAAATTATTTTAGTTTTTTTTTAATTATTTTAATCATTTAATTATTTTTTTAGGTAAACGATTATTAATGTCATCATTCGATTGATAGAATAAAATCAAAGAAAATGGTGTCTCTACTTAAAATCAAATTGGAAAACTCTAACACAGTAGATAAACACTTGAGACGTAAATAAGATGAGATAAATCATAAATTATTTTTAGCAAGTTTTTTATACCCGATTCAAAAAGATGGTTCGACAAATCTAATGACCATCACATTGGAATGGACTGAAAGATGATTCGACAATTTTAATGAATATTGACTTGTTTAAAAAACTCAGAATACATCAATGAAGATCGGAGGAGATTGTAACTAAACAATAAAGCTTTACGTATCATATTTTGTGTTTTTGTACAGGATGAGTATTTTAAAATATCATCTTGCGTTAGTGCAAAGAAAGTACGAGATAAGCTCGAGATCACTTATGAAAGAACTAACGACGTTAAGTGTCCAAGATTGAAATTCTCAACTTGAGCTATAAAAAATTCAAGATAAAAATAGATAAAGATATCATCAAGATGTTCGATAGGTTCTTCATTATTGTTAATGGTTTTAAAGGTCTCAAAGAAGCGATACTGAAAAAAATTTATCTAAAAATTTATATACTCTTTTCTAGAGTCATGGGATGAGAAAAAAATCGTCATTAAAGCTAAAGATCTCAAGACCTTAAAAATATGAATTTTTTATTTTCATACTTTGACACATGGTGATAACAATAATGATGGGATAACTATTGATCGACTCGTCTCAACGTCCTGAAAATGATTTTTTTACTTTTATTATTATTTTTTTACTTCTGATCCACAATTTAAATCCAATAGATACGAGAACCAAAAAAAATCTTAAATTTTTTTTTAAATTGAAATTTTGATTTTTCTTTTCAATTTAAATATAATTTTTCCTGAAAGAGACAGTTTATAGAGGTTGAACATGGAATTCCCAGTCAAATCCGTTGACTGGAAAATCCTAAAGAACGCTCATTTTGAGCGCGTGTTTCGCAAAACTCCATCCTCGACAACCCCGACCATATGATCTTCCTCAATTCATCAGAAACAGTGAAAAACAGAGATCCCAAATCTTTCAGATTACCAGATTTAGAAAACAAAAACAATTAAAACATTCATAAAAAGAGAGGCATATACATATAAATTATACAGTTCTTTGCACGTAAAATCTAAACTAAGTTTTTGCTTCTGCTGTGACTCTGATACCCTTTGCTGCTTCCTCCGTTTCCACACTTTTGTGGGGAAGAAGATGAAAAGAACCCAAACACAGAGGCTGATTTCGAGGATCCTCTCAAGGGGACAACGTTAAGAACTGGGGTCACCACATTAGTTGAATACGACCTTTCCATAACCCCTCTTTGTTTAAACCTTGCACCGCCATTGAAGCTGCTTGGACTGCTTGAACTTCTTTCCAGGCTTTGGAACATGATTTTCCCTGAAGAGTTCATTCTTGGACTATCACTCGTTCGAGTCCCACCATCACTTGCTGTTTGATTGTTGGTGTCCGGCCCTGCGCCTGGTTTTGGCTTAACTATCCTCATTCTACAAGGAGCGAAAGGGTTGGGGCTTGGGTTGTTGCTTAAACTTGGCTTCTCAGATTCAAGTGATAGCCTTGGAAGATCTTCGTGTTCGTGGCTTGAAGATGAAGAAGAAAGAGACAACCTTGATGATGAAGATGCAGGGAGTGGCTCATAGTTATCTGAGTCTTTCAACAAGGGAAGATTCAATAATGAAGAGTCGGACGATTTTTTAAGACCCAGAATTTTTCTCCACCTACTTGAACTCTTCTGAGCTTTGCCGGAAACACTCACCGGAGGATGTAGCTTCCGAGATGAGAAATGTAAAGGGACGTGGACGTGCTTACCATCGGAAAAAAGCTCCTCTGCTGAAAGCATGGTGCTGGGATCTTTATGATACCTATAGCCACTACGACACAATAATTGCAGAGATATTTCTATATGATATGGATAGACGAATGCATCATGCATGTTCCCTGTGTTGGTAGGGACTGAGATGTCATTGTTGGATGCAGCATTCAATGTCTTCGCTGCAGTGCTGGGGCCTTCAAGTTTTGACAGCCGGTGGGGAACTGCAGGCTGCAGCACCCTACAAAGGGAAATTATAGAAGGGCTGCTGCTGCAACGCCACGGCTTAGAACTCTTGCTTTATGCTCCATTTCACTCACAAATGTCGCCATTTGAACCAGGTCAACTCAGGGTCAGGGGTTCAAGAGGCTCACATTCAATATGGTTTCCAAATGAGATAATGTATTGTTTAGGATTCAGAGAATGTTTTAAGATGTATTAAAATTAAAATTTTAAATGTCGGGATATAAAAATTTATATTAAAAAGATTGAAGATATTTCTCTATTATAATTGGGTGTAAATCGTCTATTTATTTATTTATTGTGTTTTTACTGGTATCTTTACTTTAAAATAATAAATTTAGAGTTTAAAATTTAAAATAAGATTTAATAATTAAGAGTAAAATGTATTCTTTTATAACGTAATGTTTAGTATTTAAGATTTATTTTTTTTTTAAATTTTTAATAAAAAATATAAAAAAGAACATAATTAAACTACAAATGATTTTTACTCCTCTTAGTCGGATGTCGGTGATCATGTACTACTTTCCCGCCTGCCACTCGGTTGGAAGAAATTTAAGGATTTTTTTTTTAAAAATAAATTTTAAAACAGAATGTTATAAAATCATTAAAGATATAAAAAATGCTTGATAATCCATAAAGGAAATTTGTGGTCAAACTAGATTAGTTTTCTGTTTTTTGTATTTTTCAAGAAACGTTTACGAATTGCTTTTTCATTTTTCATTATTTTTTAATAATTAAGTTTGATTACATTTTACAAAAAAAATAATTTTGTAAAAAAAATATTCTGTTTCTTCTAAATCTTTTAAAAAATGTGATATTTTCTTTTTTTTCTTCTAATTTTTTAAATTTAAAATTTTAAAAATATAATAGGTTATATAAAAATCGCATAATTATAGGTTAGTGTCGAAATGATCATCATTCTTTAAAAATTGGTAAATATACAATATAATTATTAAAATAATTATAATATAATCATTTATCGTTAAAAAATAACAGAACGACGATGTGACCGTTAAAAATAAAATTATATAATTACACATTTTAGTTCATGTTATTTACATATTTTTTTTAATTTAGTCTTAAAATAATAGAGACCAAATATGTAAATAACAAGGACTAAATATGTAATTATATTATTTTATTTTAACTGCCACATCATCACTCTTTTAATTTTTAACGACGAGTGGTTATATTAAAATTATTTTAATGGTTAAATGATATATTTATCACTTTTTAAAGATTAATGATCATTTCAAAATTAACCCATAAGTGTTTTTGTATGTAGTTTATCCTAAATTATAAATAAATAAAAAAATCAATTTTAAAGATTTAATTATAAAAAATATATAGAAAATGGAATATAAATCTATAAAACAATTAATAAAAATTATATATTTAATCTGGGATCGAATCAAATATTTTATACTATAAACCCGAATCTAACTTCAACTTTAATAAACACACAACTTAATCTGAACATGATTTTTTTATTAAAAAAATTTGATTCGATAAGACTGGGTCGAGTAAAATACCCATCCCAATAAATATCCACCGGGAAAGGAAGAGCTCCATCTTGTGAAAAGGAGAAAATGAAGAGAGGTCCATGGAGTCCATAGGATTTCAGGTTTATCTCTTTTATTCACAAACATGGCCTTCACAACCGGAGAGCTCTCCCTAAACAAGCTGGTCAGCTAGGGTTGAGCGTTCAAGCGAGTCGAGTTAAAAAATTTTAAATTATTTGAGTTGAGTTAACATATTTTATAATTTGAAATTTTTTGAAATTTTTTCGATTCGAGTCGATTTTAGCGAGTTCGAGTCAAGTTCGATTTTTTGAGTTTATGTATAGATTTAATTGTACTATTTATAATACTATAAAACATTTTGACTATAATTTAAACGACTATAGCTTTATATCTACATACATATTTCTTCATATTATTTTTTTACATATATAAATAAGATTTTGAATTATTATTATTATTATCAAATATCTTATGTATGAATATGTCATTTTATTAAATTACGAGCCTCGTTAGAAACTTTTTTCTTATCTAGAAAAAGCTAAAACGAGATAAAAAATAATGATAAATTAAATACAATAATATAAATACATAAATTAAAAAATATAAAATAATTAACATAATATAAAAAAATAAAAATAATTTAAAATAAAATAAAAAATAAATATGAAAAATGATCATATTGTAAAAAAAAAGTTAAAATGTAAAAATGATAAAAAAGAGAAGATATAACTTAAATAAAACTACAGGACTAAATGTGTAATTAGATCTGAAAATTTTCAAGTTATTTGATTTTTCGAGTAACTTTTTGAATTATTCGTTTCGACTCAAATAACTCAAAATAAAAAAAAAAAACGATTTTTTCGAATTCAGTCAAGTTTTAATAAAGAAAGAAAGAAAGAAATCCATACCAGATACAAAGAATTCCTTCCCTTTATGGCAACCTACTTACCAATATAATCCCGTCTTTAATCCTTGGATGGTTGAGTTGTAAGGCGAAATTCAATGAATGTGACCCTTGTTTTCTGTCACTTTCTCGAGAAGAATTTACATACTGTGTGGATGCATGGGTGTAGGGCCATTGAGATGTGGAAAGAGTTGCCGTCTGAGATGGATTAATTACCCAAGGCTAAGGCCAGACGTCAAGCGTGGGAACTTCAACAAAAAATGAAGACGACAATTCCAATTTCCAGGTTCAGAAAAGATGAACCCAAGGAATCTCCCATGGCCTCATCATCCTCAAGTGGCAAAGCCCAAGACTTCAAAACTGATCCATGGCAACAGCAACATCAGCAGCAGCCCCTTCGATGAGCCGGAAGGATGGTCGAGTTCTTCGATCACTTCCAAAGGTCAGGTTGGTGTTTCGAATCCAGAACACCAAGCAGACACGTTAACCAACTTCATATTATGATGCTAGTATCAACATTTCGGAGGAGGTGAACAAGCCGGATATCCTCGATACCGCTTTCAACATCCCATTGGAGTTTCGGAACATGATAGATACTTTAAGACCCTTCCAATCCACTGGGAATTTCGGAGAAGTTGAAAACAATAAGTGGTTGCTTTGATGAACTATGCCTAGTGTCGAAGAATGGTGGTGAGGATTTGCGGGCGCAAATCGTCTACTCTTTTATTATTATTCCATTAGTGTTTTTATTTTAAGAAATTGAGTTTATGTTTAAGGGTTTAAAATTAAGATTATAGTTAAAGTTTAAAAAAGTAGGTATTGTATTTTTAGGATTAGAGTTTATAATATAAAAATTAAAATTAAGATTTAGAATTCAGTTTTTTAGTAATTTGTAATATGAGACATTATTATGGGTAGAAGATTTTCGTTTATGAATGACTTGGTGATCAACCCTATATTTATCAAACATTAATCATATGTTCTTTTCTGGTCCCTTTATATATATCCCAACTCTAAACTATAAGCCATACTACTTCAACTTAAGATTACTCATCGAGCGAGTCGATCGTGAATTGAATATTTTTAGATTTGGGCTAATTGAACAATTTTGTTGCTTGACTTGTTAAAATTGTACTCTACTTATTACTCATTAAAAAATTATTACTCAATTTGAGTCATTGCTTGTTAAGCTCACTAAAAAATTCACCTCCTTTTTTAACTAAAAGTGAAATGTAATAATACTATATCGAACTTAATATTATCATAAATTAAAAAATTATTTATCAAAACAGTGTATAAAAACACTTTTTAAAATCCAAATTGAAACTAGCGTATTAAAATTAAGGTAACAGTCCGTAAATTAATAATTGTTACTTAAATTTATTTTTTGAATAAAATAATTTTAAAGTAATTACTAAAAATATTTTAAAAAATTAACGAGTTACTCGCAAACTTATCTAGTCGAATTAGGTTTTGTTCGACTCAACTCGTTAATGTCTTGAGTTGAATTCAAACTTAAATCTAATTAACCTGAATCTTATCTAACGGATTTTAACCTAATTAAATTCGAACAGCTCAACTCATTAAACACCACTACTTCAACCTTTTAATAACTTAAAATTCCGGCATCCGCCTGTGCATGATTGTTAAAAGCTCATCGGAGAATAGATATCATCGAAAAAGAGTGAAGAAGAATACGAGAGGAATCTATGGGCAAGGACAGGAGAGACGCCTGTCAAGGGTCTAACATTTTTTTAATATTTGATATTATAATTTTTTAATATAATTTTTAAATTTTAGTTTTTAATTTTTTTTCAAGAGTTAAATTATTTTCAATATCCGTTATTAGGCCTAAAATTTTCTAACATTTATTACTGAAAACTTATTTTTTTTAATATTTATTATAAGAACGTTGTTAAAATTTATTTTTTTTAATATTTATTATTAGAAGTTTAATTTTTCTCGATGTATGTTATTATTCGAGAGTCAATTTTCTAATATTTATAATTAGAGATTCAATATTTATTATTAGAAATCTATTATTAAGGGTTTAATTTTTTTTTCAACTTGTTATTAGGGCTATAATTTTGTTTAATATTTATGTTAGAACTATAAACGATAATTTTTTATAATATTTATTATTAAAAATGCATTCTTAAAATTTAATTTTTTTATTTTTATTATTAGAGCTCTATTTTTAATATTTTTATTAAGAAAATATCTCTAAATATATTTTTTATATTTATTAGTAAAAACCTAAATTTTATACAAATAAGCCTAATCGTTTAACCGACATAAACGATTAAAGGTGAGTATTCTATCAAAATCGAATAAAAAATTTAAGTTATTTAAATTTATAAATTTAATTAATATTTTTTGAATTAAATCGAATTAAATTAGGTTAGATGATAGTATATGAGTTATTGGTATTTTAATTAAAATTTAAATATAATTTAATATGTAAAAAAATAATATTTAATTTAATATTTAATCAAACAAAAGTTAAATTAAAAAATAGATTATATAATTTTTTATTTAATAATAATTTATTTTTTAGAAATATAAATATTAAAAAACTTATATCTGACCTATTACAATTTAAATTAATAAGCTCTTGTATTGGAAGGCAAATACTAAATCCGTAAATAATTATTTTATGAGTGTGTTTTTAGTAAAATAGCCTATTAATTATTAAATTGGTAGTTTAATAATTATTTCTTAATCCAATGGGCCACTATATATATATCCTCTCAGTCCCAGCTTTCTTCGCCAACAATTTTTTCAAGATCTTCGTCTCGTCAGAATCCCTAACCCTAATTTCCCCCTTTTGTCTCCGTACTTATCTCCACACAATGTCAACTGTTCCCGTCAACACCAACAAAATAACTCTTCTAACCGCCGACAAGCACGAGTTTGAAGTCGATGAAGCAGTGGCCATGGAGCTCGGCATCGTCAAAACCTTCTTTGACGAAAATCCTGACGCCTCCGATGACCCCATCCCTCTCCCAGTCGTCTACTCCAAATGCCTCTCGACTATCATTGAGTACTGTAAATTCCATCTAGCACTCCGATCCCGTGACGACTCCTCGAAGGTGGAGGATGAAGCCAAGGTCTATGATGAAGAGTTGGTGAAGACCCAGGACAATGAATCGCTGATCGAGTTGGTTTTGGCGGTTAACTATCTGAATATCAAGGATATGCTTGAAATGCTTAACCAGGGCATCGCTGACAGGATTAAAAACAAGAGCGTTGAGTACGTGAGGAGGTTTTTCGGAATTGAGAACGACTACACGCCGGAGGAAGAGGCTGAGATCAGGGCGCAATACGAATGGGCGTATGAAGGTGTCGATCCTGACGAAAATTGACTGATTTCGAAGATGGGGTTAGTTTTACTTTTACAGTGTTTTTCTCATTTCCTGTTATTGAAAACATAGTTGAATTAGGGTTTTATCATCTGTTTGATTTAGTAGTATGTCCTGGTGGATCCGAATTTTGTTATTCGGAGTTTGACTCTGGTTATGAAATTTGGTAATTGGTATATCCTGCTCTAGTCTATGTGATTTGCTTACTTCAATTTCCTGTTCTAATTCTGATTCCCTATTCAAGGAAAGTTGTTCTGAGAATGGAATTGTTACATTCCTATATACATCACTCTTGTTACTAAGTTGTTCTGAGAAATCCATGGTTAGTAAACAGAGCCCAAAATTGGTTGAAAATGGTTGGTCTTAGAGGACAGTCAGCTCCAAAATAAAAATGTTCTTGTCTCAGTACCTGTTAATAGTATACCTAATATGAACATTGATGAACAAAACAGCTACATTTTAGAAACAGGAATGCATCAGTCAGATGGTAACTGATATCCTCCCGGCTACTTGGTCTAGATCTCGTCGGCTGTTCGATGTGATTAGCTTACCACTGATGCATAGGGAAAAAACTACTCAAAATTTAGAGATGAGTTGACACAGGTAGATGAGTCAGAGTACATTAAAACAAAGAACCACAAGCAATCAATTATTCTACTTTCTCAAACTTAAAGATACACACTTGAATCTATTTGTGATGGAATTTTAACATTGAACCCCTTAAATATATATCTAATAACATCGCATTCGAACAAATATTTACTTTGGCTGATTGAATATAAATTACTAATAAAAACCTTGGGTTGGAGAAAGTGTCTTGACATTGCTGTGGAAAACTGCTTTTAATCTCAAGTGCTAGTTTAGCATTGTTGATTTAGACTTTATTTGTGGTTGAGTTTCTGTTCTAAACGACGACGGATCATTGCACCCTGACGGGCTTTTACCGTCAAAAACGGAGCCTTTGATAGAAAAATCTAACTATGTGAGTATCAATCAGAATTTAACAAACGGAAATAATGATACTAAATAAATTCTCACCCTTTAGGATGAATATCAATGATGTTAACATTCTGCAATTGCTGAAGTATGTGACGAGCAACAGATCCACTGCTGTTTCAGAAATGGCGAGGCCGACTTCCATTTCCATAAATCCTCCCTCCTAAATGGACCAACACCCAGACCTCCCCTCAGGTATATTTTCCTTGCCATGGAAGCTACAAAAACAAAGGAATGAGGCGCACATAAGAACATCAACAGGTATTACAGTGAAGCAGTAATGAAGCATTTATAAAATGCCAGCTCTGATAAAGTACCAATCAGGGTCATAGGGAGGGAGCTCCTTGAGTTTGCCAGTCTTGACAATATCAGTCCATGAAGGAAGCTCAATCTAAGCAGATAAAAAAGAAATGTTGCATCTCTAACAATCAAATTGGCAGTACAATCTATCAAGAACTGAGGAGAAGAGAACGTTTGAGGTGTGCGGCGTAAGCCTTTACGAATTCGTGTGGTGAAAATTCCTTCACTGTTCTCGATGCCTCCATTTTCTTCCTGTTTCACTGCAGCAACAGATATTGATTGTTTCTTGTTTTCGGCCTCATTGATCCACTGAATATGGTTTACATAGAATTAGGGTTTCAGGGGATGCTGCAGGCTGGGCTTATAATATCTTAATTACCTGAATACCCTTTCCTAAAAGCATAATCTCCTTTCCCCTCCTTTGCGTACCCAGCCGGACACTGCCTTGTGTCGATCCCATGGTCCAATTTGTTCGGACACTGCCTTTATAGGAAGAGTATTTCTCTTCTTCAAATAAAAATCCCTTACTTTTTTATTTCATCCTATGCCCCTAACGATTATACAGCCCCAGGCCAAGGCATGTTTTGCATCAAGTGAAGTAGGTCCGTGAAGGCAACGGAACGTAGGGGAGTCAAGATTCCCTTGGTTTGGTTTGGTTATAGTCCACCCACAAGGCATTTCAACACCAATGTATGTACATTTTTCTAATATTATGGGCTCAATCAACATAGTGATTGAACAATCAATTAAGTATAACTCTCGTCTAATTCTTCTTCAAGTTTGCTCCAGTCAGGAATATATAAAGTGTACATGTATGTCCATTAATTAATTAATCCCTTAAATCCTACATGTAATTAATTAACAATTGTGCAGATTTTACTCATTTTTATGAGTGTACATGTATGTCCATTAATTAATTAATCCCTTAAATCCTACATGTAATTAATTAACAATTGTGCAGATTTTACTCATTTTTATGAGGCGATTTTCAGGAAGAAGAGTTCCCGTTCAACAGACAAAGGGCTTTAACCTCTCTTTCCCACTTCAAACGAGATTTAATATAGAAAAATTTTATACAAATACGGAACATCGTTAAATATTATTAATGTAAAATAATATTAAATTAATTAATAAAAAATAAAAATACCAAAAGTTTAATATATAATTGTTAATTATTTAAAATAAAATTTAAATTAAATTGTTTTTATAAATATTCTATTTTTTAATTATAATTAATCAATTATTAGTTCTACCATTAAGATTTAGGGTTGTCTCCTTCTTCCGTAGAATATTTACATAATCTTCGTCTTCAATGTTTCTGGTTAAATCTAATGATCTTCCATTCGAACACCAATGCTTAATTTTGGGATAATTTTTTCTACGGTTGATTTGCATCATCAAGATCTAGCGTTTCTTTAATTTAGGGTTCATTTTTGAATTTTCAAATAACTGAATCACGTGATATTCAACGGTATTTCGCGTTAGTGGTGTTCAACAGTGATTGATTTACGTGATACACTTATCCTTAAATATATATTATATATGATAATTTATTCTTCAACATGAGTTCTAGAGTTCATTCTTACCGACGAAAATAAAATATATTTCAGGATTAGTCGTTTATCTCTCAATGAGAGCATTCGATACAAAAATTAATCATTACTATCGACAATAGATTTCTTAATTCAAAAAATATATTTTATTATTTGTCTTTATTTCTGTACCAGCAAGCCAGCCCATCTCGGTTGTGGGTAAAAATCTCATACCTCTTTATTATTCCTCCATCCATGCTTTTTATTGAAATTTTCTAAAAAATTAAATTTTAAACCAAACCCTTATTTTTTATATACTAAACCCTAAAAATATACCATACTTCAATTTTTTAAATCTTAACCACAATCCCTAACCTAAAACCTACCCCCTACACTTAAACTCTCTAATTTAAAACGAAAATACAAATAAAAATATAAAAAATAGACAATTTGCACCTCGGTTGAGTAATATTTATCCACATTCGCCTCTCTCTGTCTTAAAAGCCCTAACACCGTACCCTTCAAGCTAAGAAACTCATCTCCCTCTCTCTCATCGTTGCTTGTCTTTTCTCCTCCTCTTTGTATTGTTTCGTTTCTACTGTTATCACACTCATTCACAGCCTTACAACGCCCAAAACAAGGTTTGCCTCACCCCAACCCCTTTTCAATTTTACTTTGCAATTTATTTCAGCTTGGAGCTGACTGCATGCATGCGGTTATACTTTATTTAGGGTTTGACGGTTTGTTTGATGTTTTTCAGCTTCCTCGTGGCTCATAGTCCAGGGTTTAAACTTCAACTAACACAGCAATTTGATTCTATATATGTATATGTAATAACTGAATGTCTTTTGGTGTTCCAATCCAGAGCAACCGTAGGAATTAAAATGATGGCAGGAAATGGGCAGCTTTCAGTTCCGCCAGGTTTTCGATTCCACCCAACAGATGAAGAGCTTCTCTATTATTACCTGAGGAAGAAGGTGTCGTATGAAGCTATCGACCTCGATGTTATAAGGGAAGTGGATCTAAACAAACTTGAGCCTTGGGATCTTAAAGGTCAGACTCAGTTCATCTAGTGAATCTCATTAGATCTATGATTAAACTCATAATGTTTTGTTGTATGATTAACTTGCAGACAAATGTAGAATTGGACCCGGTCCTCAAAAGGAGTGGTATTTCTTCAGCCACAAGGACAAGAAATACCCAACAGGAACTTGAACAAATAGGGCAACCACAGCTGGTTTCTGGAAGGCAACTGGGAGAGACAAGGCTATCCACCTCAGCAACTCCAAGAAGATAGGATTGAGGAAAACCCTAGTTTTCTACACAGGACGTGCTCCTCATGGACAGAAAACAGATTGGATCATGCATGAGTATCGGTTAGACGACGACGATTGTGATGTTCAGGTAAAGGACTTGACTTACATCATAATTTATGTACGTCGGAGAACAATAAGTAACAATAGCTTATAATGGCCTTGCTAGCAGGAAGATGGGTGGGTTGTTTGCAGGGTTTTCAAGAAGAAGAATCATATCGGAGGTGATTTTCAGGCGGGTTTCAGTACTCAAGAAGAAAACTTGTGTCACGTCAAGAGTGTTGCTTGTTCGTCTCAAATGGAGCCACGGCAATATTCCTTCGATGCCTCCATGAATCTACCGCAGTTATTTAGTCCAGAATCATCGGTCGTTGCTTCTTCCTTTATATCACCACTATCTTTGAACTCCATGGATATGGAATGCTCTCAAAACTTATTGAGGCTAACGACGAGAGGTGGTGGCGGCAGCGGCGGCGAGTGTGGACTTATGCAGCAAGATCAGATGAGGCATAATGGTGAATGGTCATTCTTGGACAAGCTTCTAACTGTTCAGCCTCTCAGCATGGATCATCATAATCATCACCATTCCCAAACCAAATATGTCTCTCCAACGCAACATGATGTGGAAAGTTCAACCCCAAAATTTCAATTTCAATTCCCATGCTGTGAGGCTGCAGCTGACACTCTGAAATTTTTGAAATAGCTAAATTCTAATTCCATATATTATGTTCCTTTCTATCATCCTAAGATGTGACAGAGACACACTTTCAAACCTTGTTTAGTAATTGATGTTCTGTCTTTTTTGCCATCCATCTGACATTGAGTTGTGCGCTGCCAACTTTGGTTTCTTCTCTTTCTTCTATCAAACTGTTCATGGTCTTAGATGAGCAGCTAGATTTGCACCGGTAGGACTAAACTCTGATCATCTAAGCATGTTTATTGTTCAAGTCTAGGATCCATGATAATCTATTACAATTTCGAAAGATGGAAGGTTTGGTGATTGTCCACAAATTTTACTGAGAGCATTGTTATATGGTAAAAATTTAATAAAATTAAGGTAAGGGACGGACTGAGGGACTGGAGGCGACAATCGTCCTCCTAAAAATTTAAATTTCGTATATGATTTAGAATATTTTTACAACATTGCTGAAATAGATGGAAAGCAAAACGACTGCAAGTAATCCAATAAATTCCATAAACTTTAGTAAAACTGTTCCACTAAATTTTTGGAATGCATAACCTAGTAAAGATGCAAGAGTATTTAATAATATGCACATAAGTAGGCTTAAAAGTTCCATCCGAAATCATCCATGGAGCACAAATCACGATACATTGCTGCAGACATGAGTGTGGACTCAAGAACCCCAAGCTCAAAGCTACCCCCCTCGATTTCAAATGAAGCATCCATATCGAATTCGTCGCTCGCAATCTCGCAAATCTTCTCCTTGTCTTGTTGCACCGGCTGTAGTCCTTCAACTCTTGGTTCTTCAAATGTTTCAACAATACCATTAGCATCCCAAATGCAAGGATTCTCGTACATGTTACCAAGACCATGAAATTGAATTGAGGAAGGAGATGAAGAAGCAACAATTGCAGTATCCAAAGATGAACCATAAGGGTATACGGTGGATTCATTAACATTCTGAGCATAAGCAGCAGCACTAGGGTTTGGGGGTTCAGAGCCAGGAATCTGCATTGCCATGGTTTGATTATCAGGAAATGTGACAACCGGTGCGCTTGCCATCACCGTGCTGCTGGTATCTCTAGCCTGTGAACTGATGTTGAAAACAGTGAAGGAACTTTGTTGTGATTGTGATTTGCATGCAGCTTTGTTAGAGTTTCTTTGACGTAAGGAGAGCAGATTGTGTGTTTTGGGGTCCAAGCCTTGAGAGATCAGCTTTTTCTTAATGCAAGAATTCCAAAAGTTCTTCACCTCATTGTCTGTTCTTCCAGGAAGATGCTTGGCTATCTGAGCCCATCTGTTCAAAAATAAAATCAGCATTCAATGAGATCATTGAAATGCACAAATGGTTTTAGAGGTCAAAGTTCATAGAAGGTCCCTATATATATATATATATATATATATATATATATATATTCAGATTTATTCATTCCACCATAATTTGATTATATCTAATCATTCTATATTTTAAAATTTATATTTTTGACCGTGAGATTATTTTTTTCCATCGATGTCGTTAAACAATAAAACAATGAATTAATTTCTTAAAATATATCGTGATGTCTTCTACATATTTTAATATTTTTATATAATTAGATAAATATTTTATTATTTATTTATTTATTTTTGTATAAATCGTATATCTCTCATCTATCTGTTTAACGGTCTAAACAAATATTAATTCTATAGATTCTGATAGGATTACACAAAAGTTATCCAATTCTATAAAAAATGTTGATATCTACTTGTTAGCTAATCACATATATGATATAACTAAAAGAATTGCCTTCTACTGAAATGCAAATCACAAAAAGTAAAAGGCTAAAAATATCAAATTATCATAAGAAAGATTAGATCATTTTAGCATTACTTTTGAGTAATACCATAGAAAAGTGTTTTTAAAAAGTTTTTATTTTTATTTTTTAAGGGTATTTAATATTACTATCAAAAAAATATTAACAAAAAAACTATAAATTTAAATTTCGTACGGCATAACGGCGAAACTGTTAAAATACGAGGTTGGATAGAAAAATTGTGTTTAGGAGAAGCTGAAATTCAAAAACAGTGCTTGAAAACAAAAATTGTTGAAAAGCTGGACAAAATGAGGAAAAGTTGGGTGTTCGACGAAACTTCTTTAAAAATTAAATAAAAAATAACAATACTAAACGAAGTCTTCGTTTTTAAAAAATACTTTTCGAATCAAATTGTTTTTTTTTCATCTCAAAATCTGGGAATGCTTTTGAGTGCAAAAACACTTTTTTAAGCCTCGTCAAAGTGGCTAAACATGTCCAAAGTGGCTAAACCTGTTGCCTAAAATTCTATGAACATCAATGATAATCTGTTCTTCTTCATCTGTGAATGACCCCCTCTTCAAGTCAGGTCTCAAGTAGTTTATCCATCTCAACCTGCAGCTTTTCCCACACCTCTGCAACCCTGACACATAAAACTTGTATCGCACGTTACAAGTTCAATGACAAAAGATGTAAAATGAAACATACCAGCAAGTTTAGGCACAGAGCTCCAGCTTCCATGGCCATGGTGGGTGATATGTTTGACAAGCTTGTCATCTTCCTCAGGAGACCATAACCCTCTTTTAACCTTCTGTTTAGTGCAGCAGCTATGGCCCATCCCACCTTTGCCTAAAACCTCACCTCATCAGCCAAGGAAGAGGGATGGGATTGCTATTTACAGGGACACCTTTTCTCATACATATATACTGAAGAGAGGGAGATTCATTCACTGTAAAATTTGGAAAGGTCTATGGTTTTAGTCTCTGTTGTTGAAGATGATTAACATCATGACATGAGTATGGGTCTAAGATGGTCCCACCCCATGGATACATGAAATTTCAGACAATGGTTTTGTCAATTGGAGTATGAAATTGGGTCACTTATGTCTAACTCTTTTTTCTTTTGCCAACATTGACACTTGTTCTTCACTCTTCATTTGTAGTAAAAACATAATCAAGTTAAACTCCAAGGTTTTACTTGGATTAACATGTTAAATTTGAGGAATTGATTAATTTAATTATATAATTATTTAAAAAAAACATTAAACAATTTTGCATTCTAACCTAACAATAATATTTTATTATTAAAATAAGATTATATTTTGATATACAAATCGTGTAAAAGAAATTTGCACAGTTCTTTATATTTAAACTATAAAATCTTAAACATAAATTCTAAATCCTAACACCCTAAAACCTAAAATTTATACTTTAAATTCTTTATCATGTTCTGTTAGTTTACACAAATTTGTGTATCAAAGTTTTCTTTTAAATTAAGATATATTTTATTTAAAAAAGGTTTATATTAATGTTATAACTTAATCGAAATTATGAAAATTATTATTTAATAAATATATTTAACTGACCGATCAAGCTGTATATTTTTATTTTAACGTATTTTATTAAGTCGGGAGTTCTAAACGTAACATTCTTAATAATTTAGATGAAAAAAGGTTTAGAGTTGAGACTTGAGAGGAAGAAAAGAAAGAAAAATAACCGAAAAGTAAAAAAAAGTTAAAACATGAAATTACACTTTAATATGCGTAGCTCATTTAAAATAAAAGTTATAGTTCGAAAATAAAATTAAAATATTTATAATTTTAAAGATTAATTTAAAATAATAATTTAAAAATAAGTGATATATCTAACTCTTTATTTAATCTTCTAGTTTTATAAATTTTATTTTTAAAAGTTATTATAATATTATATAATAATAATCTCCTTCATTATCCGTTAAGTTGGACTTGGTCAACATACCCAACTATTTTTGTTTATTTAGAAACTCCACCAACCTATCAAAGGTTGAACTCAACTTGTAGGGGTGATTTCGAAAAAAAAATTATAATTCAATTGTAAATTTTAAGAGATAAAAATATAAATTTTAATTGATTGTATTAATTTATAGTTTTAAAGATGTTTGATAATATTTTTTATCATTTTAAAATCAGACCCTTAAAATCAAGACATCTGATTAAACTTTAAAATCGAAACTTGTTATAAATTTCCGTATTAAACAATGTTGAAGTCCATAAAACTATACCAGTCAACCCTTATACTTGATTTTATTCCAAGTAATCTGAGAGTAGATGAGAAGATGAAGACCATTAGAGCAGCAAGTGCCAGAGTTGTTGGTCTTGAGTTTCAATAACTTTAAGCCAACCTTATTGACAATTAGTTAAGATAATAATTAGAAGAAAGAAACCAAGAGGAAGAAGAAAAAACACACAACTTGTTTTAATTCTTTGTGTACTTGAAGACACTAATCAATTGTATTGACACCCAGGGTTGTTTTATTTCTTCCATTATAAAAAAAACTTGTTATTTATCGAAACAGTTTAGTATCGTTTAAGTAAATTTGAGTTCGAGATATTATGTATGCAGAAACTTCTCGTTGAAAAACTTATTCACCAAATTAAATGTGTAATGTATATCGGTTAATATTAATTGTCGACGTTGAGAATTTGGGACTTTAAACGTTTACGTTTGGATCTTATCATTTATAAATATTGATTATATAAATTTAAGTAAATATTTTTTTACAACTAAAAGAAATTCCATTATTATGATAAGAAAAACAACTCATCATAGTAAGATTATTGTTGTTAAATAATCTATAAATACAAAAAGAAATGAATTTAAATTACGGCACGTAATAATATAAAAATAATTTTTTAATAGCTTAGAAGTGATTATAAGATAATATATATTTATATATATTTGATTCTTTAATAAATATACATTTTATAAATAAAATGATTGAATTAAATTTTTTAAAATAAATATCATTTATTTTTTACGGAGATTATTTATTAAGTTTATATTAAAAAAATGGATATAAATATATAACTCTAGTAAATAATATTAATTGTCATTTATGTCATACCTAAAAAGAAGTAGAGAGCATTAATCTCATACCCGAAAAGAAAAAAAATCTTGATATATATATGATAACACTGTTCGATTTCACGCCGAGCGCCCATGAAAGGGGTACGATATGGTGAACAATCGTGATAAAGACCAATCACGAGAGTAGAAACTCGTGACGAGGACATTGAGCGGAGAGAATGTCACGCTTAGAACGAAACAAAAAACATTAATCTCATATTGAAAAATTAAAAAAAAAATTTAAAATAAATATACGATAACGTTATACATCCTATCAAACATATCTTTTAAAAAAATAATAACCTCATGAGATTTATCTTTACTGTCCAATTATTTATTAGCTGTTACTCGCCAGTGAACATAAATCAACTCGTGATTATCATTAATACTAGTTGGCAACATCAATGACAGGCAAAATATGGTTGTCATTAACATTGATCAGTTTCCACAAAACTAGAAATAAAAGTGAAGTAAAAAATAATTGATATTATAATAATCATTATAATTTTGATAATTAATATAAATAATTATTAAATTTTTAAAGTAAATTTATTTTGATTATTATATTTTTAAAATATTTGATAAGATTATTTAATTTTATTAATTTTAATACGGTTTCTTCTTTCGGATGTTGACGTCTTTTTATTAAAAATGGATAAACTACATCAATTATCACTTAACTTTCTTTATATGTCTATTTCGGTCAGTAGATTTTAGAAACTTTTAATTTAATAACTTAACTATTAAATTGTTTATATTTTGGTCACTCTCAAATGATATGATTATACAAATAAAAAAATTTGATTAATCCTTAAAAAATAGGGTAATGATTTTTTTTACTTATAACTTTATCATATTTGATATTTTAATAATCAAATTAAAAAAAGGATTACTCAAATCAAATATTTTAATTAATTGATCAATCAATTATCCGATTAAATTGATATAATATAAAATTGATAATTGAATAATTTGAATTTATCAACCAAAATATTTCTTTATGGGTTAATCAATTTTTTCTATATGTATAAACATTTCATTTGAGAGTGACCAAAATATGAACAATTCAAAAATTAAGTTACTAAATTAAAAATTTTAAACTTTAATAACCAAAATAGGAGTGAGAAAAAAGTTGAGTGATGATTAATGTAGCTTATCTATTTTTTATTAAAAAAGAAAAACCAATGTCAAATTTTAATGAAAGTTAACGAGAAGGACCATATTAAAAGTGAACTAAAAGTTCAGTGACTATATTAAAATCAAATTAAAAGTTGAATGGTCTTATAAAATATTTTAAAAGTATGATACTGATCAAAGTGAATCTGTCCTAAAAGCTCAATGATTATTTATATAGTTTACTTATATTTTTATTACAGTCGATTTAAATTGATTGATATCGATTATAGGTATAACAAAATTAGTCTAATCAGTACTAAAAATAATTATTTGATTCAGACTCGACGAACTTTAACCCGAATCTTATCTTGCAGGATTGGTTTAAAGAAAAACATTGGAAAAAGTATAGTATACAATATTTTTTATAAAGAAATTATTTGACTTAAACCATACTTCTAGTAACCCATAATATTTCGTTTAAAATAATTAATTAATCTAAAACTTTATCTTGTACTAATAATATACCTACGTTCCAAGGAAGTATCAATAATATTAAACCAAATTAATTTATTCTCTATTAAAATTTATAAGTTAAGTAAAAAAAGGATAGCATGTAAAATAAAAAAATGCATTATTAATGTTTTAAAAATGAACATTATAATATTTAAATCTTTGTATAAATATCTGAATTTCATGGTTAAAAAATATTAGCACTAAATTATTGAATATAACAAGATTAATATTACTAAAAATTTAATTTTTTGGATTTTTAGATTTTTGGATAATCCAAAACTTGAAATATTGTGATCTGTATCTGATCCGAAAAACTCAAAATCGGATTGAATATCTGGTCCAAAAATAAAAATCGAATCGAATATCCAAATTTTCAAATAGATCAATAGATAATTGATCAGATTGACCAAATCGGATATTACATCCCTAACTGTAATCATTAATCGGTTTAGTTATTATATTATAAGTTAAGTACTTGAATAGTTAAAATTAAACGATTTTAATTAGTTAAATTATCAAAAATAATAATTAATAATTATGGTTACCATTATGAATTTTAATTAATAGTTAATTTATAAGATATAATAATTATATATATTTAAAATATAAAATAACTTTTAAAAAATTATCTAACAAATACAAATATATAAGCTATTTTTTATTTTTAAACTTTTAAAATGTTAACGCCCACTACACGTGCGGGTCGATAATTGGGTAAATAATATCGTTAAAACTCTTATAATAAATTTGAAGAAGAATTTAATTTTATTATGTAAGAATATTATTCATTACTGTAATATATTGTTCTAAATTTACTAGTATTATTATAAATTTAGAATTTAATTGCTTTAAATTATTAGTTTAAAAACTCAAAAAAATTTCAACCACTTCTAAACACATAATACTAAGAAGTTTGTAAAAATATTTAACTTTCTCTAGTATTAAATATTTATCCATATATATATATATATTATATATATATAACTAAAATGTTTAACATTAATTTTAGACTACTAAATGAATAAATTTAATATCCATTATTTTATTAAAAATCTTTTAACAGTTTATTTTTATTTTTAATAATTAATTTACAATTATGTAACGATCTCAATATAAAACAATTCATCGGTAGAATCAAATATGATAATTATTTATAAAAAACAAAATCATAAATGAGAAAACACTAATATAAATCTTTATTGTTTTTATTTTCTCCCAAAGCAAAAGGAGTCCATATCAAATACGAAAATCTTAGCTGTAAAACTTGCACTACAACCTTTTTTATTGATCCTGTAGCTTCAGGACGGACATTTTGTCGAACACTACTATTGACTATTACTTCACGGACATTTTCACAAACACTTGGTGGACAACTACAGTTTGCAAGGCGGCAACGGAGATCCACACAAACAGTCATTTCCCACTACTGAAGAAGCTGGAAATTGGTTCTTCGGAAGCTGGCCGCACAGATGATTATAACTTACGTTAAATCTTTTCAACCCAGTAACTGCCATGGGAACCTTGCCGTACACCAAATTCCGCGACAGATCCAACTCTTTCAGCGTCTTGACGATTCTCAATTTCCCCAAGTCAAACTTCAACTTATTCCCGGCGGCCTTGAACTCCACCAAGAAATCTGTCCGATTCAATAAAGCCACAGGGCTACCTGAGATTTGATTCTCAGATAGATCGATGTAGTCATAAAAGTAAGTTTCCGCAGGCTTCCAAGTGTCTAGCTTTATTGTAATCCCACATTTGGCTAGCTTGAGAGAATAAATTATTGGAGATGAAGTAACCCATTTTGGGATCTCTTTGAGATGGAAGTTGTTGTACGATAAATCCAGTGACTCAATACCTTTCACATTCAGCTGGGGAAATGGGTCGTTTAGAGAATTGTGAGAGAGGTCCAGATTGAAAATTTTGGTTAAGTTTGCCAAACTTTTAGGTATGACTCCTGTGAACGAGTTCCATGAGAGATCTAAAGTGTCTAATGCCCTGAAATTTCCAAGAAAACTTGGTATTTGCCCAGAAAGAGCATTGTGGCCCAGTTCAAGATACATCAATCTTGATGCCAGAGACGATATTGATCCTGGGATTTTCCCGGAAAATGCATTGCGAGTAAGTCTAAGAATTCTAAGGTCTGGGAATGATTTGAAAATGTCTGGAAGGGTGCCCGAAAGCTTGTTTTGCTCCAAATTCAAGAAAGTTAAGTTCTTAAGCTGTTTGATTTCTACGGGGAACGGGCCGGTAAGAAGGTTTTTGCCAAGGTTTAGCTGAGTTAACCGAGTCAACCTAGATATGGAACTCGGTATGGATCCAGTGAACCGGTTCCCGGCGAGACTCAGTGCCTCAAGTTGGGCTAACCTACCGATGTTCAAAGGTATTTGACCCGAGAGCTTGTTGTTCTCGATGTAAACAAACAAGAGTTTGGGTAACCCGAAAATGAAATCCGGAAAAGGACCCGAAATATTTCTTAGATTTTGAAAGTATATCCCATCTAGATCTTTTAGTTTTGAGAGGGACGGAGAGATTGTACCAGATAAGAAGCTGTTGGGTTTATCAAGTTGCCCGAATAGAGAAATGCTGGTGACCCGATTGTCGAAAAGGCAAGTTATCCCCGCCCAACGACAACAATCAGTACCGGTTTCCATGAGCTGAGCATTCCAGACGGGTCCTGTGTGATACCCGATTTGAAGCCTAAAAGACCCGTTTCATCATCCCGGTGGCATGCGGCTGAGGCGGTGTTGATGAAGTAGGCTGCCAGTATGAAAACAAGGATAGGGTGCTGTGAGAGCTTCTTCATGATTCCGCATACAAAAGAAATGGCCTTTGTTCTGCGTGCAAGAGCAGAGCTGGGCACTTATAAGTGTGCGGTGGCGGGGTGGGTCATACCGAGGAGCGGGCACTTGATTCTGTGGACGAAGTCAAGTCAAGGGGATCGGCTAACGTTGCCCGTCAAACTGGATGCTTGCAGTTCATGTTCTTTCTTTTTGGGTGGGACAAAGCCATTAATCACGAGGACACGCATGTACAGACGTGTCCATAAACTACAACTTGCATGATTGCAACGCAACTAAGGTTGTTCACGTATGATTAATCAGATTGGATCGATTTATCGATACGATTATTAAAATTAAATTTGATATTTGGATAAATTATTATAGTTTTAATTTAAATATGTATTGTTTACACGTGTAACTGATTTACTCGATATAATCACTTAGTTAACTCTAATTATAATTTAGTACCATTGTAAAGTAAGGTTTAATTAGGGTAATTACACAAATATCAATAATAATCAATAATTAATATTATTATAAGCTATTGTTCGTAACTTCTTTTTATTCATCATCAGTAATTAATTTTAATATTAATTATCAATTATCAGATTTATTATTTTTTATTTTACATTTTAATAAGACTTTTTGTTTTTGGTATGTGTTTTTATGTAGTTTTTTTTTATGTGGTATGATTTTAACGTATTGTAGTAGTTATTTGTTGCTCGCAAAAAGATTTTAACGTTTTTAATTTTTATTATGATTTTATCGATGATCATTGGATTTAGGTTTTCACTTAGTTGATGTTTGTTTATCAATATAATCAGTCTTGATAACAGAAACACTTTGTGTGATGGTTTGGGTTTATCATTCTTTTTTCACCTATTATGTATCTCGATTAACAAAAAAAATTATAAAAACTTTTATATTTTAATGGTATGTTTATCTTTATAAATCTTGGCATTAATCGATAGCCAATTTATTTCCTAATAGAGTGCAGCCTGTTTTTTTAGGATTCAAATATAGTTTTTTAATTGATTTTTTAAATTAAATAAGATTGTGATTAATTTTTATCCTTCTTTGATAAAATATTAATTTTAAATTTAATCTTATTTAAAGAAAAAAAAACTAAAAAAATAAAAAATATTTTCATGAGTCTAGAACTTATATCTATAAAAATATAAGAGAATAAAGATTAATAATTTGATTAATTAATAAATATACTTAATTAAATTATCATCCTTAACTAATATTATGATGAAAAAAATTATAAATCTGAAATACAAAATATATATTTAAAAACAATCAATATGTCACGTTATCTTGTACCAAACAAACTGAATGGATAATGACACTGATATTATCGTCATTAATATGTAATAGCATCCTAAGACAATGATTTGTCATTAATATCACCACTTTTTTCCTAGCAAAAATATCACGACTCTTAACAAAAAGTTTAAAAAAATCAAGAATATGTAATAGCATACCATAGATTTAAGGGTAAACAACATTCATTGATCATTAAATTATTTTTAAATTTTTATTTTAATTATTAAATTATTATTTTAATAAAATTATCATTAATGTTATTTTTATTGATCACTTGTCATTGAAAATTTTTTAAAAAATCAATAATTTATTATAAAGTATGATGTGGTTTGATAATATTTGATTTTAATATAAAGTATGATGTGGTTTGATAATATTGTGATATAAAATAAAAAAATATTAAAATTTTTAATAATATTTTAGAATGGTGATTAAATATCAAAATTTAATTTTAAATATTTATATTTATTATTTTTGATAATACTTTAATTTTTTATAACTACTAAAATTTATTTTTAAGCATATTACGTAAAACATCAATAAAAATATTATAATAAAATATAATATTTTTAATTATATATTTTATAATATTTTTAATTAATATTATAATATAATTATATCATGACTATACTGTACCATAAATCTACCCAAAAAATCATTCGTTGGAACATCATCTTCTCTTCTTGCCTCCCTCAAATTCAGGGACGAAGTTACCTTAGGTTTGGGTGAAGTAATTTTTTTTATTTTTGTAATTGTCCCCATTTTTAATTTTTTTTATTCTCTTTTTAAAATCTTTTTAAAAAATAATTTTTTTAAAAAAATTTTAATTTTTAAATATTTATATTTTACCCCTCAACTTTAAATTCAGTGATGCATTTGATTTTACATCACGATAAGGTTGCTACTTTCGGTGACATAGTAGAATACTTTAGCTTTGTGACTATTTCAATTGTTACCAGAAAAAAAATAATTACAGTTGTAATTTTTTTTATTATTAATATATAAAATAATAACATATTTAAAAAATAAATTTATAATTTATTTATTTGTTTTGAAAAATATAATAAATAAAAGTGAAAAAAATATCTTATGTGGGGCAGGGGGGCCTTCCAAGGAATATGTAGTTTAGTTTGTGCATACACCCTTTAAATTATAATTACGTAATCTTAAATCTTAAATTCAAATTAAATTCAAATTATAACGGAAATTCAAATCTTAAATTATTATTTTAAACTTTAAATTTAAAAAAGTTTTATTAGTCAATGTATGGTACGGTACGAGGATACTAATTGAGTTGAATAATTTATAAATAACTCTAGTTTAACTCGATCAATACTCGATTAATGATTAATTCAAGTTAATTTGATTTAAGTTCAAACTCAATTCAATATCTTAGCAAATTAAGTTAAACAAGACACAACTCGAATCGATAAATTCGGAAAAAAAAAACTTACTATTTTTTATAATTTTTTATCATTTTTGATAGTTACCTTATAAAAATTATGTTCCAAAAAATTTAAATACTAATTAAAAATTCTAAAAGAATTTAGTGATTTGCTAAATAATGTATCTATAAAATATTTGATTGCACATTTTCAAACATTTGTGTTTACTTAAGAATTCGAATAGTTAGTTGTATTAATAAAAAATAAATTATAATAATTAGTGTTTTTTATTAATAGAAAAATCAATTCTAATATAAAAATATAATTAAAAGTTTAAAAAGTTGTTCTATCGAAGATCAAAAAGAATTTCATAGTTCGAATATTAAATTTATCTCTAACTCAATCATGATAGATCATTTATTTTTCTCCACAGTCTTCACGTTTTGGCGAAAATTTATATTTAAAAATATTTAAAAAAATATTTCTAAGCTCTAATAAATCATTAAATTTATTTATATTTAAAAAATAAGGTAAAAATTTTGGCGAACATAACAAATAATGAGTTAAATTGATTAATAAAATTTTTTAATAAGCATGAATCGAATAAAAATATATTAAACTTAATTAACAGCTGTTTTAAATGAAACGATAATTTTTTTAACAGATTTAATGCTATTTAACTCGCAATCGACTCGTTAATTAACGGAGTTAGGATAATTACCCTGTTATTAATGCGATTCAATGAAGCAAACGGCAACTTTATTCTATTCTCATCGATTAACTACTACACTTGTCCTCTATTCCAGAGAACCAAACATGGCGATGCGTCAGTTATTTTCATTTCAAAAAGATACAAAAGAACTCGCTCTCTCAGTTCTCGCCTCCCCGTCTCGATCACCGAGGAAACGTACGGAACTGAGCTCCTTTTCATCCCTTTCGGTAATGAAAACGGAACTTTTGGATTTAATTATCCCCTTTTCATGTGCACGATCTGTTCCTTTAGATCCGTTTTTTGATTGTTACATTCTGTTTGCTCTTTTGCCTGGTCTCACACGAATTCGTTGATTTAGTTTGAGCTTGATTCAATATTTTCTCTGTTTTGCTCTTGCAGGCGACAGGCATCTGAATAATCAGCACAATGGTTTCCTTTGAAATGAGCGATCGAAAGAGTAAAGCTCTTACGTTGATTTTTTTTTCAACTTTGATGTTCTTCCATTCAATTAATCTTCTATGAATTCGTGATGATTTTTGTGAGAGTTCTGGTGATTTGGTATTTGATATAGATTCAACATGTCCCTTGACATTCTAGTGAAACACTTATAGCTAGACTTGGGTATTAAATACACTCTACTCAAGGGATTTAAATTATGGTAGCGCGGTTACGGACAATAGTAGATGAATTGCAGTTAATGTGGACTATTATTCTCTGCTAACGATTTCGGACAATGCCGATACTGTTATATGCCTATATGGCGGCCGATACTGTTATATACCTGTATAAATCCCAGATACAAGGGAAACTGGAACAAGTGGTAGCCTAATTGACCTGTAAGTCTGTAGTACTAATTTCCTGTTTTGTTGATATGGTGTAGAAAATTCATGTTATATGAGTTAGGATGAAATAATAATAATGGTTTTTAAGTTTGCAAAAACTTTTCCTACAAGGATTAAACAACACATTGCCTCATATTTGTTTGGGTTTTCCTACAACACTTTAGCTTTTCCATTACATGAGATGTTCATAGGTAATAATCTTAGAGATGGGTCTGGTTGGATTTTTAGTCCACTCAAACTCGATCTGAATATAAGTATTCTAAAATTGATTTCGACCTGATCTAGATATATATTTTTTAATTTGATTCTAAAATACTTGTCCTAAATCCAACCTGACCTATAGAAAAAATAATCATAGGAACTAAATTATATATAAAAAAAGAGATTTAATTATAAAAAATTATAATTTTAAAGACTAAATTATAAATAAAAAAATTAATTTTAAAGATCTAATTATAAAAAAATATAGATAAAATACTATTATTATAAATATCCCTAAAAAATTATTAAAAATTAGATATTTAATCTTTGGTCAGATATTTTTACCCTAAACTCAAACTCAACTTTTTCCTCGATAAACACTCGACTTGAACCAAATTTTTATTAAAAAAATCTAATATGATCAAACAAGATTAAATCAAAACCGAAAAATACCCATCTCTAAATAATCTATACATCTATATAATAGGAATCTCCCAATAGATTAATAGATTCACACCATCAAACTAAGCTACATTTAAAGGAAAATGATTTGATGCCCCGTAGGGTAAATAATAAGTTTTTGATCGTTTTAGATTTAGGGTTTAAAGTTTAAGAGTTCAAATTTAATGGTTAGAATTAACATGTTATAGTTAGAATTTAAGACTTATAACTTAAAACTTAAAACTTAATCATATTATCATAAATTCTAAACTATAACGTATAACCCTAAGTTTTAGTTCTAAATTCTAATTATTAAATTATTAACACAATTCCTAATTTCTAAACCTAAACCTAAACCCTACGATTTATGATAGATTATTGTTTGAATACAAGTTTGCCATTGAATTTAGGATAAAATTGGCATTAAAGTAAACTAGTCCTTTCCCCTTTTGAATTAAGCCTGAAATCAGGGCCCAAGATCGAGACATTAAAACGGCTCGCCGCTTCTTCTTCAGTCCTACACTTCACTCGTTCTTCTTCGATTGTTTCTTCTTCACCAATCTCTAATTTTCTTCTTTTTCTGCCTTCATCAGCCATCTCACACTCTAAAGCGCAAGAAGATCAACGCCAAATGCCTGAGATTTTTGAGACGTTATACGTTAACTATTGTTGTGTTTATATTTTCTGAGATTTTTCAAATTGTATTTCCATATTTGTAAATGCAGTAACATAGGATGCATACATTTTCAGACCCAGATTCTACACTCTATTCTACTTGGGAGAAGCAGAGCTCCCACTGGCATCTCACATGGTACAATGCTGTCTCATGCCAAAAAAAAATAGCTAATTTCTCCATTGATTTAAGTTTGCACTCTACTCCACTGTGGAGAATCAGGGCTATCACTAACACCTCACATGGTCAGAAGAGTTTCTCCAGTTTATATTCTTTTCAACCACTATATTTCCAGTTTTGATGGATGTAAAAAATAGCAAGCAGGGCCATTGAAGTTCCCACATGTCAGCTGACATATTGGAGACCCAAAGAAGATCAAGTTTCTCCTATGTATATACCCTCAAAAACGTATGCAACTCACACCAGTTCTAATCTGCTTCTAATTTCTCACTTGCACGCTTAGAAAAACTTTATCATGGCTTCTAATGCAACAGAAAACGTGTCCAGATGTGACTACGATGGCCGGTGCCACATCTGTGGACGTTATGGTCTTAGAGACAAAAAAGCTTTGAAGAATCATCAAAGGTCGTACCAGCGTAGCGGTATGAAACTCGCTTACAAGTGTTTGAGGTATAAATGTGGTCGTCGTTTCGAAACAAAAGAAGAGATGATGGAGCATCTTGAAAACGGCCATTAAGTAAGATGTTGGTTTCGTTTGTGTTTTTTATGGTTGTGTTGGTGGTTAATGTTTCTGGTTTTTTATGTTGCTGGTTTCCTTGGGTGTGTTGTTAGTTCATGTTTTGTTGTTTTATCCTCTGGTTTTTAAGTTTGTTGTTTATGTACTGTTTTATTGTCTACAATGAAATGAAATGCATGTTTGTTTGGAAAGTTTTCAGGACATGTTTTCTAAATTTTGATGCTTGGTAACAGAAGTTCCCATCTTTGTACTGAAAATTTGAAGTTTTCTTCATTCAAGAACCAATTGAAACCCAAAGAAATAGCCCTTCCGGACATGAAACAGAGACATGCCAGACCTAAGAAATATTCTTTGAACACAAAAAATGGATATAAATAGGGGGAAAACCAGATTTCAAAATAATGAAACACATAACATAAACTATAAACGCAACAAACACAACCTGTTGAACAAGAGTAGCCTTGGAAGCTCTCACTGTTAAAATATTTGTTACAATTTTGGCTATTAAGGTGGGATGTGGTCAGGTCACGTCACGATGCAAGCTGCCGATCAATCTAAGACCAGACTAGAAGAAACTGTCTGAAAAGAAGCAATTTTTTGTTGATGTTGAAGAAACAGTATGATGAACATGCAATGGTTTTAGGAACAGAAAAGTAAGATACAGCCTTGTGTGTCAAGCCAAGATCTTTTGTGAGTTCAATACCTACAAGTCATACTTTCTCACAGCCAAAGCATGCTAAGAGTCAAGAATTCAACTGTTTCAGCATGCCTCATGTGGCATCAGATCGACTTCCTCGGACCAGCCCGGCCAGCTGAACAAAATAACAAGCAAGCTATAGAACACAATTTTTTAATGTCAAAGCTGCAACTCTATTACAGTTTTGCTCAACTGGTTCTTGAATGTTACAGAATACAGGGACCAATAGATTAAAGTTTTGCTCTTTCCATAGTAATATCAGATCACAGCAATATCTGAAATAAGCTACTAATCCTAAAATTCCAATTCAATAATAAATTAAACCTTAAAAGCTGCAATTCACTTGATCAATACAATCTTAGAACTTATAAAAAATAAGTAAACAATATGGCTCTATAACATTCGAGTAAAATTCAAATAATGAAACACATAACATAAACTATAAACGCTAGTCACGATAACTCTTTGATGCTAAAATTAATTTGATAATGTTGGCTTGAAATCAACAGGTGGCGAGATCCAAATGTATGCAGGAAGATCTTTGTGTGAAGATTTGAATTCGTAATATTTTCCATCTTTCAAATGAAAAATACCAATATCTCGAGGACCAAACGGCTTATACGAATTACCGAAAAAGTCATCAGTGAAATATATTGAATTAGGTTGTCCTTGGGGAAAATCCAAAGCCGACATAGCTAGAGTCTTGTTATCACCCACAAACACAATATCCCCATCGATATGATCGACCTCCTTCTTCTCTAACAATGTACCATTTTCATCGTCCAAAATCAACTCGAAGACATCAAATCTCTTTGTAGAATGAACAATATCTTCACCAATTTCATAATCCAGATACTTATGAATAGAGTATAAATTTCCCATAGATGACTTAACGAGATAACCTTGATCCGAGTCCTCCTTCCTTATTAATTCACTTTCGAAGAGTATGTTTAATTTTGGAGATTTTGATGTATCATCATCTCCAATACCAACATCAAAGGACATTAAAGTGTTTGAAGCTCCTACGGCATAAACAAAACTTTTATGAACAATAATATCAGTCAAACCTGTTACAAAGAATTCATCTCTGTTGATATATATCCAGTCTTTCTTGCCAGATTTATAAACGGCTAATTGGCGATCAGAATCATAGATTATGATAACAACGTAACTATCCGGATACAACAACGGATCATCGGATAATACAACCTTAGAGACAGTAAACGGGTAATTAGCCAGATAAAAATCTTGGGAGTCAAATGGAGGAAGAGTGATGCTACTTACGTTTTTGAAAGGGTTTGAAAGAGTTATAATCCTACTCTCGCTCACTGTAGCTAACCAACCAAAACAAGAACCACAATATCTCCATGTCTGAAGCTTTGGTAATTCAATCTCACAGACTTTTGATTTGGCTTGCAGGCTATATAGCTTCCCCTTTGTGCTGCTTTTTTTGATGGAATCAAAAGTAATGGAATCTGATTTGCGGATGATCTCCTTTTATAATCCGTAAAAGCCTTGAACAGTGAATGCCAATGCTTACAAACTGAAGAAAATTGAATCCCACTGCTCAGTATATCTAATTTCTCCAAAATCATAAGAAGACAGAACTTTGGTAGATATTCCCAATCTGGTTCAAAATTTGTTTCGGAAAGCATATCGAAAGAGCAGAATTTAAACAAGAGTTTTTTTAATAGAAGAATATGGGGAGAAGGGTGACGACTTCAGCAAACGTATGGTTATTTATAATGTAGAGATATTAGGTTTTGAATTTGATGTGAGAAGAGACTTGGGTGACAAGTTAGGGCAATTGTGTTTTGGGCTGTACTAAATACATGTAATTGGGCCAAAGATGTAGAGACTTGGGTGACAAGTCAGCGCAAGGCTTTAATCCTAACGAAAACAGAGAATTGAAGTTCATAATGGAGCTCCGAAGTGTGGAAGAGTGATGTCACTTTGTCTTTTTAAAAGGGTTTGGAAGAGTTATGATCAAGCTTTTGTCCCCAATGGCTACCAATCATAACAACAATCATAGCATCTCCATGTGCAAGACTTTGGGAATTCAATCACAGAGACTTTGATTTGGCCGGTAGGTTATATAGCTTTCGTCATGGTGTTCATGGTTAACCCCTATTCTGCAACAACTGTTATTGCAACCTGCAGTAACTATTGTCGTAAAGGAATGCGTCGACGACGCCTTATGACAGCTATGGAAGAGGAGGTATTTTATGCTCAAGTTGTTTCCTGGAACTATATTTTTAAGAAGCCCTTGTATGAGTATCAACTGTAGTCAGTGCCAAAATAGAAACTGAAATGTCGGAGACAAGAATCGGAAATTGACGGTATGAAAGAAATCAAAATCACTTATGCCGGATGAGAGGATCCTTGTGACAAGACAGCCTTAGGAGTTGCATGAACATTGCAAACAGTAGAAATTGTAAGTTCGGATCTTGATAGTAACTCTGGAAACCAGTAGAAATCGGCATGAACATTGCAAACAAATGACAAGTAGTAGAATAAGTGAAATCCTAGCTGAGATTGAAGAGCTGAATCAAACATCTATTGAAAGTACAAAGTAGTAAAAGTTAGACCTGTTTGAGGGGAAAGACTTTGGGTTTTCTCCTTTCTATTGGATTAACGGTGAGAAGCAGAGGACAGATGATTGGGAATACTGTCGTGCTCCTCTTCTTCGCCCTGAACGCGGAAGCAGGAGAATCCACCCGATGTGGTGAATCCAATGGCGGATGAAGCAGCTAGATTATGGATGTTCCAGTTGACCAAACAATGCGATCTCCGTCAACCTCAACGATCTCGCCTCCGCCATGCCTTAAACACAATCTTGACAACATTGCAGCTTGGTAATTGCTATCTCCCATTCCTCCTGCAAGTTGGGTCGGTTTCGGAATCGTGTTTTGAAGCTGAAGATGATTGCTTTGTGTATCCAGATTCGACATTAATGGCGGACACTGGCTATTGCTTCTTTACCCTCTGTAAACATCCTAATTTCCTAGAAAACTGAAACTGTTTGTCTCTGCCATTAAATGTTTCTAATTCCATCATCACAAATTAGAATGTTTATACGTAATTACTACGTATCATACCATGCATGTTCTTAAAACGCTACAAAAAATATAAGCTCTAAGATTAATTTACTCCTCAATCTCTAACAAATCGTATTATTGACAGCAAGAATAACACTCCAAGAAGAAGCCTTTGGAAACCAATAACTCATCGGTTTTAATGGAGATTCCAATGAAAAATACTTTAATGGAGCTTGGGGTGGAAGAAGTTTCCACATCAGACAGAACGAGGACCCACTCACGCGCTAAACAGTAAACAACAAGAAAGTTGGTCAAAAACGTTCGATCAAATCCAATGGTTTCCACAATCTTATTGGGATCAAATCCAATGGTTCAAGTTAAACATCAAAAAGTTTGTATTTTTCAAAAAAAAAGTACTCTTTTTGTAGTTGACATCCTTTTGATTCCTTTGGATAACATTGTAAGCAAGTTGTTGTGGGAAAGAAGTAGAGTGTAGAGGAAGCTCTTGGCTTCGGGATTGTAAATCAGGTAAAGCATTCGAGTTCCTTGAATCAGATTCTTTTCTGTTTTTCCATTTTCATTGTTCTCTTTAAAGATTTTCTGGGTTTGTTTTCTGTTTGTTCATCTTATTTCCTGCATTTCCCAGCTTTCATTCTAGAATCTAGATTCTAGACTTAAGGTTGACTGAATTCCAACATCTTTATTTGTCCTGATCTTGTTTGTATCAACTTGTTAAAAATCTAAATCTGGGTTTTCAATATTTTGATCTGAAAAAGAATTGGAATTTTCAGGTGAGTGATGCATTCTCAGATGGCTTCAAACAAACAAAAACCTAAAGGGAAATTAAGGCAACTTGAAAGATCAATATGCAAGAGGAAGAATGAAGCCAGAAATCAGCAGGTAAAGGAATCTTTTTGTTTTTCTGTGCCACAGTCAAAGAGATGGAAGTATTAAAGCTCCATGAGTTACTGAGAAAAAGATGCTGACATGGAGAGATGCCATTAAGGATGCTCTTCGAATCAATTTCAAGGTTGAGTTTGCAATGTCCCACTTGAAGAAAATCATTCGAGCTTACTCCAGTTACAATGGACAGCAAATCTTGCAGACTATTGAAGACAAATTGGAAGCCTTGTACAAGGAACGTGCCGAGGCAACCGACGTTTTCAAGGACTGTTTAGCCAATGCCATGGACTTCCATGGCCAATCTGTGAGCAGTGGTTTATATTCCCCCAACTGATCTCTCAGTACTCCCCATGGCAAGACTTTGCTGCATTTCTAGCTATTTTAGGTGTCTTGACTCGTATCAGAGGTTAAGGCTTTCATCTGGTAGTTCAATCGGAGGCATCTCTTTGCATCGATAATGTTGTTTTATGTCTAATCTAGTCATAAAATAACATTATCGATTCGAATTTAGATGACTCGGACGGGACTCTCCAATGAAACCAAAGTGGAACCTATTTTTGAATCCTGACTTGAAAAAAAAAAAGAAGGTTTTTTTTAGGTTAAGGGATCAAGGATACGTTTTGTATCTCAGTGGAATACTCTACATGAACAAGATTACTTGTATTTTATGTTTAGTTGCAGTTGCTAGTTGATCTTGTGTTTTATGAAAAAAAAAATCTTTTGCCTGTATCTTTTGGTGCCTCTTTTGATTTTTTTAAAAAATTTTAATTTTAAACTCTAAACCCTTATTTTCTATATTCTAAATCCTAAACCCTACACCCTAAAAAATACATCTTACCCCTAATTCCCTAAACCCTAACTAAAACCTTCAACTTAAAACCCTAAACCCTCTAATTTGAAGTGAAGCATAAATGGAGACATAAAGAAGGAGTAGATGATTTGCACTCTGTTTTATGTACTCCTTCCGTCCCAAAATTATTGTCCCTTTTCAATTTTAAAAGTGTCCCATTCAAAATGTCTTTTTTAAAAAGTCAACAAATAATAATACTTATATTTCCTTTTTTACCCTTTATCATATTTAAAGTTTGACGCCTCGAATTTAGCCTGCATTTCATTGTTTTCCGCTTCAGAAAATGTCATTTATTTTAGAGGGTATTTATGTCTTTCTATTTTCTTTACAAGACTTGACAAAGGTCATTTAGGTTGGACTTTTATTTTTCTTAAACTTTGTGCTCAATCAATAAGAGATATCTTTTTGAGACAGAGGGAGTACCTGTTTTGTGTGGGTGGGACGAAATTCAATTTATATCCGGGTGCCTTTGTCCTCATCCCAACTTATTATTAGCTTGGATATTTTTATGATTTATAAAATATATTTTTTATTTTTATTTTTAAGATTAAGGATGAAATTAAAAAACCAATCGACTTTTAAGTACTAATCTTGTTATTAATTTTGTGTCAACTTTTTAGTGGGTAAGCTTTTGTAATGGAAGTGTGTAGACTCGTGAACGGATAGATAATTCATGTATTAAATTGAGATGAAAATTTTTAATGACATTGAGAAATTTGATGTAGTTTATGTACCAAAGAGGTATTTAACCTTTTAAAACTATTCACATCGATGCAATTAGATTAAGGGTAAATTTAGGGGTGATAACGAGCCCGAACATAGTAAATTAAGTTTAGTTTAAAAAGGTATTAATAGGTTCGAGTTTAAAATGAATAGTTTGAGCTTGGTTTTAGTCTATAGCTTGATTTGTTGTTTCCCTCAAATTGTTATGAAATATTTTTATTGAATTGAAAAATAAGGTGAACTTATTTAGGAAAATATAATATTTATTTTTGAAATTCACAAGTAATCATAATATTTTTAAAATTATATAATTCCATAAGGAAAAGAGATTTAAAATGTGTATATATATATATATATATTTAAACTTATTTACGACCTTTTTAAGTTAGAATTGTTCAAACCGAATTTGGGTTAATTTGACTTAACTCGTTAAGGTTTCAAATCGAACAAGAAATTAAATTTTGACCAAATAACTTACTGTCTGATGAGTTAATTTCACTCGTAAGAACAATTACGATACATAATATTAGAAAAATCCAATAGTGTCACCTAATCTCTATGGGTTGGTAAATCATAGGTTTATTATCCCTATTGGCACCGATTAGAAAATAAAATACGTAGTGTTCATGCATTTGTCGATTTTGCTTCTCTGTGATTATATAGGTAGGAAAATTTCTTCTCCACCATATAATCTAAATAAATATTGATGTTATTGTTCATTATGTGAAGGAGTTGATGAAATTGAATCAATGGATTAACAAAAAAGTTGAAACAGATTAATTTTCCTAAATCAACATTTCTAGAAGGATTAATGATGATTCATAAGTCAGCTCAAAGAATAAAAAAAGACTGAAATCTTAATTGTCCTTAAAAGAAAGATTAAGATCTTTTAGGACTTGTATAATTGTTTTCTGAACTTTGATTGGCTTTAATCTGAGCAACACAGGTGATTCTGCTACACTGGAAAACTAAACTTTGTTGTTGGTAAGCAGGATTGGCATGTTTTCGAGTCTCCATAAACTTAATCTGAATCTGAATCGGATGAGATTTCAGGATGTGGGTTGACTATGCTAACCATTTTGGACAATGTCTCACCAATATCTTCCATGTCATCCCTTTCAAACCCCCAACTTCTAAGCAACTCTATTCCGGGACATCCTCGATCGATACCGAATCTACGGAAATGCACCAATCTGTTCTCCAGAAATGGCAGGATAGCAGAGCTGGATCGCATTCTAGCGGCCATGGGGATAGAATGAACATCAAGTGATCCTCTTGATGCAGAACCTAAGAGTGGACTTCCCAGCAGCTCACCATGCTGGCCAACAAGATTACCAAAGATTGAAGGGAATGGCAAGGGAATTGGAAGAGGGCATCGGGCCACCGATAGGTGGCAGAACATTGGACTAGAGGTTGCACTTCCATATGCACCATGAATTGCATCCTTAACTTCGGAAACTGAAGCCGTACAACCTCCTACAACAAAATAAATAACCTCGATTACCAGGGCACCCAATGCCACTTCAGGGTGAGAAAAATTAATCACAATATCTTCAGACTGACAACCCCTCTCTGTCAATTCATCACTAAAAAAACTATCCTGCTAAGGTGTTGAAACTAAGTACGTATAAGGTCCTCACTTCTGCAAGTGCAAGGTTACCCTACCGACTAAGTAAGCCAATTCGAGTCGGAAAGAATTTAATGAGCAAGGATTTCTAAAATGTTTGAGGTAATGTGCCTTATGCTTCTTACCATATTCAGGGGACAACGCGATAATAATATATTTTCTGTAAATATACACAAATCCTTAAAACAGTACCTGATACAATTGCTCCATGCACAATCATTGATTCAACAGCCTGCAAATCTTCCACATCCTCTTCGACCTCTGGTGTCAATGTATGCAAATTTGCAAGCAATGATTGGTCATCCTGTCTCCCTGGAATCCAGAATTTGGAACAATCAACTGAGAAAACTGTTCTTATCATGGATTGAGTGGGAAAGGAATTCTCGTGATACCTGTCAAACTGGGGCTCGGCATTGCAACATCCAGAATGGCCACCATATTCTGCCTAGATTGTCCTGCTAGCATTTGTACAACGCCATTAACATCCATAGCACCACAGACATCAGATGATTCTGCAGTAGGACCAAGTGCCTCCATGCGGAATGGGAGACTTGTAGAGTGTAGAGCCGCAGCATATACAGCGCTGCAGTGGTAAGGACTCTCATCTTTAATGTTGAGGAAAGTTGAAGCTTTACCTTCAAAATTAGGTGAACAGAATCTTTAGACCAACAGGCTATCAGCTTAAAAACAACTAACATATGGCATGCATATTTTGTCTCTCAGCTGACAGCTGATCAATATAAGATATGCTGTACAATTAGGAATGGAATTGTATCATTTGTATGTACATATGTACCAAGAAAATCCTTATTTTGAAACAAATACTATTTGAAACTGTGTAAAATCATATGAAACAGATACAACAATAATACAGAAGACAGCCAAAATCATAATACGACTTACTCCCACTCAAGCAGGGTAAACCAACGGGAACAATCAGTTTAGAGAAAGATGATAATCTTGAGAAAGATACTGCGTCATGAAGATCTCTTACAACTTTCTGCTTCCTGCTACTCAGGTTCATATGAGAACTAGGACCCCTAACAGCATATAACAACACTGGAGTGTTCGTGTATTCATCAGAAACACTTTCCAGAAAATCGGCAGCAAGTGGGGAGAAACCTCCCGAATCATCAACAATGAATTGGAAACCCTGATGATATCACCAATCATGGACAAGAAAATTAAACTATAACATTATATACGATTACGAATATAAATCATGTTTACGTGGTGCTCAAGCATAAAATTAAAAGGGAAATGAGAACCAAATTATCCCATGCTGCATGCACCATTAAGTTAAAACCTCTAGAAAAGTTCATTAAGCAAGACCATCAACATCCATATAGAGTTTTACCTGGACATGATCACATTCTTCTATGAAGAAACGAAGCCTGTCACATATTTCTTCTCCTTGTAAATTCTCCATGAAGACATCCCGCCCAATTCCATAATTGTCAAATTCTTGGGCATCCACCCACAATCCATTGATTTCGTACAAACTCTGAGGATGATAGTGGACTTTTGAGTAATCTGTCCAAAATTGGACTCCTTTATCTAAACAACCGACTATATCTGTATCCTGAATTTCATTTTGAGAATCCTTATCCCCACCATTGATACCATTCATCAAGGGAGCATCCTGCTCTTCCTGATACAAGCTTTGCAAGAATAAATTCTTCTTCCGAGGTTCAGATACATGAGTAGAAACATTTCCCACCCTGTAAATTCTTTTAAAGACGTTCAAGTTAGCACATTTATAAATTTTATGCACGCAAATCTCACACAAGGACAAATCAAATAGCCCTGAAATTCAGAAGACTTATAAATGTGAATTTATGTAATTCATTACAAACTTCTGGTAATGAAGTGCTGCAATAAAGCAGGAGTCCATTTGCATTTATCACAATCTTTAAGGGGTAATGCTCAAAAGACCATGGAAAACAAAAGAAAATCCTACACAATAAACTAATGCAATTAGTTGAGATGGAAAATCTCACCAAGTTACAACTTCTGATGGCGCATCAGAATCCTCGCCATACAATGTCCCCTTTGAACTCACTGATCCAAGGGATCCTGCAATATATTAAAGTTCCCATGAGTAGAACATATATAAAGGAAACAGAAACCGACATCACTGTCTCATGCAAACTAGATGATTGAAAAGGAACTAATTATGGTTAGATCTAAAAGAATAAGTAGAACTAAGCTTAAAACTTAACAATGTGGATAGGGTAGAGAGCAGACATCAACTTTGCAAGTAAAAATTTACACCTTGAAAATCAATCGATAGAAGACGAGGTGTATATGTAAGAGCTCCCTGCACATAAACAGCATCATAAACAACTTCATCACCGCAAAAAGCAACAGCGTATTAACTAAATTAAAGTATTCTAAAACTAAATCCGAGAAAGTCTTGGAATAATAATATCAGAAGCTCTTCTTGTTTCTATTGTTTGGAGCTTATTGCATCATAGTTGTACTATTTGTATGAGTACTCTAATATCAATGAAGACATTATTGACTGAAAACAACAACAACAACAACAACCAAGGATTCAAAAACAGTCCGTTACCACTACAATGGCCGTTATTAGGTAACGCCGCCGTCCGAAATCGTTAATAACGTAAATAACGAAGGATTCAGAATCACACCAATAACGGTCTACAGCGAGTGCAATTTAACGGCCATTAATAGCATAAAAACCGAAAACGATTTTTAAATCACTGAGACACTGACAACAACAATATCAAAAGCAATTGGTCAAAGTTTCACCTGATGCGTTTCACCTGTACGGTAGAGAACATCCGTGTTCAGACTCTTAGTTTGAAGAGTGGATCGGCTGCTAAGCCAAGCATTTCATCCTTCCTTTTTTGTAAGAAGTAAATAATTTAACAAGCTTAAAGATAAATAAAATCAACGGACATAAGTAAAGAAGATTTTCAGAACCTGGAAGTTCCAGAAGTGAGAACCGATGAAGTTGGCGAAACCTCCGACTTGGACAGTAACCATTTCTCTCATGATTGTTTACCTAAAATAATGATAATTTAGGTCAAATAGGCCTAATTTGCTGCAAAACCTTAGAAATAAATAATTATTTGAATTAGAAACAGGAGGGATTTTTAGATGCTTACCAGAAAACCAGGGATTGCAGAAATGGACAGAGAAAAGAGCTTGGAAAGCAGTGACCACCGAATTATATACCTATATTTATTCTATTCATTAATTAAATCATTATATTTATTAAATTAATTTATTATAATCATTGACAATACAATTTAATATATTAATTAAACAAAATTAATTATCTAATTAAATGATGATATATGTCATCGTCCATGGTAAGTGAAAAAAAAATTAAGAATTGCAGAGTGAGTACTTCGCATAAAATTTAAACCCAATCTCATGCCTTCGATTACGTTTTTGGTTGAGTTTAGTAGTCAAAATGAGCGTTTCTTCAACTTTTTCTTGCTAAACAGCTAATTGTAGTCACTGAACGAGCCTTACCCATCATTTTTAACGATGAGATGAGAATTTGCTAACAGTTATATTTGTTAACCTTTGAAAATGATCGTTGCAGATCCAATTGAGGTTTGGACGCTAAAAACAAAGAATGTGTACGAGATAAATCCGAAAAAAAAAAGAAAAAAACAAAGACAACAATATGAATCATTATTTGTATGTGCACTAAACAAACTTTAGTATTATGAGTTGTGTAATTTAATAAATATCTTAGAATAAAATAAATAATAAAAAATAAAGAAATAAAAATAGTTAAAATAAAACTCAAATTTTAAATATTTAATTAACTATTCAAATATCAAAATTAAATATTTAATTAATTTAAATATTTGATTTAAATATTTAAATAAAATTAAAAGTACGAGGGAGTTAGCTAAGTATTTGTCTGATGTCACTTTTATACTTGTTGGTTCCTTCGGTAAAAGTGGTCTCGGAAATCGGAATCACTTGCTCGTTAGATTGGTGTTGGGCAACATGATCGAGTCAAAAAACCTTTCAACTATCATTTCTTGTGATCCAAGCAAGGAAATTCTTTTGATCCACGTAAGGAAATTCTAGGGCGAGATCGATTAAAATAAAATAAAAAATTATTATAAAAATTATAAAAACGTTAATATCATTTTTTAATATATATTATTTTTTATAAAAAAATTAAAATTTTCAGAAACATAAAAATTTTGATACATACTAAAAAACTAATACTTAAATTCTTATTATTTTTATAATAATTTCAGTTTCACTTCATTTTAACTCTCATATTAAAAAAAACTGTCGTTGCATTCGAACAAGGCAGTGCGTTTGTCCCGTATATTTTTGAAGAATTTAGCCAGCATCGAAGAATACTTTCATTGTCTTATGGTCTTGGAGGTAGCCACTTCGGTGATACTACAAGTACAAATAAGCCAATATTAAAAAAATTCAAATAAATCCGTAAAGATGAAGGGAGAATCACAACCCCAAAAAGAAACAATAATAATAATAATAATACAAAACTTGAATAAAAAAAATAGATCCACAGTGCTGACAGCCGTTGAACATGAAATATAGCATCAGCTAGTCCTATTTACACACCCATCTCGTCTAGACTCATGTTTTAATGACTAGGATAGAATTGGAACAGATAATGGCTGAAGATCATAAGTAGAAATGATGAGCCACTAATATTTGTAACCAGAGCCAGACTGGGGGGGTGCTGGGGGCATACGGTTAGGGGTACGACGGCTGTTGGAACCGGATCGAGAACTCACATCACCATTCTGTGATGGACCATTAGACCTAGACCTCCTGTAGTCGACAGGGCCATTAGCAGCTGCTGCATCAAATGCAGACCTCCAGTCATCACCGGACGAACCATTCGTTCTTGGACTACTTTCTGCAAACACGATAATCAAAATATTTAAGATATCAGTGGAAAGAAGTTGATAGAAATCAACCCAAAGCCAGTCTCAGTCAAAACCGGTGGCTCGATGTGAAAACCGTGAATAGTTAGGTGAGGTTCAATGGAGATTGGAAAGTAAGCACAAGCATCCATCAGGAAATGGAAATTTTAGGTGCTTTCAAGAGGCATATAGAAATGCAGTTTTTTCGGTGCCTGTTGTAGTCCGTAAGGCATAAGCATTCTATCCTTTGCACTTAAATATAAATTCAGCCTTTTTCAAAGAGTATGTACACACACCTGCACTAGTCCCACCATCACACCAATCAGAAGCAGAAGCAGCTCGATTGTCATGTATGCTAAGTTGGCGCGTTAATTTTGAAAGAAGTGAGGACTGCTTTTGGATATGCTCCCTTCTGCGTTTTACGTTTTGATCCTCTTGAAGTAGCTCCTCAATCTTATTCGTGCTTTGAGCACTACAAATTCGAGAAAACATTACATATTCAGCAAAGATTTCCGTGTAAGAAGATTATTCATGGGAGATTATGCAAATCCAGAGTCCATAATAGAAGATCACAATTCTGCTTCCAAGGCAAGGTCTGAAAGAGTTTTTTCATGGAAATAGAAATAGAAATAGAAGAGTATCCAACCTGACAGAGCTATATAACTGGTTTAGCATGTCTTCCTTAGCTTTCTCGACTTGGCAAAGAACAACAGCCTGCTCAACCATCACAAAAACAAATATAAGTTTTCTCACATTTCACTACCAGGATAGACAGGGCAGGAGTTGAAGAATTAAGCTTACTTTGGGGACATTGGCAGCTAAACTGTTCAGTACAGCTTCAACATAACCACGAACTTCTTGAGACATCCATCGAAGTTCTTCTTCAGGATCAGCAGGTCTTCGAGTCACTGTATCCTGCACATGACAAGAAGAATTTAAGGTACACCACTCAAAATAGAAAAAGGAGAGGATGGGGGTTGAGAACATGAATACAGTAAACATAGTTGAGATATAAATAATCACATAAGCCGTTGAAATAACAAACATTGGATATACTGATAAAAGGCAGAAAAGAAGGCTGTGAAGGTCCTAAAAGATATTCTTGAAAAAAATTTCCAAGAAAAAGAAAAGCCAATATTTTTGCTGATAGAACAAAATACTTTGTCCAAGTTTTATTTTTTAAAAGGACACGGATATAATATGAATTTACGTACAAGACAACACCTTATAGGGAAAAAAGACTTACAAGAGAACCATCTGAATGACTCTGTCGCATTCCAGGACCGCCATCAGATGCACCTTTCAAGGGCCCTACAGAAGGTTGAATAACTTTTGATAATTTGTTCATCCATTCAACCTTATCAGCCATACTCTCAGCCTTTAACACAACCGCACTGTGAGCTGCAAGAGAAACAGGAGTTGCAAACAATCTTCTAATAAATGATTTTATTAAAAAAAATAAGAAAGTGTAACAGACAACTAGAGGGTCAAGAAACATGATTCAATAGAAGGAAGAAAACACACCTTTCAAAACACTTTTATAAGGAACCTTGCTAGTTATCTTGAACACAAGACTAGGTTGCTTATCAGGGCCATTGGCTTTTTTATCCTTCGAACTTTTTGGGGCAGGTTCTTCCTCATCTGGTACCTCTTCAATGCTACATTCCTACACAGGACCAATCGAGATAGAAAAATTACAAGTCATGAATTATATAAAAGTTGCAAATCCAAAAGTTGGCAGACCCACAGGCAGGTGAAGTCCTGATAACTGGCTAATGATGGTCAACAAAACAAACACTTGCCAACAACATCACCAGCAAGTAACAAGAAAATCCCTTAGGCAGAAAAGATGAAAACTCAAAACAGTTAAGAGAAGAGCAGAATGGCCCATTAATATCATTGCTAAAATTGATCATTAATACATCAATATCTCCCATGACTAATAAATTTCAGAATGCGTTTAAAGTACATCTGCATATCAACCTTTTAAAAGAAACCATATTAATTTGTTTTGAGATCACAAATGTAATGCAGCCTATATAATATCAATTTGTAATTGTGATTCTTACATTAGTTTGAAAGCAGACTCCCAAACTCGGATAACAATATATTCAGATTTCTGGCCAAGTCAAAGTTCTCTTAAGAAGAAAATGATCTGATGCCTCAAACACCTTACCCAAAATTAACAATGGGCAGAAACTTCATGAGGTAATAAAAAGATCTACTTGAACATTTAATACACATCCTATATAAAAAACAAGATGCTTAATATATAGTGAACCATAATATACCAAAGTATGTATAAGCCATAAGGACTGTCATCTCTTATTATCCTAAATTATACCTTAGCAATTATCTATTTATATATATATATATATATAATTAATATCTAATCAGAGATAGATTAGATAGAATTTTACCACTTATAGACATAATATACATTTCCAGTTTTGTTATGATCGAACCACTAATAAATGCAATATATATATATATACTTCAAGGCTGTAATCTAAAATATGCAAGTAACACACCAAAACACTTAAAAGATTCATTACTTACAATGGTGAAAACATTTAGCAGATACATAATAACAGAGGCCTCAAAACTAAAAGGTAAAGTTAATGTCTGTACCTCTAACACAATGACACCTCGAAAATGTTTTTCCTCTTGCTTTTTGGTGTAGCCCAGCTGAGAAATAAAGGACAGGTCAAAGTTCATTTAACCATTTTAAAACCTCTATCAAAATAATGCATTGCTGAATCACAATCACACAATTTTTAGAAGCACGGAGACATAGATGACATATACATCAGAGTTCAATAACATCATTCTCTTTTTCTGTTCTGGAAAAGATGATATACTTCTAAATCATAGAGTAATGATAAAGCAATAAGCATCTAGCAAGTCTTGATAGCATGTTCCAGTAAGTTGATACCATGCACATGAAAATCTAATTACAACAAAATTCATATATGGCTTAGAACACAAGGGACAGTATGTATAGTGCCATTCCGATTTGCAAATAGAACCAAGTGTCTTGAAAAAATGAGAAAAATTTCAAACCTTTCCAGTCTTCTCATTCAAAACAAACCATCGCCTACTCCATCCATTAGTTTTAGCACTTCTCTTCAGCAAGAACCCTGCAGATAAATAAATAAAAATTGTCAAAAACAGCACTGCCAGAGAACTAATAAGACTGTCGAGACCACATTTAAACAATTATAAAAATGGGAGATGATGTGGAAGGGAATTATCATGAAAAGGTTAAGGAACACATTGTGTACCGCAAAATGCAATGTCTGCTTCAACGATAAGGAAAGTAACTGAACACCATAGTCATTAAGGCAAAATTTATTCTATTCAGGAATCAGGAGCCCATATTTCAGATAGTTAAAGCTTATGATAGCTTCCACATATAACCAAGGAGAAAGCAGAGGATGGAGGGAATGGAATAGGTTGCTGGGGTCTGGAGTATCATGTATAGATAGAAATAAGAACACAAATCCATATAGTGCATTTCAACTGCCTAAACAAAACCAAAATGTTAAATCTAGAATGTGACTGAATGGGTTCAATTTCATACAGCACCACAAAGACAATTTACTTATAGTGAGCATATTAAAACAAATAAAGCAGTTCCAATCCTAAGAAGTTCATCTGTTTACACTTCTAGCAATAGAAGATTGTATATACATTTTCTATAAATGAAGTATGAACACAATATTCGTAGATATAAATAAGAGCACAATTCCATGTAGTGCATTTCAACTGCCTAAACAAAACCAAAATGTTAAATCTAGAATGTGACTGAATGGGTTCGATTTCATACAGCATCATGAACACAATTTACTTATAGTGAGCATATTAAAACAAATAAAGCAGTTCCAATCCTAAGAAGTTAATCTATTTACACTTCTACTAACAATAGAAGATTGTATATAAATTTTCTATAAATGGACACGTATTCAAGAGCACACTGCACAGCATCAAAACAATGCTCAAAATAGTATTACCAAGAACTTGAGGTTTCAGTTATAATCATGTATGATGATGTGAGTGAGTCAATAAACAGACCTGCAGTTATTTCTTTATCAGCACCAGCAGTTTTCAAAGCAGGGGTCTCCTGCACCTCCTTCTCAGACTGCCCACCAAATTTCTCCTTCAATGTCTTCAAGGCCCCACCAGTTTGCTGACTACTTGGTTGAGGACTTGTTGTCTAATAAAAGAAAATATAAAAGCAACACTTAGCAAATCCAATATAACATGAACAAATCAATGCATGAAAGTGAAGTAAATTGGTGCATCAATTATTTCGAAGTTTTTGGTTGTATTTTGGATGCATAAACTTGTCAGATATTTGTTGGACACTATTACTTTAAAAGAAATGAGAAGTCAGCGTCATAGCTACAGATTTCTATCTACTCCAATATCTAAAACTAAAAGCATCCAAGAAAGAACTTACCCTATTCAGCATCGCCTGCTCAGCTTCATGTCCTTTCTTTGAGGACCGATTCTTCATCTCCTCCTCTCGGCGCTGTCTTTCCATCCTAAAGTAAATAAAATGAATTAGAGAACTTTAGTTGTAAATACTAGAAAGTAAGTTGGAAAACTGGTGGTAATTACCTCCTTTGCACCAATCGAATAAAGTGCTGAGGAGGTACAAAAGCGCGCTCCATATCAACAAGTGCAACAACCATTTTTTTTGCTTCATTTTTAAATCCATCCAAGGCAGCACTTGCAATGGCCACAACCTACAAAAAAATAGCTAAGCCTTACACAGGGGAAAAGGATCACAACAGTTCTAAACCAATAAAGTCGAAATTAAATAGAGAAGTAAGGTATAAAAAAGAATATAAAAGAAAGCACTCAATTTTAAGATATAATACCTCTCTCTTGAATGGGGGGTACCTTCCCAAACCAGGTGTAGCATTTGCAGCAGCGGAAACTATATCTATTAGGACACGGTGTACCTGTTTAGTACACAGAACCCACACATAAATCCATATAGAAACACATGGTAAAGCTAACATCTGCAAATAATGAGCTAAAGGAGAACTATTAAATTCACCCAAATCAAAATAATTGATAATACTTCTTGGGAAGTGGGGAATAGAAAGAAAGTACTCAATGCACAAGAAACAGTAGAGCAATTCTATAATTGAAGAACACACAATACAACCACAGTAGTAAAGCAAAATTAAAGAAGGGTACGGCACAACTTGCACAACGTCAAAAGATTCTAAGCTGACACAAAAGGTACAAATTAAATTTAATGTTATCCATGAGAAGGGAAAAAGTGAGTCGTTTACATAACACATAAAGCATTAAAACTGGCTAAAATTTCCAAGTTCAAGGCAAAATGGATCTGAAAGGAAGAGTACCAACATTAGACTTACCTCATCAACACAAAGACGTGCTGGTTCTTTGGCCAGCTCCAACACCCCTTTTATTAGAGATCTCAAACCCTTTTCAGGAGATATCAAATACGGTTGGTAACCATCAGCTTCTAACACAAACTGACAAATTACACATAGAAAGTTAGAGAACATGAAAAATCCTGAAAAGCAACAGAAGATACTGAATAAATAAAGAATTGACAGAAAACTGGGAGAGAACATACCCGTTTGACATTATTGAGATCAAAATGTCTGTCTATTGGAAGCTGCTTGATCCTATTCGGAAAATTCCCCTCAAAGCTAGCAACAATTTTCCATCCAGAACCCTGCATCAAAAGATCCTTATTTCAATAGGTATGTTTGAGACAAGAAACTTCATGATTTTTTTGGATATGGAGGCTGGACACAGAAAAATTAATGGTATGGAATAGCAAATTACATGAAAGATGATAAAGGTAGCATAGGCTTCTAAATCATTAGTGCATGACAATTTCCATGTGTTTAACAGAAACTGCTACTACAAATCCTTATTTTAGGAAGCACACCATCCGAACTATGAACAGTCTCTACCATAATAAACAGGAATTATACTATTTAATATTCAAAATCGGAACCCTTAGTATTTCACCAGGAAGATTTACAAAGAAGCTCTCCACACACCCAGTAACGACAGAATACCATACTCATAATATGTCATCTTCCTATAGCAGCTACTTTTCTTTAATAACGTGGTTTTGGTAAATTTACCACTCACCTCACCAGTTGTAATGCGTTGCAGAAATTTATCCTCAAATTCACGACAAAGTTCCAACGCAATAGCCCTTGTACCCTCAGCACTCTCGACCATCTGCTCACCAAGCCTTACCAATTCATCCTGAACAATTTGAGACTTTCCTTGTAACCTGTATAGACACAAAGGTGCAAGGGATAAGAAAATGGAGTAAATTGGGATGAAAAACACTTACATACTAGGAAGAGTAAATATTGATGATATGCATCTAAAATAACTTGTCCTCTTTTCAGACTGGTCGATTTCATTTATAGCACTCTGAACATCTTGGCACCACAGATCCAGTTATGTTAAAAGTATGGATCATACCGTGTATCCATAGACGGCCATATATAATCTTATATTGTTTTTCCATTTTATGGAAGATACTAAAAAAGGATTTTACAGATATACTAAGTAAACCTAAAATATCATTTTTATCAGAGCATCTTTGACAATTATTGTTGAAATACATCCATATATTAATATTTTATCCCAAAAATATAAAGGAAAGGTAAGATGTCAAATATTCTATAATATGACTAGCACGTGATGTTAAACATAATCAAATATTTAAAATAAAAGTATAGTGAGGGTACAAATTAATTATGATTTTGCAAGGAGGAACATTCTTTATTGTGTGATATCATATAATATGATTTATATGTCAAATAGATCTACTATTGTAATTTTGTATGTTCTTCTAATGACACTTCGACAGAGATGATGAAAGACTTGAAATTTTTATGTCATTTTTTTCTACTTGAAATTAAGTTTAGCGGTAATCCATATGTACATCAATATATCTACAACCTTAGGGTCTAAATATGTCTGCTGACCTGACACTACTATATAGAACTTTGGTTATAACTTCTAAACATACAACACATATCCAATGTAGAGGTAACTTGCAAGACCTATCAACTTAGAAATGAAGATTTTCTCAATAAATTTCCATAGAGAATTACTGATTAAGCCTTTTTGACAAGTGCTTGTTCTAGAGGAGTGAAAGACAAACCAGAAGGCCAAAAATCCATTTACAACATTTCGGTGGCATAAAAGACCATACAAGCAAGCGGAGAATATTTACCCAGAGAGGAGATTCGGAAGCCGGACTTTCATGCGCTTACGAATCTGCTGTGCAAGAGCATCAACCAAAGCTATTCTTCCTAGCTTGCTCTGAGGAGCTCCAGTTAGTATGGATTTGAGGCTTTCACTCTCTGCTCTCCATGCTGTTTCCAAGGAGTTTTCTGATCCAGACTGTGCAGAAGCTATTGAAACCGATTGACCAATTAAAGCAACCCATGGGATATCAGTTGTCTTTGGTGGCCCCTGATTTAACAGGAGAGCCTGAACAGCCGCAAGGGCTTTTTGCTCAGAGGCAGCTTGGTCTATTTTTGTAATTACGCCAATGGTTCTAGTACCTATCATCAACAAGAAAAGCTGGTTGTTTCATGTTTTATCACTGAAGACACTTTCTTGAAGAATAAAGGTAGCGGGAACACAACTCAGGGAGAAGACAGGAAAAATTATTAACTCGATGAACTAATTCAATCTTTTCCAAGAAAAAAATACATAAATAAAAGCTACAAACAATGTTCCTTTACCTTCTCCATCATACTCTTTGGCAAGGCGGAGTGCTCGTGATGAAGCAATTTCAGGTGCTTGGGCCGCAGGAACAATAACTAATAAAATGGCATCATTACGCTCAGCATAATCACTAACCTACACACAAATCATCACTAAAGTTTGTTATTAAATACCATTTCATTTTCCATACTATAGCAACTCATACCAAATACCTATAAACTACAGGTAAACTGACAAAAGAACATCCATCACAAGACCAAATAGAGTATCCACAAAAACTAAAAATATAGCACTAAGCTACCAACATGGGTAAAAGAATAATCTTAAAACATTAATCAACACTTACCACTGATTCATCCATAACCCGTTGATCCAGTCCAGGCAAGTCAATTAATTTCAGGGGAGGTGCTGAGGAATTAAAGTCACGTCGGATTAAAGTAAGGCATTGTAGCAAGCAATATAAATAATCTGGTATATGTACAGATAGCATGGAATCAAATGAACCAACTAAATGGAAATTCTCAGAAGCAGAAGAAATTTAAACTTGAAGTAGTCACCATCAGGCATCAACAATGTTCTGATAGAAGAAAATTGAAGCTCACAGAGTTAACCCTCATTAGAGCTCACAATTAAGCATTTCTATCATACTTTAGAGCCCTTTTCTGTAAAAGGTTTTTCCACTTAAAAGAGCTAAACTGAAACAGTCTTGTGCCAAAGACATTTAGTCATTCTGCAAGGCTACAACTGAAACTCAAAAGAATTAACAGTATCATTTTTCACAAAAATAGATCTACCTCAATTTGTGAAGGATGTTCACATTTCTAAAGTATCTCTCATGCATGAAGAGCATTGTTATAACTTATACATAGACATTATTAATGATTCCATCAGATTAGTTTATCATAAATAGATTTCCTCTCATCTTCTTGAAATTCATATAAAAACTTCAATACATTAAAAATATAATTTTGTCATACCAGCATAACCAAGAGAAATCTTTAAAATCAAAACATTCAATGTGTACATGCATAACCAAGAGAAACTTCAGAAACTTAATACCAGAAAATTTTAAAAATCATATATGACATAAAGCACCAACCTGTACTTGTCCGCAGCTTAAGATATATCTCATCTCGGCTCTTTCCGGAGGAACTCTTACTCAACCTATCTTGTAAAGAATGCCGCAACGCACCTATAGAACAACAAAAAAATCCAAGAAATACATTAGTATAGGTTTCAAAAAAAAATTATACACAATCCACACTTGTCAGATGTGAAACAGTTACATGGTATGACCATTAGCCAAGTTTGAGATTCACTATGGCTCTAAATCTTCTAGATTAATGTTCTAGCCTATCTATCAATCGTGAATTGGCTCCAAATACATATATCTAATGCATCTCAAACATCAACAAACCCTTCCAAGATGTATTCTTCAGGACTCAACCACTTCAACAGCAATTCTAAGGCACCGGGCAGGTTAGTGACATCATGAGGGTCCAAGGAAGATGTTTCTAGCATGAGCCACTATGTATTACCATTTACCATAACTCAAAAGAAAATACTTCTGTAATGTAAAATTGTGAGCCTCAAATATAGACACTAACTTGCAGAAACTTGTTGAGATTTGTTGTCTATTTGCAGAATAATTGATTTGCTGCTTAAAGAACCATCCTTCTGTAAATCAATGCTAATAGGAGCCCTGGTAGCACCATTTTCACCGGTTGGCTGGGTAAGAAGGAAGGAAACTTTTAAGTTCAATGATCAGCAACAAAACTAATATCCAAGGAAAAGAAACTTGAGCAAGCGGACTTACCAGAATAGGGTGGCCAATTAAACTGTTTAAAACTGCAGATTTCCCAGACCCCTAGCAATTTTTCAACCAAAAAAAGGATAAAAGAAAAAAAATCAAGGTGACATCAATTTGCAAACAAATTAAAAGGAAAGGGACAACACGATGTTACAAATATGATACGTAATACTAGCAAACATGTTGTTTAGAATGAGAAAAAGTAACTCAAATTCCGATGACCATGAAAGACATTCAAGCTCCTTTAACAAAGCTATGGTGCATTTTCCTACTCAAAACCCTTCCAAACTTATGAGAAAAGGACAAATCGGCTAAGGGTTTCTTCTCTATTGCTTAGATTCCCCAGCAATCTCGGTAACTAGAAATCAGCAAAAAAATCCAATCCCATGGAAATAAAAAACCACAACCCCAAAATAAATAAATAAATAAATAATCCAAGGATCTATTATGCCAGCATGTTACTGACAGAAAGGCGTAAAACTGAAACACACAAAGAGAAGTAAACCGCAATCCAATCTACACATACATCAAATAGGGACAAACAGTTTACAATAAGCAGATTAATAAATTTAAAACATATGAATTAAGAAAAGAAAATCGACAGATAACTTGAAAAACGAACTACTTACAACATTTCCAAAGGCCACAACGTTGAGGAAAGTAGAAGACCTCTTGGAACTTGAGCTTTCGTCAACATCTTCGTCGGCAAGCAACGCCGCCGCTTGCCTCATGGAATCTGATAGCTCACACAACTCCTCGATCGCCTCCATTTCTTAAAATCTAAGATCTGTAGATTGAATCAGTGAACAGATCAATCGGAGTAGAAAGAAGGCTGGTCGGCGGCAACAGATCCAAGCAAAATCAAGATGTGTAGATCTCTGCGACAATTCAGAGATTTGAAAAAAAAAAAACCACAGAGAGAAGGGAAAGGTCTAGCGTCCAAATTCTCTTTAACTTTTCGCGTTTTGAAATGATTTCTCCATTTCAACTCCTTTTCTATCTCACGCTTTTGAACCTTGTTTTTAACTGTGGGGAAAATTACAAAAGAAACGCGTTATTTTTCTTAGTTTATGATTTAATCTTTTTAATAATATAATTTTTAAAGTTTGTTTTTAATGTTTAAATTTTTTTTAAATAAAATAGTATTACACTTAATATTTATTGATAATTTTTTATATATAATTATTAGTTTATGATATATTAACTGACTAGACTTATTATGAGAGATAATAATTTTAACTTAATTTGTTTTACTAACAATAAAATTTATACTATAAGCGTTGTTTAAAAAATTTAGTCTTATTATAGTAAACTAATTGATAATTAATAAATATACTATTTAAATTCGAACACATGAATTATGAATTTAATGTACATTTTTTTACTCTTTTATAAATTCAAATCATCAAACTTTATAATGAACATTACGTTTTAAATTTTTATTATAAAATAATTATGAGTCGTTAATAACTGTTAAAGGTGATACCACAATTATAATATATTTAGTCTTTTAAGTTTGTACATTCAATTAATTTTGACTTTAATTTAAATAAATTGTAACTAGAGATGAGCATGAAAACTGAATTCGACGAGTTTTGATCTGATCCGATTTAATTGGGTCAGATTTTTTAATAGAAATTTGGGGTTTGGGTTGGGTTTTTTTCAATGGTGATTCGGGTTCAAGTTTAGGGTAAAAAAATCTAACCCGGTTCAATATTAATAGTGTAATTTATATATATTTTTTAAGGATATTTACAATAATGATCTCTTCTTATATATTTTATATAATTAGATCACTAAAATTATTTTTTATAATTAGGTCACTAAAATTTTATTTTTTTATAATTAGATCCATAAAATTTATTTTTTATAATTAAGTCCCTAAAGTTAAAAAAATAATAGCTCGAGTCGGGTCGGGTCAAATCGGATTTTGAAACTTAAAATTCGGGACAGATTTTTTCACCCTAAACTCGGGCCGATTGAGTGGTGAGTGGAAGGTGTTGATGCTCGGATCGGGTGTAAGAGGGTTGAAAATTCAACCCTACCCGACCCATACCCATCTCTAATTATAACTCTTATTATTTATGAAAAATTATATTATGAGACATTCCCACCATGTCATCCATGAGATCAACCAATAAAAAACCTCTATTTAATTATTTTTTCCACCTCATCAATTTTACGAAGTGAATCTTCAGTAACAGTTATTGTAAATCAAGTTTAAAACAATTTTTATCAAGTGAAGATTCACTTGGTAAAAATATGAGACGAAAAAAAAAATGAAGGTTTTTTATTGGTTTGTCCCATGAATGACGTGGTGGGATTATGCCATAATATAATTTCTCTATTATTTATAGATTCATTTAATTTAGTTCCAAATATTCTCCTTGTCATAAAATCAATAATTTTTTGAATAGCAACATCCAAATTAGAAGTCAATAACCAAGAAAATGTTGCAAGCAACAATTCATCAGCTTCCAAGAATTGGGATAAAAGCTCAACAGACGTCTTCTCTGAGATTTTAAGCTTGGAGAAAGAAATATAGGATTTGAGGCAAATGCATCGTCTTTAATTGCCCGACTGGTGAAATGCCACCCAGAATTCTGCTTTACAGTTTTAACGAGTTGTTGAAGCCCGAGCTCGATCGAAAATGGTTTTCAAGGTAAGCTTTTGCCTCAAATCCTATAATTCTTTCTCCAAGCTTCAACTCTCAGATCAATCCGTCCTTTGATCTGTTAATCTCAATTCTTGGAAGCTGGTGAATTGATGTTTGCTATTGACTTCTAATTTGGATGTTGTGATTCGAAAAATATTGATTTTATGATTAATGAGAAAACTTGGAATTAAAAATAGGACCAAATTAAATGAATTTATAAATAATAAAGGATTATTTTTTGTATTAAGATTAAATTAATTGAATGTATAGATTTAGAGGACCAAATATATTATTATACAATTTTTTTTAACCATCAAATCATCTATTGAACAGTGGCTAAGATTCGGTGACCATTTTATAAAAAAATAAAGTCCGATATTTATTATATATGATTTTCGAAATTTCACTGACCATTTTGAAAATTTTGATATAGTTAAGTGACGGTTTGTGTACTTTCACCTAAGATTAAATTTCTAGAAGTTTATTCCTAAGATTAAGTTTTTGAGTGAAAATAAAAACAATATGAAAATAGTGTTCATGGGAAATTATTTTGGGGATTATTATGATTGCTACAATAACGCATTAAAGTTGAAATAAAAATAACATCAAAATGAAAACTTATAGGTTAAGATATTTAAATTTAAACAAAAATTCAAATAATTCGACTCGAATTTCATAAAATTAACTAACTCAAAATACCGGTACAATTTCTAAAGATACCATTCGAGCACACTCTACTTGATTAGAGGTTTAGTTCTTTTGGATTCTCTATCGGTCACTTTGCTACCTTGACTTTCGGTTCTAGGTCTAGATTAAGTATACATATTCGAAATAAAATATCAAAAATAAATCAATGAAAAACTAGTAATTGGATTTGATTAAACAAAAGAGCAAATAAATCCAAATTCCAAATGTAAATGCCACCATAAAACATATATATTTAAATAGATAATATAAAAATGATTATGCTACAACAGCATACCAGGAAGAGCCAGGATGAGCTACAAGACCAAAATCTCCATGGCTTCTCCAGTCTTTCAACACTAAGAAATGACTTGTAAATGCTCAAAAACATATCTACCAATAGCCTCAACGAAGCAAACAATCCGAAACATAAGGTTACAACAAAGACTGCCAGGAACTTATTCTCCATTGATGTCTGTCTCTCGAAAACATTATCAACTTTCCACCTGAAAATTAATGAAAAATAATATAATCAGTCAGAGATTTTATGGACAGACCTATTGCATAGAATTGGATACAATGCTATGCAATCATAAATACAAGATGTATATGCATCTATCGAGATGCTGGATCGAAATCCCGAATATAAGTATTTTGTTAGTTTTCATCATCGTCAAGAATGCATCCTTATTAAGACCTAGCTATTGGTTTTAATTCATCAGACCCTAACTAGCTACCTTGCATGGCACGCATTAAAAGTCTTTCATCATTGCTTCCATCAAGAGAAATCCCCAGAAATACAAAGACTGGTAGCTCTTCTACTAGTGCAAGTAGCTTAGCTCCAAACATCCACATCTCCAAGAAGAGAGCTTGTTGAAATGTGGGAAGTCATGGGCTTGGTAGGAAGGATAGAAGGGGATAGACTATAGAGATGGAAAAACTTCTAATTTAATTGAGAGTTTTCAAGATTCCCACAATGGTTATTTAATTATTTCCCCATCCTTATCCTTCCTTCTTATAGAGCAAAGTCTAATACTTCCTTTCTAACGGTTGGAAATGAAAGAGGGAAGGAAAATGAGTGGATTTGTAGCTTTCCAATCCCTCAGAATTTAAACCTTCCAAATGTAAGAGGAAAGCACTCATTTCTTAATTTTAATTGCAGCTTTACCCATTTTTTCTTTCCCTCTATTTTCTTGCCAAATACGATGATTTGATCAAGGAGAAATAACTTCCATTCCTCCCTCATTTCTTTCCTCACCTATTTATCTTCACTACTATTTCAAATATATTTTTTATTGAAGATCATAAGATGTCAAATTTAGAATGCAATAACCGTAAAAAAGAATTTCAAAAGTTACAAAAGGAGATGAAACATGAAAGGAAAAAGAATAATGTATATACATTATCCTAAATAAAATTAGTACCGAAATAAACTAGGTACACTTATCGTTTTGGAATATTTTTTAAATGGTAAATTCATACCACAGGATTCTTACAAAAATTAAAATTTGAAATTTGAGCAAATTAATCATGGATAAACTTACCTGAGATCAGCATTGTCTCTGGCTAAAGCATTCAGCTGTACAGAAGCAAGAGATTTCCAGGAAGCCATACCAGCAACATCTTTAGCCTGATAAAAGAAAAAAACAAAATGATTACAGTGAAAATGTACCTGCTTCAGAAAAAAAGAAGAAACTATTGTTGTATCAGCTTAGAGTTTCACATACAACGATATTCTGGCTGACAAGGAGATCTTTTATATCTGCTTTAATTTTCTCTAGCAGTTTGTCTTTTTCTCCTATATCTTCGTCGAATTCTTTAAAGATATTGCTATACTTGTTATTCAACTCTTCTAAATACCGCTCCAAAACAGATAAACTTAAGTCTAGAGCTCGAACTTTCTGCATCAAAATTTTTAGAACACTATCTCCTGGTACTCTGCCAACTTGTTGATGACGAATTTCTTCAACTGGACTGGGAACAACATTACTTGTAGCATCAAACTGCACATTTGAATTTTCCACCGAAAGATCAGATCCCATTTCTTTTTGTGAACTTTGATGAATATCGTCGCGGTGAGTGGACTCTGCTTGTGATGCTGTTTGTTTCTGATCACGGACTCCATCCTCAGGTGTAAAGAGATTATCCTGAACAGAGATCAAATCCTCTAGCATTCTCTCCACTGCATCCACTCCATACACTTCAATAACACTCAGCGTACAATAAAATTCAGAACCATAATGGCTCAGAAGGTTTAACTTCAAATACCTAACCCATTTTGGTTCCTGAAGAACAAATCTCTGAGCAAGCTTCACATTTGCAGCAGTGAAGTTCCCCAGATTAGTCCAAACATCTGTCGGAAAAACCAAACTCCCAAGCAACTCAAATTGTTTCAAATTAGAGGAGTAATGTTCAAAATTTGCTATTTCAATGGTGTCCACTAAAGTTTCTTCTGAAAGTTCTATAACAACAAATTTCTCTTCTGCTGAGCAGGGATTCCTTAGGTACTTGTCCTCATCTCTGCCTAAGATATTAGAGGCACCCTTTGCTTCCTTGTTATATGACAGAACCTTTGCTCCTTTTGAAGCTGAGGCATAGTTGTATTCTTTACCCCCAGGCTCCAACCTATGTGTTACTCCTGCCTGGCCAGTACCAGATTTACTTTTAGAAATGAATGCTCGATTCTTGAATTCGTCAAGACCAGGAGGCACGGCGTGGGACAATCTATCAGATTTTGGAGAGCTGTTTTCAGATTTTATATCTGCAACCGAGTTACCAGCATCAAGTTGCTCATGAGTAGAGACAAGATTTTTGCTAGCCTCATCACTTGCAAGTGAATTGGAATGAAGATCTGTGGTTTCAACACCATTTGCACAGAAACCATTATGAGAAGAAAAAGAGCCAGGTTCGTCCGCCAAACGTTGACCAGGAGAATCAGAATGTTCATTCTGTCCCATCCTAGCTTCATCCGAAGTTGATAAGCCAAGGACTACAGACCTACCTACATTTAATAAAATAACATAATTGATAGTAAGAAGACATGCAAATGTGTTCCAGAAATTATAGATTATCCAAACAGTACATGAATAAGAAGACCCACATTTTTTAATTTTGTGGAACAATAATTCACAGTCTCGGACAGAATTCCAGGAATAACTTGAACAGTAAATGAATGTACTACAACTAGGAAACCACAAGTAAGAAATGAACACCAGGCGACATATATACTATAGATATGAAATATACCAAAATAGCCAGTACTACAATCTTTTCCAAATTTCAATCATGCAAACAATCTTTATAAATATTGATTAGATGTCTCACATACTGCTCTAGTATTACAATAATTATCAATGTTCTTTCATTTTTTTAATTTATCTGTTTAATTGCAATTAACTAAAGATGCAAAGGCAGTCCTGTTTACAACATTTTCAAATCCACTCCTTCATTCTCACCAAACTGATACTTTAATAACTAAAGTTAATGAAATCATTAGCCTTCTAGATGACTTGCACTCAACTACTCATGGCAGATTTTTACCATAATTACAAACCACATGAAGGGGGGATATAGCATACGAAATGGGCTCGCAGATCCCAAGAATAATTACAAACATCAAATAGTATGAAGAGTAGCAAACACAGATTGCGCCTTCAAATCAAGCAAAGAGTAACTTAAAATTAATAGCCTCCTAATGACGAGCCAAAAACATTAAAGAATGGTTCTATTGGTGCACAAGAATTATGAATGAAGCAGAGATGGAGGCATACAATCCAGCTGGCCAAGAGATCTAATACAAGGCTGATGAAAGAGACACACACAATCAGAACCGTAATAGTTCTGTTAGGACATGACAGTTAAGTTGAAGAAGACGAAAGACTACCTCTATGACCATCGTCAAGAAAAAGCCACAAGCTGAAGAGAAAGAGAAGTCCCCACAAAACAAAACCCAAAGACAGAGAAACCTTGTAGGAGCGGCTCCTTCCGGAAATAGCCCCATCCAAAGCTCTTCTTTTCAGAAGAGCTGTACGTGATATCTGCATAGCACATCTATCCAGTATGCCGCAGACTGCAAAATAAAAGTGTGGGTGAGGATCAATCTGCAATCATATACTACAACTTGTAGATTCAGCAAAAGGCTTTAAACTAAGCAAGTCAACAGAAACCAAATAAGGGGAAGAAAATAATTACTTCAAACTTAAAATTCAATCACCAATCAGACATCGACAAATATAAATCTAAAAAGGCCAAAGGGATACCCATTTTTTCTCATCAGCAAAATCATCTTTAATAGATAAAAGACAAATCCAACCAAGAAATTCCCCCAAATTGTTCTCTCTTGCATATAAAGAGAATTATCGATAATTCTTCCATAAGGCAATAGTATTCACATCCCAAAAGAAATTACACTATTGCAAAAAGAAAAAGGACAAATAGAGGAACATCGACATGATTTGAATCTATTTCAGCAATTTCCTCAGCCACAACCAAACAACATAAATCCTTCAGAAAAACAACAACTGAAAACCTTAACGAATAATAATTCAAGAAATTCCTACATGAGAATTCTAGGAAATCCGAATGGCAAAGAGTAGATCCAATCTATGAATGATTCAACAAATTACAGAGCACAAAAAATCAATTCATAACAAAATATAAATCAAATCACCTGAAATTTATACACGAAGAAGGGAACAATAAGATCAATAGTATTTGTTTAATTAATGGGAAAATGATAATGAAAATAAAAATAAAAAATCATTTATGGAAAGAAGAAATTGGAAATTTTAAAATTGAAAGCGAAGAGAATGTACAGAGACCAGGAAAGAGCGAAGGAAAGTGTGGTTGTTGAGTAAATATTAAACAAAACAGTAATGATTCGGACTTAAATCGGATTTTATAAAATTTAAATTTAATTTAATTAATAATTAAACTTTTAAAAAATTTAAATCTGAATCTAAATTTAATTATATAAATTTAATTATATTTTAATAAAATTTTTTAAAATTCAAATTTAAGTTGATTTCGATTCGAATTATATTATGTTTTTAAAAAATAGCACCGAAACTGCGTAGTTTCTTGAACGACATGTACTGTTTTTCAAAAATCAAACAAGTACAACCTGTAAAAAATATATATTAAAATTTAAAAAATATTATTTAATTTATGAATATAAAAGTATGTCAGATGCGATTAAAACTTGATTTATTTATTTTTATACGAATATATTATATAATAGTTATTTTTAAACTATTAAAAAATTGTTCTTGTTATTGTTCTTTTTATTGCTTCGTTATTTTGTTTTATAACAAATTAAAAGAGATTATAAATTCATATCGAAATTTTGTATTTTAATAATTTATATTTTATCCTATATATATATTTAAAAGAAAAATAAATATAAATTGATAGTGTAGGATGAAGATTTAGATCATTAATTGATATTTAAATTTAAATCTTAATATTAAATGAAACAATTAAATGAAACAATTTAAATTACGAAAATTACTTTTTATAATATATATATTATTCATAATTAATTAATTAAAAGATAAATTATATATCAAATGATAATTTAAAAATATAACTAATAAAAAGTTAATATAAGTGGTAAACAATTTGATTTTATTTAAACAAATCTTAAATTTGAGACGTTATATATAAAAAATTTTATTAAAAAACCCGTTTACTCAAATTAAATATATAATATAAATCGATTAAAATTAATAAAAATAAAGTCTAAAAATCGAATTGACAATAAAAAAATACAAAAGTCGGTGAATTAGGTATAATGGTAGAGTAGATCAATCATATATATCTTCGATTAACAAAATTTTTGAAGTGGAGATACAGATTTCAACTCATTCTTTACTTCAAAGAATTACATATTTGAAATTTGAGGTGGTGAAAGATATCAGCATCCATTATCATCAAAATATTTGTTTATTTTTATATTAATACTTATTATTTCCACGTTTTTTATATATTATATATGTCTAAAATATTATAATTTTATATGAATTTTGTATATTTTAATAACTTATAATATTGATTTTTAAAATATGAGATATACTTTTTTTTAAAAAAGGAAGGCAAAGCCTTTAACTGACTAATTAACTAACTACGTGTCTGGTGTAAGAGGATTTCTCACGTTCCTCTCAACTAAATTTGAAATAGAGTTTTACGAACATCTTGGCTTAGTGGCTAAGAAAACAATTATTGTTTTTAGAGGTTACGGTTTTGAGCAACAGTAATTCTAATACAATATTTGAGCAATCAATATCCAATAATTGAGAATGTACTCTAAAACAGATACTACTGTAACATTGTAATTGATTAAAAAAATCAAATAGAGTCGGAAGCAGTATCAAAGGTGCGCGACTCGTAGTCTCGGGGGAAGCTCCAATTTGTCCAAATGGTATTAAGTGTATATTTTTGGGGTAAATCGGTACAAAATATATATTTTAAGGACCAATGATGCTATTAAGCCTTTTTTAACATTCTATGTTGATTATAGATAGTATGGATTCATAATTTTTTTTATTAACTTTTTAATAATACACTTTATATATAGATGTTCGAATTCAGATACCGAAAGATAAACATTATTTTTTTTACCAAAATCACTAATTGAGTTTTTGATAATTAGGTTACTAAAATTTAAGATTATAAAAAAGTTACCCAAAGATAAGAATTAGAGGAACTGCTTTTATAAATATACAGTGTGGGATTCAAGTATTACTTACAATGATTACTGGTTCAAGGACAATGCTTTTAAGTGAAATGCAAGTCAATTCAAATATTTTGGGTTCTCCGTAATTTATTTAACTATGACCCTTAAAAGTAATTATCTATAATATTTACTAGTTCTAAAAAGGCGACCATTTGAAACAATTCTCCTTTTTAAGAGCCTATGTGCAGTAGTTTTTATTGCGCATGTCCAGAATCTCACTAGTTCTACAAAAGCAATGAAATAAGAATAATTAATAAGATTTTATAATTAATTCTCATATTTAGGAAATACTTATAATATTTTAACAATTATAACTCATCTTTCTTAAGAGAATTTTTAAAATGTTTATAATGAATTTCGAGATTAACAATATAGTTTATTAAAATTTTGGGGCCTTCTGTTTTAGGGATCATGTGTGATCGTTCTTATTGCGTTTATCCAGAACCCGCCGATAAAATGTATGTTTTGAGTATTCATAGACAACCCTATTTTCAGATATGTTTTTAAAATGATATTTAGGAAGTGATGATATTTTTTTGATAAAAGGTTTTTAAAATATATATTTTTATATTTTTATCAACAATAAATTTTAAATAATTGTGAGTTAAATTTTAAAAAAATTAATAAAAAATTAATAATGGACAAATTTTAAAAACCTAAAAATTAATAACTAAAAATTAAGTTTTAGAAAATAAGAAAAATATTGATAGACTTTAAATAACAAATAATATTAAAGAATAAAATTAAAAGAAGAAATCAATAAACCTGAGTATTATATATAACTTTTTATAAATATCTCAAGATTAATCAATATAAATTATCTTAAATTTGATTTTGAATCAAACCATATTTTTTAAATATTTATATATTTGATTTAATCAATTTCAAAATCAATTGTACATGCTATAAGATCTATTGAGGCAGACAAGGATGATACATAACGAGTGAGGGATTAAAAAGGGTATAAAGTAATATTTATGCTCGTCCCATCATCCATGATCTTTATTCTCACCCCACAACCTAAGAATATTGTAACGATTATTACCTAATTGGATGCAAAGGGTGAATCCACCCACCCCACACAAGACAAGCATGTAAAGATGAACATTTGATCGAGTCAACTCAAATAAAAATATTCAAATTAGTCAAGTTGACCAATCATATTCTACAACTTGAACGTTATTTAAAAATTCATTTTATATCAAAATTTTCAAGTTTTTATTCAAATTTAATCGTAGATCTTTATCGTACTGTGGTGCTAATCGATTCAGTATGACTTAATTAACAGTAACGTTTCCTTGTCAACCTGCATAACTTATTTTTGTAGACTCGGTTTACAGATATATCACGTGCTTAGGTGAGTTTGAGATGAACGAGGAATTGCTCCAACTCCCATCCTGCAAACATGTCTTCCACATACAATGCGTGCAGCGTTGGCTACCATCCAACTCTACGTGCCCGCTTTGTAGATGCTGTGTCGCCATCACAGAAATACATACTCCAATCCCACACATACTCATCAACCCACAGTCACAGTCACCGTCTCCGTCGCCACCGCCGCAACATCAACAGAATGTATCGTCTGATCCGCAACAAACCCCTCCCACCATATACATGGTCACATAGTTTCATTTTATTCTCTGCTATTTGGATCATCCAATAATAAAATGATACCCACAAAACAACAAACAATTAGTTTAGTGATAAACTGAGTTGCCAAAGATTCAAATGTCAATAGAAGAGACTTTTTTTTTTCCTTTTTTGAAAGAGGTACCACAAGAGCCAAACCAAAAAGAAAACAATGGGAAAAAGACAGGGGCTAAGTCGGAGAGAGTGAAGGAGTTCATATGCTGCAATGATATTGTGAGAGATAAGTCTGTCTGTACTGCAGATGTTTAGAACTGATTGCATTCTATTTGCTAGCATCTTCGAAACGATCTTTAGAGGATGTTACAAAGACTTATTGGTCTGAATTGTGACATGTTGTTTGCATCAGTAACCTTAGGGATAAGAACAATATGAGTCGAATCCTACCTAAAAATTGCTGCTAGAAGACTGCTCCAAGACCATCTTCTTCCGAAGACTTTAAAGACCCCATTGAGCGAACCACACAGTAAACTTCTTCAAGTGTGGATTCATTCTGGGAGAAATACACTGCTCGAACTCTTCCAATATCACAGATGGGTCTGCAGTTCTAGTGGACTGAAATAAACTCTGGAAATAACTGGATGCAATCTCATCATCAAACTCAACAAAAGTAGCATAGTTAAATGTCATCCTTTTATCAATTTTTTATTAATATTTTAATTTAAACATCCTTTTATTAATATTTTAACGACAGTGGTTTAAATAAATGAACTTAATAAGTTGTAACAGTTTGATTAATGAATTTTGTAATTCAGTGATCAAAATATATATCCTTAAATACAACGGTATTCACTAGCTTATCCTCTTGATTTCTCACTTCCGTAGTGAACACAATTGACAAGAACAACACGATCGTTTTGAGAACTAAATCGAGCTCCTCCCCCAGAAGAATATTGTCTCTTAAATGAATTTTGAGTGAAAATAAATTAAAGAGTTAAAAGAGATAAAAAAATAAAAAATAAACTAAAATTATAAAATATTAAAATTATGTAAGTTAATTTTTACAATTAAAATCAAATTAGAACAAGAGTAAGACTTGAAGATTAACTATATAACTATACCAATTTATGTTAATTCTCATATCATCAACTGTTAAATTTTTAATGACATCTAAGTATTTTGTTACCTTTTTAAGTCGAGGATCAGTTTTTAACATTTAATAGTCGAATGACTCAATAAAAAATTAGATCATAGTCGGAAGATCATTTATATAATTTACTTTAAAAAAATACTAAAGTAACCAATTACATGTCGGTCTAGTGGGATAGGTGCTTGGTCAGTTAAGCAAAGTCAAAGGTTTAAATCCTAAGATAGAGAAAACTTGGTTCAAAAGGTATCCCCATACTACAATGAAAAATAGGTTTAACAAAAATATGCTCAAACAATTTCAATATAAATATACATATGCCAAATCTAGTTCATGCTTAAACATTACAGATATTAGCACCGCCCAACACAAGGTAAAATAAAATATCACACAGGTTTCAACTGACCAAAACAGAATCTAGCTCAGCATGTCCATTGAGCATTCTATGTGGAAGCAGTGCTAAATTGGCAAGTATAGTGTTTGTACTTACTCTTCATCTATCCCACTCCAAATTCAGATGCTTCTTTGGGTTCACCTTTGAAGGACTCACCTCGATGCCTGTGCGAGACTGATTTGTCAACCAATCCCAACCGATGATATGGGGCAATGCAAACTGTGCAACAGTGGAAAACAAGAAACAGTTACATTGGCACGCATAATTACCAAAATCAATTAATGGCCAAGAAAAAAAATCAGTGCAAACAAGGTTTATAATCATATATGGTCATGACATTTCAGTCTAAACTAAAATCAGTGCTCAACTGCTCGTATAGCGTAAATTCCGTTAATTAAAATATTAAAAACCTATTGAACTATATTATTATAAAGAGACACATAAATCACACAGCTCTTAGCTGCCATGTCTAGCTTTGAAATGACAAGATGACCACCCACTTTCGTAAGTCCAATATCACATTAGAAATGGGATTCTAATCCTAATTACTGATTACTAAGGTAATTTAAGACTGCTAATCTAATCTAATATCACACAGATGATATCTACAATATTTGTTTCCAATGATAGGAAAGAAATTCTGGTTAAATCAGGGAGATAGAAATAAAGTTGAGTCAGTCATTGCATCATCATACACTGCATGCTGTCTTCAGGACTGCAAATTCAGCTGTTGTGACAGGTACATTAAGGCGCTCAATTGATTTTTGAATGTTGTTCGTGACGGCTGCAAAGAAACAGCAGAGGAAGTTAAAACTTAAATAGAACCCCCTGACAGATACAAGTTACCATTTGTTACTGTAGATTACCTTGTTCAGAAATAAAAAGAATAATAGTTTCCAAACTCAGTCGATTATTCCTTAACAAGGTGTAACAAAGTATTGCAAAAATACCCAAGGAGAAACGATCCTTACTCTTTGAGTATTAGTTGATTTTACTTTTACAAGGAAAAGACAATGCTTAAAATTAAAATAAAAGTAGACATTATTAACACCTAAAAGAAAATAGTTGACATTATTGAGAAAATCATTAGAAACCGCAACATTTGCCATAAAAACTAAATAGCATTTGAGGTGCTAAACAAAGCATGCAAGAGAAGGGCCTTACTTAAGTTTCTCTTCTAGGGGGCTCTTAGGTGTACTCTCACGCCTCGCAATGCCTAAACAACTATATATGCTTTCGGCTAGCCTTTAAAGCCAAAGCAGCAATAGAAAAAGATGAGAAGTATTTCTATTTCAATGACATAGTGCAAGAAATAAGCACTACTTTTTCCCATTTTGAAAAACATAAAGTTCACTGGTTGTGAATCTGAGAGGATCCAATCCAAGATGATATCAGAGCCTACAAAGATTAAAATTTTCATATTTTCAGGAAAAAGTTAGCCGCATGTGTTTCTTATGACAAAGATGACAAACATTTGTCCATGAAAATCTCTGAACCACACTTTACAATGTGTAGGTTACCAATTCTCTAGCATATAGACATTTCTGTTCCCATATATGTAACTACTCTATTACAATCTCTATCAGACGATCATTATCCTTTCAAGCAATTTAAGAGAAAGCAGTAATAAAGGTTATTAGTATTGTCCTACGCAATTATGCCCTTGATTCCTAGATCTGCCCTGGACAGATTATTCTAGAAAATAATACTTTAAAGCACACCAATTTTTCAAATTTCGCAAAATTTTAGCTTGGTCTCCTTTGACAAGAAATGTTTCAATGTCATTAAGCATCCCAAGTAGCATGCTTTCATGACTGGAATAACGAAAATAGGTTCATTATATGGAACAATCTTGACAGACAAGTTGAATTCTACAGTCTACTCCTTTATAACAGACCAATGAAACCACATTTTTCGTCCCACCCCTTCCATGCCACTTTATTTAGGGAATTTCTTAACACTTATAAAGCAAACTGCCCCACTCAACAATTTGCCAACCTTTAATTCTAAGAACATATTCCCTGCCTATGTTACTCGGACTTGAGCATAGTATCAAATACGTGTCTGATACTTGAGTTTTTCCATGTACTTGGAGGATTCTTGGAGGGTCATATTCCCATATCCACGTCCAAAAATATGTCTGAAACGATTGCTGGACACAAGTACATTTAAAATGAAGAATTGGATCAACATATTTCCTAGCAACCAATAGAAAATTTTCATCCTATACAGCTACACTAGTGATATGTATGGAACAAAGAACAACTCACTTCAGTTATAATATCTGCTACACGAGAGCAAACATAAGCTTAAATAGTACCCAGTCAAGAAACAATATGATATAACACAAAAATATATCAAGAAATTATGAAGTCTTGACCTGCAATTGAAATTGATCAACTGGTTCAATACAATCATTGGCCTTAACAGAAGGTTTTACATAAATCTCATTTTGCCCCTTGATGTTGGAGGAACACCAAGTTTCTGAACCATATGATCCAAGGTTGGCAGTCTAGGGACAGAGATCTCACCAAGATCAATCTAATCTCATCAAAATACCAACTTTTCACTATGTGCAGTACCATTGGCGATGATGAAAGATTCCTAAATTGCTGGCTACAAGTATCTGTTCTATACAGTAATTCTACTCTTTCTCACAAATAGTTTGGAAGTAATGTCTAGCTCTCAAAAATAACAAATAAAAAGCCACAATAAAGCTACAAAGATGCTTTGAGAGAGAGCAACATTAAAGGAAGTACTTACTCAAAGAAATCATGTAGCCATTATCACCATCAAGAGCCTTAATATATAACTTCTTGCTTACTTGACCAGCATTCCTGTAGCAGAAAATAACTGTCAACTTAAAATATGAATAAAAGTTCATAGAAGCTAGAACTTCTTCTGACTAAATGAATGTAGAAAAGAAACAAGTGAAAAAACTAACATTGATTTCATTGAAGGGTCATGGTAGAATTCAGAGGCATCATGGGCACCCATGCTTATCAAAGACCCAACTTCTGTTGGAGACAAAGCAAAATACTGCAAAACGTTAACATATGAATCAGTACATCTACATACTAAGGGGGGGGGGGGGGGGCAGGAGCAACAAGAAAGTGACAGAGATTAAGGGAAAATGTTATCATAAACCAAAGATATCCAGCTAAAAGTATGCTAAATTCCAGTTTAATCTTTTGTTTCAGTTCACATGGTTATACGCTTTATTTATCAATGCACTAAAAGTTCAATGAGGAAACAAGATAGGAAATACTTACCTGTCTCTTCTCCCAATCATACTTGCGATCAAAACCAGGCCAGATTGTCAACATCAAGCAACCATAGCGATCAAGTCTAAGGGCGCCAGTGCCAGACTACGAACACAATGCAAAATGAAAGGGACCATTCATTATAATTGAAACCACAGCCAGGGAAACGCAAGCACAAATATTTGGGAAAGCCAATGGAAGCATACATTTACCTTACTGAAAGTTGGCAGAAGAGGAGAAACAGAGAGTGCAGCTTTTCCCTTGAATATAGTATAAGGAGCAGACACGCGAGCATTGGCACTGGAATTCCCTGCAGACATATGAAAAACAACCAGAAACACGAGTTATTATTAGGGACCAATTTCAAAACAATGCAAATTAAGAATGGAATTGTATACCTGTAGCAGCAAAATCATGTGTAGAAGTTGAAAAGGCCGCTCGGGGTTCAAAGCCATGTGGACATGAAGCATTTCTAGCATCACCCCATTTCCCAGATAGCAGTATTTCGGAAGAAAGGTTCCTGATTGCAGTGAAAACATTATTATAAAAAACAACTCAAAGCGTTCCATCCCCGTATATTTATATTAGTGAAGAAAATAAATATTAGTCCTTTTTGCAGAAGGACGAAAACCCATTGCTCTGACAGTGCGAAAATCCTTGAAAAATAAGATTTACACAAAAACTAGAACCTAAAGAAATTTTAAAGTCTGTTATTTAGGGGAGTAGACGACGACGAGCGACGTTAGGGCTTAGTTGAGGTTTTAGAAGGTACATAAAGAAAAGGAGCAGAGAAGACGATAAAATAAGGATTTCGATTCTGCTTTCTCAAGCACCATAAATCTTGAAGTAAAACAAACTAACTAGGGTTTTTGAATGGAAGCTTTTCAAAATAGAGAAAGAGAAAATAAACCTGGATAGCACAGAGCGCCATTGTTTCAACATCTTGGTGTTGGTGCGTGGAGTGATGGGTATGTGCTCAGCTCTGCCTCTTGCCCAAAATGACTTTATACCCAAAATCGATTTATATCAAAAGGTTAAATTACTGAAATGGTCACTTAACTTTAGTTTAAATATATATTTGCTTACCATTGTTAAATAATTAATATTATGATCATTTACATTCTCGATTTTTAAACATTTAGTCACTCATTGACATCAGTAAGAATTGAGGTTCAATTCTCTCGGGAAAATCCCCTTCCTTAACCACTTCACCACCTAATATGTCTTTAGTGTTAGCAGGGGCGGAGTCATAAATTTTTTTAAGGGGTATATTTTTTTATATTATTTAAAAAGAATTAATTATTTATAAAGGGGTATCAAATTATTTATAAAGAGTATCAATTATATATATATATTTTTTATATACAAATTATATAAAAAATATAATTTTTTAAAAATTTTGGTAATGATGCATGTGGCTTCGTCCATGAGTGTTAAATTGCAACATGTTTTATAAGTGTTACAACATGCTAAAGTGTACACGAGCTAGGCATTCCGAGGCATGAAATGAAATGCTTGGAGACATCTTTAAACCGAGCTCTAATAAGAAAAATACAAATGCAGATACAAAAGAAACCAATCATAGGACCGAGTTAATCACAAATATGGTTGCCCAACAAGCTTCGAAAAGAGAAAAAACAGGTATTACCTGATCATTAGTATTAATTTTTTAAAGTTTTGTCTTGATTAATCTTTGATCGATTTGTGTCACACATATTTTTTGTATATAAGAATCTTCGAACTCAATATCTATTTAAGCGATATCAAACTGATTATTACTTGCATCATCCCGTTGTCCCATCTAATATGTTTTGTTAAGAAGATATAACGTATGACGTATGTTCAAGGTTAAATAAATTAAAATCTATTTGAACGTAAAATTTATTTTTATCAATCTAAATTAATCACGATTAAATCAAATTGAATCAAACCGATAACCATTAACGTAATCACCTTGATTTGTTAAAAAAGTTTAGATTACTCATATCTTATAAGAAATCTTTTTTATCAATAAAAAATATTAAATTTATGTCGAAACTAACAAAATTACTATTAAAGAGTTAAACTTAAAAACAAACTATTTTATTCATCAATTCCCTGATTTTAGGTTTGATATGTTAAAATCAAGTTTAGATGATTTATTACTACAAAAAATCTTTATTACCAAAGAGAAACCTAAAGGTTTAGTTCAGAATTAACAAAATTATCATTAAAATATTAAAAATTAAAAATATTTTTTTAAAAAATATATCAAACTTTAAAATCCAAATTTAAAATTTAATTTTTTTGTGTGTGTATTTTTATCTGTATAAAATTGTATTCAAAATTGTTTTCCTTGTTGAAGCATAATGAAAATATCTTAATAATGATGTTTGTTTCATAACAAGTTATAGAATTTGTTTTTGAATTTTAAGACTTATAACATTTAACCTGAAATATTATATATATTTTTTATCGATCTAAACTATTATTAAAATGTATAATAATTTTGAATGATGAGTAATTTTTTAGATTTTATTTTTGTTTAAACGTTAAATAGGTGTTCAAATTATATATTTTTTTAATTAATTGTCTAAACTATTTTTCGTGGGTTCAACGTTTCATTCTGTAACACATTTAAGATTTTTCATTAATTTCTAATGTTTAAGGATATGTGTCAACTCCTGAAAATTCTAAAATTATATCTAAAATAAATAAAATTAATAAAAAATAAAATTAAAAATATATCTTAAAAATTTTAAATACTTGAAATAATCCCCAAATCCATAAACCTATAAATCTGATCACTCCTACTGACGTTGTCGGTGACGGAATAAAGTGGGCTTCTCGCATCGATCAATCCACACGTCGTTCGTCGTCTGTTCTACAATTATTCCTGAATCGTTCAAAAATCTCTACAATTCACACGTAGTTTGATAATTTTGAGATTTCGCACTGTATCGATTGATTTTTGACGACAAAATGATGGAGGAAATAGTTATGGAGTCCCAATGACCGATGTGGTGGACGACGATGATATAATCATTGACGAAATTATCCTAAATTCGAATTTAGATTTTAGAGAGTTAGAGATTTTAAATTTTAGGTTATTTGGTAAAATCTAAAAATTTAGAGATTTTCTATAAGTTAAATATTGGATACTTAATTGATCTAACATATTTTTAAGGATAAAAATTAACGAATAACCTTAAATGAGTTTCATAATAATAAAATATTGGATACTTAATTGATCCGACAATAATTTAGATATTTATTTAATATTTAAGTTTTACTTTTTTAATATGTTATGTTTCCGTTGTTTTTTAGCCGTCGGTTACAATTTAGATGTTGTCCGTTAGACTTCTGGGTTAGAAAACGTGAAGTATATAGATAAAATGGTGAAAGGTCTAACCACCGTGAAGCCTCCGGTAAACACTCGTCCTCACAAACTCACCACCGAGCAATGCGCTACTCGTTCCTTTCAAAATAAGAAAGCCACAGTCCTACACGGAGAGAGAGACAAAAGGAGTAGGAATATTAGCATCTAAATCTAAATCCCAATCCCAAGAAACGAAGGAAATATGTCTGGAGGAGTGTGGAGGAGATGGAGAAAGCTGGTGGTGATGGAGAATTTGAATTGCTGGAGGATGCCATTTGGTTTAGGAGGAGGAATTCAACAAAGTTTCTACTCTACCGGAGGAGGAGAAGGCGGAGGCGGCGACGATTCCGATGACAGTGCCAAAAACGATGCTACTACTAACAGGAATAGAAGCAGAGGGAAAACCAAAACTAAAGTCGCTGCCACTTCTACTCTCACTCGTAAGATCAAAGCCGAGATAAATTGCCCGCGCTGCTCCAGTCACAATTACTTGAATTTCACTCTTCCCCCTGCTTCATCAGATTCATCTGATAGTAGTTCCAGCAACGCCAAATCTACCGTTAATTTTTGCCCCACTTGTAGAACCGCCTATCACTTTCGCCCTCATCGTGTATACCCTCTCCAGGGCACCTTCTTGGAGATTAAATCCAATTCCAAAACCGCTTCTCCTCCTCCTCCTCGCAACAGCGTTAAGACATCGTTTTTGGACAATCATAGATCTGAGAATTCTCCGCCAACGCCATCACCACCTGGGAATGGCCTCACTGTGCAAACTTCACCTGGGCCACCCTTTCTTTCCGGTGTTAATTTCCTAAGAGTTGATGGGCCCAAAGAAGGCCACGGTAATGATAATGGCGCATGGTTGGGCGGGGCCAATTTGGGGAAGGATTTGCCTACGCCGAGAGAGATTTGCCAAGGCCTTGACAAGTTCGTTATTGGCCAGCACAAGGCAAAAAAGGTGCGTAATTTTAAACTTTACAACTAAATAAATAATATCTAAATCCTCGTATATTGCTATAAATCCATTGTTTTCAGGTACTGTCAGTTGCCGTTTATAACCATTATAAAAGAATATATTATGCCTCCTTGGAGAAAGGGTTAGTTTCCATCTTCATTATGAAATTTTGAATCTGGTTTTTATTATCTTAGATTGATTGAATTCCATAGGGTAACCTGATATACAACATAGTCATTAGAAAACTTGGGTCACGGATTTGAATGCTAGGTCAGGAGTAGAAGACGCAAGTTTAGAAGCACTTGAGGACAATGAAAATGTGGAGTTAGAGAAAAGCAATGTGCTCTTGGTTGGACCAACTGGCTCTGGTATACACTCTTCCCTGTTCCTAGGTTCCTAGTTGGATGTATGAAATTCCTTTATTGGATTACCTTGTACATATCCTACAACAGGAAAGACTTTATTGGCAAAAACTCTGGCTCGCTTTGTCAATGTCCCTTTTGTCATTACTGATGCAACAACTTTGACACAGGCAAGTCCATTGTCCGCTTTAATCTTTGAAAAATGTGTAAAATGCATATTTTGGAACATGTGAACACCATTGGCCTTGAGCTATACATGGTGTTTCTCTCTGATCCCTTATTCACCACTCTTGTCTCCTCAAGGCTCAAATACATTCCTTAATTAGTATGTATAGAGTTATCATGGTTGCCACTTTCAACAATTAGCTTGAGCTTGTTGAAGTATTTTATGTGATGACGACTTGAGTTGTTTGGTACCTTCCTAGCCATAACAAAATCTTACTGCGGAAATAATTGGCCTTTTTCTAAACACCTTTGAGGTCCTAGAAGTTATTTTTACAACTTATCTTTTGCCTTTATGATGTCCTATTTAATGAGGAAAATTCTTCATTTTTGCAGGCTGGTTATGTTGGCGAAAATGTTGAATCAATACTGTACAAACTACTCACGGTATTAACTTTATTATTTGCATCATAGGACTTATAGGTAGATTCCCATTATCATCTTATTTAGTGGGACTCAAAATATATTTAGTAAGTACCAAGTAGTTTGATGAGGAGTGGGAAGACAAATTTCTAGTTCCAGGCATCTGCTCCAACAAATGAGACCTCCTCCATTTCTAACCAAAACACACTGCAATTTGTTCCCTTCTATCTCTTTCCCCAACTTGTTATACGTCACAGCTTTCCTAATTGCTCAATGCCTTTAAGTAAAACCAAACATGCTAGACTAAAGAATTGTGATTGTGAATCAAAACCATTAATGACATTCCTTCAAGATTGTATAAGAACAATGCTGGAAGAGAGAAAATTAAGCAAAAGAAGCTTGTACCTTGTGAAGTTGATTGTACCTCTTCTAAATGTACAACAACATTCAAATGATCCTCTGCTCCAGGAACCAGTCGAATATTTTAACCAGAAATCACACCATGTGAGAAGCTATATATGTAGAGAAAAGATGGTACAATTAACACAGAGAATAGAGAGAGAATCAGAGCTTGAAAATAAAAGCTTTTTTTAATAAATTACCTAATAGCTGTCGTAATAAATTTTCTAGAATAAAAATGTATTTTTGTTAGGCTTGATTGCAGTACTAAGATAAAATATTTACATATATTCGCCTGAATGGGATGAATTACTTTCCTTTCCTTTTCTCTTGATGTGCTTTTCAGACTTCAATTTATATCATAAGAGGGATAGTTGTACTTGTTTTCCAAGTCATACACACGCACACAAAATCTTGAAGAGAGAGTGAGGGCAAAAGAGTATGACCTAGTTTATGTATCCATGTACCTGCAGTCACATATATTTGCTTTTTGATGCACATCTAGGTTGCTGAATTCAACGTAGAAGCAGCTCAACAAGGAATAGTTTACATTGATGAAATTGACAAGATAACTAAGAAGGTTCTGCAATTATCCTTTCTTTTTAAAATAAACTCAAATTGTTGGTTTTATGTTTTAATCTGGGATTTATTTTTGACCTAAAATTATCTTCAATGTTGAATTACTTTTGCAGGCTGAGCGCTTAGACGTTAGCAGAGATGTTTCAGGGGAGGGTGTTCAGCAAGCGTTGCTGAAAATGTTAGAGGGAACTGTGAGTTATTGTTGTTGTTTTTTGAAAAAAAAAATCTTTGGTTGTAGATTGGAATATTGTTTTTATTAGTTTATATATAAGGAGCTGCAGATGCCATCGTGTTCTTATATCTGATTTGAGAAATTTATGCCGGTGTTTACTTCATGCAAAATTGCTTTCCAACAGAAGAACTTAAGTGGTTGCCCTGTTTCTAAGCTTCTCTTAATTCATTGGTAGATAGTCTAATAATTATCTGGGGTTTGAGTGAACAACTGGGATACTGGTTGTACTTGTACTTATAATTTCTGAGTAATATGTGGAGAGGAAAATAATTCCTTCCCTGAAAAATTAACAGAAAAACAATAATTTGAACAAGACTATCAGCTGAAGAATAATTGTTTGCTTGTTTCACTGGGGCAGGATTAATTACAAAAGTAAATGTTTGGAAGAGGTTTAATCTGGAGAAGAGAGTTTGAGATGAAGCCAAAATTAGCAACTATTGTTTTGAAACTTTGGTGGACTGATGTAGGCTATCAGGAATTGTAACTTATCAAATCTTTTAGATTTTGGAAATCGTATAGACTGTATTCATATTGAGCTCTGAAGTCCCGACCATATATGCTTGTAATTTTTTCAGTAATGATATTGTACTTTTTTCCTTTTGCTGTCTAGCTCTTTTGGTTGAGAGACAATTATGTAGCGGATATGTATGATTTTTGTATAGAAATTTTAGTTTGGCTTAAGAACCTAATGCATCAAACTTGTTAGTCTGTGTAAGAAGTCATGAGTGAAATGTTTATATTTGGAAGTCACAATCAGGATATGCATCATTATATAATCAACGAAAGTGTCAAATATTTGTTTCTTTGCCTCTCTTTTCCTACCTGGTTTTGCATTAGACCTATTTTGAGCAGCATCCTTTCTGGCTGCCCCACAGTTGATAAATATTTCTTTGGGCAGATTATAAATGTTCCAGAGAAGGGAGCAAGGAAGCATCCTCGGAGTGACAATATACAGGTATTATTTCGATTTATCATGTCATTCATGATTCATATGTAAATGATATGCACATAGATACAAAAGGCATACTCTCCATCCATTATTTAGAAGAGTTAACTTTTGCAACTACTCTTAAACGGGGTGTAAATAATATGCACAGATAGATACAAAAGACATCTTGTTCATTTGTAGTGGAGCGTTTGTTGATCTTGACAAAACAATTTCAGAGAGGTAAACTCTTACTAATACTTTAGCAAAAAGTAAAACGCTTCCAGATTTCATTCGTCCATGTTTTAGGGTGTTTAATTATTTATTGGTGTAAACCAGACAGCAAGATTCTTCAATTGGTTTTGGAGCACCTGTTCGTGCTAATATGAGGACTTCGTGGGTAACCAATGCTGCTGTGACCTCGTCTTTGCTTGAATCTGTGAGAATAAAAACTGTCTCCTACTTCTTTTTTTCTTGGATAATTGTTTTTTATTATCCAAGAGCAGGGAATCCTGCTACTGAAAAACAGTAAACTTTACAACGTATAAGGCATGACAGCTTATACAATCCCTCTATACAAGTATACCCCAATTGCCACACAACTGGCAATTAATGAAATTAGTTCCAGCTATATTTTTCACACCTAATCAGATTCGTATAACCTCACATATGGATTGCAAAACAGAACAACCATCTGTACAAGAATTTCTAAAATTCCTGTAATTCCTCCTTCCAAAACAAAGTAGATAAAAGTACACCAAGCTAGCCTCAATATTATGCCAATAAGAGACTTACCCTTAAGGAACTTCGTTTCCTACTTTCTTTCTAATGATAAGACAACAAAAGTAACTTGTATATCAAAGAACAGCAACTATATAAAGTTCCACTGATATCCCGCATTTGCATTTCAGGTTGAGAGTTCCGATCTTATTGCATATGGCCTCATACCAGAGTTTATAGGACGCTTTCCAATATTAGTTACTTTGTCTGCTTTAACTGAGGAGCAACTTGTGCAGGTAACATTTCATATCACTTTCTGAAATTGGCCTCAAGTAAGAATGATTGAATTCAATGGAATCTGCATTAGGCAACACCTTAATGATTTACTCTTTTTATATTACTAGTTGTTGAGAAAAATTTTGATGCAGGTGCTTACAGAACCAAAAAATGCTCTTGGAAAGCAGTACAAGAAGTTATTTAGCATGAACAATGTAAGTTGACTCTCTGTTCAAATTCTCTCTTCTCTTGCCCTCTTTATTTGACTATATTTGCCTGGATTCTTCATTTTTGTTAAAGTACCTGTGTCCAACACTCGTGTCTGATATATGGATCTGAGGATATAACCTCCAAGGGTCTTACAAACATGGGAAAACTTAGAAAATCTAACCATGCCCATGTTGCATCCATACTCATATCCTACACTTACACCTGAGTTTGAGTAACAACTATTAAATAAGTATCATGTTAATTTGAATCAGATATCTTACTTTCACATCATCACTTCTCCAATTTCAGGTGAAGCTACACTTTACACCTAAAGCATTGAGATTAATTGCTAAGAAGGCAATGGCTAAGAATACAGGTGCCAGGGGGTTAAGAGCTATACTGGAAAACATTCTCACTGAAGCGATGTATGAGGTATTTGAGGCCCCTATGTTTTGAATGATTTTCAAACAAGCATATGAGTTTGGTATAGACTATGTTACTTGGACTCGGTGTGAACGTCAGATATGGGTATGTATCAAACATGGATGGATATGGTTAGACATTTCTATGTTTTTCCATGTATTTGGAGAATCCTTGAAAGTCATCTCATATGTCTGACACATATACTTTAAGAAGAAAAAGAATCCAGGCAACATGGGGTGTAGATATATACCCTTACGAAATTAGAAGTTTCATATTGTGAAGGATTTGATGCTTGTATGTTTCAGATTCCAGATGCAAGGACTGGACACAATAGAGTAGATGCTGTTGTGGTTGACGAGGAATCAGTGGGTTCAAAAGATACCCCTGGATGTGGAGGGAAGATTCTTTGCGGAGTTGGTGCTTTGGAGCATTACTTTGCCAAAACCAAGCTGAAGGGTTCTATTGTAAGTTTTAGCATGCATAGTGTCTACCTCTTTTGATCATATGTCATTACGCTGGGGTGCCCACACCACATATTCATTTATAGTATACTAAGTTTGACTTCATTGATGCCTTTTAGTAAAGTGGTAAGGAGTTCGATATGAAATAAGGAAACTAGGCTCAATGTCTTATAAGGAAATAAGGAAACTAGGCACTCAGAGAGATCCCCCCCTGGAGGGTCCGATCAGCTCAACTCCAGAATAGTCTAGTGTTCAATGTGTCTAATCGATAACAGGGGTGTTACATCGAGGATGATAATAATAATACGATTGACTTTTAAGATGCTCTTATGGTAGATTAGCCGATGTGGAGGAAAGCATGGTAACATAATTTCATAGAGGAATTCCTTGCATACTTTGCTGCATTTCTTCAGCATCAAGTCATATAAGGATCCGTTTATGCAAATTACTTGGCAAACATGATTGTGCTTGCACTTGTTTTCAGGAAAACCTTCCGACGTTTGAAGGGCATCAGGCAGAAGGAGAACCGGAGGTTCCATCAAGAGCCATGAGCTTGTAGAGATTGTCCCACCAAAGTGGTTGCTGTAACATGGTAAAAATATTTGTTATATGTAAAACTAACATTCATTCATAGGTCCATTAATCTTGTATAACATAAAGTTTGGTGCCATAGTCGAATAGAAAGATACGAGAGAAGGAAGAGAAAAAATAAAACGGTAGCATCTTAGAGAAAAGGAGGCATCTTGTGTTAAATTTTTGTTCTATTCAAGTTTACAGTGTAATTTATTGTAACATTTTCATTAATAGAATATCACATGCATGTTGAAATGAAACTTTAGAACGTATGTCATTCGCATGAGTTGCAGTATTAGCAACTTTGGACTTTCACCAGCCAAACTCGAACAACTTTAGTTATCTAACAAACCAAGTCTTGAGTATGTTAACACTTGATTTCAGTTTGAGTATGAACTTGATTCTGGGTATATAAATTGTATAAACAAGTTTAATGAAACCAAACATCGAATAAGTTCGAACTTAGATAATAGTATTTGATTGAGCTCGAGTTTAGCTTTGAACAACTAATTTTGAGAGGAGCTTTGAGCTTTTCAATATTCGAGCTCGGTTCGATTACAACCCCATCCCTACCTGCTTAAGAATTATATTGCTCGTAGCTTCTACCTTCACAAATTCTACCAGTCTCATTCAATTAATCTTCTGGAGAGTTTGGCGGGTAAGGGTGGGCATAGAAAGAGTAAACACTTTTCTTTCGCCTTGAGAATCAATTTCAGGAAATTGTACACGTCTACTACATTATTCTTTGCAAATCTCTCGAGTCTCAACAAAGCAATTTCCCCACATTTTTAAACGTCTTCTCAAGATGTTATTTAATAAATAGAAAGAGTAAATGCTTAAATTATAAAATATGTTTGTTATATTTACCAATAACAAATATTTAAAATTTAAAGGATGCTAATTATTCTAAAAGATGAAAAATAAAATAAAATTTACTTAAAATTCAAGGAAACTAAATTAAGCGCAGCAAAGTTCATCAACTTACCAACAACAATGCTCTCTACTAGCCAATCTAATCCATAATTGTGTGTGCAATAACCCTATTCAGTTCCTGGAAAATCAAGTAAAAGTGATCCTACACTCACATGCATCATTCGGAGTAGATAAGATTTTCTGCATCGATTAGCGTTTCCGGCAAATGCATCCGGTCCAGTGGCAGGAATAATGAAAATTCTAGGATTGAGAAAAAGGGGCTTACTCTTAGAGTACAAGGCAGAGCACCAAAAACAACAGAGTAAAAGTAACAAAGAAACAATTGTAATTCATCCGAAACACAGAGCAATAAAATTAACAGAAGAAAAAGCACTCTATTTAGCAGCTTGGCCTTCTTCTGCTGCAGCTTCAAAGGTCTCACCAGGTACAAGATCTGGTACCTCCTCATCGTCCTCTTCCTGGGTGGTGGCTGCACCAGTACCACTACTGTCACCAGGTGCTTGCTTCTGGAATTGCTCTGCCAACTTCCTCAAGTTGTCCAAGTTATCGGGACCTACAAGTTTTAGAATATGGGTCAACACAGCTGATATCGTTTTACAATTAAAAAAAACAACAGAACTGCTCATGGTCAAGTGCACGTACCCAACTGGTTGATGATTCCTGGGAGAATATCCTGCAATTCTGGAATTGAGAGGAAATGAACGAGTCAGACAAACAAAGCTTAAAGAACATCAGAAGAAGTGCATGGTGGCTGACAAAAGCCCTCAAAATCTTAGATGCCTTGGGAGTTAAAAATAATAATAAGATTTTATCAACCATGGGAAGCTTTGAAGTTAGGGATGCATACTCTTTGTCTGAGGGGAACCACTAACAACCCAGGTGTTGGCAGCAACAGAAGCCTGAACTGAAATACAGACATCACATTTTAGTTTATTATGCAAAACTTCTGAGAAAATCAAACAGTCCACTTCAATTAAGATATGTTTACCTTTTGGATTAATAAACTGGATAACGACATCATCCTTGAATATGTTGACTTCCTCGATAGCAGGAATAGCATTCACTCCTATTCTCTTGAGTGTGCTCTGTAACCGTTTATCATCAGTGGTAGTTGTCTTGTGGACAGCCTTCTTCTTTCTATGAAGATAAGTAAAAAAACAAGACAACAGTTAATATGCAAATCATATAGAAGCATCAAAATTCAAAATTCAAGCACCAATCCACATTGCGGGAGCCAGCTCTTGCAATGGGGTGTCAACTGGCACCAGACAAATATTTGAAATAAAATTATAAACTTTATATAAAAAATATTACTATAATATAAATTTAAAACTATCTTGAAAGGTATTTATACCACTTTCTCAAAGTTTGAAACAATGAATTAAATTTGACATTCTTTTCAAATTTTGACACCGTAATTCAAAATTTCTAGCTCCACCACTACCTATCCACATGCCCTACAATGTAGATGAATTTAAGTTCAAGTTGAGAATGACTAGTTGACAACAGGGCCAGAAAATTCTGCCTAGCATGATAACCAATTATAGATTTTGTTGCAGTCAAAAAATTCAAGAGCCTCTCCTAAAATAACTAAGCAAAAGCTTCACCATATTTTTTTTGTAGATGATTAAAACTCAACACAAGTAGCCTTTCCAAGCAAAGTTCAAATCATGAACACACCTTCTCATGCTACCCTTACCACCAGTGCGGACTGCACCAGCCATTTTCATGAGCCTTTCCTTGTTCATCTGCCCAAGGATAAACAGCAAGTCAATAACAAGTATGAAAAATCAAGAGTAAAGACTCCCACACACACAAAAAAAGGCTTTTCAAAGGCACCAAAACAAACAAATAAACACACTACATATTGAACAACTAGGGGTGTAAACGAGCTCGGCTAATGCTGAACTCGACTTGACTTGTTAAAAGTGAGTTCGAATGATGTTTAACAAGTCTAAGAAATCTGAACTCAACTCGACTCTTTAAGAACTATATGTCAAGTCTGATTTACAGACCTAGGAACAGACACGCATCATACAATATACAAGCAAATCTTGGGAAAAACAAAAGAAATAAACTAGCTCACGCCTTATGAACACACCCGAAAACCAAAAAAAAAAAAAAGAAAAGGGAATTCAATCACTACCTTATCCTTTCTTTTCCCTTCTTTTGCTTAAATAAACAGATAATAAATTCAGTGCAATATACAACAATATCAGTTGCCCTAATTTACTTATTGTAACTACATTTACGCGCCAAATCATAAACTAAGCTGGAAATCTAAACAAATAAAACCCAGGCAGCTGAAACGAATATCAATCTGAGGTACTTTTACACAATCTTTCACCAAAACATACGAACAAAGGGTCATAAAAATCCTAAATCAAAACAATCCAAAAAGATAGACGAGAGAAAGAGAAATCAACCATCGATTTAAAATTAAAATGATAGAAATAAAAGTAACAACCGCTTCACAAATCGTAGATGCCAAATGATAAAGGAAACAGAGAATTAAGATGCCCAACCTTAACAGTGTGAGAAAATAATGGATATGCCGCGACTCAGACTGCAACTGGAGAAGGATAGGGTGAAAAAATAGGGTATTCTATATAACCCGATGAGCACGCTCAAGCTCCTCCTCTCCGGTTCCAGTTTTTATGCCTTTAGGGTTTTTCTGTCCACCCTTGGATTTTGATTTTTTTGATCCAACGGTTGCAACGCTATCAGGTCAGGTCCGTGTTTGTCTTTGCACCCTCTCACCATTTTACTATTTTAAGCAAATTACAAAACATTTTAATTGAATTTTGTGGAGAATTAACCAGTATCACATCTTTATTTTTATTTTTAATCGGGTAAGTGTTAAATAAATGTTTAAATTATATTTTTAAAATAAATAGTTAAAATATTTATTTGGAATAAATAGGTAAATAATATTTTTAAAGTAGGGATGATAAAAATTTTATTCTTGATCTATTTAATTTTTGTGTGTGAAAATTTTTAGATTCAGAGACGAGTCAAGGTGAGTGTTAAAATAAAAAAATTAGAATGAAAATAATTTAAATTTAAGTAAAAAAATTTTATTTGATTCGGTATATTTTTAATTATATATTTATTATATTATTATTATTTAGATCGAGATGGGACAAATTTAGGTATAAGTTTTAATTATAGGGTGGGACAAAATAAGATATGTAAATTTTTGGGAAAGACAAATCAGTTCAAGGTGATAACTTGCTTTTTGGATCGAGATAACCAAAAATTTGACTCGTTGTTGTCCATATTTTAAATTTAACCGATAAAACTTTATATTTTCTAAAATTCATCAAAACTTAAATCATTAGATTTTCAAATCTGATCATTATCGTCGTCATTTACTATGTTATCAGTGACAGAATAAAACACCCTTTCTTACTGCAAGACTCGAATATTGTTCGTCAGTCGATCTATCATTATTTATTATTGATTGTTTTTTTATATATTTTATTTTATTTTAATGATACATATATCATTTATCGATTTAAAAAAAAAACATAAATATGAAAAAAATAGTCGTGGGATAAAATGATGGAAGTGATGGACACATCGTCCGTGGCATCTTTGACCCAGATATAACACTTGGACTTAATCTAAACTCATTACCATAAAAAAATTATTTTATAAAACCCAACAAATAATTATCCACCGAATCCAACAATTTAATAACAGAGTAAATGCATCATGTATTTAAAATAGTTAATAGGAGATTCAAAATAGAATAAATATTAAAATATTTAATTGTTATAAATTTAATCCAAAATAAGAGTCACTAATACAAATATAGTCCTACGAATACATACCCTATTATATCTAAATATTATATTATAACAGTCGATCGATTTTAAACTTTTACTCTTAATGATGTTTTTTGAACCCACGTACAAACTACTTATATGCGAACGAAAATAACGATTCTGAACGATGAGCTAACAAAGCTCATTAAATACACAACCATTCAATCATGCTTCATGTAAAACATATATAACCCCTTGACTCAGTTTAGCCGAATCTGAACTAAAAACGTTACATTAGGTTTATTGAACAAACCAAAACTAACAACCTAAATCGACCTTATATATATATATATATATATTTGTCTCGATATATATCAATCCTAGGGTATAATTATGTCATAACAGATCCTAAACAATCGTGTACGATTTGATTAAACGAGCCAAGAGTGAGACTTAATCAATAAATCATACTTCCTCTGTCTCACTTAAGAGGTCTAATATTGACTTTTTAAAAATTAAAATTTTATAATTTTGACCATAATTATTCTAAATATTTTAATTTATTAAATTTTATAAAGTAAATATTTTCAAACTATATGATTAAAGGTTTCTAAAACATTTTTTTATACTTTTATCAATAATAGATTTAAAGTTATAAGTCAAAATTAAAAAATTTTAACTAAAAAAAATTAATACTGAACAAATAAAATGAGACGGGCGGAGTAATTTCAAACAAAATTATGTTCAATTGATAATTTAATGTTATCGATATTAAATTAGGTTCATTTCATATCGACCTATAAAATTTTAAAACACAGAGTTCATTCACATCCTCAATTAAGTATATGAATATTTAAAGATCAAAATACATAAAATACAAACTTTAACTTAACAATTGGTGTACCGCTATGCTACAATCTAGTATTGGCACAACACTTATCAAGGTGACATATTAGTACGACCTTGAGTACCGATTTTTAATTTTATATTTCAAAATTTTCCGATTTTAGTAATAAAAATTTGTACCAATATGATATCTTGTATATTAACACGAGACTTATTTTTAACAAGAAAGTATCGATACTCAAATCCGTGTATCGAAATAAGAATTTTTTTTTTAAGGGATGTATTGATACGTGGTTAACCATACTAACGCTCCTTTAAAGTTTTTCTCAAATTGAGTTATACCAAACATCGTGTATTAATCTCTTGAGTACTCGTACCAATACGACAAAAATATATAATGACCTCTAGATCTAACATACGATGGTTTGGCTCATTTAATTCAAGCTTTAACAACATATAAACACTATGTATCATATGAATCATCCTTTTCAAACATATAAAACCTAATCTCTAACCAAACATACAAAATACACCCTAAAAATAACCATATCTTTAATTCCCTAAACCCCAACCTTAAACCCTGAACTGTAAACCCTAAATCTTCTAATTTAAAACGGAAGCACGGACAAAAGTATAAAAATTAGACGGTTTGCGCCCTTAATTTAAATCTTAACTTTGTACATGTATATTCTTTTAACAGCAAAACTTAAAGACCACAAGATGTATAAATTTTATTATATAAAATATAATCCATCAGCATGATATATTAGTTCATTTATTGGCATTTAAGTGATAAAATTCAACTATTTTCAAACATTTGGACAGTTGTAAACTTCGTTTCCATTCGACGTTCACACAAAATTTGTAATTGCCTATTATTTGTATGCATGTTTTTAGGTGAGACTATTCATTTGAAATTGCATCACCACACAACCATTTTCTCAAGCAATAGATCTTAGATAGTCCAACAAGAAGAAGCACACCCCATAGTTCAGCTAGGAGCCGATGAATTTCTTGAAACTAAGCAGACAATTTGCTGCCTAAACCCCATAGAACCATGGTTGTAAGGAGCCATCCGTGTTGGGGCAAACCCAGCCCTCGCTCTGGCATTTCCATTGGATGTGTTGAACAGCAGGCCGTGAGGATGGTGGCAAGGCATAGCAGATATCATAAGAATAATATTGCACAACTCTTAAATGTGGAAAACCTTAAATATAAAAATTGCACAACTCTTAAATGAGGTATAATTAAGGGTGAACTTTTGATGAGTCGTGTTAGAGTAAAAAAATTTTAATTATTAGAGTTGACGTATCATGTTTCACAACTTAAGTTTTATTTAATTTTTTTATTCGAATCGAGTTTTTGAGTTCTTATACGAATTTAATTATAATTATTTATGATATTATAGTCTAGTTTGATTCTAATTTAAATAACTTTCTCTAATCAAATATACATATATATGTATATTTTTTTCATATGTAGCATATATTTCTTTTATATTTTTTATATAAGTATATATATAAAAAAAAACGAGGAACTCGACTTGAATATAAAAATCAATTCACTAATTAATAAAATTTTGAGTTATTCAAATTTCTATTTTATAATTCAATCTTTTTTGAATTTTTTTCTGAATCGAGTCAAATTTATAAAATTTTGAGTTAATTCAAGATAAATTAAATTTTTTACCCGAATCGAATAATTTTTTTGATTTTTTCGAGTATCGAGATTTACTCCCCTACGTATAATATAACAAATTTGAAATCCCCTGATTTGGAACTTAGATTTTAGAGTTCATTCTATATATATATATATTATAAGAATAAAATGTATAATTATAGATAAATATTTTATATTCATTATAATGTATAGTTGAAAAATATAAAAACACATAGATTTATAGAACCTAAATTTATAATAGAGATTTCACCATCACCACTAAATAATCACCTAACAAATTCCATGAACATGAGAAATAACAATCAATGAAGGTCTTTTCAAACATTTTATTATTCAATTTACACCATCTTTAAAATTTGTGTTATCAAATAAATAATTCTTTTCAAATCTCTATATTTGATACAAGACGATAAAAAATTATAATTTTTATAACCGTTTTAGTTTTAAAATTTAGAGACTTAGTTTAGAGTGTAAGGTTTAGAGACTTCAGTGTAAGGGTTTAGAATTCAAGTATAATGATTAGAATTTAGAGTTCAGGGTTAGACTTTATAATATAGAAATTATGATTTAAGTTTTAGGGTATAATATGGTAAGGATTTAAGTTTTAACCTATAAATTTTAAATTTGAATCTTAAACCTCAAGTTCTATTTATGATCACTAAATTCTAAAATACTAAACCTAAATCCCTGAACCTCTAAATTTTACACCGTAAGTTATAATATATATTTAAATTATTTTTTTAACACTGATATATTAAATATATATATGATATAACTTTTAGAAAACACTTTGGAAAGTGTTTTTAAAAAGTTGTAATCACATTCTCTTTATTAATAATAAGATAATGTATTAAGTACATACGTAGCCCATTACAATACAATAATTAATGGAGCCGACTATGGCTCCTTCAGATTAACATGCCAAACGGTGAGAAACTAGGTGAAAACATACGGTTCGTACGTAGTAGATTCTGTAAAGTTTTCTTTCGGAATAGTATTATGCCCTGCGGCCGCCGGAGCCACTCTCCCTCTGGCAGTTGAAATAAACGGCAGCCACTGGCTGGCCGAGATTGTAAAGCTCAGCAAATTCTCTGGTGTTGAAATTCTGGCGCCACCCCGGTCCGTACACTGTTTGCCTTCCCAGTTGCCGAAACAACACGAACGCGAAGCGGTGGATCCCTGCCGTAGGTCGTGGGCTCTCGTAGCACATTACTTCTTGCCCTATGTTTTCAATAAATCCAAACATCATAACTCATCACCATATATTATATACATTTACATATAAACAAGACAATAAAACCCAACATCATTGGTCATTACCCTATGTTTTCGATAACGGTTATTACTTATTACTACTTACATAAAATTTTGAGTTTGTCCTTTCCAAAACATGCATGTGTCTTAAATAGTGCTTTGTGTTCTTATTTTTGGAGATGAAGAGTAATTGTGATGCTCAAGGATGAAAGGTATTCTCCTTTCGACAATACTGATGTTTCACTACTGTTTCCATCGTTTCAGGAAGTTCTAACACTGCGCTTGTTTCATGTAAGAAAGACAGCAGTGAAGACAACTAGACAAGGGATTGTTGGACTGAAATAATGTTAAGTAGGGACGACTGAATATTCGCCGATCAGAATTCAGAAAAAGGTTGTTTCTTAGCACTGACATGATCCGATGAATCTTAAACCAAAGCAAAAGATATGCATCTTAATCAAGAACATAACACAAGACAAATAATTACATAAAGCAGACCCTGCCCAACATCAAAACAGATGATATATATGTTCTGTAATAGAATATTAATAACGGCTGCAAAGAAGGTACTAACCAAAGCTTGCACCAGTGGTGGCTGGAATATCAGTTACCAACCTGCAGAGTTTGATTTCGATGCAAAGGGTTAGTATTAGTAAAGTGCTTAACGCCCAAGACCTAAACCAGGATTTAAAATACGATTACGATTATATTTTTAATCATAAAATTTTATTACGAATAACGAATATTATAGAAACAAATCATTATTTAAATCTATAATCCAAACTAAAACTTATCCGATGGAATAAAAGGGTTTTGTTCATTCTGTAATATCCCAATACTAACTACTGGATGACCTATCACATCTTATCTTTGATACGGAAGAATCCTTTTCTTCTTCTTTTTCTTTTCTTTCTTGTATTATTTCAAAAGTAAAAGGTGGATTAGAGTTTAAGCAGGGTTTAATTTCTAATTACTAGTAATTATTTCAAATGTAATATTGGAAATTAGAATAAAGTTGCAGTGCAGTCCCTCTCTGTCACTGCTGTACTTCTACATACATATAAAGAGAGAGAGAGAGAGAGAGAGAGAGAGCTCCCCAGTGCAAGTATTCCCTGAGGTTGGGGTCACTTGGGCTGGGGGCATCAGGATCCACCATAACCTGCACCGAGCGTGTGAGTATATATGTACGGGAGACCGGGATCGATTTAAATTGCGGTTGAGACAGCGTTTTTTGTCACGGTGTTTTATTACGTCTGCTATTATGGTAAAGGACATCTACATGCAGAATCCCTGTGGTAGACTGATCATTAAGAAACCTAAAACCCTAGTCCATTAACGTGTGTATAAAGGAAGTTACCAAAGTGTAGAAAGTCCTGAGATCATCCCCGCCAATATCAACCCTTGGTTGGTTCACAACATGTGAAGGTTTGAGCTCAACGCCATTGCTAACCTCCCTAGTAGAGTAGGACACCCTGAGAGCAATAGACCTTGTAAAAGAGTCCAAAACATCTCCTATAACCCTACTTTCTATCAGGGGATCTCTGCCTCTGGGCATGCTGTTGGCTGTTGCTATTTGCTAATGAAACAAAAAACACTTAACCGGAGATGTTCTGCTTCAGTTTACTGGTGAAAACAAGCTATGTCCGAGCGGGATTTATATAGGAGAAGTTTATCTTTATGTCTCATCAATAGAATCTGGCCCCTTATTTCATTACAAGTATAATTCGCCACTGGAGAATCCTGAATATTCAAACCAATGGTGAAACCTCAAACTTTAAAGCTAAGTTAGGAGGGGGTGTACGGACGATAATAGAGTAGGGAATAATCGAAAACTGTGAAGATTTGAATCGACGAATATGAAAAATAATCAAAATTATCACCCATGGAAACGAGGATTGGGAAGTTTTATCACTGAAACTCATATGATAATGGGACCGAATTGCTATATTTGTACCACGAAAATAACCGAATTGTATTCGTATAATTCACGAGGATCCCTAAAAACTATCCCAGCGATTTTAATATTTTATAAATTTAGATGACCATAAGATTAATTTATGTATTTTTCAACAAAAATCTATTTTTTTATAACCCAAGTATGACCAACTTGAAGTTTGAAAATTCCCAGTAAATTCTATTAGAACAATTAGAAAATAGTCTATAAATCACTGTAAACACAATTCAGTCTAATTTTATTTAAAACACACGACGATCGATTTTAATATGTATTTTAAAATATATCAATGTTTGAATTTTGAAATGTCATAAAAAAATTGGCAACATATTTCTTAAAAAAATAGCAATGACTTTGAAAAATCACCAAAAATTTTACGAGCGAAATTATGAAATGAGCCTTATAATTTATATAATCATACGAAAGTCTAGATTCGTTTAAAATAAATGATTTTTTATTTTGAATTATATATTAAGAGTTATTAATTTTTGAGCGAGCAAAGGTCAAAAGATAAAACTACAACCTATTTACAAAAACAACAATGACAGTAACCTCACAAACTCGCCATAAATCGTAAGAGTAATAGTTATATATTTTTTTAAAAAAGTAGTATATGTTGATATGTTTCAATAGTTAATAGTTTTAAAATTCGCTAAAAGGTCAAACATTGGGGATTATTTTTAACTTTATGTTAAATTAAATTTATAATTTTAGAGATTTAATGTTGAGTATTTTTTAACATATTAAATTTTATTAATTATTTTCGTACAGAATTAATAAAAATTACGAGAATTTGTGAGGGATAAATATACAAATAAAATCCCAAAATATTTAATAAATTTTTTATAATTATATTCTTAAATATCAAAAATAAATTAAAAAAATATAAAATCGTTCTCGACTTCACCTTTAATTCCCAAAAGCTGGTCCCCAGCATCATGATCATGGTACAATCTGTCTATATCACCTCTTTTATTTGTTTTCTTGGCTAAAAAAATTATTCGGTTCAACCCTCCTTGACAGCCAAGATCAGATTGCTGATCTCCTCCAAGGCGAATGAGATGTTGTTTCCATTGGAGAGTATAATATAAAGGGAAAACACATTGAAAAAAGAGGCTGTCACCCTTGCTAAAGATGACTGACACCATTCTAGCCACATACTACACTTGGGTTGCCTATTCGTTCTTTAGGGTTTCTCTGGCCCTTTCTGTTATTCCCATATACTACTTTTTTACTTTCTTAGTTTCTTTCCGGAGTAAACAAGGTGACCTATACTTTCGAATAAAAAAGATGATATAAAGTTATATCATATAAAATTTAAAGAGTTTTATATAAGTAGAGTCGAGTTTTTTGTGCAAATCGTCTACCTCTTTCTCATACCTCCTTCTCTGTCTCCGTTTTAAATTAGAGGGTGTAGGGTGTATGGTTTAGGGTTTAAGGTTAGGGGTTGTGATTAAGATTTAAAAAATTAAGGGTATGGTGTATTTTTTAGGGGTAGGATATAGAAAATTGGGATTAGGATTTAAAATTTATTTTTTAGAAATTTTCAATAGACGATATAGACAGAAGCATGATAAAGAAGTACGAGTTTTGTGCCTAAACCGTCGGGAGTGTAGTTTAAAGCACGGAGTGGCGCTGTTGTGTGACCACAGACAAATAGACAGATTAGGCATAAGTTATCGAAGGGCATCGCAAGACGCTACACCCCAAGTGCTGTGATTCTAATGAATGACAGCCTCTGTTTCAACCACGAGACTGGCTTGCTTTAGCATTGCCTTTCCCTGTCCTTCCTTTACCTCATTTGGATTCGGTAGGACCCAAGAATAAACCCATCTGTATGCTCAGCAATGTCATCGGGAATGTTCAAGTCTCATTTGATTACACCTTCATGCCGGGACACCAGTTTGCATGACCACCATTTCTCTCTCTCATGTCAAATATTATGTTATCTCGTTCGGGTATTCAAATAGCAGTCACGCCATCGTCCGAAACTATTATTATAAAAAATAATAGTCTACGATGATTATTCATTATGTTTACTATTAGAGGTGTAAACGAGTCAAATAGGTTTCGAGTAGTGTTGAATTCAGCTCGATTCAATAAGGTTTTGAGTCGAGTTTGAGCTCGAGTAATTTTTAATGAGTTTGAGAAATCTGAACTCAATTATTTCCGTTAAGAACTCGAGTTGAGTTTGAGCTTGATTCAAGCTCAATCGAGTTAAGTGTTGATCGACTTTTGATCGTGTTGAACTCGAGTAGCTCGTCATCTATCATGTTTCATTTAAAGTCTTATCAGGAAAAATTTTGATACACAAGTTGTGTAAACTCAAGCAAGTTAATTTTAAGATATAGGGTGCTAGTTTAGGGTTTAGGTCGTCGGGTTAAGAACATAGTATTTTTTAGGGTTTAGACTTATGTTTAAGGTTTATATTTTAAGGTTTTGAGTTTAAGAAATTAGATTTAAATTATAAAAATTAAAAAATATATATTATATTTTCGAGTATGGTATCAAATAACTCAACTTAGCTCATTAAGAACTTGAGCCGAGTTCAAGCTCCAATCGAATCAAATCAAATCGAGTTTTAATCAAACTTTGACCGAATCAAATTTAAATAACTCACTATCTGTCTCATCTCATACACAACTCTATTCACAACTACGATAAAATACTATTATAAAAATTAATATCACGACCGCAATTTAAATCCCGATATCAACAATTTAAATAGTTAACATCTATACATACATGGTGAGAATCTCTCTTCCTTTGGTTAGTATTTCTCCAGGTGAGCAGGAACAAAGCATATGGCTGTGAATTTGCATGAAGGAATAGAGACTTTCTTATCTTGACCAAAAGTAATAGAATATAAGTTTAGGTTATTCAGAAGAATAACTTTTTTCAAACTATGAATAGTATACGGAGATTAGACTTGAAAAAACACAAACTTTGGTTCATTTATTATTCTCTATCTTTTTTTATTGAATTAAAAGTAAAATATAATAAATTATTTAAAACATTTGGGAAACGAATGAGAAGGAATTTATTTAAATAATCGTCGTACGAATCTTTGATTGACATATGATTTGTAAAATAGAAATTATATGTCTTTTTTAATGTTTTTATGCATGTTTGATACTAAAAAATAAATTTAAGATTTAGGGTTAATGTTATAATTTAGTGTTATCGTCTATAAAATTAGGGGTGTGATATATTTTTAGGATTTAAAGTTAAAAATTAAAATTTATTTTTTTAATGTTAAGGCATGAAAAAAATATATGATTTTTGTTCATTTTAATTTAATTTTTGGTTTAAAGACTTAATTGATTAAAGTTTTTTTTGATTCAAGGACTTAACTGAATATAAAAAAGTTGAAAGGTTTATTTTCTTTAATTCAAGGACTTCTTACATCATTAAACCAATAACTGTTATCCTAAAACTTTAAAAAAAATGTTTTTTTTTGTGAAAGAAGATAGAAATTAAAAGCTAATGAACATAAGCATAATTATACCGTAAATGACATGTATCACAATATACCACAATATACCACTATTTATATATATCACCATATATATTAATTTTTTAATTAGTTTTAAAATCTTAAGGACTGAAAATGTTATTATCCCATTTTAGAATAAAATCTTATAAACTAATTTTTTATATTATTTTTCACATTTTATTTTGTTTCTACTTTTTAAGAAATAAACTTTTATTATTATTATAATAATTCTTACATTCCCTTTAATTTAAGGATAAAGTTCACAAATAATAATTAAACTTTGGTTTATCGTTTAATTTGGTAACCTAATTTTTAATTGCTTTAATGTTATTATTAAATTTTTAGTTTTATTTTAATTTGATCACTGATTCATTAATAATCGTTAAAATAGTAACGTGACTATTAAAATATGTATGATAACATATTTAGTTTTTTTTTTAATGTTTAACCATTCAAATAATTTAATCCTAATTCAAGAAATAATAAATTTAACTTCATACATTTTTTAATTTATTTTCTAAATTATTTTTTCTGTTTTACCCCTACATTTATGTCGGTATTAAATTATTCCCTCAATTATATTATTTTTCCAAATTTCTTTCTAAATAGGGAAATCCTTTCTCTTTTTTGACCGCAGTGTCGAGGAAAGAAGGTTAGAAACCCATTTGATCCTTGTGTCAGCTGCCGACCTAAAGCAGGTGGGTGAGGGATAGGGGTGTTTATTATTGGATATCTGATTTTTAAATAATAAAAATTAGTTCGTATTTTGATTTATTTAAATTGGATATTCGTTATTGGATATCCGTAAAACTTGAGTATCTGATTAATTGGGTAACAGGTACTTGGTTCATAATTTTTTTTTTACTTTGTTATTTTAAAATTAAAAATATATATATATATTAAACATATAAATTTTAAAATTTTATAATACACAACCAACATAAAATGAGTGATTTAAAATTAATTTTAGAATATTTGAATTTATATATACATCTATATTTATTAAAATTTATCACTAAAATGACATTAAAAGTAACAATTCCGTTTCTTTTTGTATTAATAAATTAATAATAATATATTTAAAATTTTTAAAACTTAAAAGTATATAATACAAACATAAAACTAATTTAGAGATCTAAATTTAATTTTAGGTATAAATATTAAAGAAATTTAAAAAATATATAATTTAAAACTAAAAAATATATATAATAAAACTAGTTGGGTCGAGTACCAGGAATTGAGAATTTTCGACCCAAGCCCGGATCACTAGTTCTCGGGTTGGGTACCTATCCCAGTCAAATAATTTTTTCCGAAAATTACTCAGTATTTTTATTTCGGATCATCAGTTCGTTGGGTCGAATCAATAGGATGGGTAATTTCGAACGCCACAAGTGAGGGAGATAGGTGCGAAGAGCCATGGAAATTTCAATTAAATTTATTGAATTAAAAAAAATAATTAAAAATAATTAAAACTAAAATCAAATTGATAAAAAATATAAATAATGAAGAGAATATTATATAAATTTTTATTAATTGTTATGTTAACTTTTTGTTAAGTTTTAATGGTAAGTACTTGATTGATATCATTTAAATATTTATGTGGTTAAAATGATAAAATTGAAAATATAGTGGTCATATTAAAACTAATCATATAATAAAGTGGTTACTTGAATAGTTTACCCTTAAAAATTAAAAAAAATCTGAAAATTAATAAGATGTTTGAACATTATATTTCTGGATTATATTTTTGCATGCATTTTCAGATTTTAATTTTAATTTTTATTAAATTATTAGAATATATCTTAACATTTGAACTTCATAAATAAATATAAAATTTTACATAATTAATATTATTCTATAATAATTATTATTTACCAAATTTTAAACCTAAAATCTATATTTGACGAAAAAGTATTTAAAATAATAATTTTTTAAATTCGGTATTTTTTTCTAAGTCGAGTTTAGGGGATATAATAAAACTGCCTAGATGCAAGCTTTTCCCCTGCTCATAAGTGTCAAAAACCAGAAGTCACTTATTTAGGGCTTACAGTAGCTTGGATATCCTTCAGGGACATTCGAAGACAACAATGATTAGATGATAGAATTTTAATGATAAAAGTTATGGTTCATGTAATTTAAAGTAGGGATGGGCACGGGTCGGGTCGGATCGGATTTTCGGTCCACACGCATCCGATTCGAAAAATCATACCCTCCACCCGTCATCCAACTCGACCCGGGTTTAGGGTAAAAAATTCGACCCGACTTGACCCGATTTTTAAGTTTTAAAATCCGATCTGACCCGAAACATTTAAAAAATTAAAATTTTAGGGATTAAACTGTAAAAAAATAAAATTTAGAGATCTAATTGTAAAAATATTTAATTTTAGTGACTTAATTGTAAAAAAATTAATTTTAGTGATCTAATTGTATAAAATATATATAAAGAGGGTCATTATTACAAATATTCCTAAAATATATATGGAAAAATTACACTATTAGTATCGGGTCGAGTCGAATTTTTTCCACCCTAAATCCGAACCCGCTTGACCCGAGATCACTCTTGATAAAAACCCGACCCGATCGGACCGGGTTGGGTCAGAACCCGTCGGGTTCGGATTTTGTGACCATCCCTAATTTAAAGTTAACTTTTGATGTATGTTCTCGTAACGATGATTGACGGTGATTACAGATCGAAATTAAGGATGAAATCTCTTTTTTTTTTTCGTTTCTTGTTAAAATTAAAAGTTAAAAGGATCAATTTAAAATTTATAAAAAAACAAAGAATTAAATTGATCATTTGACCAAAATTAAAATAAATTAAATAAAAGATAAATGTTTGCATTTTTTTAAAAAAAACTACCCAAGTTTATCAAAATAGGGAATATTTTTTAAGGAAAAGAGTTTTTTTTTCTTTGAATTGATCTAGCCCCATATAATCAAGGGTGAATGATAATGAACTGAAGATGGAGGAAATAACAAATAGAACGATAAGAACCTTAAAAACGATTACAAGGCATCCTCGTAACAGGGTTTCCTAAGATACCTTGACGCCTCCGATCCGGTGACTAGGACGTACGATTGATTTTCCCTTTCTTTCAGTTTTCAAGAGATTAGTCCCGCGAGATCGTGATCTGGTTCTTTCGTATAGCTCAAAAAGCAAAATAGTGATTTCGATCGTAAGTAAGCTGAAGGGAGTCCGCAAGACCGGTGAATCCACTAGGGAAACCCGAATTAAAACAATAAGTTTTTCTTCTCTTAATTTAACTAAACATTAACTAATTTGATTACCCATAAAATCATTAACGATCGCTTAACGGGACAGTGTTTCTTCATTATAGTTTATAAATGATTATAGAATTCAACAACATTAGATGCATGCATGCCTTTATGATCCCGTGCTACAAACTAAGCCATACCTGATTTGAATGTGCTACAAATTAAATAGATGAAGAGATGTTATAAAAATTTAGGGTTTAGGGTTTAAGTTTTTTTAGAGGGAGTTTGAGATTGAAGGTCACAATCCAGCTATACAGATAGTATGGGTAGAAGGATTGTAGAGGTTAACTCTCTGTTTTATAACCTGGCTAATGGCTTAAAAACTAAGAAACAGAGTGAGAGCGTGCTCATCTAAACCATGCACCACCTATTGCCATTGTTAAAGACTGCATCAACTAACAGGTGCAATCTTGGAAAATACTCCTCAACTATTGCCACAATCTTTACTGGCATAGCTTCTGCCTTCCCTGTTATGCAGTATGATATTTTTAATTTCAGGAACACTCATGGATTATACATTCTTTTAGGTTGAGTGAAGATAAATACAAACCATTCAGAATAATCACAGCTTTGGATCAAAGTTGTAGAATTATACTGATACTAATACAAATACAAGAAAAATACTGAAATACATTTTAGGGTGGATTGTAGTTTTCCATGATCATCAAGTGATACTACTTGTTATTCAATCAAACTCATTCAGGAATTGGGATGGCGGTGGACGGATTTAGATCGAATTTTATAAAAATTTAAGTCCAATTTGATTACTTAGGTTTTATAAAATTTGATTTAAATCTGATTCATTGCCATACCTACGTAAAACTATACTTTTTTACGTTATTTTAAGTCATTTATCATTAATTATCTAATATTTTTATTCATAAAAAAATCTTTTTAATCCAAAATAAAATATTAATAATTATATTACTTTAAAAAATAAAGATAAAAATAATTATTATTTTAAATTTTAACAACATATTTTGACATTACTACTTCCATTAATTATTAGTATCTAAATGAATGACATGAATTAATTATTACTTTTTATGTTAAAAATTTGGATATTAGTATTAGTACGATTTTCATTAACCTACAAATCCCATAGACTGAAAATATTTTTTAATTTAGCATAGATGACAAAATAAGAAAAACTGCCAAACGCCATTTTAGTGTTCACAAGTAAGACGTAGAATCCGCCATTGAAAATGCGTTCTGCTCTATTCTTTTCCCTTCTTAAAGGGTTTCGGCCTGTCCATCACTTTCCTCCTCTCTGTCTCTCTGTCTTTGATTTTTTTGGAAATAAAATCTAGAGATAGAGAGGGGAATTTTTTCCTATTTTTTTTATTCTTGATTGTTAAGGAATAAGGATCATGGATCTATGGAGACCGGCATTGGCCATCGTGACGGCGGCGGCGGTGTTTCTGAATGAATTTAGTTGTAGCTTTGGAGACGTCGTCACTTTGGATGTAAAACATAAATTTGCCGGTCAACCAAGAAACTTAACTGCCATGAAAGCTCACGATTTACGTCGCCATGGCAGACTCCTCTCTACTGTTGACATCGATATACCTTTAGGGGGCGATGGTTACCCTACCGGAGCCGGGTCTGTTCTTTTTCTCTACCATTTCAATTCTGCTGGCGTATTTTACTCGATTGTTTTCCAAACGGTTTCTAAAGCTGCCACGTATTTTTTAAGACTTTAAATTTTTAATATCTAAATTATATATAGTAAGTTCTAAAATTTAATCTATGGATTTAAAAAAATTATGATCGCTATAAAAGTCGTTATTTAATGATAATATCTTGATTAAAATCGTTAATAGCGTAAATAATAACAAAATTTAGAATCATATTAATAAAGATTGATAATTAATTAATTATTATAATTTAATGATTTACGGTTAATAACAATAATAGCGGCACATTATTTTCGTTATTGTTTAGTTATTTTAAAAACTTTGGAAAAATAGGAATTATAAGTCAAATTTCATTTTCAAAGTTCAAAAATTCAAAACATAAATATTTTTTATATTTATATTTATTTTTATATCTATTATGATTTATATAATAAATTATTTTAGTTTAAAAAATTATGACCACGACACTCATAATGATAGCGATAGTAACTGTTATGTTGACGATAAAAATACATCAAAAATATTTTTTAAATCACTACTTTAAATTACGGTTATAAATAAGATAAAACAGATCGTAAATTATTTAAACTCGACTCCACCAAACAATTCAATAATTATTTTCCCAATTAATGGTGTTGCTAATAACTTTCAGGCTTTATTTCGCAAAACTCTTGATAGGAAACCCTCTAGAAGAATACCATGTGCAAGTCGACACTGGAAGTGACCTCCTATGGCTGAATTGTGCTGGTTGTGACAAGTGTCCCACAAAAAGTAATCTTGGTGTACGTTCCTTTCGTACACCCAATCTCTATTTATCTTAGTATATGATAGGAGAATCTGATACCTGTGAGTGCAGATAGAACTAAAATTATACGATCCAAAGAAGTCCTCCACGTCCAATCTGGTTTATTGCAAAGACGACTTCTGCTCCGCCGCACACGACGGGAAACTAGAGAATTGCAAGTCCGAAAGACAGTGTGAATATTACGTTGAGTACGGCGATGGGACTGGAAACGGTGGATACTTCGTGAAGGACACCGTGCAACTTCAGCAGGTGACCGGAAACCTGCAAACGGGTCCTACAAACGGGACGATCGTCTTCGGGTGAGTTGGATGAGTCGAGTTTATGATGCATATGTAGCTTGGTAGGTTACTTCCCATGACTCTTTGTAGGTGCGGGAACAAGCGAACTGGTGACCTGAGTACGTCGAGTGAAGCAGTGAATGGGATCATTGGATTCGGTCAAGCAAATTCTTCTGTGATTTCGCAATTAGCTGCGAGTGGGAAAGTTAAAAAGAAATTTGCTCATTGTCTGGATAACGTCGATGGAGGTGGAATCTTTACGATTGGTGAAGTGGTTGAACCGAAAATCAATAATAAAGCACCTATGCTCCCTAAACAGTAAGTCCGAGAAATCTTTTATTTTTAATCATGTTTTTTCTTTTTATATTTTACTATACAATTTTTTAAAATTAAAATTTTAATTTTAACCCTAATTTTTATACTTTAAATCATAAATCTTACCCCCTTAAAAATGCACTCTACTTCTAATTTCTTAAATCTTAACCACAACTCATAATTTTGAACCCTAAACCCTTAACACACTAATTTAAAGTGGGAACTAAAGGAGGCACAATAAAGGGACAAACGATTTGTATCCCTCTCTTACACGGGCTGTTCTAATGTGAGGCGCCTTAAAATGAGGTTAAAAAGAGGCGCAATCGAAATTCTTACAAAATCATAAGAATTTCGATATCGATTTTTTAATATATACTGAAATTCTTACACTTTTTATAAGAATTTCGATATATACCGAATTTTTACACTTTCAAACATTTTAAACTTTTCATAAGAAATTCAGTATATACCGAAATTCTTACAATTTTTATGAAAAATTCGATATATACGTAAAAATCGATACTAAAATTCTTACAAGTTTTATAAAAAATCGATACATACATAAAAATCGATATTAAAATTTCTATACTTTTATAATAAATTTGATTACGCTTTATTTTAACCTCATTTTAAAGCGTTTCGCCCTATAACTTCCCTTCCTACTCTCCGTTGCTTTGTTTTTTCTTTCATTACCATTGCCTTTTCTTTCTTGTATGTAATTTTAACTTAGATTTTAAAGTTAATTAGTGCCAATTCGGTCGAAATTTATTTATTTATTTATTTATCTCTCCTTCTTTGAATTATTATTCGTAATATTTATAATTTCATAAACAAATTCCAGGTCACATTACAAAATTAAAACCAAGGAAGTAGAGATTGGAGATACCCTCATCAAACTTTCCACCAGTTTTTTTGGCAGAACTGATGAGAATGCAGCAATCATTGATAGTGGCACAACCTTATCCTATCTTCCCACAGAAATTTATGAACTATTAGTCGAAAAGGCAAGTAGGCATCTTAAAACTACTTTAATTCCAAGAGTATCTAGTACTAATCACACTCTATTCTTTGTTAATTAGGTTACTTCTGGAAAGAATTTTGAAGTGGAAAAGATAGAAGGACAGTTTACTTGCTTTAAGTATGAAAAAAAGTAAGAGATTGAAATGCATATAATTTAAGGATAGCTATATATTTAGTTATTATTTAGTATTGGGTAATTATTTTAGTATTTTATTTATTTTTATAAAATGATATATAATATTTTTATTTTGGTATTTGTTGTTAAAAAAATTAACAGGAGATTGACTATAAGAGAGAAAAGCACACATAACAAATTATTATGTCATTTTCTTTTTTTTACTTAACATTTCACAATGAGTAAAACTTCTCTACTTCTTTATTATGCCTCCTTTAAAAATTTTCTAAAAAATTAAATTTTAAATCATAACTCTTATTTTGTAAATCCTAAACCCGACAGGCTAAAAAATACATCATACCTTTAATTCCCTAAACCCTAACCACAACCCTTAATTTTAAACCCTAAACCCTCGAATTTAGAGTGAAAGTACAAATAGAGGCCTGAAAAAGAGGTACGATTTGTACCCTTCACACTAACTAAAATAATAAAAAGCACATGTGACATGCTGACTAATAGAGAAAAAATGACATAACAACCCATCATATGTACCTTTCTCTCCTAGTCAGTATGTTAATAATTTTTAACAATGGGTACCAAAAAAAAAAATGTAACGTTAGAAATTATTTTATCAAAAAAATAGGTGAGATACTAAAATTATGTTGTGAGAATAGGCGAGGTACTAAATATGTAGTTATCCCTTTAATTTATTTATATATATGACATGCGTTTTAAATTAAATTGTTTACAAAAAAATTATAATGCTTTAACATTTTTACTGTAGTCATGTATGATTTTCTTTAGTATTAAATAACTTGGTCTTATTTATAAAATTTTGAAACCAGTAAATTTATTGGATTTAATTCTCAATAGAATGTACTTTTAAATAGCATTTCTAATACTACACAAATTTTTATCAATGTTTCCTTAAGGTAAATTAAAATTTTCATTTTAAGGTCAATTTTTATTTAAACTCCAACATTTAACTTGATCAATCCAAACCAAAATTTAATTTCATTATCAATATTTGAAATTAATTTAAATTAAATATGATTTTTTTCCGAAATTTTAAGTGATTCAAAACTAGAACGAATCGAACTTGTACGGTTAAAATTTAAATGACCCAAAATTTTTAAAACTGAAATTATTGATTCCAAATCAACTATAGCCATCCAAATATTAAATATCGTAATTAGGGAAGATAATTAGTTTCTTTTTAATTCATTAATTTCTTTGACATGTTTTTTTTTCTGACATTAAACTAATCTTTGTGTTTTTTTTGTTATGTTGTTTCAGTGTTGACGATGAATTTCCTGTCGTAAAGTTCCATTTCAAAAACTCTCTCGTTTTAACAGTTTATCCACATGATTATCTATTCAAATATCGTGTAAGTAGTTTAATTATATGCTATGCTTAAAGAGTTAGTTTATTCACATAATTATCTATTAAATAATTTAATTATAATAATTTCACCTTAAAAATTTTAAATTATTAAAATTAATGTAATTAAATTACCAAAATCAATTTTAATTGCATTAAGATGTCGTTTTCATTGTTTTTTCAGGATGACATGCGGTGCATCGGTTGGCAGGACAATGGGTCCAAAAAGGATGAGGAAGATTTGTTTCTTTTGGGAGGTAATGTATTTGCAAACTCATGTTATAATTGCGCGTGGTAATCGGGTATCCGACTGATTTAAATAAAGTTGGTTTTAGATTTAATAATTATCGGTTCTTGAAAATTAAAATATTTTGGTTTCAGTCATAACGGATTTTAAATTTTAAGAATTTATCTCGTTACTGGTGAAAATCGGTTCCAATATCTGGTATCTGATTAATTAATTTGTTTTTAAAAAATTTGAGTAATTGAAAAAGAAAATTCATTCATTAATATTAATATTAAATAATAAAATAAGAATATTGTATGCTTGAAAATTAAATTTTTAAAACTATTCATAGTCATAATATTTAATTATTTATACATAAAGAGAAAGTTTGATAAGAAAAATAAAAATAATACTGAATATTTGGTATTGATCTCGGTCTATTGGGTACTCATCGGGTATCAAGTCCAAAAAAATAAGATCCAATCTCAATCCCAGTTATGACCAAAACCTAAATTTTAGATTCAATCTCAGTCTCACCAGAACCAATATCAAATAAAAATATATCGGGTCTTACCGAAATCAAGTAATCAAATTTTTTTCCCAGGGATACTTATAACCATACGAAAATAATCATATTATTGTTTTGTTAAGAATGAAAACATATTTTATATTTTATAAATAAATTATTATTTTTTTAAGAAAATATTTTAAAAACATTATTACTTAAAAAATTGCTCAAACCGTAAAAATAGATGGTGAGACCCTAAACGAGAAAAAATTATTAGGTGAACCTTGTTTATCACGTCATTTATGGTCCTAAGTTATCAGAATCGTTGATCTTAATTTTTTCAAGTGAATCGCCACCTCTTTCCTATATGGACTTAGTGAGTGAGTTGTTATTAGATGGTGATTTAAAGATCAACGATCCTAATTACTTTGACTATAAATGACATAATAAACAAAATTTACCTAATAATCTCTCCTAAACGAAAACTCATGTTATTCCTAGGGACGTGGGTGTAACCACGTGGAATATAGAATGTAGCCTTCATGAAAGTAACTGTACATGTTCCTTAGTCATTCTTCATGGTGTTTCCATGCGATAGATTAGTTGAGTATCCGAGTTTTATGGGTATTCGAGTTTTATAAATACTCAATAATAAATATCTAATTTAAATAGGTTGAAACACAAATTAACTTTTTATGATTTGAAAGAATTAGGTACCCGATTTTTCGGGTACCCGATAATGAACACCTTAAAGAAAATCATAACAAAACATGTATTTAATTGTTTTAAAAATGCAGATTTAGTGCTTTCAAATAAGTTGATCGTATACGATATCGAAAACCAGACTATTGGGTGGACCGAATACAATTGTGAGTATCCTCTTCGATGCTCGATTTGTTTTTGACCGACTAATTCAGATTAAATTTTATACGAATATAATACATTAAGACTGACCTTATGTTTGTAATCTGCCCCTTCTTTTGTCTCCTCCCAGGCACTACAAACGTGAAGTTGAAGGACGCACAGACAGGGGCAGAGTACACGGTGGGTGCCCATCTGATTAGCTCAGCAACAAGTTTTACTGTTGAAGGAATTCTAATATTGATGCCCATAGTAACTCATTGGCTGCACTTTCGCTTAGTTTAGATATCGTTGAAACCAGTGATTCTACGTTATTTTTTTTAATTTTTTATTTATTCAATTGAATATAAGTATCTTTATTTGCGTATTAGTCGGATGTTATCTTATTCGCATATATCTAATAATTATGATATTTCTTAGTATAATCGATACAATTTTCTTTTATAATCGATCAAAAATATTCATATCTCATAATATTTTTTAGCCATTGAGAATCCATTAATATGTACTTACGAGAAATTATATTATGTGACATTCTCACCACGTCATTCATGGGACAAACCAATAAAAAGCATCCATTTAATTATTTTTTCTACCTTATCATTTTTATCAAGTGAATCTTCACTAACATTTATTATAAATTAAATTTAAAACTGTATACCAAGTGAAGATTCTTTGGTAAAAAATAATGTGATGGAAAAAATAATTAAATGGATGCTTTTTATTGGTTGGTCTTATAGATGACGTGGTGAGAATGTCCTATAATATAATTTCTCGTTCCTTACACAGTACATCATGTACAAAATTAGGGACTAAAACATAATTTTATAAAATAAAGAGTCCGATTAATTACCTATTTATTAAACCAACATTAACTAACGTTTATGCTTATAAATAATTTATTGACCCAAATCTACATGAATACCAAATCATCCATCTTCATCTAGATTAAGTTTTAAATCACTCAAATCACAAAATCAAAAGAACAAAAATATTGTTGAAGTCCCCCAAAACCACATATTCTTAAAGTATCCTAAACCTTAAACCTTAAATCAAACCCAACACTCACACTGTTACTGTATTTTCTGTGTCTGTGGATCCAATTCCTTGTTCATCGAAACCGATTCGAACTTAAACATACTGATTGTAGACCTAATAGTTCCAATATTCACGACATACAATAAAGAAATGACTCCTTAACATTCTTGTCACATGTAACATTGTACATTGATGTCTTAAAGCTGCTTTTGTGTCCAATGTCTTGCAGTTAGTAATGACAGCAGGACTGAGGTTTCTACTGAACCTACGAACGAGAGGTTGGAAAGCGATAAGATAGTTGATGCCTTGATGGGATGGACTTTGGTGAGCTTTGCAATGAGTTTGAATGCATTGGCAAGACAACTCGTACGAGATATTCTAGTGCTCCGAGAAAGAAATCGTGCACTTGGAACGTATGCAGTGTCCGTAAAATACAAGGTTTCTTACACGTTGTTGTTGTTCTTGTGTTCGAACATTTTCATTTTATTGAATATTCTGGCATCATTGTGATCCTGGATCCGGTACGAAGTTTTACTGGTCGTGAGAAGTACAAGAGACTGGTCTGGATAACCAGTGCTCTAGAAAATCCCATCGTGGTAAGCTTTAGATGCTGCTTCCCCCCCTAGTATCCCTGTTGTCTCAATGTTAACCTAATGTACCATCCAATCCATGGTTTTTATGTTGGTCGTTTTACTACAGAGCGTGCAAGAAATAATTTAGTCCTCTTGCTTGTTCTTTAGGAATTGAGTCCTTTTTTTTTTTTTTTTTTAATTTTTATACCAGTTTATCATCGTTTTTTTTAATAGAAAATGTATATCCAAACATGAGTATAAATGTAGAAATTTATGTTAATCAATTATGCATACCTGTATATTTCATTGTTATCATTTTGTTAGTTGGAATTCACGTATTTGAAAATGTTTATTAGAAGCAGAAAAGGGATTGATTGGATAATTTTATCTAGCCATAAAATTAAAAAAAAATACACTTAACATTTAATTAAATAATTATTTTGATCCTTATTTTTTAAGTAATTTAACTATTAACGTTTTATTTTGAATTAAAATGATCCCTCAAAGTATAAAAAATGTCAGTCAGTTGAAGATAAGTAACTTAAAATGACATGACAAACTTATATAGCAATGTACGCTGACATGATACGTGTTGACTTGAAAAACGTAACATTAGTCAAAAAATAATTCTATAAAATTGTATAAAATAATTTTTTTCTATTAACTTATCATCCTGTCAAGTCATTTTAAATTATTTACTATCAATTTTTTTAATAATTTTTGTCTGCATAGAGGTTATTTTGATAAAATAAAATGTTAAAAGTTAAATTACTTAAAAATAAGGACAAAAATAACTATTTAGTTGAACATTGGGACAATTTTTGGCTTTATGCCTTTTATTTACGGTGTACAATATCTTTAGTGCTATGATGACTTTTAATTCTTTATTGTTAAGGGTGAGTAAAATTCAACTAAAAAATTATTTTTTTATTTGATTTGATGTGAAAAAATTTAACTTAATTCGACTGTAATTTATAAACTCGACTCAGAAAAATAGTAATTAAAATGAAATTTTTGAGTAACTCAATTTATATCTTATAGTCCAAAATCTCCTATTCTGTAGTGTGAATTGTTACTTTAAAATCTTTAAAATTTAATATTTTGAAATATTTCTTAAAAGTAATTTAATTTTTTATAATATATTCATTTTATAATTTATTTTTTGGGTGTAAAATTATTTAGGTATAAAGATAAATTTAGCCCTTAATGTTTATAGTTTATTATTTTGGCTTTCATTCTTTATTTGGGATAAATTTAGCTCTTAACCTAAGTTTTTTTTTGACAAATATCTCATTTTTTAACTATTAAGATGACTGCACCATTAAAAATTTAATGATAATGACATATAATAAACATGTGATAATATATTTTAAATGATATGACATCTAATCTATCAAATACATATGAAATATAATTTTATTCTAATATAAAAGAATTAAAATTTAAATAAAAATATTAAAACTTAATTAAATCTAAAATATTTTGGCTATTAAACCTAAAATAAATTTACTACTCTATTTTTTTTATATAATTTTAGGTGTTTTAGATTTAATTAAAACTCAAAAACTAAAATCTCAGATTTGCTACTTTTAAATTTAAATCTTATACTATAAGTCAAAATCCTAAACTTTCAATTTAGATTAAACACTAAAATATCTAAATTCTAAACTTAAATAACAAAAATCCAATTGATTAGTATCAAAATCCCTTACCTTTGATTTATCGATAACAATCTTTACAAAATTCTTCATTTTCAGACAATATTCATATTTTTTAGATAAGATTTTGTTTTATTTGAATTTTAATTATTGTATATCTTATATTAAAATAAAATTATATTTTTAATGTTTTATTTGAATTTTAATTATTTTATATCTTATATTAAAATAAAATTATATTCCACGTATATATATTTGATAGCTTAGATCTCATGCCATTTAAAATATATTATCATATGTTACCATCGTTAAACTTTTAACGACGTAGTCATTGTGTTAATTAAAAAATAAGATATTTGTTAAAAATACATAGAATAAAAACTAAATTTATCTAAAAAAAGAACGAAAGCTAAAATAATAAAAAAATTAAATATTGAGATTAAAATTATCTCAATTATTTAATTTAATAATATACTTTTAATGTTTGAACTATCTTCTTTGATTTTTATTAAATAAATATATGATACTTGATTTGTACTTAAATTTACTGAAGTCCTTCTTTGTAGCCTAGTTTTGTTCAATTTTAGATTTTATCTTTCTATCATCTATTTTTAACCTTGTTTTTATCACAGACATAGTTTGTACAAATCTTTCCTAAAGAACCTGAGAATCATCGCCGGTCCATATAATACATGGAAAAATGCCAAAAACGGCGTTTGTAGGCTGTAAGCTGTGTCCTAATCCCCTCACCCACTAATTAAATTAGCATTAGTAGTAATCCCAAGAATAAAACAAAGTATGGTAAGAAAACAAACAAGCAAACCACCTTAAAATGCACGTCCCCACTGCCAACCCATCATGACCTTGCAGAGCTTAGACAATTAATTCACTTCAGATGCTTCTCTGGTCCTTACAATTCCTTTGCTTTCATTTTGATAGGGGTGAGTACTCGATCGAGTCGAGTCGAGTTAAAAAATTTAGAGTTATTCTAGTTGACGAGTCACATTTTACGATTTAAACTTTATTTGAAAATTTTTGGTTCAAGTCGGGTTTAAGAATTTCGATTCGAGTCGATTTTTCGAGTTCTTAGAAAAAAATAATTATAATTATTTATCATATTATAATATAATTTAATTTTAATTTAAACGACTTTTCTTAATCATATAAGATATATATTTTTTATATATAGTAATATTTTTTTATATTTTTATATATCAATATCATAAAAAAAATATAGACTCGTTTCAAATTTAAAATTAATCCTTTAATTATTAAAAATTTTGAATTATTCGAGTTATTCGAATTTTTATTTTATAACTCAAATTTTATTTAAAATTTTTTTGAGTCAAATATTTTCTCCTCAAGTCGAATTAAATTTTGATCACCTCTATATTTTGGATATAAAAATATCATGAAATTAAATAAATATAATTTTATTTCTTATTTTAAAAGTTGATTTAATTAAACTGCACATAAAATAAGCATTTAAGTTTAGAATACGATTATAAAAGCCAAATTTCAAGAAGTATTTAAATTCATACTCGTTACTATCGTAACATTATAAATATTTATAACTTTATTTAAAACAAAATTTCAAACAATTTAATAAAAAAAATAAAATTATAAAATAAAATTTATAAATTCGATCCACTTGCAAATTACAATTTTACACTTTGATTCCATTTTTTAAAATGATATCTTGATTCAATTGATGTTGATACTACTGATAATACATTAAATATTTTTCCTAATATAAATTAATTGTCAGAAAGATATTACAGATAAAAGAGTCATTAATGGTGATCTCAGCTTAAATGGAAAAGAAATATGTAGAATCAAAATTCATTCAAACTCATAATTGGTGAAAAAGGAATTTTTTTATCTTCTTTTCCTTTTCTTTCGTTTCCATTTGATTTGATCTTTTATCTAGTTGTATTATATGAATTTATGTCCTATTATATCATAGGTTTATATTTGGATAAATTTACCACGTGCATAAAATATTATTAAATATTATTAATATTAAATACAATTAAATAATATTAAATTAATAAAAAATTAAAACTCTTAAAGTACTCAATATATATTTTTAATATTTATTAATCAATTTAATTATATTTAACGGGTTTCAATATTAGAGGTGTTTAACAATGTTCGACGCCTGTCGTAAAATTTTTCTTTATATTTTTATATTAAGTAAAAAACTAAAAGTTCTTACAAGCGTTTTTATTTTAAGATTTGAGATCTTAGTTTAGGGTGTAGAGTTTAAGGATTTAGGGATAGGTACGTAGAATTTAAAGTTTAGAGATTAAAATCTAATTCTTAACATATTACCCTAAAAATAAAACCTTAACCTCTAAACCCTAAACTCTAACCAATATCTTTAAGTTTTAATCCTTACAATTAAACCCTTAAATCTTATACCTTAAACTTAAAATTAAGACGTTTGCGTAAACTTTGGTTCCACCAGTAAATACATAGTATAATATTCCTTATACAATTGCCTAATTGGTGTTATTCTCCTTCCATTGTCCCAACTGCCAACCTTTACTTTTGCCTTCCTTCTCAGGCTTACCTATTTCTTGACTTTTTAATTCCATACATACATTATTTATGACGAATGAAAAGCACCTTTTGTTCCCATTATTCATTTTAATTTTCTTTCTCTATTTTCCGTCAAAATCAATAATCATTTCTCTCCTTCTCTTGGTATTTAATAGCATATAGAGTCATCAATTTCTGTATATTAAAAGACTTCCTTCAGAGCTTTACAGCATATAAGTCGGCTATCGTAGAACTAAAAAACGCAGCTAAAGATCTGTTTTGTTGTAGTGTGTTATGGATAACGTAGTTTCTGTCGTATCATTTTGCATGCTTCTGTGTTTTGCATTCATCCGAGCTGCTCCGAGTCGTTCACTCGTACCTCAACTCCCGGGTTTCCATGGCGTTTTCCCATCCAAACACTATTCCGGGTAACAACCCTTTCTTCTCCTCGTCTTTTCGGATTTAAATTGTGGTTACGGATATGTTTATGACCGTCGATTCGGCGGGGTAAACGAGTTCGAGCCGTGGGATCATGAGGTTTTGTGTTTGCAGATATGTGAGCCTAGGTGATAAGAATCTCTTCTATTACTTTGTGGTTTCTGAGAGAAACCCCCGGAGGGATCCGGTTGTGCTGTGGCTAAATGGTGGACCAGGCTGCTCTAGCTTTGATGGATTTGTTTATGAACATGGTAACGACCACTGGCTTATTATTTATTGACTTAATTGTTTATGAATTAACAAATCAAATGATTCCACCATTAAGGTCAAATTATAGTTTTGATCCCTCTACTATTTTAAAATCAAGATTTACTCTATGGAATTTGATCCCATATTTAAGTTCACACAGTCAAATTTAACATCCATTTTCAAACATTTATGTTATGTCTCTAACATCCATATTTATGGAATGCGAGGACTATATAAAATATTTTCCCAATAATTTTTTAGTAGGGACAAATTTTCAATATGGGATTGTTGTATAGAAGTGTGTGGTCATTGTTTCCTTTTTAAATCTAATTATTGCATAATTTAGGGGAAGAAACAAAGACGTATGGGTAGGGGAATAGTAACCACAATCTTATAGATAAGCACATGCACGTCCTTTTTACATTACAGTCCTGTTGAAAAATTTCTCTTTTGTCACCATACCAAGATAGCTACTTATTTGTTGTTCACTATGTACATATGTACCCAGAAAGCTCAGTGTCATGCAACATTAATTCCGAAACCATCCCGAAAATGTTACTCGGATTTGAATGAGTGTCGGATATCGGTGTTCGATTGTATTTCGGGTTTTTAAAACCAACTTTCATACTTGTATTGCAGGTCCTTTTAATTTTCAAGAGGGGAAGCCCAAGGGAAGCCTCCCCACATTGCATCTCAATCCATACAGTTGGTCTAAGGTCAGGGGCTCAGGGCAATGCATGGAACACCCTTCAAACCAAATTATTCAATCTTTTTTTGTTAATTATGTTTTAGCATTGTCCAGGTTTCAAATATTATTTACCTAGATTCACCCGTCGGTGTCGGCTTCTCGTACTCTAAAAATACCAGCGAGTACTTAACCGGAGACCTACAAACAGCAGTCGACACACATGCCTTCCTCCTCAAGGTATTTGAATAACAGGTGTATTGTTGACATTATTTGAATCCAACAGTCAGATGTTAAGCCCGAGAATTGATTTTTCGTATAGTGGTTCGGTCTCTATCCAGAGTTCGTTAGCAATCCGTTCTATATCGCAGGCGAGTCGTATGCAGGCATTTATGTGCCTACTCTTAGTTCTGAAGTGGTGAAAGGTAACATTTTGTTGAGATTTCAGTGTTGAGACAGTCTTGAAGTTTGATTAGAATGATAATGACTTGCCTTCTGGTTTTAGGGATCAAAGCTGGTGCGAAACCCGCCATCAATTTCAAGGTATATTCTGCACTAGTAATTTCTGATAGTCCATATTTAGCAACTGAGGAACCTGTAAATGCAGGGATACATGGTGGGAAATGGGGTGACTGACCCTGTTTTTGATGGCAATGCTCTTGTCCCCTTTGCCCACGGGATGGCCCTCATTTCAGATGACATTTACCAGGTTGGTACGAATCAGAACCGACGGTGTATCGAATATATTACTAAATCTTGTACTGAATTTAACACAGATGAATCACTATTAACTATTGCAGGCAGCTGAAATAGCTTGTGGGGGAGACTATTCTAACACTTCTCAGATTTGTGAAGAAAAACTAGATGATGTTTACGAGGTAACGAATATCGACCAATTCGAATGTGTATTTATTTCACCAAAAAAGTATTACTCAATCACTTGTGCAGTTGTGCTAATATATGACATAAATTTTCAGGCAATTGTAGGGCTTAATATCTATGACATCCTTGAACCTTGTTACCATGATCCTACTTCTCAACAAGGCCCGAAAGGAAACACCAGCTTGCCTGATAGCTTCAAGCAATTAGGGGTTACATCGAGGCCACTTGCGGTTAGAACTCGGATGTTCGGTCGTGCTTGGCCGTTTAGGGCACCGGTTAAGGATGGCATTGTCCCTTTGTGGCCTCAACTAGCAGAAAGCCATAAAGTCTCTGTACCCTGTGTTGTAAGTTGTTTTACTCGCTCATTCCTTTGAAATTTAATGATAAGTTCATCATTCATGATATATGGTCATGCATTGTTTTGTATCGGCAGAACGACGAGGTCGCAACCAGATGGCTAAACGATGCAATGGTTAGGAAGGCTATTCATGCCGCACCGGTAAAACTATCTGCCTCCCTAGCTTTTAAATCTGTTAGTCATAATCAGGGATTTAAACATCGGAATGCAGTGCGGATTTACGAATCTTAATTTCCGATTTCCACTATTTTCACCGTCGATATTCACCACAGGAAGATGTAGCTGGGACTTGGGATCTATGTACAAACAGAATATCATACTACCATGATGCTGGGAGCATGATTCCGTACCATAAAAACCTAACAGCCGGAGGATATCGAGCACTTATTTTCAGGTAATTCGACGATTAGCAGCTCAGGTCTCCCCTCCTGTTTTGCATCTATTGAATCTTAATGCCTAGTTCATGATTCGCCTGCAGTGGAGACCATGATATGTGCGTGCCTTACACTGGGAGCCAAGCCTGGACCAAGGCACTAGGATATAAGACAGTAACACCATGGAGATCATGGACGTCTAATGACCAAATCTCTGGGTAAATTCCACTTTCAAGTTGGATATAAAAATTACATTACAAAACCAACAACTAATTAGTCTAACGATACGAGACAGTAGGTCCTTAAACAAGACTAAACGTTCGAATCTTGAGAAAACTCGATATTCAGCTCATTGACCGACGAATCGTAAAGAAAGAAAACTAGGTTGGGAAAGTCACCTCCATGTTAAACCTTTACAAAACTTGATTCAGACCAATCGATCAATGAGTCGGATACCGATAGTAAACCAAACATACATTACAAAATCATGACCCTGTTGTTTTGCAGGTACTTGCAAGGTTATGACCATGACATTACCTTTCTAACCATCAAGGTTTGGCACATTCTATCAGCATCTGTCTAACAATGGTATAAGAAATATTTGAGAATTTAAGCTGGTTGTTGACTGTGCAGGGTGCAGGGCATACAGTCCCAGAATACAAGCCATTGGAAGCATTAAACTTTTACAGGCGATGGTTGGATGGGAAACCTATTTGAAAGTGAATGGATGATACCATTTCTTGGTCAACAGAAACCAGAATCTGCCTTCCATTTTTATCTTTGGTCTTTTTTTTGTTACAATAAAGAAATAATTAATAACATCATTGGGCTTTTACTTTATGTAACTCCTAAACTCAAATTAGAAAAATATAAAATTCAGAGAGTTACAATTATTTTTTTTCTTAAGTAGCAGAGATTTAGTTTTAAATATTTATAAATCATAATTATTATTTAATAATTATAACTATTATAAAATATCATAATTATTTATAAAACTTAATCGTTAAAACATATTTTAATTATTTAATAAAAGTATTTAAATTAAAATTTTAAAAATACATGTAAAAACATAAACTCAAAATATAATATCCAAAAATCTGATTATATAAATGTTCTAAAACATAAAATAATAATATAAAAATTTAAATAGGGCAGTTCATTCCGATAATGAATTGCTCGAGTAAAATATTAGATGTTTTAAGTATCGAGTTGTTAAAAAAAAATTGAGTATAAGCTATAGATTTTAATGTGTCTTTAATGTACAAGAGACAATAAAATAAAATATTTTTTAATAATTTTTTTTAAATACAATAAATCTTAATTATGATAAAATGATGTTCGATGTAAACTCAACACTCAACTAAAAATATAAAAAAGAAATCACAATAGTGAAAATTTCCTCACCTTTTTCAAATATTAAAACGAACAACAAAATGATTGACGGAGAATTCATGTTTAATAACAATTTAATGTTACAACAAAACAAAGTAAGTTATTAATATGTTAAACACAATTTCTGTAAACGAAATTGAAAATAAAACATATATATATTAAAAATGTTAAGATCACAGAAACCAAAATAAATGAGATATGATTCTGAAACTTTAACCGAGGGCTGTGCTATCACAGTGTCCTTAAAACAGATTCGTCCCCTCCCGGTGCTGGAGTTACTATGGAACGTCTGTCTCCCAGGATACAACGGTAGAATACAATAAGGAGAGCAACGCTACCTTACTGCAACGACGAACTTTTATAGAAGCAGAACACTATTTAGCTAGAGGATGTTTGTGTTTTTCAGTGTATTGAGATAGGTGCAAGAGGGTTCCTTTTATAGTGTTCAGGCAGGGGACATGTTTAATTACAGAATTAATCTGTAATTACAATTCCTTGAAGAGTTACAACTCCCTGAATTCAAAATGGTTTTTAACAGAGAATTAATCCAAATAAATTGGAGGTTACAACCAGCTGAAGGGTCTGCAACTCCATAAAAGGTGGTTTAATTCTATAATATCTGTTGAAAAAAAAATTAAAGCCAGAAAAGAAAAAATCTATAATTTTAGAACTCCAACAGCCCCAAAGCCAAAGGTCCATTTTTTGACTTTCATAATAGTTAATCAATACTAGCCCAAATTAGCTAGGCACACCCATGCTTATTTCCAATAACAACATGAAGAGTTTTTATATATAAAGCTTTCTAAATCAATATTCCCAACAAATGTGGGACATTCTACTTTTCATACCTTTCATTTTATTTTTCAACATCATGGGTGTCACATTGAGCAACAATTTCTCATTCACCCATTGAACATTTTGAGCTTATAAATATATAATTTCATCTACTATTATAGTAGATTAATCATCCACTTAGTCCCAATTAATTTGACTAATGGGAACCACCTAAATTTAATCTTCAAAATGTTCATTTCCATACCATTCTTCCAACATTTAACACCTAAATAAAAAGCATTAAATTACAATCAAACTTTGATTATTTTTCTTAAACAAAAGATTGCTTTATAATTTCATTTAAATATAATAATATACAACGCGACACATTTTTAGATCTAACAGAGTAGATGATACAATTTTATTTTGAAAGATGATAAAAAAAATTTAAAAAAAAATTCGCAAAAGACAGTCGGGCACGGTTCAGTTGAGAATGACAGGAGTTTGTGATTAAACTTTAAAATATTATAATTTATGTCTGATTTTAAATTTTAAAAACTGGATCGAATATTAAATATGATAAAACGAAACATATTTTTTAAAGGTTTCGTCCCTTATGATCTTCAGAAGAATAATATTCGATGAATCATTTCAAGCAATAATTTGAAAGATTTATACACTAATGCACACTTTATTTCAAATTGGATCGACTATTGTAGACTTTATTTATGGTGGATATTCATATATTAAATAATATTTATACACTAATGCACACATATTCAAGGGGAGTGTTATGAATATCTTTATTTATGGTGGATATTCATATATTAAATAATATGTTATTTAATTTATTATTAAAGTTTAATTCCCATTAGAATTAGGAATTTCATCTTATGCATGTAAATATAGTCTTTCGGAGAAAACATTGTATACTCTATTATGAGAATATAATACAATCATCAACTAAAAATATAAAAAAAAAATCAGCATAATAAAAATTTCCTCACTTTTTCCAAATATTAAAACGAACAACAAAATGATTGACAAAATGATTGACGGAGAATTCATATTTAATAACAATTTAACACTTAAATAAAAAGCATTAAATTACAATCAAACTTTGATTATTTTTCTTAAACAAAAGATTGCTTTATAATTTCATTTAAATATAATAATATACGACGCGACACATTTTTAGATCTAACAGAGTAGATGATACAATTTTATTTTGAGAATGACAGGAGTTTGTGATTAAACTTTAAAATATTATAATTTATGTCTGATTTTAAATTTTAAAAACTGGATCGAATATTAAATATGATAAAACGAAACATATTTTTTTAAAGGTTTCGTCCCTTATGATCTTCAGAAGAATAATATTCGATGAATCATTTCAAGCAATAATTTGGAAGATTTATACATTAATGCACACTTTATTTCAAATTGGATCGACTATTGTAGACTTTATTTATGGTGGATATTCATATATTAAATAATATTTATACACTAATGCACACATATTCAAGGGGAGTGTTATGAATATCTTTATTTATGGTGGATATTCATATATTAAATAATATTTTATTTAATTTATTATTAGAGTTTAATTCCCATTAGAATTAAGAATTTCATCTTATGCCTGTAAATGTAGTCTTTCGGAGAAAACATTGTATACTCTATTATGAGAATATAATACAAGTCTCTCTCTGTTGCCTCGTATCTTTATTCATCTATTTTGTTCTTATTCTTTACTTTATTCACAACATAGATTATATTTTTTTCAACAACTTTGAACATTTTATTAGCATCTTGCATTCTATCTCGGATAATACAAGTTATCATATATATAACAATAAATCAAAGAAAATCCAAAAAAATCTTATAATTCCCGCTAAATTTAATTTTCCTTTTTATTCAACAAACATTAATATTATTCCATCCAAGGCCAAATTGAATATTATATATACATTAGAATAACAGTAAATCAAAGAAAATCCAAAAAAATCTTATAATTCCCGCTAAATTTGATTTTCCTTTTTATTCAACAAACATTAATATTATTCCATCCAAGGCCAAATTGAATATTATATATACATTAGAGTTACGTAAATTCTCACAAACATATTAACTTCATATTATTTTCTTCAAATCCGCCACGTAGTAATAAGATTATCAAAGATGGCAAAATTTTCATTGACTTGCGTTATTTTTATTGTTATCTTCGTCTTTGCAACTCGTTAGTTTCTTTACATGTTCTACTCTTCTTTTTCTTTACTTAATTTTTAATTTATTAGTGTAATCTAATACAAATAAATTCTGATTGTAGGTTCAGCGACGATGGTAGAGTCACGGGAACTTATCGCCGATCTTGGCTGCAAATCCGACGAAGACTGTCAAAGTATATGCGCTGGGGTAGAATGCGGCATTTTTAAATGTGATATTGCTACAGGCCGATGTGCATGTTGTGCATCATTTCCATTATCTTAAACTCTAATCGTTTTCAAATAATAATTGCAACAAACTACTTGCAATGCATATAATAATAATAATAAGTACTTTTCTTAATAATTTTTTTCTCGTTTTCATTTTACTCTTTACGCAACTTGTTTTTTTCTTTTCTATCTGATTGTTTTTCAATTAATATGTGAGATTATAAAAAATAGTTAAAATATTAAAATGTCGAAGAACGAAACCACAGACATTTAAGCAAGAAATAAATATTTAAACACTCGAGAATGAAATTTGAGTAAAGATTTAATATATGTTTAATGATTAAAAATAAGGGTAAATTATTTCAGTGACCGCCCAATTAATTGGGGATGTTGAAGTTATCTCTTGAATAACAACTTCAACTATTTCTTGAATTTACAATATGGCGTTGCATGGCTATATAAAGAGAGCTGCATGTTGTTGAAGAAGCTGATAACAGCTTAGGAAATGGATCGAATATTATAATTCATATCCGATTTAAAATTTTAGAAATTAGATCGAATATTAAACTTTGAAATATTATGGTTTCATTTGCAGGGATGTTTAGGAACTGGATAAACATGTTGCACAGTACCAAAAGCCAATTGCCAAGCTTATTCCCATGATGCTTCAGATGACATGACATCATAAAGCTACGCAACTGTTTTCATTTGCAGCAGATGATTCACCGAGAAATTCTGACCTTAACTGCATCAGCAACCTGCCTAGATAATTCAGACCTTCACCTTCCCGGCCACCACCCCAGAAAAGATCTTGAGGCGATGCTTCAACTAGAACCGACCCGGCGCTCGACAGCAACATGGAAGTCAAGTGAGGATATATAGAGAACTTGCATTCTCGTGACCAGAAACGGAGTTAGGATTTGGAGTTGAGAGAACAAAACATAAATGTTTCGAAGTAGGACAAATTCATAAGAAAACAATTTTTAAAAGAACTTAAATAAAAGGATAAAATAAGAAACAAAATTCGAGGATAAGAGGGTCATTGCCCCGTTTAATCCCTTAATAACTCCGTCCCTACCCATGCCTTATACATAACATCAATCTTCACACTTTCCCAATCCGATCTTACCTGCATTGTATTGTATATCAGGGTTTCACCAACATGTATGGTCAGAATGTTATAATTTTTTCAGGTTTTGGGAGGATTCTTAAAGATCATATCTCTATGTTTATGTTTCAAAAACGTGTGGACAAGGTACTTGAACGAAAATGAAGAGTCCGAGTAACATAATTAAGAGTTGGACATACATGCAACCTTAACCCTATTAACCATTGTCATTGCTCGATCAACGATCCTATTTTAAAAAAAAACTGACGACCCTTTTAATCGTAAAGGCAGCATATTAAACTACTCAATAGGTTAGGCAGAAGACGGATCATAGACGGATCAACAATTTTGAACATTTTATATAATGCGTTCTATTTCGTATAACACAAGTTATCATATATAACAATAAATCAAAGAAAATCCTAAAAAATCTTATAATTCTTGCTAAATTTTATTTTTTTTTTATTCATCAATCATGTGTAAGTAGCGTTCTTCCTTTAAAATTAGCAAAAAAAATATTAAAAAAAGAAGAACGCCACCTGCATGTGGTGTCCTCCCCTAAGTCGTCATGTGCAGATGACGTTCTCATGCATACACTGTAGCTTTTAGTCTAGATATCGAAATAAACTTTAAGTTTTCTATTTTCACAAATAAAAACTCTAAATATCCCAAAAATCTAAACCTTCCAAACAAAACCATAGATATTTAAGTAAGTAATAAATATTTAATCACTCGAGAATGAAATTCGAACAAAGATTCAATATGTGCTTAATAATTAAAAAGATAATGATAACAACTAATATATATGAAACTTAACATGTCAAACTATCAAAAATAACAAATTAATATTATTTATTTTTATTATGACACCGATTCGTTCTAGCATATCGGAATAGCTCATCCGGTTGGCCCAACTGCCAACCTAAACGGATTGGCTCTAGCTGAATGTATCCCCTACCATTGTCGAAGTATGCTTATGCGCAGGCGGCGGTACGTTCGGCAACTTTCGATCGTAGTAATTGACTGGGTTGTTAGGGATCTTCGTTTCTGGCGATGAGGACGTAATATCCCGATCCCAATTTGTTATATTCGGGTCATTCAAAAATCGATTTATCAAAATTTCTTTAAAGACATGTGTTCTGAAATCTTTATAATTGTCATATTTCAAAAATCCACTTAAATCAAATTAAAATAAAGTGTTTATAAACAGGAGCTTCATTTTGAAATACGTCATCATCCGACTCAAAATAAAATCCAAAATAAAGATATAGACTCGATTTGTGGTAAGGTCCTAAGAATACAATAAGCCAAAACTAAAGATCAGGTATTGTACTCTTTCACAGTTGTGATACTAGGAAGTCTTCCTCGATGTGATCCTCCAAAGCTACTTGTCCCTTACGCAGCGAAAAAACCATAATTTCGCACGTCGAGCTAACAAAGCTGAGTGTTACATTTTCTACTCTACTGCAAAACATGAATATCATAAAACAAGCATGCATGATAAGATGGTCAAGAGTACAGATAAAGACTTTTAATCTAAGGTTCATCTCCTAGTCTACCTTAGCTAGAGTTTTCAATTTAATTATCTCAAGACAATGTTAGAAGATCAAGTGTCATACCAGACTTACCTACTTAGTATTACACAGCCCACCGAGTTAAGTATCTTACTCGAAATTATAAATTTGACTGAATCCCCTAAAATTATATTTATTTTATTTTTCATGGAATTAATAAACATATAACTCATATATCAAATTGTGTACTTTGTATCGTAAAGAATTGTTTGGCCTAGTGGTAAACCCTAAGGGTACTCAACGAGTTGAGCAGTTCGTGTGTTCGAGAGAACTCTATTCAGTCAAAACTCAATAAATACTCGATTTGATACCTTAACAAGTTAAATTGAGCAAAGTCTAACTCAACTCGATAAGTTCGCGAGTAGCTCATTAATGTTTTAAAATATTTTTTAATAATTACTTTAAAATAGTTTCATTTAAAAAATAAATTCAAATAATAATTATTAATATGTAAATTATTAATTTAATTTTAATATTCTAGTTTGGTGTATTTATGGGATATTACTTTTAAATTTAGACTTTAAAATATTTATACACTATTTTTTGATATTTTTGATTAAATTTGTTAATTTAAGTTAATATTAAGCCTTATGTGGTATTATTAAATTTTACTTTTAGTTAAAAATAAAGTAAGTTTTTTAATGAGCTTAACGAGCAACAAGATGAGCTTAACGAGCAACGAGTCGAGTTGAGCAACAAAATATTTTAACGAACACGAGTTGAGCACAATTTTAACGAGCTTAACGAACAACAATTCGAGTCGAACAATAAAATTTTTTAACGAATACAAATCAAACAATGCCAACTTGTGATCGTCTCGCTCGATAAGTACCCCATAAACCCATTCACTCAACGCAAGGGATTGCAAGTTTAATAAATTAAATAAAAATAATTGAAATCCTCCTATAAGCTAAATTAAATAATTAAAATATTTTAATAAAATAAAATTAAAAATAAATTAAAAAATCTATACATAATAAAAATTAAATGTATAATTATTCATTTATTTTTAATTGTCATGGGATCATTTCATTTTAATAACGGGTAACTATATTAAAATTATTTAATAATTAAATAATATATTTATCACTATCTTTATAATTTTTAATGCAGTTTATCCTTTTATAAATAAATTACGAAATAAATAAGTATTAGTAAAACTGCAGTATTATAATCATAGTAAAGAAATGAATAGGCATTATAGAGCAAGACAGAGAACAACCCTTTGGCGGATACCATTGCGAGATATATGCAGAGAGAAGAACCCAAATGCCTCTGCTGTTAAATACTACCTCCGCCTTCTTGTTTTCCCGTTCATTGGCTTCTTCCTTGTCTTCTCCGAGGTCCCGCCTTTGCCTCCCTTCCTATTTTGCCCTTACTCCCCGCCGATTCCCCCACTCATCCCTCCCTCCTCTGAGGGTATCTCCGTCTTTTCGTACCCAAGCTTCAGCCGCTACCATCACCATGGGCGACGCCCCTGACGCTGGCATGGACGCTGTCCAAAGGCGCCTCATGTTTGAGGATGAGTGAGTTTTTTCCGTTTCCGAACTGCCCCCTTTTTTCGCCTTTATTTACGTTTTTGTCGTTTACAACTATGATCGGTTTTACCGAGAAAATGAAAAAAGGATGGGAAGTTGAAGCTAAAGGTAACTGCGTGTACTAGGTTCATTTTCCTCTGTTCAAAAATTTTATAATCATTTTACAACTAGCTTTATCGAATTTTAAGCTTGTTTAATAAATTGTTGATTGAAACCTGGTCCCCCTCCCCTTTTAGCAGTACATCTATATTTCAAGTAGACTTGTCTATATAGTAGAGTATAGGTATATGTATGTTCTCTGCAAGTAAGCTTTAGAAAGTTGAGTTAATTGGTAATTGTTTTTTGTCAAAGTTCTTTATAATTATATGATTTCTAAAACTTGTAACTCCTATGAAAGCAGTGAACTTCCCATTTATATGGTTAATTTTTGTTTTATTCTTGGTGCCATGGTTTGGGTTTCCTGATAATTCGAGGGGGAAATGATTGGGAACTTCTTTTGTAACTAAGAAAATAATTCCCCCTTTCCTTCATAGACTTAGCAGCCAGATGAAAGTATAGGAGATTATTCAATTTTGAGCCATATTTTGTATATTTACTGCTGAAAATCATTTTAATACTTATGGTAAAAAAGGGGGGATGATTAAAAATATGATAATATGCCCATGATTTTATTCATCTTATAGGAGGATCCCCTTTTGGCTGCTAGTTATGTCAGCCGCTAAAAATAAATAGGATGGTATAGCTAGCCCCATATTATCTTGTATTGTCTTTAATGATATCATTTTTTATCTACTGTTAAATGGAAGCAGCCTGGCTTACATGCCTTTATCTATTTTGGTTAAATGTGCTACAATTCTTGATTAAACCCTTATGAAAAGGCAATTGTGTTAATTTATAGAAAAGAGGGAAAATGCGACTGAAAATGTTGAAAAAGAATGAAGAAAGGGTAGTTTATTTCCTTTTTCTTTTTACATATTTTCATTAACATGTGTGATTTTCGTTTCTTGCCGAAATTCTTTGTGTGCTGTGTATTCCTTAGCTGGATTGAAGTGAAGGAGGAGTGTGATAGTGATATGTTAATGGTTGTTTTTCACTAATTGTGGTACCTGTTATTGCATAGGATATCCCTTTTTATTACCAATATTATATATTTTCTATTACACGAATCAAGGTTTAAAACTTCACTGTAAATACAGATTGTTATATGGCCTTATTATTATGAAGCCTTCTTGGTTTGCAATTACAGAGGTCATTTTATTGGTCCTGCTCTTTTGAAGTGCATATTTAGTATTTAACACTAATGTATGATTTTGCTTCAATCTTATTGTAGATGTATTTTAGTGGACGAGAGTGATAATGTTGTTGGCCATGAATCGAAGTACAATTGTAAGTAAAAAATGCTTACCACAGTTTCTGTGGGTCATAGCAATGTTGTGCTGCATTATCTTTTTCCTCTTTTTAAATTTTATATGCGCAAACACATATTTCTAATGTTCAATGCATTCATTTGACTGCATCTGGTGTTATCTAATTATGGAATGAAATTCTTTTTATCGTGATGACCTAATAGTTATATTGACCATTCAGTCATAAGAGTAGTTATCAACTTAATTGTGGCATTTTCTTGATGTAGCTATTATTTATGTGTATTTCCTCTAGATTTTGTTTTCTTTTTTGGAATAATATAGCATTTGCACCATTGTGCTCAATTTTCTGTGGTGGCCATCACTGATAACAGAGATTGAGTTTGTTGTGATCTTTTTTAAAGAGTCGAGATGAAAGCTGGTAAAAAATTTTACGACTTGCATAATTGATTAAGAGAAGAACTCTCCTTTTAAATGTAGCTTTAGAAGGATATCAGGAAGTTGTTTGGATCCTAAATATTTTATTAATTTCACTTTTCTCCTACTAGAAAAGTTTTGTTTAGGAATATTAAATGTGCAACAACAACTGCATGAATTCAATCCTGATTTTATATTGTGTCTTAAATCCTCTCTATTTATGTTGTGGTATATATTTGCTCATTGTTTTATTCCTTGAGTGTTAATACTTTTCGGTTGGCAAATTATCTTGACCGGAAAAAATCATATGATTGTTGCTTTGGTGTTGAAAAGGAAAAATTGATCTTGTATTAAATTTTTAACTTTCATATACAGTGGGCCCAGTAATGATATTCAATTTGTATAGGATGAAGAAACTTTGTTTATAGAACTTTCTAGTTCAATAGAGCTCTATACGATTTGTTGCACCTGCTGAAGGAGAAGTCAATTAATGCTTTTTAAAATTCTTTTATAACCTCTGAAAAACACTTTGCCAAGAACTTTCGGTGTGTAAAATTATTGTGCTTATTCATTAGGCTATAAGATGAATCACTTCATTTGCATGTGGGCCCTTTATTTTGCCTATGATTTAAGAAGAAACGCTTGAATCTCTGGCCTAAATTTGAATCCTGTAGATTGTATTTTACTTTGCATTGTGGGAATTAAGGGTTGTTAGCTTTAGGCTGATAAGTTCTGATATTGCTATTAGTAAAATACATGGGACATCTGAATGTCTCTTGGCTTTTTTCCTGCCATATATGGCTTCGCTATATTGCCTTCATTTATGCACTTTTAACATCGGATCAGCAATTTACAGGTCATTTGTGGGAGAAGATTTTAACTGGAAAGATGTTGCATAGGGCATTCAGTGTATTTTTGTTTAACACAAAATATGAGTTACTCCTTCAGGTAACACGATAAAATATTGGTAGTTGAGATATTTAGAATTGTTATTGCTTCAAACTTCGGCATTCTAATGACATATGAAGCCAATAAGGTATGTCATTGACATCACATTTAGTAGAGTATTAACATTGTAACATGCCTCTTGCACGGTAGTTAACACTAGCCATTTGCTTGGTTGTAAAAGCCAATAAGGTATGTCATAGACTTTATTTTTCTCAACTCGGGGAAAGCCTTTTACACTGGTTGAGCTGATAAATTCTAATACAAGAGTTTATCCTTCCTCTAATTTTATGTTTTCAAGAGTTTGCTTGCTCAAAAAATGAATTTACAATTATTTTTTCCCTTCTCCACAGAATAATTTCAACTTCCAAAAATTTTCCAGTATATTTTCTCCATAAAATGATATGTGAAATCTTGTTTGGGTTTTATTTTATGAAGTACTTCTATAAAATATTTTAATTAAAAAATGTTTTTTGAAATATTTTTTTCATTTCATATACATATAAAAATTTATAAAATTTCTAGCATGTAATTTTATAAAAGTAGTTTATTCAATAAATATATCATTTTATACTTGGCACTATATTTACAAAATCAACTTTAAAAATATTTTATCAAGTCAAAATAATATTTGAGTTATTAGATTTTTTTTTTTATTTTCATCAAGGAAAAAAGTGACTTCATAATGCAATAGCTTAGTAATCGATGATGCCATTTATGGTTAATTAATACAAATCAAAATTTCAAGAAAAAAATAGTTCTACTTATTCAACATTTTTTCCTATCAAATAGTGAATCATTTTAGTACTTATGGTATTACATCTATTTAACGACACATATTAAATAATTTTCTCCTCTTGCTATTAGATAAACCAATCAAACGTTGTGTCAGTCTATTTGTTCACCTCATCTTCTTTATCATTTACATTCATTGAAAATTATGATTTTGACATCTGAATCTCTGCCCATTTTTTATCTTTTAAAGAACCTTACGAGTCCTAAACCTCAAAGTAAAAAGGTAAAATCAGCAAGAGTAGTTGTAAGTTGGACAGCTGATCACTACAAAGTCAAGTTTTGTAGGATCAGTCGCTTTTAACTACGGAATGATTGATCAAAATATGAGAAGATAAAACAAAAGTTTGGAGAAACAGGATATTGTTGCAGGTCTTAGGCTCTTAGACAAGCTGGCTAGCCCTTTTCTTTATCTAAATGTTACCCTTTATCATTCTCTACTCTTAGTTTCTACTTTGGTACCAGATTTAACATTGAATAAATTGCATATGCATGATAGTTATGCTTTGTAAATAGATGGTGAGGAAAGTTTTCTTTACATGCCTTGCCTTTCGGGTACTTTGGCAGCAACGATCTGCAACGAAGGTAACATTTCCTCTGGTCTGGACAAACACATGTTGCAGCCATCCTTTATATCGTGAATCGGAGCTTATTGCAGAGAATCATCTTGGTATACTTTCTACACTTTTTCGGTTTAAAGCATTTTTATTTTTTACTGTGGATGATGATTTTCCCTATTTGCCTTTCTAATTCTGTGTACAGGGGTGAGGAATGCTGCCCAAAGGAAGCTTTTAGATGAGCTCGGTATTCCGGCTGAAGATGTTCCTGTTGATCAGTTCACCCCACTGGGCCGTATGCTCTACAAGGCACCTTCCGACGGCAAATGGGGCGAGCATGAACGTAATACTTCCACTTTGTCCGCATAACATTCTGCACTAAGTTCTTTTTTAACTGCAAAAAAAAAGTTTTGAAATCAGTAATAAGGCGAAAGTTATTACAATTTACAAATCATGCATTTCAATAGCTGATGTTATATTTGTTCGACTTTTGTTACTTGGCCTGATTTTGTGAATATTGAATGAATCTATTCATTATGCTGCAGTTGATTACCTGCTATTCATTGTCCGGGATGTTACTGTTCACCCAAATCCGGACGAGGTAGCAGACGCCAAATACGTAAACCGTGACCAACTGAAGGAGTTACTTCAGAAAGCCGAAGGTGGTGAAGTGAAACTGTCTCCATGGTTCAGACTTGTGGTTGAAAATTTCTTGTTCAAGTGGTGGGATCATGTTGAGAAAGGGACCCTGAAGGAAGTAATTGACATGGAAACCATTCACAAGCTGTAGATTAGAACCAGAGGGCATGAAATAAAGTGTGAGACTGGTACTTCCATAAACAAGTTTAATTCCAATAACCTCAGGATTGAAGTGTTTCTAAACCTGCTGTTTTCTCGATGTTTGTTGCTAAATTTTGAGTTAAATGTTGCAAACCTAACAGGGTATGCATCATAGTCATAGATTTGGAAGTCAAAAAAAGAGAGTTTATTTCATGATATATTCCGTCATGCCCTAGTGTTATCAATGCTTGAAGTATTATGAATAAGAAATTATATTATGAATCATTCTGTTGCATTATCTATGATATCAATTAATTAAATATATTAATTTTATTATTAAATAAATTTTTATTTGGTGAAATCTATTTTTAAACTTAATTAACAATAAATATTAGTAAAAATTATGTAGTAAAAAATAAGATAAAAATAATAAAATAAATATATTTATTAATTAATCTTACGGATAACATGACGAGAATAATATATGATATAATTTTTCGTGCAATTTGTGAGTTTTTTTTTTTCAGTTTTTATTATAGATCAATTATAATGTAGGTTATGTGTTATGTTAATGCAATAGAATGTAAATACTTTCTCTTCAAAAACAAAACAATAAGAAAATTTTAAATTTTTAACGATAGATAATGAAATTCTTATAAAATTCTCTTACAACCCTTATTGAATAATTTTAAATATTTTTTACTCGAATAACATTTAGGTTTAATTGAAAATATATATATTATTTTAAGTGTTTATTTTTTAAAAATTAGTGCATAACATTTAATGTATTACTATTTTAGGTATTTAATGTTTTATTTTATAAATATTTTAAAGTCAATTTATTAAAAAAATCAGTTTCTGTCTTAATATCTTTTAATTTCTTTTTATTTTTAAAATCAAAATTTATTAAAATATCAAAAAGATATATAAATGTTCCTAATTTCTCACAATACCTTAAATTTCAACATTCATTTATTTTTGTCCTCGATCATCAAATCGTCATATTTATCATTCATTTTTCGTAATTCAATTAAAAGTTTTCAAAGTTTGATGTTTATTTTACATGTCGATCGTCGATTTTTTTTATATAAAAAAAGTAAGATATTAAGAAGTGGTGCTCCGACGACGTAAAAAATAGATAATATTTAATCCAATGAAGATAATAGATAAATTTAAAAATTTAGATACTTATGTTTTTTGACAGTTAGGATTATTTTTGAAAATGAAAAATTTTGTTTAAAATAATTAACAATAAAACTATAAATTTTAAAAATATTTTAATCACATAAAAATGTATTATTTTAAGAAAAAAATGTAATTAAGCTTAAGAATGTAATATCTAAGTGAATATTAAAAGTTTCTGAACTCTAATCTCATGCACATTCCATGACAAAAGAATTAAAATCCACCAAAATACAAAACCCTAAAAGCCTGAACAAAACGCCAACAGTTGAATCGATCTAATTTTACATCACTCTCCAAATCCGCAGTCATTTCGCATTTCCTTTCTCTAAAATCCCACGGCCGTGGGCGGAAACCAAGGCGGATCCTCCATGTCATCGTTGATCGAATTATGCCAGCTCATAGACCAAAGCTCCTCAGCTCTATCCACCATTGCCGTGGCAGTTGCCGCCCTCTCCTGCGAGTCCGCAAGGGCTAACTTATCCGCTTTCGAATTGACCGATTCCGGCGATGGGTCCGTCGCCAAAGACGACATCGGAGTTTCTAACGACATCAAAATCCTACTTAATGGTTCCAAATTGGCAGTGAGTTCTAATAAAGGTGATGACAAAGTTAACATAAATCCGTTTTCTAAGATACCTGTTGTTTATGGAAATGTGAGGGAAGCGGTTAGGAGTTTGCATTCTGTTATTCGGGTGGTTTCGAATTCGGGGGAGAAGTTAGGGGGGAAAGTCTTGCATTTGTGCTTTGAGTTGAGGAATTTAGGGGAGAGTAGTTTGGAAAGAGTGAGATTGAATTTGGGTTCAATTAGCGTTGAGGGTTTAAAGGGTATGTTCGAAAAGGATTGTTTAAGTGAGGAAAGTTTGCGAAATGGAGTCAAACTGGCCGTGGACGCGGAGCTGGAAAAAAACCATGTGAAGTTGGCGAAAGATGTGGATTTGGTTTTGGGGATTGTGTGGAAAATTGTTGCATGGGAGGCTGTCTCTGCATTTTTTGTGCTTGAAGGCGTTGAGGTTTTGAATGAGAAGAATGGTGGAAAAGGAGGAGAGGTTGATGGAGGGCATGTGAAATCCGAAAAGAAGAAAAAGAAGAAGGTTTTGCTGGGGAGGGGAACAAGTTTTATAGTTCAGATGATTAAGGATAGGTTGATGAGTAAAGGGGACGGTTTAGAGAAAACTGTAGTGGAATTTTTATCTATTTTAGATCCGAAAAGCCCAGATTTTGATGGTTTGTTGAATAAGGTGAAGGAAATTTTGGAGAGCAATGAAAGTAGAAGAATTCCCAAGACCCCTAAAGTAAAAAAACTGGACCATGATTCTTGTTTCCTGTTAGCTCAGTCATAATTTGTTGAAAATATTGTTTAAAAGCTAAAACTAAGAAGTAGGGCAGTTGCTTCTTGGTTGGTGTATCTTGAAAAGAGTACATCATTTAATGTTATAATCTTATGCCTTATTCTTCAGTAGTGTGTTTAAGTTTTTTAGATTTTTGTAGGGTACTCGGGATTTTGCAAAAGAGCAAATGGCGATAAGAAAGAAAGCATTTTCAATTATAACAAAGGTTTTTGAGAGGCATTGTGCCACTGCCCTGGATACTCCTGCTTTTGAATTGAAGGAGACCCTTACAGGAAAATATGGGGAGGATTCAAAGTTGATCTATGATCTTGCAGACCAGGTTAGTAAGAATCGGTCCATTAGAATGAAATCATATTTTCTTGTGCATTTATGTTTTTACTGATCAGCAACCTAGAAAGTTGTTTATTTGGCTGATTTATCAAGAGAAGTGACATATATGGTTTATTAAGTTTTATATCCGACTTTTTGTTATATTTGTTTACAGGGTGGAGAGCTTTGTTCTCTACGATATGACTTAACAGTTCCATTTTCTCGGTATGTGGCCATGAATGGTCTCACATCATTTAAAAGATACCACATAGATAAAGTTTGGAGAAGGGATAACCCATCTAAGGGGAGATATCGAGAATTTTATCAATGTGATTTTGATATTGCTGGTCAATATGAAAAGATGGGACCGGACTTTGAGGTTGTAAGAATTTTGTCTGAAGTACTCAATGCACTAAGCATTGGGGATTATGAGGTAAATTGTCATTTTCTATCCTCAATGCTCGTTTTGCTTTCCAAATTGATTAATTTCCTATTTATCTGCTTTTGACAGATAAAATTGAATCACCGGAAGTTACTTGATGGAGTGCTGGATATCTGTGGTGTGCCACCAGCAAAGTTTAGAACTATTTGTTCTAGCATTGACAAGCTAGACAAACAATCCTTTGAACAAGTTAAAAAGGAAATGGTGAGGATTGAAGCCTCAAAATCTTTGTGACACTATCTAGTAGCTAAAGCTCTTGGGAAAGCAGTTTAAATATAACACTGTTCAATTATTTATCAGGGCATGTGATATATTTCACACTAACTGTTCCTTTTAATTTTTTTTTGTCTTTTCGTGGAAAAATGATTTCGGTTGCATCGCTTGATTTTTTAGTTAGTATGGTCTTAAATTGTAAGATATTCCAAATTTAATCATTATGTTCAATTGATACTTGCTAGGTGGAAGAAAAGGGGTTATCTGTTGAGAGAGCTGATAAAATTGGCACTTTTGTGAAGATAAGAGGACCTCCTCTGGAATTATTGTCAAAGATTATGGGAGGAACCGAGGGTAGTGAGCTTCTTAAACACAATGCTTCCAAAGAAGCATTAGGTGACTTGTCACTTTTATTCGATGCTTTGGATAAATCAAGGTGCATAGACAAAGTGGTATTTGATTTGAGTCTTGCCAGAGGCCTTGATTATTATACTGGAGTCATATTTGAAGCTGCTTTCAAAGGAGGTGTGCAGGTAAATATTTATTCTGCCTGAGGGTTATGAATATGATTCATATCTATCTTTTATGTGAATTCTACATGTTAAAGAGCCTTATGGTGAGTCTATCTATAATAATTAAGTTTGAACTTTTATGTGAACATTGAACCGTCATTAGAGGTCAAAGGAATGCTTTTGTAACTAGAAATTATCCTTTATTCTTGTTTTAGAAATTGAGGTAATTCTTCCTGATCTCCCCCCTTCTCTGCTTCCTAACTCAGGGTGATATAGGGAGACTGCATAGATACTGCCGTAGATGTATGTGAGTGCTCCATCAACCTAGTTTTTTAGCTCATGGAAAATAAAACCCTACAAATAGGATCCTCAAAATAAAAGAAACAGAAGACCCTGAGTACTTCCTTTTCCTAGATTTTCTCTAGAGTAGACATTTTTCCAAAACTAACCAAAATGTCTCCATTGGACCTTTTGAACAGTTAGCTTTTAACTGAAATGTTATGAAATATAAGCAAGTGGATGATATGATACCAACATTAATTACTGCAATGACATACTCTTCTCTTATTTTGTTGGTTCCTTGCTGATATGATTGACTTATTTGTCAGGTTGGTTCAATTGGAGCTGGTGGACGTTATGACAATCTGATAGGAAATTTTGGCACGAAGCAGGTTCCTGCTGTCGGTATGAGTCTTGGAATTGAGCGAGTATTGACTATAATGGAAGAGAAAGCACAGAACCAGGTGATTTTTATTCCTAACTTGTTTAGGACATATTAAATATCTTGTCATTTCTCTCAACTATTTGAACAACTCTTGATCAAGTGGATTGAGAGTAGTGGTAAAATTTTTGTTATTAGTTCTATGAATTATTACTTTTCAGTCTACCCAGGATTGGTGCTCCTCTTGACCTTTTTATTATATGATAGACAAATTTGTTGGAATTTCATGTTAAGAGTTAAGACTGTCTTTTCCCACTGCCTCTGCCTCTCTGCATTTTCTTTGAGTTGGTCACATCTGATTTTGACACTCTCTCTAGCTCAAGTAACATGATTATATTAACTTTTAATTTCTACCGCCGCTCCACATTTTTGTGTGGGGTACTAATGTATTCTGGGGGTGGCACTTGCAGGCAGTCCGAGCCACAGAAACCCAAGTGTTGGTGGGTGTTCTTGGGGATAAACTCTCTGTAGCAGCGGAGTTGGTTAGCGAGCTGTGGGACGTGGACATCAAAGCAGAATACAAGGTTCATAAGAAGGTGATGAAGCACATTGAATATGCTATCGATTCAAAGGTCCCTTGGATGATCCTCGTGGGAGAGCGAGAGCTGAATGAAGGGATTGTAAAATTGAAGAACATTGAAACCACAAAAGAGGAAGTAATTCCCAGAAGTAAACTTGTTGAGGAACTACAGAAGCGATTGAACCCATGAAAAGGGGTCTGTTTGCTCACAGCATTGGATTTTGGAGTTCAATGCTGCTATCTAACACGGGGTAGCTTCTCAATACTTTGTCTGAATATGCAAATTACTTCAGGAGTTGTTGTATTGGGAATAGATTTGGCATTGCTACTTTTTGGTTCTTTAGAATCACATAATTATACATGCTGTGTTATATATTTTTATTTAAATTTTGCAACATTAATACTTCTTCTCATATAGAGTTTTGAGACACTTGTGTATTGTGCTGTGATCGGCTTATTTCTTGTGTTCTGATAAGATAATTTACATAATTGATCATTATGTTGTTTTGAAAAAGTTGTCTTGGTCACACTGGGGTTATTGATCTCAGCTATTACAAAAGGGTTTATTTGTAACTTGAAATCATGAATTTTTGATAAAATAACAATTTAACTCTTCATTGATTTGGAGCTTTGGGGCACTATTTCTGTCAATGATTTGTTGGTGGTCTCTGAACTTTTGAATCCATGTGATTTGAGGTTAAAAAAGAGGGAGAATTTTTTTATTTTGAAAATATAAATGTTCGAAAGTTAGAACAACAATTAATTTGCGACAATTTCGGATGAAATTCAATTTTTTTTGAGTTGAGATGTCTTTGATTATCTATCAAGTATTTTTTTAACGCATCTTAAAATAACTTTATTAGACTTTAAACTCAGGATAACAGTGCAAAAAAACGATGTTTTTCTGAAAGATGATGTCAAGTCATTTTCTGGTTTGTGTGTGTATTTTATTGGTTTTATTTTCTTTACCTTCTTGATCATCTCTCAATGGTGCATTTGGTCGAACAATTACTTTGATTACTAACGAGGATGTTTGAATTCTGATGGATCTTGTTTCTTGAGGTGCCACGGTGACAGACTTCAGAACTCTTTCATCACAACATTCAAATGAATTACTTTGATCTATATAATGATACTGATGGATAATAATTTTAATAAAGATTCATTAAAAGTAAAATGTTCTATTTTTTTCTTTCGCTAGATAAAATTTATTTAAAAAATTTTAATTAAGATATTCCACCGCAATTTCATAAATATTTCTTTAACCCAAAATCATGAAACAGTAATCCTAAAAATCTTAAAATTGTACCAACTAAAAATGTCTAGACGAAAAATATGGAACAAAATATTCTTACAAAGGGTTACATAATTAGCCTACTAACTAAATATGTTTACATTACTTTATTTTATATAGATCTAAATTTTCACGTGAGAATATAATACTTATCTATTTAATTAAAAAATTCTCGCAAACACTTAAGGTTTAAGAATTAAAGTTAAAATTTAGAGTTTGTGGTTAGATTTTAATATTCAAGAATAAAGTTTAAAACCCCCTATAGAATTAAATTGACATGTAAATTTATAATTGTGTTATGTGTAAAAGCAAAAGATAGGAAAAAAAAAACTTTTATACCGTTAACAAGAAATCATTTTGGATTTACTTATAACTAAAGCATTCAAATTTAAACTACTGATGTTATAACAAGAATGCCAAATTAATCTGAAGGGTTTGAATCTCTAAGACCAAAATTATAGCTAACCAATAATTTTCAACATGTTGTGTTGGGAATTCATCACAAATTTTCTTCAGTATTCTGGCTTAATGCATGAAGCTAAGCTATGTAGTAACCAACCAAGTTTGTCTCCTTGTCTGAAACTCCAGTCCAATAGCTGTGCAATCAATCCAGACTAAATCCGAAATCGAATCAATTCAGACTTCTAAACTATTTTCTCAATCCACCTAGAGAAGACTTTTAGTTAAATGTCATTTTCCTATTAAAAACATGTTCAAGAAACGGCAAATTGCTATCGAATTTCGGCACAATAACTATGTACAATACGATCCTATACTTGCCTTGAAGTCTTTGACTGACGCAATGCATTTAATTCAAGATACCAGAAGGGCATAAACTGATAAAAAGAAGCTTGTTTCTACGAAAAATGATGCAAAAAGACAAGCAGGACCAAGTGCTCAAAGAAATACACCAGAAAACAATGTGAAAGATGAGAAAATGTTGATAAAAGCAAACATCATTTAGGTTTCCTATAGGTACCAAATTTTGGTTATAGAAAGGATGCTACCTGTAGTTTGTGAAAATCATTGGGTTCCTACTTTCAGAGCAGCTTTGTGAACCATTGTTTCTTTGTGTATTTGGTGGCAGCTCTTCTCAACAAGATCCAGAAGTTTTTCCAAGTTCACAGCCCACGTGTTGAGAATTTCATTGCTATCTTTCGCTACCTGGAAGCACACTATTCCCATCGGTCGGTCAATCTTTGCCACCAGTGCCTTGGATACAACCATTTCGGAAAGATGCTTCTCAGCTTCCTGGATTGAGAAGATCAATAATTAGCATCGATGTAGCAGTGTGGAACGTGGGTCTTTTCTGTTTTATATTACCAAACCACAGAGATAGGTATCTACCGACAAGATTTCTCATGAGAAAACAGAAGCAAACCTGGATAGTGAGGCACAACAACTCTGCAAGTCTCTTCAATGTAATCCTTGAATAGTACTTTGAAACAACAAGGATATTCTGAAAAACATCAAATCAGTTTCCAGTGAGAAATGAATAAGAAGCTAACGAGTGAATAGAAATTTATGGCAAGTGGCAAATTTACATGTTCAATAATTCTCATTCTCAAATCTTCTGCAGCTTTGTCACCCAAAGAGCCCCCAAGCATGTTCTTCTCATTCTCAAATTCATCCTTATATAAATTCCACAAGGATGTCCACTGGATAACCTCCATTGTAACCAACTGTTTCAACAGCAACCTGTAACAAAAGATTAATCAAAGGTGGTCATCAAATATAAAATATTTAAAAACAACCGACCTAGAGCTTGAAACATTCATGAGTACTAAATTCATCAAGGACATACTTAAATTTTGGAATCTCAGAAAGATTCTTATCCTCCAATGTGGAATTAAGAAGGCTTGACTGCATTGGATCATGTGGGGCAAGGATTAAGTACCAACAAATTTTTCTCAAGACCTGCAAGTAAAACCATATACATGAGAACAGCTCAACAGAACTTGGAAAGGAGATATATCAAGATGCGCTTTACCGATATCCACTGAGATGGTTCTTCCCTGATGGACGGAATCTCATATATTGCTTTATAGCAACGGCAAATTTCAAGGTAGTCATTGTTATGAAAATAATACCTACAGATACAAGGAAACCTCATCAGTGAGATAAATCCAGACAAAAATCAGCAGAGAAGATAATTCATGAAATTCATTTCACATCCAATCTTTTTGCAGTTGGTTGGTTCTTTACAGTGAAGTAAAGATGGTTAATATTTCTTCCTTGGTTAATTATAATGATAAGTCGGTTTACCTATAAAAGCCAAGGAAGGAACTATGATCTCATTCTCACATCCAATAAAAATTGAGAATTTTAATTAAGGATCTTGTTTTCAACTAAATGTAGCCTGTAAGCTCTGTTGCATGAATTTATCTCCAGAATTAAATTTTCAACAAAAGATATAGATCTCTAGCCCCAAAACTGTAGGGGAAAAAAACTATTTTCACGTTGAAACATGAACTTCATACCATCCATTTATATAACATATCTGAAGTAACAACCAACAGAAAGAGAAAATTCACTATCCACTTTTGCAGATGTCATCCTTGAAAGAAATACTACGTTAAAACAAATCTAACTTGAGGGCGTTTCATGAACAAAAGCAACTTAATTGGGACCCACTGACATTCAACTTATACAAAAAAACAAATTGTCAATACAAATGAAGCGCATTCAAATTGCTTGGCAAGTGCATCAGGAATTTAATAAGAGAATTAAATAGAACAACCAAATTATCAAAACTCGGTTAAAAAGATCACACAAAAAGTTGAGCATAAAAATATGGACAATAGAGAGAAAAGAAGCCAAATACCGTATCATCAGTTCATAGTAGATACGCTTCAACTCCAATAGTGAAGGTATATCAGCGGGAGGCTCTTCTACAACATTATCACCTTCCTTGGGTTTCTTCTTCTCCTTAGAGGTATCAACATCGAATACTCTAGGACTAATCTTCCTTGACAGAATCTGAGCACGAACATAATCCTGGCGATCTAAGCAAAGGCGAACCTGCAAAGTTTAATCATTGACAAGTTGAAACAACTACTATTGCAATCTTAATATAAAAGATACAATAACATTAAAAACACTTAAGGGACATGATCAGAATAAGATGTCTATACTTGTTCAAGAATGAAGGCAATTTTCTCAGTTTTAGCCATGGCACCAAAAGTTTCCACCTGCAGAACAAACCAATTAAATATTAGAAAATGGGGATAAATAGAAAAGAAGTTAGCATCTAATTACAAACAAAACTTACTGCAACTTACTGCATTAAATCTGCAGCTTCAGCAATAAGGCCCTGTTCCTCTTTAATCTTTGCAAGTCTCCTGATCAGTCTTGCTCTCTCAATTTCAACAAAAATCTACAGAGGAAAGAAATTTATTTAGACAAAATTGTAGAAAACTAAACTGGTTACATTGGATAAAAAAGACTTAATGTAAGAGTCGAACACTTACCTTTCCTGCAGACACACTGTTCAGTGTCTTGATAAGCTCTATACGAGTTTCAACATCTGGTGTATGATCAATGTATTCCATTGCTTGCTGAACCATCGCAGTGACTGCCTGCAGATTGCAGATAAATAAACATTTCTTTTAAGTGATAATACTAGTTAACCATAACCTCCCAGAACATGTTCTGATACCAGGTAGAAAACTTTAACAATGAGATGAAAAAATTCTTAACCAAATGGCTGTTTCCATTCTGGCAAAACTAATCTACAAAACTTAAAGGACTAAAAAAGTTAAACTAAGGGGCTCACTCAGAGGATATGATCAGAAGTTCACTCAACAATTTGGTTCAGTAACGGCTTTTCATTTATGATTAGATTCCGTTCTATGGTTCAACCTTCAAAAGGAAAATCCACTAAATATAAGTTCTAATTCTGATTAACATGAGCAAAACAGAATCATAAATTTAAACACAAGGCAAGAATGAACTTCAGCCAAATTTAACTACGAAATGCAGAACATTTTAATAAACCCACATCTCAAATAACAATTATAACTACCAAATACGTACAAATCCCCAAAAAAGTGCTCACAGAGTAGATACACGTCTACTTGCAAATAAGTGAACTATATTCATCCCACAATGATGCAAACCCTAAATACAAAGCAGGCGAAACAATAACTGAATACAGTAAAAAGAAAACATCAAAAACACTTATCACCTGCTTAAGTTGGCCCCGTTTCTTAGACAAATTAACGATCTGTTCATTGAGAGATTTCCAATCCTTAGCTTCAAAGCAAAGCTGCAAAATCTCGGTGACGGCTTTCTTGGTAGCGGTCACATCTCCAGCCAATCGCATCTGCTTTTCAACATTAAGCAACTGTTCGATCGCTGCCTCCAGATTCACATTTTTACCCTCCTGCAAAATTCCAATAAAAATCAGCGAGGATTTAAATAATCAAACGTAATATAGATTTCAGATCCGAAACGAGAAAAGGAAAACTATAATTAATATTTTTAGAAAATGAAGTTGTACTTCTACCATAGCTTCAGCATTCAGATGACAAAACCTAGCAGCGCAGAAAAAGAGGAAGACGAACTGTGAGACTATAAACCGGGTTTTGATTTTAAAATTCAACGAAGACCGGTTTACAAGGTCCAGCTGTTTGTTCCTTTCTTTCGGCACAAGAAAAAGAAAACAGAGTAAAATAGACAAAGCATTCCCATTAAGCTTCTATGTGGGCCGGCCCAAATCGAGGTGCAGCCACGTTCATTGTTCCCCGATGTATTTTTCGAATCTATATAAAATAAAATAATATACAAATTATTGATCACTTAGTTAATTAATATCATTCTTTTTTATTTTATAATTTAATAAATATATAAACTTCATTTTTTATTTTATATATTTTTTTTATTTATTTCCATTTTTATTTTCATTTTTCATTGATTCTTATCTAAAAATATTTTAAATTCTTCTCGTTTTACAACTTAACTTTTTAATTTAAGGTTCGTTTCATTGAAAATAAATTATAAAAAATAAATTATATTTTTTAAAAATGATTTACGAAAACTCTTTTTTTTTTATGTTTGGATGATATTATGTAAAACATTTTTATTGTTTGATATTTTTTTCTGAAAATATTTTTTAGAATTTATTTTTAGTAAAACAAACAATCAATATTTTTCTTTTATTTTTTTATTAAATTAAATTTTTTCTGAAAATATTTTTTAGAATTTATTTTTAGTAAAACAAACAATCAATATTTTTCTTTTATTTTTTATTAAATTAAATTTATTGCTTTGAAATTATATATTACAAGGTTTTATTTTTTGTAAGTACATTGAAAATTTTTAAGTAAAATTACAAATATACTCAACATGTTAATAAAATAAATAGGGTCTTAGTGTTTAACTGGATTCAAACTCTATGTACTAGTTGACTTTCAATATTTATCTTCAGCACTTTATTTAAAGTAAATGCAAAATTAAATTGAGATAATTTTTATTTTATCCTTTAATAATAAAAAATTATTAGATGAATTTGATTTATCACGTAATTCGTAATCTCAACTAATAACATTTATTTATTTTTTTAAGGTGAATTTTTATTTATTTCTTGTATGTCAATAAAAAGTGGATAATTATTTAAAAATTAAAATAAAATAAATAAATTTTGTTGTTCGTAACCACGAATAACGTGATGAGTCAAGTTCATTTAATAATCTTTCTTTAATAACAGATGATTGATGTGATTTTTAAGAATATCTATTTTAATATAACAAATAATCTTTCTTTAATAACAGATGATTGATGTGATTTTTAAGAATATCTATTTTAATATAACAAATAATTCTTTAATAACAGATGATTGATGTGATTTTTAAGAATATCTATTTTAATATAACAAATAATCATCTAGCGATAATTCAACATTAAATCAAGATAAATCTCGCAGCTTCTATTAACTATGTGTGTAAATGAATAGAGCATTCAACAAATAGTTTGTAAATCATTCGTTTATTGAGATAAATAAATGGGTATGAATAAAATTTTTATGTTTGGATAATAAATTGAACGAACACGAACAAAAAATTGTTTGATGCATTTATGTTCACGAAAATGTTCATTTATAAGTTAGTTTAAAGAATAAAAATACTCGTGGATGTTTCTAAATACTATTTTTTGTTATTGTTAAAGGTGTTATATAAGTTATTGGAGTATAAATTTTATTTTGTTGTTTTTATTTTATTTATTTATCGTTAATTTAGTTGGTATTTTTGAACATATAAACAAACACGATCACAAACAAATAAACAAACCCGTTTGCGAAAAATTAAATGAACATGTTTGTGAAGACTGAACAAATGAATACATACATATTCAAAAATAAATAAACGAACATAAACACAATATTAAAAATTTAAATGAACACGATCCAAACACAAACACATTTAAAAGTAAACAAACATAGTCTTGTTCGTTCTAACTCGACTCATTTATACAATTACACCCTAATCTTAAGCTTAAGGGATATTTTTGTTCTTCTAGTAGCCATAATTTATCAGTCTATGATATTTTTACGTAAATTCCCCTGAATTAGTCCAATTACATCAGAACCAAACAATGCAGTTCAATTCTTTTTCTCAGCCCTAGTGACAAGCACATCTCATAAAGTTTATGAAGTAATGAGCAATCTTCTAGCTGAATAGGGTCAGTAAATTACTAGTGCAAATTCAGAGATTAACCATAATATGATGTAGGCATAGTAATAACAATTAAAGGCTAAAGTCTCTTAAGCTTATGTCCCTTTCCGATAGACAATCGGTGGTTATCTTCCGATAAAATGTTCTCTAACTGAAAACAGTCGACTGTTGGTGAAAATGCGAGTTTGGTAAACCATATATGAGATACAGGTAACAGCCATAAACATAGCCCTAGAGTGCTTTAACCAAAAAACGGATTTCCTCTTACCAGCATGCCCGACTGGTTCGTAAAACTAGTCACCGGTTAAAGCCCGTGGTTTATGCTCAATAGTAAACAAAGACATCCCCGTTTGAGCCACCGCTCTCACAAATGCCATATTTGCAGTCAAAGTGGGAGCACGCCAGTAATCACCAGTTCCAAACACAATCTTGTTTTTCAGTGCCAACTTTCTTGTAGTAGGTAGGCCTATCAATCGTTCAGAAGGGCTGTCTCGCACGACCCTGTTACAGTTCATACATACAGAAACATCAAGATAAGTCATATTCTACAATAAAGAAAACATGGAAATTGGATCACTGTTCAATCTTTTATAAGGATCTAGTGCCTAAATTTACCTACAATTGAAATTCTTGTCACATTTTAAGTTTCTCAGAAGATAGAAAATAGTTTGGTTTTAAATTATTCCGTTTTCCTTAATTTTAAGCATCAGGAATTCCAGTAATAATATAATTTCTGGAAGTCACAAATTTTGAGTCCAAGAATACTTTTAAATTTTAGTTATACTTGTAGGCTTTAATTACGGTTTTGGAATTGTTTTAAGTCAATTTTGGTGGCTATATTTCAGGTTCTACAAATAAGATTCCTGCGAATTTTTTTTATATCAGTCATATGATTCCAAGTGAAACTTAGGATCTAAGATACAAGCTAGCAATTTATTTCATCAAAAGAGAACTATTTCTTGTGATTTTCCAGCGCTAATCCACTTCAGACTTTAAATCAATAAACTTTAGAAATGAATCAAGACTCCGATGAGAAGCTAGAGCCTAGCAGTTCTGCAGCTTTAATTGAGATTTCGGATTTGAAACCAGATATTGTGTGGATTTGATTCACTACCACAGAACTAAATGTCTCATCACTTGGTTAAATCTTTAGACTTGTGTCAATTCGCCATCAAATTAGCAATAGTGGTCAAAGGAACTCACAGGAGGCATTTCAGTAGCTGATCAGCTCTGCGCTTCTCATTAGCTCCTCCACACATTGATACTAGCTCCTTGAACTCTGAAAGTACACACTCACATACTACGCCTCTCTTTCCAGATATAGCAGCATTGAGGACTGAGTGTATAGGGTTCTCAATTTCAGACATTGCCTGTAAGAGGTACAAACCTTACTACAATACAGATTCATGTATAATTTAGGCTAAAACAAGGCAAAAATCAAAACGTTGATAATGCTAACAATAAAAAAATAAAAGGTCAACATCAAAAAGTGGAACATAGATGTTTATCAAAAAGAAAAGAAAAAAGTCATGCATGTCACCGAAAATCATTTTGATTTACCCTCTTATACAGGAAGACAGTTGGGGTAGATATGTCATGTAAAATCTAGACAGTGACGCCGCATACATATCAGAAGCAGCCCACATGGCTTTGTATTGATTGTGGATCTAATTTAAGGAACCAGGTTACTTAGGTCTATAGTTTCAGTAGGAAAGGCAATAAATAAGGGTTTGCAAATTCATTGGGGGCAGACACGGGTTAATACGTAATGACTGGAACTGTTAGTCTGATAGTTCTTGAGTACTGGTAGCTTAAAAATCTAAATGGCAACACAGATGATCTCATGGATATCTTGAATACTTAACCTGCAGGACTCAGCAGGAAAATACGTAGGCGTGATAGCATGCCAAGGGTAAAGATTTAGTGATGTAAAGGAGATGAAGATACGAAGCTCAGGATTTTTTGTTTGATCAGCATGTAATTTGAGCTATTGCCAGTCTCAAATTGAGAAGAGATTTTTTTTTTGGCAAAACCAGCAACAAACTTATTCAATTGTTAATAAAATCAACTGTTACATGATTGCAGTATAGGCATTACATGGGGAAAGAATGCCAATACTATGACTTAGATACTGCCAAATTCCAAATCTTTAGGTTTTGCTTGGTATGAAGGATGGAAATTTTGTTAATCAAATGGTTAAGATTCATAACCACTTTCTTACTTTGAGTCTTAACCTTTTCATTAACAAATTTTCCATCCTTCATACCAAGCAAAGCCTTATAGATATAAGGCTCGTACATGTAGCTAAGATTTTAGAAGAAAAGTATCTTCTATAACCAGGGAAACCATGAGCAATCAGTCTGCCTTACAGTAGCCTCATTAGTGAATGTTGTGGAAAATAAAAGAAGAAGTTTGAGGATACTTTCTTCTTTTCTCCCATTGCAGAAAGAAAATAAATGACTGCATATATTAGTACAAATGCTATGACCATAATGCCATTTGCCATTACTAGACATGCTGTACAAAGAGGTTAGAGGTCAACAAGAAAATGGCATAATTTCTATAATCACCTGATTTTTATAGGGTGGAGGCTGGGGCAAAGATATATAATTAGCCATCTGACTGTCATTTCATTGTAATTAATTTCACAAGACATATTCCTCACTGTCATTGCTCATCTTAAATAAGAGATTGGTGTTTCATGCTCCACAAAGTTTTTATTTTTCTAAAAAAACAAAAAGCATCAGAAGTTTTATATAAATATTGAACCTCAAAAAACATAACTTTCAACTTAAGTATCCACGCCTAGAACCTATTTTACACAATCTAGCTTTCGTGTAAAAAGATAGGAGAGATTTCATGTTATCCATAATGATCTACTTGCATTGTCAAGATTCTTAATATCATGTCCCATGAAGTAGTAAGAACATAGCTTTAATAAAAAAATTACCTGGGCAATCACAAAGTCATAATTTCCCTTGAACCGATGCCGCAGTTCAACCTCTGGTTTATTCAAAAGTTCATCTGCACAACCATTGCTAATTCCTGATACAATGGCTATCAAAGCCGTTGTATCAAAGTTGATAAAATCATCCTGATGGGAAATATTCTCCATCTCAGCAGGTTCAACCTTTTTCATTCGTGAAAGAAGAGCAGGAAAAGAATTGCCAGAGACTAAGTTTGGATCCACATTCTCTCCTTGAAGTTCGGGAGAAAAAACATTCACAAATGAATCTTTCATTCCATGCTCAGAACTTAAGGCAACATTCACGCAGCGATCAACCTTAATTTCAAGTACACGTGCCTCCTTATACAACCCCGGAATAACATGAACCCATTCACCTTCAATTTCCTGAGCAAAATCAAAATCAGAATCGGAGAAATCCAGTGCTGGCTCAGAGGCCCCAAATTCGTCCTTAAGCTTCTGATGGTTAAAAGTGGTAAGTCCATTTGAAAAGAAAAGGATAATAGAGTAAGGTCTTAAGGTGTTGGTTGACTTTGCTGCATCAAGGACTTGCACAATTCTTGATTTCAAACCCTTGGTTTTGTTACATGAATGCCAAGTAATGTAATTTGGGTTTCTATCAGAAACAATAACCCAAACTGGGTTTTTGTTGAGATTACATACAATATGGACATGGATGGAATTCGAAGAGGAAGAAGCATTAAAGGTTTTATGTGGTTTACTTGAAAACGGAAGGGGAAGTGGCTTGCAAACACGGGAAACTGCAGTTATAAAAGGTTGTCGAAGAATGTAGACAATAGCTTCTAGGTGCCCAAGGTTAACACTGTTCATTGCAAACAAGATAACAAAATATTTCGTCAATTGTAAGCTTATTATGGCTCCGCTCCGCATGCATATGCAACCAAATATGCTATGTTTAACCTGTGCTGTTAAGCAGTGCACCTAGGCATTGCACTTAATGATAGATGACAAAAGCACCTCAAATCCTCATGGGCAGATCACATTGGATCAGGCACAGATCTGACGCGCTGCCTAGGCAATTCTTTTATTTTTAATCCTTTTCATTAACTATACCTTCATTAGTAAGACGGATGAAAGTCTATACCACTCAAATTTTGAGCATTCAACAGCAGAGAAGGCAGCACAAAGTAATCACGCATATCGTCCAACAAAAAACATTTACATGTTTTGCAACATAAATTGCATATTCTTTATACTTTAAGGTTAAATATAAATATAATGCCTTCCCGGGGAGTGTTTTTTTTTTCCCATCTTCTGCCTCATGAAATATGTGCTTTGCACCCCTAACCACGCTGATTTTAATTACTTACTCCTAATCAAAAACTTCTTTTATATACAATTACTGAAGAAAACAGATAGCTAAAACGTAAAGGAGCGATGGTGAATTAAAGAGAAAGAACCTGAGAGGTTGAGAAGAGGTTGGATGAATTGGAAAACGAGAGAGAAAAGAAAGGTCGGAATGGGCCAACTTAAGGAGTGTGTGCTTGCAATTTGAATTGATGGTAGCGACGCCCAAACAATCGATTTTCTCTATCAGCACGCGACATCTCTTTTTCGCTGCTTCCACCTCCGCCTCCATGCTCCGCCGTTCCCTATGAAATTTGGGGAAATGAATCTCTAGGTCTCGGATGTAAGGATGCCTGCAATGTGTTTGGTATTTTAGGATTTATTTCCAATGTTGTAATAATTGATTGCGGTTATTTGTAAGTGTGATTGAATTAAAGGAAAAGAAAAGGAAATGTAATTTTTATTTTATTTTTCAATTAAAACAATTTTTTGTTTTTTTTCTGAGCAAAGAAAATAACTAAAATTTATTAAAAATGAAAAAAAATTATATAATAATCATAGAGTATATAAAAATATTCAAAATGTGGGATTGAAACAAAATATAGACGATTGAAAGTGAAGAATAAATTTATAAATAAAAAAATATTATTATAAATATCAGTATAATCGTTTTAAAATATTATTATTTTAATTTCATTATTGATGTATTTTAAAATTGAATATAACGATATTCAATCTAATTTTATCATTATTTTTGAATTTCTATATATTTTAGTCTTCTTAGAAAAATAAATTAACTGACACTGATATTTGAATAATGTTTACATTATTGTTTCGTGATGTTTAGGTTAATTTGATTAAAAGTTGAAGGGTCAAAAAGTAAAAAAAAAAACTTTAAAGGCCAAAATGATAAAACTGATAAAGTTGTAGGATCGGAAAAGTGGTTCTGCCTAGACTGAAGCAGACTGTATGTATGTGAACTGAAGAGTAACAAATTAAAGCCTAGTAACGAGTAGGCTGAAAGAAAGATCGAATTTTCCCGCCTCCGCCGTACGCTGTGTCGGCAGCGATTATCCCTTCTATTTCCAGAGCTGAATCGAGTCAAAAATGGTGAGAGCTTCCTCTTCAAAGAAGCCACCCATTGCAGAAACCCCCGAAGCCTCTGAACGGAAAAGACTGAAGAAATTAGCTCTGAAGAACAATGTACTCTCCGAGACACCGGCCGCATCCAAATCTTACGTCCCTCTCAGCCCATCCAAGCAAATCATCAAGCATCATGGCAAAGATCTTCTTAGGAAATCTCAAAGGAAAAACCGTTTCCTCTTCTCTTTCCCTGGTCTCCTTGCCCCCATTTCTGGGGGCAAGATCGGTGAGCTCAAGGATTTGGGCTCCAAAAACCCTATCCTCTACCTTGATTTCCCTCAGGTCTCGCAATTTTTAACTGTGATTCAATTTTTATTTTGACTTGTTTTGAGTAATTAAACCTAATGATACTTGAAATTTGTTTGGGTTTTTAGGGTCAAATGAAGTTATTTGGGACCATTGTGTATCCCAAGAACAGGTATTTGAGTTTGCTGTTCTCTCGCGGTGGAAAGAGTGTTATGTGTGAGGATTATTTTGACAACATGGTTCGTACTTTTCCTTTTGATTTGGGAATTATTGGTAAACCAGTGTTGTTTTTTATTAATATTTTCTTTCAATTCTTTAACATATGTTAATGAATGGGGTTCAAGATGTGCAACTGATGGTTGCACTTTCTCTCTCCATAGACCTTACATCATACTACGTTTGATGTTTGAACTTAAAGAGTTTAGATCATAAAGTTAAATGCTCCCTGACTTCTATGTATTGCTGTGTTTATGGGGGATATTAGGAGATGTTGGTGTTATAAGTGATGTGGATGATTTACTAATCCAATGTTTTATTATTAATTTTCATAATCCTTTTTTACTGCTTAGAGTAGATTATATGCTCTAAATTTGGGCACCTATAAACGATAGCCTTCAAGTTTTTACTTGGTTGAGTGCTTAGCTCCTGGATGCCACGGGGCTCAGTATGTTTATATCGCCTTCCATATGAAAGTTCCAGGCCTTTTGAGTTTTGAGTCTGACAATACGAGATTATTCTTTACCCTCAAGAGCCATCATTAGTTCTTTGTATTTTCTTGCTAGTATATATCCTGCAAACATTTCTCAAACTATCTTTTTCTAGATTGTTTCATGTTTTTCTAAACCGTCACTAGACTGTGATTTTTTAGATTGTATTCTCTGATGCATGGTGGATTGGAAAAAAAGATGAGAACCCCGAAGAAGCACGGCTTGATTTCCCAAAGGAAATGTTTGAGGTTGTTTCCTTGTAATAGTTTATGAATTCTTATTTTACTATAATGTGTTCCTTTGAAGTGCGAATAAGCTCCCTTATTAATCTCATCACAGTAAATTACTGTTTCAGGGACAGCAGATGGAATATGACTTTAAAGGTGGTGCTGGGGTGGCATCTGTTAACAAACAAGGCATTCCAAAAACAGAAATAAAAGAGGTTGATATGGAATCCCTTGATACTGAGTCTGGATCTGGAAATGATTTATCAGACGAAGGAAGCAACTTGAAAGCTAAGATAGAAGTGACACCGACTCGGCACTCTGCAAGAAATGCTGGGAAAAGATTCAAGTACATTTCTAAATGTTTGTTTTATTTTACATGCAGTCTTTTATTATTATTGTTGGTGTTGCTGTTATTTTTATTATTGTTATAATTGTTGTTGTTGTTAGACTAAAATACTATAATTATGTTGTCTGTATAATAGAAGTGTCATGAAAAATGCTATCGATTATTAATTAGAGCACATAGAACACGTTTCTGGTTACATAAGGTTTCTGAGGATTGTCATGTACTTCTATTGACATTTTTCTCTGCCAACATTTAATTTTGTTGTCCATTTATTGAGGTCCTATCGGTGCTTCTTCTTGTCCATAATTTCTATATTCTAATTAATTCCATTTATTAAGCTTAAGTGTATATAACTTATCATTTTTATACGTTTACTGGTTTTGGAAGTGGAGTTCATTGATTTCTTGTTTTGATTTAGATTTTCTGAGGCTTCTTCCGAGGATGGCTCTGTTGCAAGTGATGCTGAACCATTGGATGAAGGAAAGAAAGTTAGGCTGAAACTCAATTTAACTGACGATGATACTGTTGCAAATATCCTGTTTTAACATATCTCGATTATTTTGTATTATCCAATGGCATATTCATATTGCGTTATTTCTGTGGGTTCGGATACTAATTTTTAGTCTATTCATTTAAATTATTCCTAAGCATCTGTTTTTTTTTTCGTTCCTTAACTGATAGTTACAGACTGTTAGTTCTGTCCCTGTGGACCGTGGTTCTGATGATATAAAAGATAATCAGGTCTCCAAACAAATTCAAACTAATCCAACTTCAGTGACCACGTCTAGAAAAACATCTCAGTCAACTGCTACAGTGACTAAATCCAAGGGAAATTCAAACACAAACCATGGTTCACTTGTCCAAGCTACCATATCTACACTGTTTAAGAAAGTGGAAGAAAATGTATGGCTAAATAATCTTTATTATGATAAAAGATGTCGCTTTGTTTAGTTTTACTTCATCGGGTACTCTTTTCCTCCTCTTACCTGATTGTATGACATGACACTAACTATGTAATGAATTTGGAAGCATACTGATAGGTTTATGTGGTTGGCTGCTTCATGGATTTTCTAATGTTTATCTTTGGCTCTGTGCATGTTCTTAAGATTGTTTCCCCTTGTTTATCCTGCGCATATGTCTACATGGACAGTATCCTTCCATGTGCTTGTCATTTTTTACTACATAATCCTTCACTGGTTGTATTGAAAAGCTTAAAAAAATTCCTGCGTCATTAGCCAATTTTTTTATTATATTTTTTGAATCAGCTAAAGTGTTACAGTAGTATCTGTTCTAGAGTATACTCTCAATCATTGAGCATTGGTCGCTCAATCACTGTGCTAGCAGCACTGGTGCTTGATAGTCATGCACGCCAATTTTGGTTAGAAAGATAGTTGTATTTCAAGTTTAATTATGAAGCATTTTTTTGCATATTTCAAGTTTAAATTTTTTGATACATAATCATTTTCAAGTTTAACTTTTCTTTTGGGTACATAATCGAAGTTCCATGAATTTATGTAAGGAAGTGTTTACGTAACTATATTTTCAAGTTCAACCACCCTTTCACTTTTCTTTTGGGTACATAATCATACTTTCTAGTTTAACCATGCTAAATCAAACTTCTAATAAAGTGAAAGTTGAATTTTTGTAGTTGTCGAAGTTACATGAGCTTTTGTAATTGAGTATCTGTGTATGTCAAACATTTTTTCCCCATGATTTTAATGATTTTAGTATTTTGGGTGTAAATGTCTCACTAAAGATTTGCTAGGCATCCAACATCCTTATGCCTTTCCTCCCCCCTTTGGGTTGCAGTCATACTTCAAAGATCGGAATCAACTCTCTCTGGTTCTTAAAAAAAAACTCCCCCCTCTCCTTTTCCTTTTAGGTTTCTATGTTGAACATGATAATTGTTACGACTTACAACCCATGGCTTTATGCTATGTAGCTATAAGAATTTTCCTATACTCCATTGAAGTTGGTTGCTTTGTTCCTAGAGTAAATCTAAATTAGAAATAGTTTTCCTTAAGTTACAATGTAGTGATATATGTGAAGCAATCCTGTCTCAATCCAAAGTAGACTCTTTATGTTTTCCTTGATAGGTGGTCATGCATTTTTTTGCTTCCACTGAGTTTGTACCATGAATGTATTTTTCAATATTAAAAGTTCTTGTGTTCTTATAATATTGTTTTAATTCCTGAAGGGACCAAAAGGTTCAGAGAAATCTTCATCCTCAAAAGGTTGGATATCTTCCTGCTTTCTCTTATTATAAAATATTGTGAGTTTGAAATTTTTTTAAGGTTTATGATTTTATCACTGTTGTGCACTATCCATCTAGTTTCTGACAAGAAGTTGCGGTGCAAGAATTCAGAAAGGAAGACTGATCAGGTTAAAGTGAGCTTAGATATCTAAGGTTTTGTTAATTTTTTTTCTTTTCTGTTTTCCTAAAAATATTTTTTATTTTCCATCATTTTTCCTTGTCATTAACTGCTGAATTATGCAAAATTTTGGAAACCATTGTGGATTAAAGTACTGACTAGCGGCATCTGCTTTTGGTATTGCAAAAGGATGGATCTCGCAAAAAAGGAAAAGTAACTGAAGGAAGAACCATTGGTAATAATTTCTCTTCTCCTTTATTGCTATGTGCATGTTCAATAGACTGTTGTACTCCCAAGAGATCTGCAAACCTATCATGTTGTCATGACTTTTCACTATGGACTATTAATAACCCATTCATGTAAAGGGAAGGGGCTGTACATGTCATTTTCATAGAATCTTCTTTTTGAATGAGTAATAAAAGACATGGTTTGGATGAAGCACTTGTGGATGTAATGGTTTATCTCTTTTAAACTTCAATTGCCTTTCCGATTTTTCTTTTTATGTTAAGAATTTGATGGAGTGTCTTGTTTGAAATTGCTGGAACAGGAATCAAAACAAGGAAAAAAGAATCTGAGGTATCATGTTTGTGTTTTAAAATTCTGTTTTTCTTATGAAATAATATCTTTTTGCATTAACTCAACTGTATACTAGGACAGTGGTGTTATGAGCATTCTTGATCTCAGACATGTTATATAATTTCATTTTCACATTTCATTATTTTCATGTTGCCCCTCAAATCTTAAAAAAAAACACTATCCTTGTGAGTTACTGCCGATTTACTTGACATATAATGTTTGGTTTTAAAGTTGAAGTTATAAATTATAATAACTTTTAGTGACCTACAACATAGATCTATTGTTGTTGTTATGTTTAGTTTATGAAATGATTTCCAAATTTATCAAATTAATATTCCATCTGTGTTCGTTTACCATGAGGTTCCCCTGCCCAAGCAATCATAAATGAATTCTTACCAATGAAAGCATTTGCAATCTCATCAATGCATTTTGCCATGAGTTGCATCAACTTGTGTAGAGAACAAGATGCGTAGAGTTTACTCAACTATATAAAGGATTGTTTGGTAATTTTAATTTGATGAATTATAGAAGTCATTGTAAAAAGATGGGTGTTATTTGGCATAAATCAGGAATTGCGGAGTCTGTGAGAGGAGAAATTATATCATGGGTCAGTCCCACCACGTCATCCATGGGACCAACCAATAGAAACTGTCCACCTCATTATTTTTTAATTTTTAAAGTGAAGATTCACCTGGAAAAAAAATGACATGGAAAAGTTGATGAAGTGGGTAGTTATTATTGGTCGGTCCCATGGACACGTGGTGGGACTGACCCATGATATAATTTTTCCTGTGAGAGAAAGAAAACAACTGTTTTTTTGCAAGTTATGTATAGGAGAAATATAAGTTGTTAATATAATTAATGTAGCGCAGATGTTATAGATTATGATATGATTTAGGGATTACCATATTGCTGTTTTGCTTTATTTATTTCTCCAAAATTGGCTGGAATATACTATACATACCGGACACTTGTTCAAACTTACAATGTAGTCTTTTAAGCCTTTTTCCTATCCTTCCCTCACTCTTTTCTTGTAGCATTGATTAAGGACCTATTTCAGTTGAAATACTTCCATATTTTATTTAGCAATGACCGTGAATGTGATCTGTTGTTATGCCTCCTCCCAGCATTGTTCTTGAACATTTTCCCTGATAAACTAAGTACAAAAGTAAAGTTTCTTTCTCTTCAATGTGGTTAATTCTGCAAACAAACTTTGTAGGTTGAAGATGACATTGAAGAAATCTCTAGCACATCACAGGTGAGACTTCTTTGACAAGGGTTTGGGTTACGACCCTTTCAGTAGGCGGTAAAACTTTAAAAAAATTGAGCGAACCCATATTTGATGCATATCATACATACCCTTATGCGACACTCATCACCCGGTTTATATAGTAAAATTCTAAAACAAAACTTTCTGCACTTCTCCCCTCTGGCATATTTTCCATCAACAGCATGTGTATTTATCCACTCTGCTGATTTATTCTTATTGATGTTATTAGGATACTAATGGAAGTGATGAAGATTGGAGCACGTAAAAATATATTACCACTACGGTAAATATAAGGATTAACAAAATCAAAATCAAACCGACACTTACCGAAGTGATAAAAGTGGACAATCGGCGACGATGTGGTATGTTTTCTGAGGATCGCAGGTATTCAACTTATATGTAAAATTAGTCAGCAGTAGGCGACTAGCCAATGGATGATGTTCATGTTAGAAATTTAGATTTTCATATTGATTACATTTCTCATTTGTCCCTTTTACTTGGTCTCTTAATCCTTGGAGAAAGGGTTTATGGTTCTGGGAAAAGAAAACATACTCGTAACTTATCAAGTTAAATTCTGGTATTGGTGTCAATCAACTTAGAACTCTAAGATAATTTACTCGAAATCTTAGTGAACGACTGGATTTATTATCTCGTATTTGTTTTTCGTGGAAATATACTAGATATGATTTGAAAGCGGATGGCTCTTGAAGCAAATGATATCTCTTGCTTAGAAAAGTATACATATATTTAGTTTGGTAAATGGAAAGACGAAAGAAAGATCAAAGTGCTCATGAAGGCATACAGGTAAAGCGCGTTAAACTAAAATCTTTTGGGGTTGGAGGTTTTGGTATCCGAGTCCGGGTGTTCAAGCAGTGGGTTAATTGAATTGATCTATCAAAAATTTATTAACTAATTATTTTACAACTAATTTTAAAAAATAAATCAAACCCCAAGAAAATTTGGTTAATTTGGTTGGTTTTTGAATTAACTCAAATTTATTTAAAATTTTGGATAAATTATATAAATGGTTATTAAATTATATTAAAATATTTTTTAACCATTGAATTTTTAAAAGTTATAAAATTGTTATCAAACTTATTAAATGATTATAAAATGATCATGGTTTCATTGCACATTATAAATTATTGATAAATATTGAAAAGTTTAATGATGTTTTTTAATAATTTAATAAATTTAATGATATTTTATGTTAATTTGATAATGTTTAATGATCAGTTTATAATTTATTAAAATTTTTAATAATTATTTTATAATTTTTAAAAGTTTAGTGACCCAAAATAAATATATGTAATATATAATATATATAAATTTTGATTAATTAACTGACTTTGAATCGAATTAATTAATAACTAAAATTTAAGAAAATTATTAATCATAATCGAATTTAAAACTAACTGATCGATTAATTAAAAATATTTTTGATTTGATTGTATAATTCAATTAAAACCAAAATTTAAACGCCTTGAATTTTCTGCTATGCATGCAGAAATTAATGTCAATCTCTTCCTTAAAAAATTTACCCCTCACATTTCCTAAAACAAAGACTCTCGACCATTCTCTCTTCACTCGTTTATAACATACATATATCCCAACCCTGTTCACACCAATCCACACTTTCAACACCTGATGAAGACGAAAACAAGGAAAAATGGTATGCATGGATGATTGATGAGGCTGTTTTACATGGCTACTGTCAGCGTCCATGCATAGTTTCATCCTTCCGACAGAGTTTGGTTAAGAATGGTTTTGGATTGTTGGATTGTTTGAGTTTTTGTTCGGGGAAGGAGGCGATGATGTTACGGTTTTTGTGTAAATAAATTGAAGTTTGAATTGAAACATATCAAACTTGAATAGTTCGCTATTTGTATTGTCTCAATAATAATAATTGTTGTCGTTGAGTGAATTTATTCAACGACAATAAAAATATTATTATTACTACCCAACAATATATATTTTATTTAAGTTTGATTTTTTTTAAAAAATTGAGTATCGAATAACTCGACTCGATTCGTAAAAACTCAAATCAGTTTTGAATTTGAGTTTGAGTCTAATCAAATTAAATATTGATTGAGTTTCGATCAAGTCAAACTCAAATAACTTATAATCTATCTTGTCTTATTCTCGATCCTAATAATTTTATGAAAATATTTATTATTCATATTCCATTTTTTTGTTTTTCTTTAAATTCTTATATATGTTGTTTTTTACAGTATTATGTGTCATTATTGATGTTAATAAATATGCATGTTTGGATCATCACGTCATTATATTTAATTATCCTTAGTCAATTAACCAGATCCATAAAAAGTGGTCAATTTTAAAAAAATTAAAATGTTAAAATCGCAATCAAATAAAAACAGTAAGGTTTGAATTGAAAACAATCTAAATGTTAGGGATGAATTTTGTAATTAAACCTCTAATGTGATTTGGGCTAAAGGCTTTGTTCATCAAGCTTAAGGCCCTTACAGAAACAAAAGGAAACCTTGATATGGGGTGAAGCTTCTTCCGCTGCAACAAAAGTTCGACCTCAAAAACCCTCAAACTCTTTACCCAAACCATGCATTTCAATGCCCCCAAATCCAACGGCTGATCTCCTCTTTCTCTCCCGTTCAAAGTTGGCTTCATTTTGCACCAGCGCTTCAAATTTCCCGCTAACCCTAACCCTAACCCTAACCCTCATCAACTCTTCCCGATGACCAAGGTTCACGGAACTGGCGTTTACGACTTCAAGCGCCACCGGGTGGCCGAGTACCCGACCGAATCCTCAGACAAATCGGAAACGAAAACTCCCCACACTTCATCACTTCCGAGCTCTATTACTTTATCTGAAATCCAGCGGGACCAGCTTACTAAAATAGCAGCCGCGAATTGGCTGAAGACCGGTGGTTCGAAGCCTAACAAGCCTTTCGACCCTCAGCTGGTGAAGGAGATTTATGAGACCGAGCTTACTGTGAAGTCTGAAGGGAAGTCTCAGAGGAAAACTGTGCCTTTACAGAGGGTTATGATATTGGAAGTCAGTCAGTACTTGGAGAATTATTTGTGGCCGAATTTTGATGCTGAGACAGCATCCTATGAGCATGTCATGTCCATGATTTTGATGGTTAATGAGAAGGTGAAGCACTTATTTTGACTAAATTGAATTTCTTTTAAATAATTACTAGTAAAATAGATCTGTATTGTTAAATTACCCTTTTCTTGTTGCTTTGCTACTTGCTTTTATTTATGCGAGTGTTGGTGCTAGAAAAATGGTTAGAGAACATATTTTCCTGATATTATTTTCATGTGGTTGTATGAGATTTGGTGTTAGATTTTATGGGTTTGTTGTTCTGATTTCCCCTTTGGCTTTTATAATTTTATATGATACAAGAAGTTAAAAGCAGCACTCAAATGTAGCATGAGATAGTTTAATGAGTCAGTTTTGACAATTTATTTTCTAACATTGCAGTTTCGAGAGAATGTGGCTGCTTGGACATGCTTTTATGATCAGAAGGATGCTTTTACAAGTTTCCTCAAAAGGGTCCTTCGGCTTAAGGAGGTTTGTATTGCTATTGCTTTTGTTTAGCACAATTGATGGCTTGTTTAATATCCTTAATTAATTCAAGGAAGTGTTCTACGATATAGGGCAAGCTATATTTTCTGTTTTTTAATGTATGATGTCTTAAATGTGGTAATGTTTGCTTTATTTCTTAAAAAAGCAGCAGATCTAATACTTTAGCATTCTTTGTTCAGGAATTGATGATAACTAGGCTAAATCTTTGATAACCTGATTTGGGTGCAGGGAAGAGAATTAATCATTGCCGAGAAAACAAATTATCTGGTTTTCATGATCAATGCTTTCCAGGTAATTAAGCACCTTAAGTATAGTATTTGGTGAATGCATTTATATGTTACAACTTGCAAATTCATGCATCTTTCAAACACTTGATCCAAAACAGTATCACAGACTGCTGAAGATGTTAAGCTATATTTCGTAATGCGTGTGTAAAAATAGAAAAAATATTCTTAAGCTCCTGTCTGTTTTATAACCTTGTAACTGCTGAATGTACAGAGTTTGGAAGATGAAATTGTCAGGGATACTGTCCTCAGATTAGCAAGTTTGCCGTCATGGCACAGTTTGTCGTATGGTCGTTTTCAGGTAGAATTTTTTGAATTAATTAAATTTTTTTCAGACTCCTTTCCCAGTGGATATCTTATTTCCATTTTCTGTAGATGGAACTTTGTCTTAATCCAGATTTAATCAAGAAATGGAAAAGAATGGTAAAGAAAGAATTTGATGACGCTAAGAAGCTAGGAGTCAATCCTGATCCCTTGTCTTCATTGGAAGTAAACTTCTTGAGAAATCTGATAGAAGAGTTTCTTGAGGTATTATGCTGGAAAATAGTTGCTTTGGTTACTTTAGTTTTGTGGTTGGGGGGGTCTGGCATTCTATGATTTTGCGGCTGGTTAATTGCCAATATTTCATGATACTCAGGTGCTTGATCACAAGGTTTTTACCCAGAAGCATTCTGTCGGTGAAGATGGTGAACTTAATGCTAATGGTATTTCGGAGCAAGTCGATGATGCGTCTATTTTGTACTGTGAAAGGTTTATGGAATTTCTCATTGATCTATTGAGTCAGCTGCCAACAAGGAGGTACCATTTCCCTGTAACTGGGTCTTAAACTCTTAGCTTTAATTGATTTTACTTTTTCCCTTTGTTATTGGCATTTCATTTGCTTTTTCGGGAAGAGAACTGGGTGGTGGTTGGTTTATAACAAATATCTTATTATTTCTTGTTGGAACTCCTTGTTCATCGACGGTCTTAGTATTCTTTACCCTTTATTGTTTCCATCTTCTGTTTCCATTGTTTCTGATCATCCTTTTTTGAGGTACAGGTACCTGAGGCCTCTTGTAGCTGATGTAGCTGTTGTTGCCAAATGCCATTTAAGTGCTCTTTATAGACATGACAAAGGGAAACTCTTTGCGCAACTTGTGGACTTGCTACAGTTTTATGAAAATTTTGAGATAAATGATCATGTTGGCACTCAGTTGACAGATGATGAGGTGCTCCAATCTCATTATGACCGTTTTCAATCCTTCCAGCTGTTTGCTTTTAAGAAAATTCCCAAGGTCGGTTCTCTGTAGATGCTTGTCACTAGCAGCAAATTGCTAGTTACTGTTCATAAGTTTCCAGATTGTAACTCTTTATCTTTTTTGCCTCTATTGTGCTTGTAGTTGCGAGAACTTGCACTGGCCAATATTGGTGCAATACACAAACGTGTGGATCTATCAAAGAAATTGTCTGTGCTTTCTCCTGAAGAGTTGAAGGACCTGGTTTGCTCTAAGGTTTGTAGGTTGTGAAGTTGTTTGTGTCTTTTCCCCTTCTTTTTTATTATCATATTGTGGCGCTGAATCTGAAACTAGGATGTTCAAAGAATGAAATATGAAATCTTCACCCCAACTATTGGTGTGTTGTCATAGTTTATGGGTTGCAATTTTAGTTCTTTTGTTAATGCATCTATTACAACATGTTTTCGTGGTAGCTGAATGGACTGAACTGTATATATTACTTCATTGATTTCATGGTCTGATCAGTGTTGAGATTCACTTAGGTTTTTGTTTTTTTACAATTAGTTTAGTCGTATGGATTTGGTATTTGTGTTATTATTCATGTTTAGGATTTAGGTTGTCATTGCATATGTTATTTCAGCTTTGATTATGTATTGGATGGTGAATGAGTTTGATGCTTAGAAATATCATGGTTGTTTTTCTCTCTCTTAATTCTTTCGCCCTCTTGGTTCTTCCATATCTCCCCTAATCTCCTCTGTTTTCCCATAATTGCTTCTATTTCTACTTCCCCTGTAACTTCTATTATCCTTTTTAGGGGGTTGCCTCTCCTTGCCTCCCCTGATCAGTCTTGATTGTTCTGTTAGCTACACAACTCGATTTATTTATCCAGTACAAGATCACGAACATCCTCGTTTCAGAGTTTTCCACATTCTTTTCTTTATTTAGCTAGCACCATAACTTGTTTATTTTCATGCTTGATTTTAGCTAGAGATATGCTTGCATGCTCACATGCCCGTGAATGAAATTATTATTACCATAATGCTTTTGCCATTTTTTATTTTCAGCTCAAACTGGTTTCAAAGGAAGATCCTTGGTCAGACAGGGTTGATTTTCTTATTGAGGTGATGATCTCATTTTTTGAGAAGCACCAATCTCAAAAAGAAGCCATAAATGCTCTTCCTCTCTACCCAAATGAGCAGATTATGTGGGATGAAAGTGTTGTTCCGAGTATTAATTACTCTGGTGAAGGTTGTCTAGCTCTTCCTAAGCTGAACCTACAATTCTTAACCCTACATGACTATCTTCTAAGGAATTTCAATCTCTTCCGTCTGGAGTCTACATATGAAATTCGTGAGGACATCCAGGAAGCCATTCCTCACCTTCTTGCCTACATCAATAATGAGGGAGAAACTGCTTTCCGTGGTTGGTCAAGAATGGCTGTGCCAGTAAAAGAATTCAAAATTACTGAGGTCAAGCAGCCAAATATCGGAGAGGTCAAGCCTGCTTCTGTAACTGCAAAGATTACATACAGCATTTCTAGTTATAAATCACGAATAAGATCAGAGTGGGATGCACTTAAGGAGCATGATGTTTTATTTTTGCTATCTATTAACCCCTCATTTAAACCTCTAAGCGCAGAAGAAGAGGCTAAAGCTAGTGTGCCACAGAAGCTTGGCTTGCAGTATGTACGAGGATGTGAAATTATTGAGATTTGTGATGAGGAGGGGACTCTCATGAATGATTTTAGTGGAAGAACTAAACGTGAGGAGTGGAAACCACCAAAAGGTGAACTAAGAACTGTAACTGTTGCTTTAGATGCTGCACAGTATCACATGGATGTCTCTGACATTGCTGAAAAAGGTGCTGAGGATGTTTATGGAACGTTCAATGTGTTGATGAGGAGGAAGCCTAAGGAAAATAATTTCAAAGCAATTTTAGAGTCTATCAGAGATCTTATGAATGAATATTGTATTGTTCCTGATTGGTTGCATAAAATATTTTTGGGCTATGGGCATCCTTCTGCTGCACAGTGGACAAATATGCCTGATCTTCTAGAGACAGTGGACTTCAAAGATACTTTTCTTAATGCAGACCATTTGAAAGAGAGCTTTTCACATTATCAGGTACTGATCAATGTTTCTACTTTCACAGTTTCACTATTGCAGTTTAATGCGTTCCCTGGAGTACTCAAGCCTTTTCTTGCTCCTTTTTTAGGTTTGCTATGTTGATTCAGATGGTAGGGAAAATTTGGATCCAAGACCACCATTCCGTATCAAGCTTCCCAGGCCATTTAAAAGCAACAATCATGCTCTATTAGAAAATGGAAGATCTGATACTGGTGTCGATGATGCCAATATGGTAGATGCCTGTGTTGAGAAAGAAAAACTAATTGTTGAAGCATATATTCCTCCTGACCCAGGTCCTTATCCTCAAGATCAACCAAAACAGAACTCTGTTAGATTTACGCCTACTCAGGTATAAGGCAACTCTCTAATGGAAATTGTCGCACTGCCCTCCCAAACCACTTTTTGTATATATTTTTGTCTTGGTGATTTATTAATTGTTAACTTCTGGTTTCTTTTTTACATTAATGAGTATATTCCTTGCTATTTTGTTTATAGCTTTTAAGATAGATAATTGGGTCTGGGAGATGTATATTTCCAATTAATTTGTGTTGATAGAGTCCTAGCAGCATGTATGCTAACACTGCATTAGTTATCTAGCAATCCTATATGCTGACACCACATAAGATATCAAAGTTAGTGTAGATATCTATTTCATAAAATCAAGTAGATTATGACTTATGCATGCAAACTGCTCAATATTATTTCTTTAACATGTAATTATCATCCTGGAATCCAACTCTTCAGCTTTTGAGAAGAGTTGATATTCCATGTACTTTGTTCTTTTCTCACATTCTCTGAAGAAGAGCTCACTTTAGTAAAATAGGAAATTTGTTCTGTATTATGCCTGGAGAATTGTTTGAATACCCCAGCTTTATGAAAAATTGGAGTAATTGAAAGTCCTCATTATGTTGATTTATTGTTTCCAATCTTATTTCTCTCTTTCTTAGTTACTGTCTGCCCCCCCCCCCCCCTCCCTCCCCCTTTTTCCCCCTCTTTTTGGAAATAGAATATTTCATAGGAATATGTTATCATCATGCAATTGAACTTTCATGAATATGTTCACCAGGAAATGTCATTCTTCATGACTAGAAGCAAAGAGATACTTGTTTCTACTTTCTAGAGATGTGGTGCTGAGTTGCTAATAATAATCTTAAGTTAAAGTGTTTGTAATTGCTCAAACGGCTTTTGAATAACCACCTGTAATTTTCCGCTTTTGTGCAGATTGGAGCAATCATATCAGGTATTCAGCCTGGATTAACTATGGTTGTTGGTCCACCAGGAACAGGGAAAACTGATACGGCGGTGCAAATATTGAATGTTCTCTATCACAACTGCCCATCCCAGAGAACATTAATAATTACTCATTCTAATCAAGCTTTGAATGACCTTTTTGAGAAAATAATGGAGGTATGACATTCATTTTAGCTGATGCAATTTCCTCTTTCCTCAATCCTGCATTAGGCTTGTGCTCTGTAAAATTTAGTACATATATTAGTGCAAAATATTTGAATCGATGTTACTGTGTTTCAGAGAGATGTGCCTGCTCGCTATCTTCTTCGTCTTGGTCAGGGTGAGCAAGAGCTAGCAACAGATCTGGACTTCAGTAGGCAGGGCCGTGTGAATGCAATGCTTGTTCGACGGCTGGAACTGCTTAGTGAGGTGGAGAGGCTTGCAAGATCCCTACAACTTCCTGAAGATGTAGGGTATACATGTGAAACTGCTGGATATTTTTGGTTGCTCCATGTATATTCACGCTGGGAGCAATTCCTGGCTGCATGTGCGGGTAATGAAGATAAACCAACATTTGTCCAAGACCACTTCCCTTTCAAAGAGTTCTTCTCCAACACCCCTCATGCAGTCTTTACTGGCCAATCATTTGAGAAAGACATGCGGGCAGCTAAGGGGTGCTTTTGTCATCTAAAGACTATGTTCCAAGAGCTTGAAGAGTGCAGGGCATTTGAGTTGCTCAAATCCACAGCTGATCGGGCAAATTACTTGATGACCAAGCAAGCAAAGATTGTGGCAATGACATGTACCCATGCAGCCCTTAAGAGAAAAGATTTTCTTCAACTTGGTTTCAAATATGACAATTTATTGATGGAAGAAAGTGCTCAGATTCTGGAGATTGAAACTTTCATCCCAATGTTGCTCCAAAGGCAGGAGGATGGTTATGCACGCCTGAAGCGCTGCATATTGATTGGTGATCATCACCAACTGCCTCCTGTCGTGAAAAATATGGCTTTTCAAAAGTATAGCCATATGGATCAAAGTTTGTTTACCAGATTTGTTCGACTGGGCATTCCTTACATTGAGCTTAATGCTCAGGGTAGAGCCAGGCCAAGTATAGCCCAACTTTATAATTGGAGGTACCGGGATTTGGGAGACCTTCCTTCTGTGAAAGAGGAAGCTATCTTCCATAGAGCAAATGCTGGATTTTCCTATGATTACCAACTAGTGGATGTACCTGACTTCCACGGTAGAGGTGAGTCTGCTCCCTCTCCTTGGTTTTATCAAAATGAAGGTGAAGCTGAATATGTTGTCAGTGTCTATATATACATGCGATTGCTTGGCTACCCTGCGAATAAAATTTCCATCTTGACTACTTACAATGGTCAGAAGCTTCTAATTCGTGATGTTATCAACAGACGATGCCTTCCATATGATTTTATTGGTCCGCCGAGTAAGGTAAGTTATTGATGATTTTACATTTCATTATGGTGTTCTATAGATATCACGACTTATCTGGCTTATGGTTAAAACTATAACTATGGTTCTGCTATCTTGTGGGAGATTGCCTTTATGCCTTTTTCTCTCAATACTATGTTCATATAGTGCTTGAATTGCTTATCAATACCTTCTACAGGTTACCACGGTTGACAAGTTTCAAGGGCAGCAAAATGATTTCATTTTGCTCTCACTTGTTCGTACTCGCTTTGTTGGTCACCTTCGTGATGTTAGGAGATTGGTGGTTGCCATGTCTCGTGCCCGCCTTGGCTTGTATGTGTTTTGTCGCCGTTCCCTGTTTGAACAGTGTTATGAACTCCAGCCTACATTCCAGCGGCTGCTTCAAAGACCAGATCATCTTGCTCTAAATTTGAACGAGGGCACATCAGTTACTGAACGCCATGTCGATGACATTGGGAATCCCTATCTTGTTAGCGGTGTGGAAGAGATGGCTAACATAGTTTTTGGGAGAATAAATCATTTACAAGAGGTGAGTCTTATTTTTCGTCTATATTTCAAATCTGCTTTTTTTGTATTTGGCTTTTAGTGTTTCCAATGCTATTTATATGACATGCAATGATAGCAATAGCTTTCCTTTTATGGCAACCACAAGAGGTGAGAGTTCTATGATTTGGTAATACCAAAATGTGCAACTTTCCACCCTTGCAATATCTTAAGAGTTTCACATTCGTCTTTAATCTCCAGGCCCGAGCCATGTATCAGTACATGGCTTATTCAGAACAATTTATGGGAGCATCAGAGGAGCAAAACACTGAGCATAATTCAATACCCTCGAACCAGGCGATGGAAGTTGATACATCGGTGGCTGAAAACGATGGAATTAATAACAATGGACAGGAAGCTAAAGAAGATGCAGATGATCTCACAAATGGTCAAGATAGGGTGCTACCTTCAGAGGACGATCCGAATACGAATACGGAAAACGACACCCAAGTCTATGCAAATGATGAAAATATGGCACCCTAGTTAGTTATCACTTCCCCTTTCGAAGGTAGCCAACATGCATCTATCTTAACCATCGAGCACCACAACGGAGCCTTTGACTCGAACTGTTTGAGCTGTACAAGCTACATGGTTTTTTGGAATTGTGGGTTAGACCGTTGTCAATCCTTGTATTCCATGTTTGAAAGCTTCAAGGGTGTAGCTGATAAGGCACTGTCGTTTATATTTGCATCAAGTGAGAGAGACCAGGTCAGTGACCGTGTATTGGTGCTTGTTCCCTCTTATTAAATGACTTGATTTCAGATTATGTGATGCATGGCTGTTTAATTTCAACTTGGAAAAGTGCCCGACTTGTCTACACAGTAGTAGAGAAACCTAAACCTAAATTTATGTTGGTTTATAAAATGATTTAAATATAAAAAATCAATATTAGGGGAAGTCAATTAAACCTTGGTATAACTTACATTTTATGTAAATATATTCTTTATAATATATTTTTCAGTTATTATTTTTCACCGATTTTTTATAGTAAGGTAATTATTTTACTTAAGTGATGGAAATAAAAAATCTTCACAACTGTTTTAGTGATGATTGTGGTTAAAATTTAAAGTTTTAATTTAGTGTTTGGAATTTAAAAGTTAAATTTAATTTTTTAATCATATTATCGTAAAATTTAAAATTAATTTTAATTATAAAACTTAAATTTTAGTTATAACTATTAAACTTTAAATTTTAAACATAAATTATCAAATCGCTAAACTCTTAACTGGCTTTAGTTTTTAGAAAAATTCTACAATGGGCTTGTTGAACACCACTAATTTTTAATACTACTAAATATTATTAAATTAATTAATAAAAATTAAAATTTTAAAAATTTAATATGTAATTAATAAAAGAATGATAAATTTAATATATAATTAATAATTACGTGTTGAATTTTTAAAATTTTTAATTTTTTAAAATTAATTTAATAATATTTAACCGTGTTGAACATTAATAATATTCAATAACATTTAACGTTGGTCGTAATCTTATCCTTAACATTTAACAACCTAAAACGCGTTTGTCCAACATCTTGTTAAACAATCAAACAGTTTTATTGTTAATTAATGTTTGTGAGAATAACCGTTACAACCTAAATAATTAAATTAAAAAAACGTATTAATATAATTAAATTCTAAATAAATAATCATCACTTAATTTATCACTTAATTAAAATCTGATTTATCGTGTTTGGGCGAGTGGAGTAGATGGAGGGTTCAAAGTGCAGAGATTGTGGGAGTACGTGTAAACTGAGGAAAAGACCGCGTTCATGACTCAGCGTTCCAACCTTTTGCCCTTTAGGATTTGTTTTAACAGTCTTTTACAAAGGAAAATCATTGGGAAAAATTTAATACTTAAAGAATATTAATTTTTAAGTATAATAATTATAATTTTAAGATAAATATTAAAATTTAAATTTATATAAAATAAAATAATATAAATATTTTTTATTCGACCAATTAAAAATTTAAAATATATTACTTTTATATCACACCTAAGTTCTTCTTTATTTTCTCTTTTACTTATAATTAATTATAATTTTTTATATATAATTTTGATTTGATATTCTAAAAAAAAAAAATTATATATTTAATGAGACAGTTGTTTATGAAAATTTCTAATAATTTACTATAATCAAATTCAAGACATAATTTCAACTCTAATTTTACGCTATAACCATATAATATTAATGATTAAAATAAATATATATTAAAATTATAATTTACACAATTTATATATCATTTTTTTATATAAATACTCTTTCTTTTTTATTTTTCTTTGCTGCCAAAGTATTTGGCTTTTCCTTTAGAGAAAGAAGTCGAAATTATTTAATATTAGTAATTAAAAAAGTAAAACTTTATTATTTAATAAATGTTCGAATTGCTATTATCTTATATATGTTCAAACTTTTGATATAAAAATATAATATTTTTATTGAATAAAAAAATATAATTTATAACCACGTCAATTGTTATGGTATGTATTTTTTTTTAATTTTTTTAGATTGATTTAGCTTGTACATTTAATTTTAACAAATATTTTTTTAATAAATATTTTTTATATATATCACTTAAATTTAAAATATACTTAAACGATATTAAATTATTTATTATTTAGATTAATTCACACCTATTTGATACAACTATTTTTATTTATGTATGTATTTTTTTTAACTCAATTATTAAATAATATTAACATTTAATAATATTCCCATTCTCCGACGATATGTTTCTATTTTTAAATGGAAATGCATTTAAAGAAAAACAATAATCTCTTTAAAAAATTAATATAATTATTTTGATTAAATTTGTGTGGGTGACCGACAAGCAAGGTAGAGGCGGTATCTACTGAAATCAGCGGGCAGGGAGAGTAAAATTTGATTTAATTTAAAAAATTAAAATTTTTAATTTAATTTAAAATAAAAAATGATTTGTTTCGATTAAAGTTAAAATTTTATAATTAATTTTAATTTTAAAATAAATTATAAAATAAATAATAAATAATTAAATAGATTAATATTTAAATTTAAGTCAATTTTTTTAATTTTTTTATTGTTATAAAACAAATATGAAAAAATATATACTACATGTAATATATATATATATCATATTTTATATTATTAATGAAAGTCATTGAAATTGATATAAAAATTTGAAAATTCAATTACACTAATTCGAATTAAAAATTTTAAATATATCACTTTAAATAATTTATTTTTAATTTAATTCGATCGAACGTATATTTTTACCGGCGAGAGTAATGATCCTAAAACATTTTTAAGGATTGATTTTTTTAAGTTAAGAAATAATAAAAATATATTTTAATTGTTTTTCCTTTTGATTCTTTAAAATTTTAAATTTTATTTAATTTTATTGATATTTTTAATTTCTTAAATTATATAATATATTTTTATTGTTTTTTAAATTTAAATATTTTAAATTTTTTTAATAAATAATATTAAATTACGTCGCTTATCCCAAAAAAAAAAAAAACGATGTACGTTCTAGTTCCATCGGCAAAGCTCCTTTTAGGGATTCCATTCCTTTTTTTGAAATATTTTGCCTTTCCAGTCATTGCCCTCATAAACTATAAGACTTAACCCCTAAGCTTTCCTGTCATCTTCCAATTTATAAATCAGCACCTATCACTTCCTCTCAAGCATCGCCAAGTACTAGACCTTCTCTTTATCACTTAATGAAGTCGGTGGTTTCTGAAATGGAAGGCAGCGACGGTGGATGTGGCGGCAGAGAAGTAGTGTGCAGGTGCGGAAACTTCAACCTTAGTGATCTACCACAAGATTGCATCGCCGCCGTCATTTCCTTCACTTCACCTCGAGATGCCTGTCGCTTGTCGCTTGTTTCAACTACCTTTAAATCGGCTTCTGAATCCGACGCCGTTTGGGAGAGCTTCTTGCCGTCGGGATACCTGACTTTCATTCCCTCGTCGCTATGTTGCTCTTCCAAGAAACAACTTTATCTTAGCCTTTGTGAAAATCCTATCCTCATCGATGGCGGCCGAAAGGTTAGACTTTATGTTAGTCTAATTTCCATTTTAGAGTGAAACCTGAACGCTTCGATTCCGATTCCGATCCTTTTATTTTCATTTACTTTTAATGCTTTACATCTAACTCATTTTTTTAAAAAAATATTACTCAGTTGCTTCTTTCATTCAAATACGGTTGTTTTTGATCTTGAATCGTTGATATGTTGACCTTTTTTTTTGTTGATGTTGATCTTGATTCAACAGAGTCTTCAATTGGAAAGATCGAGTGGCAAGAAACTTTATATGCTCTCTGCCAGGGACCTCTCCATTGTATGGGGTGACACTCCTACTTATTGGAGATGGATTTCAATACCCGAGTCCAGGTACTAATTTAGAATACATTAAGTGAATATGATAACAATTTACACCACGATTTCAATTTTCGCTATACAAATATGTTAAAACTCATTTGGCACAAATTATGAATAAATATTGAACTGATATATGCACTGAATGTGAGGTAGCTAGGTTAATTGTGTGTACCCTGGCCTTATAAATGATTATAATCTATGGTATTTAGAATCAAATTGAATGTGTGAAATAGGGATATAATTATTTTTTTATAATGTTCTTTTATGTGTTTGGAGATCATACTTTCTCTAGGTATGTATATATATTTATATAATTTGATGTGTGAAATGAATTATTCAAGGAAAAAGAAGAATCCGGCATATGCTCTGTTATTTTAGTTTTATCAAACTTTTTTTTTTCTATTTATTTTCATGCATGCAGAGACAGAACTATGTATGTATATGATATTTAAAAAGATGTATATTTTATATGGCTTTTCAAGAATTCAACAAGAAATTGAGCAATTTCCTGTCGGTCATTTACTTGGTGTTCAGTCGTGATGCCCCATCACTTTCTTTACTTACAATTTATAAAAATATGTTAGGTTTGAAGAGGTTGCAGAGCTTCTTAATGTATGTTGGTTTGAAATCCATGGGAAGATTGCAATCTCCGTTCTTTCACCCATGACTCACTACAAGGCTTACCTTGTATTCAAGCCAACCGCTGGAGCTCACGGGTTCGATTACCAACCTGCAGAGGTTAGTTTTGGCTTTGTTGGCACTGAAGGTTGCAAGAGAACCGTCTGCTTGGATGCAGATAGAGGCTTCCACCAACGTTACCAACAGGCTAGGTTCTTAAGCCGCCGTTTCATTGCAACCCATTTCTTAGGGTTGCAAATTCCGGAAGCTACAACTGCAGCAAGTGATGATGTTCAATACCCAAGTGCTAGAGGAGATGGGTGGTTGGAGATTGAATTGGGCGAGTTCTTCAATGACGGATGCACTGATGGTGAACTGGAAATGAGTGTTTCGGAGGTAAAAGGTGGTAATTGGAAGGGTGGTCTCATTGTCCATGGGATTGAACTCAGGCCTAATCTCTGCAACTGATTTTGATCGGCCCCGGGTACGTTCAATTATTGTTAAAACATCGAGCATGGCATGTTCGTGTCGGATTTGAATACTATTTGATGAATAAGGAGTTAAGTAGTATCTCGAGTTGGCATGCTAAGGATGTCTAAGGAGAAAAAAAGATGAGTCTCAGCCATGTTTGTGCACCTGAACATCTCTCAGTTGTATGCTTGTGTCCAAGACCTAATCTTCTAGCATGATGATATTTGTTACGCGTTGTAGTGACAAAGTAGCTTACCTTTTTTTCCTGGAAATTTAATGTTGAATTCGTCATGTTTGTGCACCTGAATATGTTATTATCCTTATTTTTTTAGATATTACATAATTTCTTTATGTTTATGTTAATTTTTATTAAGTGATTAATTATCTAATGTAAATTTATTAATTATTTTTTTATTTCATATTAATTTATTATATAAAATAGTGTTATATATATTTAAATAATATTATAATATTTAATTATTATTATATTTTTATTAATATTATATGTTTCGGGTTACGAGATAAGATAGTATGTTGTTTGAGCATATTAATGTGTTAAAAGTTGATGTTATAGAATGATATACGCTCATTATGCATATCCTTATATCTCTTATAAGGTATTAATATGTTATTCCGGCATTAAAATTTGTAATACTAGTATATCTTCGGCTGGTACTGTATTTATTCTAAAATATTTTTTTTAACGATATATTGATAATCTACACAATCATCTAGAGTATTCTAGATGAATTGTTACTTATTTTATTGATAATTTTTTAATTTATTATTAAAAAATCACAAGCTCTTAATTTAATCAAAATATCATAAAAATCAAATAAAATGTACACAAACTCAACCAAAAAAAACTCTTATCAAGTTTTTTAAGTTTTTTCTTTCAATGTGAAGAAATATATAATCATATTATATATGATTATATAATTTTGTTTAAATTAAAATTAATTAATATTATAATATTATAAAATATTTATAGTTAAATTTGAATAATTTAACTCAAAAGAATTAAATAAAATCTAAATTACAAAATAAGACTTATCAAATTGACTTACTTAAAAAAAATATTATTCAACACAAAAAAAATTAAAATAAAATTTAAGTTTTAGAGTATAACTCAATTAACTTAAAATTTTTTAATCAACTCAATCAAGATACTTACCCGTTAGCCGCTTAATGGTGGAGTGTCTAAATTGAAAATCTAGTGAAATTAGACGAGTAACCCAATAATTTACCTATAATTTAAGAGAGCATTCTTTTAAAAGTTTATGAACAATAAATATAATCACAATTTTGACAAAAAGTTTTCGGTGGGGTTGGTTAACCAATCTGAACGATTATATAGTTTGGACTTTGGCGCCCTTTAAGTAAAAAATCAACGGCCGAAAATATTACACGTGTTAACACTCTTTATTCCCTTCCAACGTCTCTCACTTCTCTCTTTCCCCTTTTCATTGCTCATTAAATGAAGAAAAAAAAGAAAAAGGAAAAGAAAAGAAACCAAAACCCTTTAAATTAGTTTCTTGGAAGTAAAATCCCAATTCTTGTACCATTGCCAACTCCAAATTCCTACAAGATTCTTCTTTTTCTCTGAAACTCTTCATTTTCTGTTTGCACGAAGATGGCGGAGTTGCCGGAGGCTACTTGTCCAGACTCTAATGTCGTTTCCCGCGATATATCGATTGATGATTCCGGCGATGATTCCAATTCCACTTATTCTTCAGGTTTTCTTTTATGTTTGTTGGTTTTATTTAAGGATTTGATTGAAAATGTGTACGGACAAAATATATGTTTTGAAGTGGGTGTGACTTTGTGAGATATTGTTTGTGATTTGTTTGGGTTGTTCAACTGATGTTCCTGGGAAATGCCCGGTTGGTAGTGGCTGAAAGCCTCTCGGTGCATCCAGGGTTCGAACTCTGTGAGATGCATCCAGAAACGGAGTCAAATAGATGGTGGGAGGGGCAATTGCCCCTAACTTTAAATGATTTGATAAACTTTACAATTAAGTCCTTACCCCTCATAGTTAAATTCTGATTCTGTCTCTGATGCATCTTCTCCCCCAGGATTTAGGAGTTCATCCCCTTCCCCTTCCCTGAATTGTTAAAAAATACTGATGTTCCTGATGTTGAAATTGTAGGTGGAGGTGAAAAGGATTCTGAAGCTTCAGGTTCGATTTTGATCTTTTTTATATTTATTTAAAAGTAGTTTATATTACAAACATAATTGACCAATTTAGTCTCCTTTGCTAGAACGAAACTGGTGAACTAACATTACCTAGAAAAGATCCAACAGAAACATTCTTAAATTCAAAACGATCTCATTTTGGAGGAAAAATAAATGCATGCTTTGGGGAATTTAAACTTAGGCATTTGGGATGATAGTTTAAAGCTCATCAGCCAAACTGAGAAGATGTTATTCTATTGACAAAAATAATATTTAAGTTAAATTGTGTATATATTTTATTATAAAATAACATTTTAAATTTAAAAATGGATTTATAAGCATATTTTACAATATTTCTTGGAATAACTTTTAAAATATTTTTCACATTATTTAAAAATTAGATTTATTGGGTAAAATAAATATTTTATTATCTTTATTTTGCTTCACTATAAACCAGAAAATGATTTTTAATTTTTTCTAATTTTAGTTATTAATATATTTTATTTAAAAAATTATTCTTCTCTCTAAACGAATTCAAGGTATGATTATGAAATGAACAATATTGTTGAGAACGACCTGCAAAACCAATATATTAAAACCAATATATACAAGCTTTTAAGTTATGACATATATTAAACAATTCATATTATTATTTATTTTAAAACTTATCTTACATTTATATAAAATTTCAAGGTATATAATGAAAATGTTAAATGTTTATAAATTGGATTAATTATTAGATAATTATGTAATTTAAATTTAATAGTAAAATGTATAAATATCAACCTAACTTTTAACTGTTTATTAGGTTTCTAATACAATAAATATTTTTTAATTTAGATTCATGCGTCTTGAATTAATCATTTGATCATATTAAATTTAATTTTAATAATAAATGTGAAATATAGTATAAAATATAAAAGGCATAAAGATAGTTTTCACCCTTAACGTTTATAATTTTTGTCATTTTAGCCCCTATTCTTTTTTTGGGATAAATTTAGCCCTTAACCTATGTCTTTTTAACAAATAACTCATTTTTTAACTACCATTATAATTGAACCGTTAAAAGTTTAATAATGGTAACATATCATATATGTAATAATATATTTTAAATGACATATAATTTAACTTATTAAATATATACATATATATAGAATATAATTTTATTCCAGTATAAAATATAAAAAATTAAAATTTAAATAAAATATTAAAAATTATTTTTTCATTTATTAAAAATAATTAAATCTAAAACAAAAGGCTACTAAGCATTCTTAACTTTAACTATAGTAAAATCAAAATTTTATCTAAAACGGTATGAACATAATCTGAAAAGAAAGTGTTTTGTATAGTTTGTTACTGGTGAATCAAAGATAAAATTTTTTGATAATAATCAATTGAATTTTTATTATTTTAGTTTTGAATTTAGGTATTTCAGTTTTAATCTCAATCGGATTTTTAGGGTTTTTTAAAGATATTTTAGTTTAGTTAGGGTTGAGAATATTTAGTAAATTTTTGTTTTGTATTTAATTAATTTTTAATATTTTATTTAAATTTTAATTTTTTTTATATTTTATACTGGAATAAAATTATATTTTATATATATGTATATATTTAATAAGTTAAATTATATGTCATTTAAAATATATTATTACGTATATGATATGTTACCATTATTAAACTTTTAACGGTTCAGTTATAATGGTAGTTAAAAAAAGAGTTATTTGTTAAAAAGACATAGGTTAAGGGCTAAATTTATCCCAAAAAAAGAATAGGGGCTAAAATGACAAAAATTATAAACGTTAAGGGTGAAAATTATCTTTATGCCAATATAAAATAATATTTAGGATTTTCAGCTCCATAAGTACTAAATTGAAATTCAAAATTATATTTTATATTATTTTATAATAAAATAAAAAATATTATTTAATATGTTATTCTATTATAAAAAATGTACAAAGTTTAACACAAATACCATTTTTACCAATAAATTGACATCTTAGCTTTGCTTGATGGTTAGGCTTTACATTTATCACAAATACTCATGTTCAAATCTCCCAAATGCATGCATTTTTTCCTCCAAAACGGCATTGTTTTGGGCATCAATGTAGACACATCACAACATTTAGGATTTAAAGCAAGTCTAACTTATACTTCAGTGTTATAATAGAATCGAATTTAAGTTTAGTGGTATAATTGATACAGGCCTAAAGATTTGACGGTATTGGTCTAATTTAATTTTTTTAAGTTTGTGTCCAGAATTGCATTCCAGAATTTTCTCCCTTTCTCTTTTTATGATTAGTCAACTATCATATTAATCTTGTAAATGCCTTAGGTTGTGATTTTTTTAATGAATGTAATCATGTATATTATCATTATTGCTCAAAAATGGCTCTACCAGGCCTTACTGACAGGACTTTGGCTGGACAAAACATGCCTGAAGCTTCTACTTCTGCTATAGATTCAGGATCAAATCAGCTATCAAGATCTCGGAGACTGAGAGACACCAAGCTAGCAAAATATGCGACAAAATTTTTGGATGATAATGTTCCGTTTAGTAAGAAGGTATGAGATATGAAGTACGGTTACTTCAGTCAAATATCATACTCGTATCTTGTAAATTTCGGAAATTACCATTTCTCATCCCCACCTCCATCCCATATCCGTATCAATTCAACCTAGCTTAAGTGGAGTTAGAGCTGCTGCAGCTGCATAGATCAGTCTTTTAAATTAAACTAGTTTGAATTCCAGGATGTGATTCTATCACATTTGAGAAGCACATTTTGAATTCATGAAGTGACTTGATTTATCAGAACCAAGGTGTTTGCATTGAAAATGGAAGAGTTGTTTTTGCAAACTTTGCACTGGGCTAGATTATGTCATTTTAGATAAAAGAAACTTAGATCGTATCAGTTCTGTTCATAGGGCTAGAATTTTGTGTTTGAACCCAGCTCAAAGTTGGACAAGTTTAGGAGGTTGGGATTTTCTTGATTGACATGGGTTGGGTCCGTGTCGGGTCTGCTACTTCAGCTTATACATGAGAAATAGATTCCTGCTGATGCAGAATTGAATAAGAATATAACGCTTCATTACAATCAAGATGAGTGAATCTCTGTCCTAATTGAGTTCCAATCTCTTGTATTTCATTATTTCTTTTATATTTGATGTAAAACCTCATTTGTTTGCCCTTTTTTTCTCATTATAGTCTTGGCTTACTGTACTGTCTATTTCGATCAGAATTTCTCTTCTGAGTTTCTCCGTGCATTTATTATATTTTATTTGTAATTTGCATTTTCCTACTTTTCCATTTTTTCTCAGGTATTGAAAATTTAAACTATATTTTTAAAAATTTTATGCAGATCAAGTGGTTGAGTCAACTTGCTAATGTGAAACATGATGGGACTGTACAATGTGATATTCCTACTGATATGAAGCCACACGCACCTGATTATGTTGTTTATGGTGAAGCTCTAGAGATAGAGGATATGGACGCAGCAGATATACCTCCACTGCAAATTGCAATGCTTATTGTGGGAACACGAGGAGATGTACAACCATTTGTTGCTATTGGAAAACGTTTACAGGTTTGATTTTTTTTTTCACATCTTAGCAAACCTTGTAACAGCCTTTTAGAAGTATCCATAGAGTCTGCAGGTTTGATATCTTTATCTAACAGCCTGCACTTGGACTGTCTTCTTGAGTTTTGATAGTAAATTTTGGTTGCAAGGCACAATGTTGGTATGTTTTCATTGATGTATATTTTCGGTGTGAGGATTATTCATTTTTGTCCTTGTGGTATATTTGATCAGTTTTGGTACGACAAATAATGCTATCATAGTGCCATCCATACTACATAATGCATTATATTTGTAATATCTATGTGTGTGTGTGTACATAATTGTGCGGTGAGCTAAAAGACAGACTTCAGTGTAGATGTGGAGTTATAGTGCTTTGATGTTTGTAAGGAGAACATTTTAGATAGGTAAATTTGCTAAGGTTGAGGAGGAGCATTGATAGAATTAAGAAGATTGGTTAGTGCTTAGTGGAATTCTAAGCAAGAAGATGAGATTTGGTTAGTGAGCACTGTAAGAAGGAATGGATGTTATTGGGATCGGAATGCTATAGGGACAACAACAATGCTTATATTAGGCAACTGCATAAAATTTCTAACCAAGACAGCATTTGGGCTGAGGGAGTGAGGATTGGAGGATGGAAAAAAAGTAATCAAACATAATGACTTCTATTTCATAATCCCCCCCCCCCTAGACATGACATCCTTTTAACACAACTCTGAATTGCTAACATTGTCGCTGTACAAAAAATGTAATCGAACTTATTCTTCCATGAATTTACTAAGGTTCCAAGGAAGTGAAAATGGTAAACAGAGAAAATGTAACAGTTAAGTTTATTCACTTTATTGGATAAACTTTAATTTGTACGTTGCAAAGAGATCGTTTCTGTAGGATTTTAATTATTATATGATGATTATGGTTGTTGTGCTTCTGTTTAGTTTATCTCTCTTTTGACAAGATTTCCTTTCAAGAAAAGCCTCAATTTTTTTGAGCTGATGGAGTTCCGATTTTGCTTGCAGGCAGATGGCCATAGGGTTAGATTGGCAACACATGCAAATTTTAAAGATTTCGTTTTGAATGCTGGGTTAGAGTTCTATCCTTTAGGGGGAGATCCAAAAGTTCTTGCTGGCTGTGAGTGTCTAGATTTTATCTTGATAATAATATTTCTAAACTAAATCCATACTTATTATTGAGGGTAAGATCCTTTATCATAACTTCATATAGTTGCTCTTGAAATATACATGGGCGGAGGGGTCTGTTTTGGAGTAGATTCATTGTTTCCTTGATTGTTTTATTTGTGAGAGAAAATATCTGCAAAATGCCTCTTTAATGGTTCTCTTATCATGTATTTTCGTGTTTCAACTGAGGCTACATCAAGCCTCTTTTCTATTTTCCTTTTCTTCCATTTTTATCCAAATTTCAAGATTTTGTATAAAAGTGTTGTGTACCAAGCATTTGGTGATATTACCTATGAATTTACTGAAGAGAGGAGAGATTTCATGTTGAGGATTTGGATTTGTCTTCTAAGTTGGGTATTAACATAGTATAAAAAGATATGCATAGACCACCGGTTTCAATTTTTTTCTTTCATTAGGAAAGTTCATGTTGTCCTAGAATGATCCTCTATAACGATACTAATCATCTACTTGTTAACATTTTTTTACTCTTGAAGGCTCCAAATGTCACTATGAATGATTGAAAATGGAGTTAGGGTTTATATTTAATGCTCGGGTGGATAGGGCGAGTATGTTTTGCAAGTTGGCACTTTTCACAAGCAACACTTTGTAAGATATTGGAAATTGGGATGATGAGGCAAAAATGCCCCAATATTGTTGGATTTGAAAAAAAAAAAGAATTAAATGAAGAACTAGAAACACACTCTGAAATACAACTTGTGTGAACTTGTCTTGTTGTGGAGGAGTTATTTTGAGGATATAGAGACCATCAATCCACAGATTGACACTAGCGCTTGAAATTCACAAAGATTGTAATGAAATTTAATGACAATTTAATTCTCTGACTAACATAAACGAGACTGCAAGCTAATTTAGGGACATAAAGTACAAATGAGAGAGTGAGGTCCTTTGTTAATTTCTATGCTGTTCTGACAATTGAGTGTCTAGGTTGTGGACTGAAACTTTGAAAAACACTAATATCAGTGTCATATGATCTAAGGCTCCAAAATCCACAGTCCAAGATATGTTTGCAGCAATAGTGGCAAAGGATAAAATATGTGTCATCAAACTACTATGTTGATCATTTGAGGTTGACATCTACCCAAGAAGCTTTTGTAGTGCTTCAATATACTCCTTAGTGAAGTGATTGTTTTCACTGTTGGTGTGGAAACACCAGCCACATTAGCATGTCTGTCCTGTGTTTGGAGGCCTTGATTTGACTTCAATTCTGTCGGTTTTCCATGTAATTTCCAGCAATTTTCTTGCAAGTGGCATGCTTTTTTATGGTTATCACACAACGGTGGCCTCCCCTTTCTCTGCTTAGAAGGATGAAATGAGTGATGAGTGTACAAGGATGATCCTTCAGCAACTGTTGTGCCACTAGTTTCTGTCAACAGTAGCTTTCTGTGGCTTTCATCTCTCATGACCTCTTCTAATACTTCTCGAATGGATGGCAGCGGCTTGCTGCTCAAGATTCCGCCCCTCCCTGTACGTACATTAGTACCGACTGGAACCATTGCCAGTAGTTGTGCCCAGTGAGTTTATTACACCTTATAGGAATAGGTGAAGAATCAAGTGGGCTATTCTGTGATGAATGTTGGTCTGATTCGGAACTAATTTTTGAGGAAGATGTTGATGGGTACGTCATAGTATTCTAGCGTTGGAAAACTAGCCTGTTATCATGTGATTGGAAGAGAGGAGAGAGTTTTATATCTCTGTGTTTTTCCTCTTAGTCAAATAAAAGAATAAATCAGACATTAAAATAGGCTGAGTTAGAACAGTCAAGTCCTACCAGGTGTTTACCTTCTTATATGAACAGATATCTATCTTAACTTCTCTGCCTGTATAAATCTAAAAATAGTGAAATACTAAATGCAAAGTATATTACATCCAACACGAACTACTTCTTTCATTCTTCTAGTAATTTCTAAAGATTACTTGCAACCACTGAAAAGGGGCTGCCAAAGACATTGTCTTCTGTCCAATTTCATACATATCAATTAGGTTGTCTCTGTTATCTTCTAAATTTATTGTACTGATCACTGAGTTTTCTACAGATATGGTAAAAAATAAAGGATTCTTGCCATCGCTTCCGTCAGAAATTCCTGTTCAGAGGCAACAAATGAAGGAAATAATATTCTCTCTTCTTGATGCATGTCAAGCCAATGATCCTGACAGTAATGTCAAATTTGATGTAGACGCTATAATTGCCAATCCCCCAGCATATGGTTAGGTCTTATTACCTTATTTCACTTTAAGCCGTATGTTTTTGTTCGATGATAATTGAGCATTTTGATTGGAAAGTGTTTTATGTTTATGTATTTCATCATCTTGCATGGTTTGCAATATTTAACCTGAAGAAACATTAGCTGTCCATTTGTTTGCTCTACATATTCAATGTTCTTTATTCAAATGTTTTTCTGATGCATGAAACTTGTTGACTTCTACCCTCTTACTCTCTCATGCAACTAATGGAAAGTAGATTTTTCAGGATATACACATGTTGCAGAGGCGCTACAAGTACCACTTCATATATTCTTCACTATGCCATGGACGTAAGTCTTGATTGGTTGCAATTATTTTTGATGTTAGAAGTTTTTCTAAATAAATATGTTTTGGATTGTTTGTGCACCATCAATTCTGGCATTACTCATCTTTTATGAAGGTATCTGCTTTGGTGTTGTCCTTTTTATGACAATTCAATCATTTCCCAGACTGATGTATATTCTTGTATGTGTGGGTTTAGATATTGAGAATAATTACTTAGTCAATGACATTTGTCACCTTTCTGTCAGGCCTACTAGTGAATTTCCCCATCCTTTATCTCGTGTTAAACAACAAGTTGGTTACAGAGTGAGTCTGGTTTTTACTTCAGTCTCGAATTTTATTTATATTTAGATCTATTCATATATTGGTAATCTCAACTGCAGCTTTCATACCATATTGTTGATGCCCTAATATGGCTTGGAATAAGGGACATGATAAATGAGCTCAGGAAGAAAAAGTTGAAGCTGAGGCCTGTCACATATTTGAGAGGATCCTACAGCTCTCCTCCAGATGTGCCTTATGGGTATATATGGAGCCCCCACCTTGTTCCCAAACCAAAAGGTCATTTTATTTATGTATACCTTAGGATGATAAATTTGCTTGCCTTGATCTTATAGTGCAACTGGTAACACTTCATTCATTTTGGCAATTACTTGCTGGGTTGATGATTGAGACTTGAGAGAGACGGTGCAAGATGAGCAGTTTTAAGTCCTTTTGCTTTTGTTTGTTTTTTCTTCTATTTTTCCATGAGCTTTTGATTTTTTTTAACTTTTTTTCTTGGGAAACTATTCTAACCATATAGAAACTCTTATGACAGTTTTGTATATTGGAGTTGTTTTATGGAGTTGCATGTCTCAACATACTCTTGCAATTTGTAGTATTCCTGTCTGGTTTACTTCAATAAGCTTCCTTCTACTGTTTGATTAATAATTCCTCTCTAAACCTTAATGAAAAGTGTCAAATTAAGTTAAATACTGATTGGACTTTTGTTTGAGTGCAGTATAGTAAAATGCTACAATCTGATTAGCGCTCATCACTTATCGGGATGTTGACCGCCCTGATATATCTGCTTCTCTCTGTGTCCCCTAAAATGACTAATTGCCAGTGTTAGGAAACCCTGATATATCAGTTGTTTTCTTTTACTATTAAAAGTCTTGATATCCTTGTCCCGTTCAAAAAAAATTCTTTTCATTTCTACATTTTCACGACAGCACATGTCCAAAGAATAAAATGTCATGCACGTCAGTCTTGGTGTTGCGATTTGAAGGATGCTTATTTGATGTGGTATAGTTTTCTCGTGCAGACTGGGGACCAAAGATTGACGTAGTTGGCTTTTGTTTCCTGGACCTTGCATCCAGTTATGATCCGCCTGAGTCACTTGTTAAATGGCTCAACGATGGTGATAAGCCTATCTATATTGGTTTCGGTAGTCTCGTGAGTTTTTTTACATGTCTTTCCCTCTTTCGATGTTTAGTAAAATGAGAGTATGAAAGTTTGTTCTTTTTAAACAATTTGATATGCTATTCATTTTATTGTATCCGAGGTTGTGTTTTAGGAACTTGAATTTACTAATAGTTTTGTATATATGCTTTTCTCTAGATCATTTCCTCATAATTTAATTGATTTATTTTAATTTTGGGATCATTTATATGCTATTTAATTTACTTGTTACACTAATTTAGTGCCTTTAACCCTCTTTATCTTATTTTACTATAAAATATTATTTTGGCTTTATTAAACCATGTATTCTATTTCTTTATCATGTTCAGTTGATCTAGGCTTAATGGTTCTAACTGCTTTTGCCTTCTAACAGCCTGTTCAGAAACCAGAAAGGATGACCCAGATAATAGTGCAAGCTCTGGAGAAAACTAGACAAAGAGGCATTATAAACAAAGGCTGGGGTGGTCTCGGCAATTGTAATTTCACTTGTTCTTTTCTCGAATATCATTCGTTAGATGTTCATTTTTATTTCAGTGCATGGCAGTAGATAATGCTTAGCTATCTTTTCTCCAGTGGCAGAACCGCCAGACTTTGTGTACTTACTGGACAACTGCCCCCATGACTGGCTATTTGTACAATGTTCGGCTGTGGTAAGTCATAACATAAAACTTTGAGCTCCCAGGCATTTGAAACGATTTCATCATATTTTATACATGATTCCATTCTCGTGCAAGATCCTTGATATCATGAACAATGAACTATGTTTTATACATAGGGATAGTTTGCATCATTGTAATGCCTTTTAATTTAAGATTGGCCAAGTAGTTGTGACTGCAGGAGGATTTAGGTCCAAGGTTCGCACCTTGCTCCATGTTCTACCTCCCGATGTACCAATCAATGAACTAATGAAGTGTTGTTCCTTTTCTTAAAAACCATGGTTGTTTTAGGACCAACAGGAAACTAACTAACGAATGACTGAAATGGATTTCAAGTTTTGGCTTCCTTTCTTATGTCTCGGCTATTAATTTGTTTCTAGATAAGTATTTGAAATACCTTATGGTTGTCTCATAACGTTTTGATTGTTTCCTTGCATGTTTTCACTAGGTTCATCATGGTGGAGCTGGAACTACTGCTGCCGGTCTTAAAGCTGCGGTAACCTAGCATCTCCAAAGGTGTTCTGTCTCCTTATATCTTGCACTTTTTAAACTCATTTTTAGTCTTGAATACAGTGTCCAACAACTATTGTCCCTTTCTTTGGGGACCAACCTTTCTGGGGAGAGCAAGTGCATGCCAGAGGAGTAGGTCCTGCACCCATCCCGGTCGAGGAGTTCTCACTTGACAAGCTAGTTGATGCAATAAACTTTATGCTGGAGCCTGAGGTACGATGGATTTCCTCTACTATTAACCGAGCCATTATCATATCATGAAATTACTATTTCACTAGTTGATTTTGATTAAGGAATTAGTTTACGTTTTAGTCATGGGCAACTGCAAAAGAATAGCGGTTTCTGTCTTGAAGGGTGTCTAGGGATGAGCTAATGGATAAGTTGGTTGGTTCGGTCGGTTCAATGATGAATTTCAAAAATCAATAACCAAATGAAAAAAATAATGCCCAAAGTAATTTAACCAAGGAAACCAAGTAACCAAAACTGACTTCACTAAATGGTTCAGTTTTGTCAGTTAAGTTAGTTTTATCCAACTTATGCTCTCTCCTAATTATTTCTCAATATTCATGTTTGGAGATGCACTAGACACAAGTAGTTTAAAGAAATGAAGAGTCTTGAGGATTGAATTATGCAGTTCTTTTGAGCTTTGCGTTCGATTTTTTTCTCTCGAATGTTTCACGGTAGATGTTTAAAAGGAAATGGTTTAATGCAGGTGAAAAAGCGTGCTGTTGATTTAGCTAAAGCCATGGAAGGTGAAGATGGAGTTGCAGGTGCTGTAAATGCCTTCTATAAACATTTCCCTGTCAAAAAACCAGACAAATCTAAACACGAATCCGATCCGAATCATCATCATCCAAAATTGCTTTCAATAAGACGTTGTTTTGGCCATGCATAGTTTTTCAAGCTTCATGTTTTAATTAATTTATACAAGATTTTGTTGGATTTTTAATTCTGATGTAACTCAGCTTGTGTTGTATCCTGAAGCTACTGAGACTTACTAAGGTGGTATTGGCAAATTGAAGAGAAAAAAAAAACAGTTAATCCCTTCATCATCATTCGATTTCCGACTAATGGATCGATTATAATTCAGATCGAGTACTACAAAAACTCATTATGGGTGCAATATTTTCAACCCAATTGCTCCATTCACATTCTCGAAATTCGAACCTCTGATATTACTTGAGAGATTTAATATCTCATCTCATTAGATCAACATAATACACTTGGAATAAATTAAACATGGTCGTACCATATCAAACACTCATCCAAATCTGGATTAGAATTACCAAGTAAGAGTTGCTAGAGCTAGCAATTTACAATACCGGTATGGTCAGGAATTTACCTCCTTTTATCAAAGCTAGGAGTCTGGATTAGGGTAAACAAATAAAAACTGAACTAGAAAAAGAAGACATCCCCCATTCACTTAGTACTTAGTAAATATGGAATTTACCATAAAGCAACAAAGCCACAAATTTGATGACATCCCCCATTCACTTAGTACTTAGTAGCCCTTGTTTCCTCGGATCCTGGCTCTCATGTCAACCTGGAATGAAACAAAAAAACAGATTATAACATGTTAGTAGTATATTGTGTTTGTGTCCGTGTTAATGAACATGCAGTTTTAACAACAGAAGCTCCAATTTCATGTGAAAATGATTTCTCTTTTTGCTCTAGACAATACAAGTGTAAGCCTCCATTAATCTACTTTGAAATGATTGCAGCACACAGATGTTACAACAAGGATGGATTTACACTAGACCTGAGAATTAGTGTATTCTTGTTGCTAATTTGTGATCATTGATTTTCTTGTGCTTTAACCATCTGCAAGAGGTATTTTCAGATGTAGCATTTCTTTTTATCATTTTACTGTTACTAATAAAATATATTATGAGGATTGGTCCTCCTTTACAAAAGAACAATCTTAAAGGGATAGACCCCTCCGTGTATAAATTCGGAAGGACTACTGTGGGCATAGATAGTGTCTTTATAAAACAGGCAGAGCTTGGACAGGATTTTCTAACATATTTCAGGCAGGGCACGAGCACAATACTATTCTTGTTAATATAATGCCTAGGCCAGACTTGACCCATGAATATATGACAGTAACTATGCAAAACAGCAACTTGCAGTTCCACAAAGTATCAACCAAATAGGTTGCAACCAAAGGGGAATAACATGACTTTACCGGCCTTCTCTCAACAATGTGTTTCCCTTCCTTTGTTCAAAAGAGATTCGGATTAAAATGGTGTTTGAAAATTTTATTCGTACCCAGCAAAAATATTTACAAAAAGAAAAGCATTTTACCCCTACAATACATACTTCCTTTGAGCCAAAATGAAATTGAAACCTGAAATTATAGCTACGCTACGGTAGAGTTATTACTAGTTATTCCTTGCATCAGGTCAGAAAGAGGTTTTAACTGCAATTCAATGTCTTATTCTACATCTTGAGCATCGGTTCATTTGGCTTGTAACTTATCATGTGCATCAGAAGATATGATACAACACAAAATATTAACACAAAGCAGCTTAAATACAAGAATATGTCAAAATCTATACAAAACGAATTGATTAACATGCCAAAATTTAAAGATATATAACACCTTGAACATGATTATGACAAGAACAAAAACATAAGACACATCATACGGATGCAAATATTACTAGGTCTAGTCCTTACCCTCACTGTATGCAACTGCAAACTACATATACCAGAAGCAAGCATGTTCCCATTCATTCCATCAAAAATAAATAAATAAGGGATAGCCCTCCCTAAATCAATTAGAATTACCAAGTCTAAAACAGGGTAGCAAATGAAATACCTGTATGTACTCTCAAGTTATTTGTGTTCGAAACTCAAAGTTGGCTTGGACTTTATCAAGCCAAGCTCAAGTTACTCAAAGATATTGAGTGAACAGAGTTCAAGTATCTTAAAACCTAAGTAAAGTAACTTGCTAGCCTAATTAAGTGTAACTTTTACATTTAATATATATGGGTTAGGATCAACTTACACCGTGTAAAACATTTAGTTTTACAATAATTTTGGACCATTCGATGATGGTAATAAATGGCTATGATTATTTCACTCATCCATCCATTTTACTCATCCAACGGGCATGGATTAGCATAAACCTTTTAAGTTATACATAGTGTAACTCGATTGCATCCCTATATAAATATATTATTCTTAATTAATAATGAAAAAAGTCAATTTGAGTTCATTTCAGATAATTAAGTTTGAAGACGAAAATGAGGATAGTTACCAGCAGCAGGCAATTCATTCCCATTAATCCATCCCCAAAAGAATGCAAAAGAAAAGATGTAGTCTTTCTAAACCAATTAGAATTAAAACTTCTATCATTTTCTACTCTTCCACTAAAACCCTAAAACCATAATAATAAAAGATTAAAAAAAAATCTTCAGCAATATAACGGGCATGACAAAGAAAGAAGCAGAATCATCATGCCTGTCCTCTTTTGCAATTGAAATAAGTTTCTCTAAGCCCCACACATTCGCTTGGTATACAAGGGCTTTTTTCTCCAGCACGTTCCCTGAATGAACGCTTCTCGACCTAATTAATCCCAAAATTCGCAAATTCAGTGATATTCTATGATTTGATGTTAGGGCCTTATAAATCTGGAAATCAAAGAAGAAAGAAACAAGGATAGTAGATTAGAAAGGGAGGGGGGGAGGAATACCTTGACACAATCTGATTCACTTAGACACTTTACCAGTTCCATGGCCAAACCTTTGCAAGATTTTGACATTTTTCAATTTCTCGGCAGTGAAAATAAAACCTTTTTTGTGTCTTCAAATCAACCCAAGATGAAGAAGGCGATCAAGTTTATCTGATTGATTACTGGGTTTTTACTTTCTGTTTTTTAATAGGATTAATATTTCCTCAACCCTGTACGGTTCTATCAGGGGTGATAATAGCCGAGATTTATTTAGGAAAAAGAGTTTTTAATTTATGATAAATTTTATAAGGTAACTTAATTAGTAATAAGATTATATTTAATCATTTAATTAAAATTTTAATTTGATTATTTATTTGTTAAAGTTTGTTCAAGTACAAACGAACATTTAAAAAATTCAGTATTCTGACGATTTTAATCTTTAAAGTTTATATATTTTATATTTTTTAAATTTAATAAATTTAATTTTTTATATTTAAAAAATATATAAATGAATTTTCAGTTAGTTTTTTTCTCTCAAATCGTTTATTTTTTTTATTGTTTTTACTTGGATATTAGTGATAACACGAGTTATACCTGATATTTTTAAATATATTTAATAATAAAAAATTAATAATTTAAAAGTTTAATTATTAATTTATAAATAGATTTAATGAATTTAAATAGATTTTAAATAGATTTAATGAATTTAATTTTTAATGTAGATACTAATTATACATCTAACACAAGTAATAATTATAAATAACTTTATGTTTATAAATTTTAGTATTAGATTAATTAGTGATTAAAATAAAATATTCTAGTGTTAATAATGACGTACAAGTGATTTGAAAAAAAAATTTAATTTATATATTTTTAAATATAATTTATTTTGAATTAAAATTAAATTAATAGAATGCATAAGTTTTAGGATTAAAACTACCCCACTAAAATTTTTGGATGTATGTAGGGATAAGTATTCGATCGAGTCGAGTCAAAAAATTTCGAGATATTTGAGTTGATGAGTCATATTTTACAACTCAAACTTTATTTGAAATTTTTTCGGTTCGAGTCGAGTTTAAAAAATTCGAGTCAAGTCGAGTCAAATCGAGTCGAGTTTTCAAGTTCTTATAAATATTTAATTATAATTATTTATCATGTTATAGTATAATTTGATTCGAATTTAAACGATTTTCTCTAATCATATGAGATATGTATATATATATATATATTTTCATATTGTAGTAATATTTCTTTATATTTTTATATATCAATGTATATATATCATAAAAAATTGAGAGATTCGTCTCAAACTTAAAAATTAATCTTTAAATTAAAATTTTCGAGTTATTCAAGTTATTCGAATTTTCATTTCACAACTCAAACTTTATTTGAAATTTTTTCAAGTCGGGTCTATGAAATTTCAAATGAGTCAAAATGAATCGAGTATTTTCACTTCGAGTTAAGTCAAATTATTCGATTTTTTCGAGTCGAGTTTTGCTCACCCAAAATGTATGTTGGAATTTTAACATAGGAATAACTAGATTGTAACTAAAACTTGAATTGAATGACTCAATCGTAACTAAGCAAAAGCCGCCATGTCTGCAACAACGATGAGCCTCAACATACGTTATTTATCCACTTGACTCACTCCTATCCATCACATATATGTGTTCTACTATAGGTTCACTGAAACCATGATAAGTACTTCCTAAACAGCTGGGGATGAGGATGAGATAGATCCAACCGATTTCCAGAGATTAACCCAATCCAGCATTGCTTTAGCAGCACGAGCAAACACAGGGTCTGTCGATCCTAGACGCTCTTTGACAGCATTTGCCAACTCAACTACACAGTCCTCCACTGTTGTAGCTTCCAATGGCAACCTAACCGACTGAAAGAACGGGACAACTTCTTCCATCAGCTTCACACCCTCCCATTCTTTCTTCAAGCTTGCTATAGGATCACCTCTATCAGTTCTCCACACGTATGGCAGTCCGGTTTTCACACCAAGACCCAGGTGATCGCAGACAACCTTAACACACAACCCACTCCAGATGTCTTCCATTGTTTCCCACCTAAACTTACCTTCCCCAGCCAACTTCAAAGCTGGAACCAAGGCAGGTCCTAACACCTCCCGATCGAAAGCGATGTTGATTCCACTAATGGGAACCAGGGAGCCAGCTGGGACAGTCATAACTGCATCAACATATCGGAAATTTCTTTGCCTTGCTTTGAGGGCTTGAGTAGGTGCATCATGATCAGCCATGTTAAGCCATAGGCCACACGACAAAGCACATTTCACCCCACTCCGAAAACTGAATGGGTACCCACGAACAAAATCGTCTCCTTCAGTGAAAGGGTCATACAGAGTATTAAAAAAGAATGGTGTGGCCGGGGTTGTAAGGTTGGTAATATGCTGGGCAACAGCATCCACCAAAAAGCCTTTAGGGTCCTGGGCTGGGAGACAGTCATCATCTACAGAGATAACATACTTTTTCCGAGAAACAAGATATCCAAAATACCTGCATGCATAGCCAGAGAAGAGAACCGAAGTAGAAGAACCTACCACTCGATCTATGTCAGACTTTTCGTAGACATCAAGGTTAAAGCCTTGAGGTATTTTGAGTTCCTCTTTCAAATCAGGGTCTTTGACAATTATGAGATGAAATCGAGAAAACATTGGTCTCCATTCATTCATGAATGATGTCAGATCCGAACAGACCGCTCCTATAATAATGTCAATCTCATCATCCTTAATAGCTAGCGACATCTTGCCAAATACAAACAACAGTCCAATTCCAACGTATAGGGCCTCAAAAAGCAACTGATAGTAACTCTTTAGTCTAAAGAATTATGTGTTTCACTGGTTAAACCAACCTCAGAATTTATCAGAACATCCTACATAAGGAACAAAAATCATTGTAGAAATCAGCTCAAAATCCATTGGGAAAAGAAAAGCGAAAATTTGAAACTCCGACAAAACAATAGGAAGGACAGGGGTAACTGTGACTCGAATGTTGAGTGCCCGGATGAGAGAAAATACGTAGTCCTTGCTGGTAGCTATAAACAACTTGAGAACTCTGTCATTTAACTTTCCAGCTCTCAGTGTTCTCTGTCAAATCATGAAAACATGTCTTACTACATGAATGCCATTAGAACCAGACAAAAGTTCAAACAACAAAACGTACAAGTTCAAGTTTATGGAGATGAGCCGGATTCGTAAACCTAAATATAAGCTAGTCAGACAGAAGAAAGAAGTAAAAATATATGAATTGAAATAAGAAGAAAGGCTAAAGATTTGAATGAGAAACAAGAGGAAAATTAATAAATAAAACTAAAAAACGGGTAAAATCTGCAATGTGGAATGGAACATGAAGAGGAAAACAAAATGAACATAAGATTCATAACAGAGAAACTTTAGTAAAAAAGAGTCAGCGGTAGCAAAACTTCGATTCCAGACAACACCATGAGCAACCCATTGAAGCATCCACATAGAAACAAAGGTTTATTAGCCCTTTCTAGCTTAAGTTCGACCATTGGCATGTTGCTTTATCCTTAAACAAGTACTAAAGTTAAGGCAGCAAGCAAATCTAGATCACCCAGATATTGAACCAAAATCTAGCTTGAAGATTCTTAAAAAGGAATGATGTTTAAGAAAAACAACATAAACTTGAAGATTTTTTAAAAAAGAAAAGAACACACATATACATATATACATAATCAAACGAATTTGACAATGCAGATCATAGCAATCAAAATCAAAGGAACCATTGACTCAACAGTACATACAAATTCAAAACCCAACGTCAAAACAATTCATCGCTTCACATATGAAGAAAAACCCACAAAACAAACTAGAAATTAAAACTACCCATCAATCCAAAAGGCGAGAAAAACAAAACCCATTAAATAATCATGAAATTAAAAGTATCAAAAGGCAAAAAATAAATCAAAAATAGAAATGAAAAAAAAGGATGTTTTACCCGGAATAGATCGAAGATGATATGACCGGGAAGAGAGGAGAGATCGGCGATGTTGGACAGGTTAAGAACAGCTGAATCTATCGTTAGAGATAGCAAAGAAGGTGAGGTTCTCATTCATTCACTCGTTTTCTTTCTCTTTGAATTTATATTTATTTTTAAAATACAAATTAAAAAAATTAAATATTCTTCGATTTATATAAGGAACAGTCTAAAACAAAATAATTAAACTGAGAAAAATAATGAGAATGAATTCAAGAAACAGTAAGTAGAAGATTTTTCGGGGTTTGGCTAAAAACCAACCCTTAAATCACGGCTAAAAAACGGCCAAGGTGATAATGGCCGTTGGATGGAAGTTTATCCATTTTGACCGTTAGATTAAAAGAAGGTAATAGGCTAATCGGTTATACCTATTAACAAAGGGTAAACTACATTATTGACCATCCAGCTAAATAAAGATACCTATTTTGGTCACCTAACTCAAGAAATCATTAATTAGGTCACTAAACTTTTAAATTAATATATTTTAAATTAATAAATAAAATATTTATATAATAAATTTTCGAATAAAAAATATACGAATAAAAATATTCGTATAATAAATATTTGAATAAAAATATTCGAATAAAAAATATATGAATAAAAATATTTGTTTAATAAATATTAGAATAATAAATATATGAATAAAAATATTTATATAATAAATATTTGAATAAAAATATTCGAATAAAAAATATATGAATAAAATATTCAAATAATAAATATTTAAATAAAAATATTCATATAATAAATATTTGAATAAAAATATTCAAATAAAAAATATTAGAATAAAAATATTCAAATAAAAAATATTAGAATAAAAATATTCAAATAATAACTATTAGAATAAAAACATTTAAATAAAAAATATACGAATAAAAATATTCATTTAATAAATATAGGAATAATAAATATAGGAATAAAAATATTCATATAATAAAAATTTGAAAAAAAAAATATTCGAATAAAAAATATATGAATAAAAATATTCATATAATAAATATTTGGATAAAAAAGATACGAATAAAAATATTTATTTAATAAATATTCGAATAATATATATAAGAATAAAAATATTTATATGATAAATATTCGAGTAAAAAATATACGAATAAAAATATTCGTATAATAAATATTTGAATAAAAATATTCATATAGTAAATATTCGAATAAAAAATATATAAATAAAACTAATCATATAATAAATATTCGAATAAAAAATAATCGAATAAAAAATTAGAATAATAAATATAAGAATAAAAATATTCATATGATAAATATTTGAATATTTTTATTCATATATTTTTTATTCGAATATTTTTATTTGAATATTTAATATATGAATGTTTAATAAAAATATTCATGTAATAAATATTCGAATATTTTTATTTAAATATTTAATATATGAATGTTTAATAAAAATATTTATATAATAAATATTCGAATAAAAATATTTGGATGGCCTTTTAGTGAGAAATTATAAAAATCTATGTATATACCTTTTTCCTTACGGTTTTTGTAACTATTAGTGTATACGTTGTAAGAATTTATGTGTATATACACAAATCCTTACCATTGGATGGACTCATGGTGAGAAGTTATAAGGATTTGTGTACATACTTTTTTCCTTACGGTTTTCATAACCATTTGTGTATACGTTGTAGGGATTTGTGTATATACACAAATCCTTACCATTTTTGTATCATATTATGTATACTCGTAGTAAATTGTGTATGTACACAAATCCTTACCCTTAGATGACCTCCTTTAACTCATGGTGAGAAGTTGTAAGGATTTGTGTACATACATTTTTTCTTACGATTTTCGTAAGCCATTATGTATACTTTGTCATGAATTGTGTACATACACAAATCCTTACCATTTTTGTGTCATATAATGTATACGTGTAGGCAATTGTGTATGTACACAAATCCTTACCCTTGGATGTCCTCCTTTAGTTCATGGTTTCAAGTCGTAAGAATTTGTGTACATACCTTTTTCCTTACGGTTTTCGTAAGCCGTTGTGTATATTTTGTAAGGAATTGTGTACTTACACAAATGCTTACCATTTTTGTGCCATTTTATGTATATGCGTAGGCATTTGTGTATATACACAAATTCTTACCCTTGGATGTCCTCCTTTAGCTCATGATTTCAAGTCGTAAGGATTTGTGTACATACCTTTTTCCTTCCGGTTTTCGTAAGCCGATGTGTATATGTTGTAAGGAATTGTGTACATACACAAATCTTTACCATTTTGGTGCCATATTATGTATACGTATAGGCAATTATGTATGTACACAAATCCTTACACTTGGATGTCCTCTTTTAGCTCATGATTTCAAGTCGTAAGGATTTGTGTACATACCTTTTTTCTTACGTTTTTCGTAAGCCGATGTGTATATGTCGTAAAGAATTGTATACATACACAAATCCTTACCATTTTGGTGTCATATTATGTATACGCATAGGCAATTGTGTATGTACACAAATCCTTACCCTTGGATGTCCTCTTTTAGCTCATGATTTCAAGTCGTAAGGATTTGTGTACATACATTTTTCCTTACGGTTTTCGTAAGCCGTTGTATATATTTTGTAAGGAATTGTGTACATGCACAAATTCTTACTATTTTTGTGCCATATTATGTATACTCGTAACCAATTGTGTATGTACACAAATTATTACGTTGTAAGGAATTGTGTACATACCGTTTTTCTTACAATATTTGTAAGGTTTTGTGTATGTACACAAATCCTTACGTTTGTAACAATCTATGTGTATACCTTTTTACTTACAGTTTTTGTAAGAAATTGTGTACAAATTTTGTAACCAATTGTGTACATAAATGACCGGGTAAACCGATAGGCTTTTTTTAGTTGTGTTTTAAAGGTCGTTTCCTAGAACGACCCGATTTTTCTCGCTCGTCCCTTCCCTTGACATTTTTTTGAGGTATCACTATTATCTTTACACGTATATGATTCGGATAGGTGAGTATTTGATCGAACTCAAATTTTATTATTCGAGTGATAAATGATATTTTACGACTCAAACTTTTCATTTGAGTCGAGTTAAGATAAATTTTTGAATCTTATAAACATTTATTTATATTATTTATTATGTTATAGTATGATTCAATTCTAATTTAAACGATCTTATATAACCATATAAGACATGTATATATATTTCTTTATATTTTTTCACATATGGTATTTTTTTCATATTTTATATATCAATATATATAATAATAAAAAAATTAAGAGACTCGTCTCAAACTTATAAATAAAATTTTTAATTATTAAAAATTTTGAGTTTTTATTTTTCAACTCAAATTTTATTTAAAAAAATTTAATTTGAGTTTATGAAATTTAGAATCGAGTTCAAACAAATCCAATACTTTTATCTCTAGTCGAGTTGAGTTATTCGATTTTTTTTTCTCACCGCGCTTATAGTAATTCCTAAAAAATATATTTTTAATAATCTACAATTCCACATACTGGATAAATCATACCACAAGCTACTCTATTATTAGTAAATTTACAACTGGTCACCTCATTTCAAAAAATCATAATTGAATCACTCATTTAATTGATTGTTACAATTGGATTACTATGTATTTAAATAAAAATCAACTTTGTATTTAAATTTCGTAAGTATTTATAAATTTTTAAAGGGACTAAATAGTATTTAAACCAAAAATAATTAAATCAACTAACAAAAACTTTAACGATTTAAAACATACAAAAATAAAATATAAAAAGCTTTTAAAATGTAAAGGACTAAAATGTTATTTTTATAATATAAAGGACTAAAATGAACTTTTAATTATAGTACTAGGACTTCTCTGCTTTATTCTCCTAAACCTACTCATATTAATTAATTAATTACGTTTATATAAATAAAAATTTTCCTCGCCTTCCACCTCGTACTTATTCCTCCCCACATCTGAAATTTTGATTTTTTTTTTTAAATTTCTATATCACAGTTCGATTTTTCTCAGCGTAAATTCAATTTCGAAGTAAAAAAGAAGAAAACACAGATTTTGTAGTAAAAATCATGAAAGTTGTACGCCGAGACCTAGTTCACAACGGCCCAGGCAGCGTAAAGGTATAATTGTTCTTTTCTTTTTGAATTTTGAGCTTTTCTTTTTAATGATATATTGTTGATTGCAGATGATACCCGTAGATTCGGATGACCTCTGGTTTGTTTACAATTTGATAGCTACGGGAGATTGGGTTATGGCTCGAACCGTCAGGTTTTCTTTGCTCCACCTTTTAATTTTGCGTGTTTGAAAATTTGTTGTAATATATACTTGGATAGAACTTAGCTGCATTATGTCTTCATTGAGATGAGGTAAATTAATGTTTTACAGGGATGTGTTAGTATATTTCGTTTCAATTCTTTATTTTTCATCATCTTTTTATTGGTATTATTTTCTGTTAATATGGTGTTTACTTGTGCATGAATTATTACTCACAAGTCGGTTATTGATTAGTTGATAATTTTTAATATATATACCTTTTCTGTTAGAAATTGTGTTACCCTGAAGTTTAACTGCAAATGTTTTTTAGTGTGTAAATTTTAATGATTTGGTGTTTATAAGTTTCTTGATGTCAAACCTTATTAGTATTTATGTACATTCTACAATAGGAAAGTTCTAAGGGAGACATCTGGTGGAAGAGATGCAGAACGTGTTACCCTGAAGTTGGAAATAAAAGTTGAGGTATAATTGAATTGATTTTTTGAAGTTGTTTGAACAGCCATTATGCTTTAACAGTGTGGTTGATTTTTTACTTTTGTGGTTATGATTAAGATTTAAATCCTTCAAAGAGGAAAATTTTCTGAATCCGCTTTCAATTATGAATATTGGTACTGATATTGTCATATTTCTTTAGGCGATAGATTATGACAAAGAAGGATCGGTCCTGCGTATAAGGGGGAAGAACACCTTAGAGAATGAACATGTTAAGGTAGGTGCACCATAGAAGCTTGTCCCTTTTCTAATATTTCCCCTTGCTTTTAAATTCATCATCTCCTTGTTGCAGATAGGAGCATTCCATACTCTAGAACTTGAGCTTCATCGACCTTTTGTATTAAGAAAGGTATCTATCTTTTTTGGAATAATCTATAACATTTTATCTTTTCTTTTCCGGCCTCTTGCTTTGGGTGCTATATGTGTGCAATGTACAAATTATATGATTTTAGGCATCTCTTTCATACTTCAGTAAGCAAACTTCTATTCTTGACAATTGTGAATATCACTCTGGTTGCTGCCATTCATCTGTGCACATATTCCTGTTTTGTTAAAGAATCTTTGATACAGTATAAATGTTACTTAAGTTGTGTACTTTCTGTTTTTACTTTTTAGCATTTTTAGAGCTATGCTATGTGAAAACATTTGTGGCTAGTCAAGAGATGTCTCTCTGTTCTGGGTGGGTGTTCTGAAGAAGAGGGATGGAGATCACCAAGAATGTTTGAAAGGGAATAGTTGACAGAGGTCAAGGGCATTGACAATCATATGTATATTTTCATAAGCCATATGCAGGCTACTACTGGATAAGTTTGAAGAGTAAAATAGCTTACTGAAATCCATATTTAAAAACTATTCAGAAAAAGGAAGTAAATATTATCTATTATTAATCAAGTTACACGCATGCTCTATGCTTCTATAAAAATTAAGTAAACAATAGACCATACCCAATAATAGAAATCATTGAGACATCTTAATAATGATTATAGTCTATCCCGATTGCAACACTAAATACCTGCTGAACTCTTAGGTTCTATTATTCCCCATGGTCATTCTTTCTTTTATATCCTTCTGAACAACAATCTTCTTTTGGAATTCATGGACCTGATACATAATGATTCTTGGAATATTTTAACACATCACATTAACTAGTTACTTGGATTATGTTCCTCAGGGCTTTTGGCTTATTTTATTAGTCTTATAGTTATATATTTCTGGTTTTTGGTTTATTTTATTAGTCTTATTGTTGTTATATATTACTGGTTTTTGAATCATTGTTTCTCCTTAAAGTGTGCCATCTTCTTGCTCTCAAATTATTTGATACTCCAGCCGAATTATGGATTTTTCCTTGCAGGAAATATGGGACTCGTTGGCACTAGATGTACTCCATCAGGCATCTGGTATGTAGTCTGACTTCTCCAATCGTCTGCATAACTTCAGAATGGAAGCATCTGACTTTTAGTACCATGCTTAGAGCTGATTTCTGACTTTCATTTGTGCTTGATGGCAAATTGCTGTTATATCGGTTATGGGTTTTTGAGAAGTGTTCTCTAGTACCACAGAATTTTTAGCTAATTTATTGCACTTCATGGTTGAAGTGTGGATTTGAATATGGGGAGAGGTAGAGGATCTCATTAGCTTCACAAATAAGTTTAAAGTGATCGTGATTGCGGTTGTTTGCTAGTTTTCCTTATTCAGAATAGAGTAGAATATCTTGTATCAACTAAATTTGTAGTTGGCGGCTTTATATTTAATTTAGATCTGATTCCTTCATTCAGTACTCTGATTGTCTTTGGGCTTGGTATTAACATTGTATCACATATCATCATCTAGACAAAGCTGGCAAAGTTTATCCATACCCCAAAACTTGTCCAATGTGTGACTGAACCATAGCCCTGACTGACTTAGAATTTTTTATTAAAAATATATCTGGAGTACTAAACTGCGCAATGTGATAAAAAAATTCAGGATAGCATGTTGCATAATCAAGAAAAAAATTATGCCATCTAATTTAATTGTTAAGCACTTAAGCTTTAACCTTGAAATTCAGGCTTCTACCAAAAATGCTAAAATGATAGCGTTCCTACTTCAGTATTTGTTTGTGTCTTTGTCTATCTGCCTCCCTCTTCTAGCCCATTGATAAGGGTTTGGATTTCTCTTCTCCTTCTTGTTTCTTGTGCCTTCAAAAATATAGTTTTGTCGTCTTGTCTTTATTTTGAGTAATACAAATTTAGGTAGCATCTTTTCAACAAGCATGATTTAACTTTACAATTGCTGCTTAGTATATTTCAGATCCTGGTGCAAGTGCTGATCTGGCTGTGGTATTAATGCAAGAAGGGCTAGCAAATATATTACTTGTTGGTAGAAGGTATGTGAGACAAACCTGAAGAATGAATTTTGTACTCTATTTTAGATGCTTAGTAGGGTGATTGTTACGAAGTTGGGAAATTACCTTTCAGTTTGATGGGTGGATGGCATAAAAACATTATAACTGAAGGAAACACTATTAAAATTCCCAAATTCTAGTGGATTCAAGATTGATGTTATATTCTGGGCCACTGTCATTGCTATTACAACCTTCGAAATATATAAAACAAACAGCTCTCATTGAACTTTTTATTATGGCTGTTGACCCTTTAATCTTCAAAATTCTTTTTGACTTTTGAAACTGCATAGTTGAAAACCTCAGACACAAACAAGTGACATGACACTCTCTGTTGTCCATATCCTGGCTCAAATCCTGAGGAAGAGAAAACTGACTGTAAACTCTGGAAATTGGTGGATTTTCTTTTCTGGTGGATGAAGCATGTAATATTATATTTTTAGGCTGCATAGTTGTAGGGAGTTCATGAACCTTCATTTTGAAGCGTCCACTTCAAAACATGTTACACAATGTCTCCTTGACCAACTGGCCAAGTGCATACTAGATTCTCGAATGTCAATTTCTTTAGCATGTAATGGTGTACATGTTTTTTTAACTTAACTTTCATGGTGACATGTACAACAGTATGACAAGTACCCGTTCACGGATTGAAACTTCTATTCCTCGTAAGCATGGACCTGCCATTGCTGGTTATGAGTCGGTATGTATCTCTTTTACTATTATTTTTTATACATTTGTATTTAATTTCTGATTTAGAAAGCCATTGACCTTTTAGAGCATGCCATGAGAATTGGGTTCTCTTGTTTACCTTGTCACTCTGTGTACTTAATTTCTATTTTAACATTCTACAGGCTTTGAAGAAGTTCTTTGAGAATGTTCTACAGGTCAGTTATACTTGAACCGTGATATCACTGTTTTATATGATTTTAAGCGAGCTTATGTGGTTCTGAAGTGGTTGTTTTTGAATCTGTGACAGGCTTTCATTAAACATGTTGATTTCAATGTTGTTCGCTGTGCTGTTATTGCTAGTCCTGGTTTCACGAAGGTCTGGGATGAAAACTTCCAACTTATTTTCTTTTCCAATTGCCTTTCTTCTTCAATTACTTCAGTTTTCCTTAGTCTCTTGGAAAGAGAGTTTCTAAAGCATTTATTATCTTTTTTATTTCTTTGATCTGTTTCAGGACCAGTTTCACCGTCATCTTTTGTTGGAGGCAGAAAGAAGACAACTGAGGCCAATTATTGAGAATAAATCACGAATAATTCTTGTTCATACAAGCTCCGGATACAAGTAGGTTTTCTTGCTGCTTCAGTTTTTACTCTTTCTAACTACAGTAAGCAATGTAGATCTGCTCCTCATCTGAAATACCATATATCTAGGGGCTTGATGTTGATATACGTACAGTTCCATCATTTCGGAACATCTATGTTCCCTGTCTTGGGAATTTCCTTGTATATTCTTAGTGAACCATGAGCCAAAGCAATAACAAGAATATTTCTGGCGAACATCCATCACAATACTTGCATACATTGCATAGATTAGGGTAGCTATTTTGAATAATCTGGCATTAGAATTTGCTGCTCTATGCATTAATAACTCTAGAGAACAGTGTGCACCTGCTTTCTGATCTTCAATAAAGCATCAGGTTTCTGAAATGCTTTGATGGTAAGAAGACCATAAAAGTAAGCGTGACATTGTTTGTCTTATTTATATTCCTCTGTGAATTTGGATGCCATTATAATCATTCTATCCGATGCTATTTTATTTTGGAGCTTTCAAACAAACATGGATGTTAGTGTAACTTGATTATAATGCAGGCATAGTTTGAAAGAAGTATTGGATGCCCCAAATGTAATGAACATGATAAAAGACACAAAAGCAGCCCAAGAGGTATTGCAGAATTGCACCAGGCTAAGAATATTTTTACTCCCTTACTTTTCCATTTTTTCATTTATTTCTTTTGACAACTGCCTTTTATTTTCCATTTTCCATTTTACCAGGTCCGAGCTCTCAAGGATTTCTTCAACATGCTTTCAAATGTCAGGTTCTAACTTATTGTGATGTATGGGGTGTGTGCGTTTCCACATTAATTTTTGGTAATACACTGTGATTAGAATGATTGAAGGATGCCGCGATGTTTATTAATATGTATTTATGTCCTTTAAGAGCTCAAAAGTCGAAATGCGGTTTATCTTTTAATATATGGTGAAAGTGAAGGTTGGCAAAACAAAGGCCCATAAGTTTTTGGCATGTTCATGACAGTTAAGCAGTTGCAAGACTGCAAGTTATAGCTGTCTGCTGTAGGAATAGATAATTGTATACAATTTTTGCAGTTGATAATCATAGAATTGACTATTAGCATACTTCATTACATTTAAAACATTACAACTGAAAGGATGAGATTTTGGATGAAGATGCAGCACAAAACAAATGTGTCACAATGGATGTTTACGGTGTCACAGAAATTAAAAGTCGACATTCTTTCTCACACAGACAAACATGTTGCATGCACACACATGCACATGGATGCATATTTACACAATAATGTATGTGCCTGTAGTAATTACTTGAGGGAAAGGCAGAGGGAACCGGAGTGTGTTAGTTAGATAAACAGTGGCCTGATCACGTATTTTAAAGCTTAGTCATCTTCTTTTTGGCTAATTTCTGGTATAATTGATTTTGTTTTATTATAAAGGATCCGGCACGTGCATGCTATGGACCAAAACATGTCGAGATTGCCCATGAGCGAATGGCAGTTCAAACACTTCTTATTACCGATGACCTCTTCAGGTTGGTATATCATTTTGTCAGCTCAATACGTTTGCATAGTCATTTAGATTAGTAGCACATGTTTATTTTTCCATTTCATGCGCTTCTTCTGATTCATCTCGATTTGACTGCAAGATTGATGGGAAATAAGCAAGTGTTTTTCACCCCTCAAATTGCTGTACATTTCAATTTTCTACTTGTTGAAACTTGAAAGCATCTCAAAATTTGACCCTGTTGCATTTCCGACAAACACTAATGGATAATTGTATAAAGTTTTCGTTAACTCGTATTTTCAGATGACTTTAGTTGAACTTATTTTGTTAGACTCGACAAATTTTAGACACGGTAGAAAACCATGACACAAAACTGAAATTAAATTCCTGGTTTAGGATTATAACTGTGATTATATTTCCATGTTTCACTATTTCTCTCAGTCTTGGGATCTACCCTCTCTTATAGCATATCGGTTGTTTGTTGCTTACTTGGCTGACGTTCAGGAATTCGGATGTAAACACACGGCAAAAGTACGTCGGTTTGGTGAACTCAGTCAAGAATTCAGGGGGCACTGCTCATATTTTCTCGTCTATGCACGTATCAGGGGAACGTAAGTATCTGTTTGCTGCATTTAGTCTTTTAGTTTTTATAATCATTCTGAAGCCACCTCATGTTTTCACGTCCATATCAGAATTATCGCAGCTGACCGGCATTGCGGCCATCCTCCGTTTCCCACTTCCGGATCTGGAAGACATCGAAATGTAACCGAGATGCCTGAAGTGAAAGGAATGCGTTTCACATAGTTTGTGTTCTCAGCATTTTGGACTGTATCATATCTGGAGACAGCAAGTGTAACAGTATGTATCATATCCAGGGCTTTAATGGAGTCAAGCTAAAAAGGCAAGGAGTTTGATTGGAAAAATAATTTTTTTTATTTATATATTTAAGAAATAATCAAAATTGTTTTTATTCTCTAAATTGGTTTGAGATTACATTTTTAATGGTATTATTTTAGTTTTGAATATCAATTTTTAGTTATTGTTCTGAATGATATTTTCTAGTTATCATTTTTAATGACTATAAATCTGCATTTCTAATGTTATAGCAATTATTAATGTTTTTTTTTTCATTTTTTTATGAAAGAATAAGTTTAATTTAATGTATCAATATCATTTTTAAATTATTTCGGCATCTTGCTAAGATGGTATATATTTTTATTATTTTACAATATATGTTAAAAATTGGAATCTTTAAAATTTGTTTATCGGGACGAGATGTTAGGTTTTCGAATAAGATTAAGATTGAATTTTAACATTTGTTGATTTTTATTTTGTTTTATACAATTTAATTTAATCTGTTAATAAGTTATATATTGATATGGATGATTAAAATAAAAATATATATTTATATAGTATATGAGTTAATTTGTAATTATATTAATACAGTTAAATTGCAGCATTTTGAAAATATATTTCAACATTCTTCCCTCGCATTCCTTTTAACTATAGGCATTAGGCTTATTAGAAATGTTTTTTGTTAATCTTTTCTCCTTTTTAAATAAAATTAAAGTTAAGATTTAAACTAAAATTAAAATTTATAAAGAAAATATTTTTTAACTTTTAAATTAAAAAATGTGTGCAATAGTATATAAGAATAATTTTGAATAACATTAATTTTAAAAATTTCTCTTTTAAGTTTAAGATAAGGTAAAGGACTACTTTTTTGCGCATGAGTTTGAACAAAAAATTTATTTTTGTTTATTATCGAAAAATACATTTAACGTGATTTTTTTGTCTGTAAAATTAATAAAATTGATCATTTGGTAAACATTAATCATTACAATATTGATGTGATAGTTAATAGTTATGATATATGATCCATAATATTAACATGACAATACACGTGATTTAATGACATGGTAAAGGGATTGAATTGATTATTTAGCTAAATTTAATAACTTAACTGATTTACTTATTAAATATAAGAAATTAACTGGTTTTAATTGAAAGTTAGATAATTTATTTAATCAAGTTAAAAAGAATAATAATATGATCGTAAAATGTGTATAACCAGATCCACGTAGTTAGTGGATCAGAAATGGTCTTAGTCCTGTAAGTTGTAGGGAAATAATTTTGAATTTTGTACTCGTAACTATAAGATAAAAGTGCATAATGATCACAATTTAATCTAAAATTTAAAATAAAATAAATCAAAATTAATTTAAATTTTAGTTTAATTAAAAATAAACCTGAATCGATTTTTAATTAAACGAGCGCGAAATAATACCCATATGCATCTGAGTATCATTGTTTGATATCCCATATGCACCTGAGTATCATTGTTTGATATTTCATTGGACAAATAATACTCCATATCCTTTGTGATTCACAAGTTAAGCACTAAATTTAATTAGAGGAGATAAATTATGAGTTGTTCGAGTTTAGTTTAGTTAAAGTTTGATTTAGTTTAATTTGAGTTGATTTTAAACTTGGCTCGATTGTTTAATAAGCCAAATCAAGTTATTTGATACTCAACTCGAAAAGCTTGCGAGCAACTCAAAAATATAATATATTAAATTTTTTTAATTTTTATAATTTAAAATCTAAATTTTTAAACTTAAGACCTTAAAATATAAACCCTTTAGCATAAGACTAAACTCTGAAGTCTAAATTCTAAACCTAACAACCTAAAACTCTAAACTTTAGACTAGCACCCTATATTTTAAAATTAACAAGCTTGAGTTTAAACAATTTGTGTAACATTTTTTCCTGACGATGCTTTAAATGAGTGACAGAAGACAAGCTACTCGGGTCTGATATGATCAACGATTAGTTAACAACTGACTTGATTGGGCGTAAATAAAATTAGAACTCGACTTGAGTTTTTAACGAATCGGGTCTAACTCAGATTTTTCAAAATTGTTAAAAATTACTCGAGGTCGACTCGATATCTTAACGAGTCGAGTCAAGTTGAACTCGAGTTTAACATTATTCAAGCTCGACTCGACTCGTTTACACCTTATTCATATATCAGTAGTATTGTTCAAGATTTCAGTTAACCGAATTAACCGACCGAACCAAAATTTTTCAATTAATTGATCAGTTCACGGTTAATAATTTTTTTAAACTCGATTATCAATTCGAAATCAAATACGAGTGCTTCAAATAAAACTAAAGAGTCAGATCGGAAATGACCTGCAGGTGGGTTTCGGACCTGCCTATCAAACATAGGCCTTTCAGTGTGATGGAATTGTAACTGTATGCATTAGCTTCGTCGAAATCTTCTATAGTGATTTTATTTAGGATAAACTGCAATAGAGATTATTTAATTATGGATAGGGTTACATTTAGGTTAATTAATTATTAAAAGTTACATTTGAGTCACTCATTTATGGTGAGGTTATATTTGGGTCACCCAATTATTAAAGGTTACATTCAGATCACTCAATTATAGGTAAGGTTACATTTGAATCACTCTTCATATTTGAAAAAAAATTTATCAGTTCATGTATTAGATAAATTAATGATTTCAAATAAGGTATTTTAATGTTAACAAGGTTATACAAGTGATTTATAAGAAAAAACGACTAAATTGATGTACTTTTTCAAATATGATGTGTGACCCAAATATAACCTTACTTATAACTCAAATATAACCTTTAATAACTGGATGACCTAAATGTAATTTTTAATAATTAAGTGGCCCAAATGTAACTATACACATAATTAAGTGACCATTGTTGCAGTTTACCCTTTTATTTACTTTCATATTTTACGTTAAATTTGCTCACTTTAATCCTTCTTAATGCAGAACTGAAATCTGGTTCAGTGATTGAGTTGTCTGATACACAGGAATTTCCAACGTTTGTATGACTACAATGTCACGCTGAGAGAGAAGCTCATAGCCTCCCAGACTTTTCCAGCTCAACTGATCTTACGCCGGACCACTGCCGGCCGTTTTGTGGTGAAATTGATCTATATAGCAGGCACACCTTACACCGGACCACTGCCGGCCGTTTCACACACGGTTGCATGTTGATTTTGTGATGGATCTCAATGCTCATTGTAAACATGAAGACCCAAGTTTTGTGTTGTAAGATACTGAACTCGGAGAATGCAAGAGGGTTAGTCACCTTTGATATACAAGTTTTGTGTTGTAAAATATCAATCAATTGAGTCAGTTTCTTCCAAATTATAGGATTCAATAACATGATATACAACATGAAACACAACACGGCACGCTTCGATCGTCATGTCTACTCCATACGATACAAATCGTTCCCTATCTATAACCTGGTTTCCTACATCATTTTTCACAGTATCTATCAAGATATGATCATAACATACTACAGATTCATACATCTTACATGGGAGAGAATTAGACTCTTTTGCACCAGCAACTCTGGACTCCATGCACAAGCTTAGATGTGTTCTGTTCCATGAAAATCAGAGCTCGTAACTAAAGTCAGATGCAAACCAGTTTATGGAACATAGGAGATGACAATGCCATTTATGGAACATCAAGCGAGCAGCAGTCAAGTTAAACTAAGTTTACCTGTTCTCCTTTCTGACAGTAGGTTAGAAGAAAACCCCATAACAGCTCCTTACCTACTCTACCATCTTCCTTTCACCGCCTCTTGAATCCTTAGCTGTGCGCAAACCTAAAGCATTTGCAAACATTCGCTTTGCAGCTCCTAGGTGTTGTTCTTTTGAATACTCTTTGTTAACTCTATTTCGAGTCCTGCTTGGTATGCTAGCATCAGTTGGTCTTTTTTGAGTTGGTTCATTAGAAACATTCTTCTCACAGGCCACCGAGGAATTATGTTCATTTGCATTGCTATTTGCTTTACTGCATGCATCCACATTTTCCCCTGGTTCAAGAGTATTTTCTTGACAAGTTTCTGTTCTCAAAACATTATCAGGTTTATCCGTATCTTGAATACTTGGTTCATTAGTTTGTGCTTGGTCTTTAGAATCCCGGACATTATCGTCTTGATTGCATAAGTTAATTCTTTGTCCCAAAGCATGTGCAATCATTCGACGAGCCACAATAGGAACAGTTCGTGGCTTATGCTTAACAGGTTCTTGAATCTCTCCAACATCCATTGCAAATATCCGTTCACGAGCAGCCAAGTAAGCTGCTTCTCTTGCCTCAAGACTAAGTTTGAAAGAAGGCAAGTTTGTCTCCATTACTGAAAAATGAAAAAGCAATCCTTCAGGTAATCAATACCTTCATGTTATTAGATGATTAATATAGAGAAAATCAATAACATGTAGAAAAAAATTCAAGAATAATACATATTGATATCCTATAAACGTAACATTTAAAACTATAGATGGTCATCCATTAAAGAAAAAGATAGACACTTTTTAGAGGAATAAAAAATATATTAAACATCCATCCGAAAACTAATCAGAACCTCACCAGGTGTTGTCAACCTCAAGCAGCATGTACCTTTAAATATTAGAACTTGGCAAAATGATTTAACACAAAAGAATCTAATTTGAAATGTTTTCCTTGAGAGAACACCCCCCCACCCCACCCCACCCCCAATACAGACTCCTCTCTACTGGGTCAAAGGAACCTAGTTAACTACAGATTCTTTAGTATGGTCTATGAGCTGCTAGTGAAAGTATTCTACAGCATGCACTAGAAGAGAAACCAATAAATGCTTTCTTTCTTTCCAGAGTTTCAATATAACATGTTGAACTATCTTATTAGTAACAAAAGAAGAGAAAAAGGAAAACCTAATAACTAGCAAATGAGTAAATAAATAAATAGTGCCTTCCATCCGTAGGAGATATCCCAAATAGAACCAGATTTTATAAACAAAAGAAAGAAAGAAAAACAGATATTTTATTGAGGTAATTTCATTTGTTTTAGTAGATATGCTCTTCAAAATCTACCCCTTTTACCTTTAGAGCACATAATGACCAACAAATATACATTATGGTAGAAAAAATGTCAGTAAGCATATTGTGCAAAAGGAAGGATATGGATATCTGCTCCCTTGTTTTGGAACTTGGCTCTTTCTTTCACCCTGTGACCCTCAAGTTCTCTAATCCACTAAAAGTAACCCGTAGTAAAAAGTGTAAGACTGTAAGGGGAAAAAAGGTATCCTCGGCTACATATGTTATTCTTATTTCTTAAAATTGCAACTCAGTTCTTGCAACCAATAGCCTAAATGTGCCTTAAAAAGTGAGCAGAAAGAGCTTTACCTGGTGCAGTTCCCTCTCTTGTTAATATATGGCGAGATGCTGTAAGAGACTGAGGCTCATCGCATTGCCATAATATATCACTAACAAGAATGGAAGGTCTGCAAGACAAGATGCTACCGGGTCATGAGAACCATAATAACTACACGTCCAAAAACCAACAATAAGGAAACAAATTACATACATTGACGTCTCTGGGCAGCGTTGCAAAACCAAATGCCTATCTTCTCCTTCACCAATCGATTCGTGAGCAAATCTAGCCAATTTAATAAATTGTCAGGTATTAAAAGCTAACTAAGAAAACTCTAAGGCTCCAAATTCAATTTAAATGATGATACATTACATCTAACTATCTAGTAAGAAAGAAAGAGAAAAACAAAAGTACCCAAATATATCTGCAAGACGATGCAGGAGAAGCCGATTGTATGAACTCATAGGTTCCAACTCTAGGATCCCGTTTGAGCTGCAATCCAACATTTTTATTGTTCATAATGTCATAATTGACTCAAACTTATACATTAAAAGAACTTCCTAAGAATTTGTTGCATGGTGATGCAGGGTTCTTTAGTTACCTTGTATCATCCTGCAGGAAATTAATGAAAGCCTCCTCCATCGACAGCACTAGATGCTTGCAAGGAAGATTATCTTTAACTAGAAACGCCAACTCCTCCACCTGCATCTTAGTCATATTAGTCCACCAACAATCTATTTTGGAAAAACCCATCCCACCCGTCTCGACCCAAAAAAGAACATAGTATATGTATAATTTGTATGCAACGCTAAGAAGTGAATACTATTTGAAACATTCAACTATTCAGTAAGAGAAGCAGAATTCAGTTTTCCAGCATTAGAAATCAACAAGGTAAATGATAATTAACCAGAAAGTGAAAATAAGTGATTATCATTTAAATAGAATTATATGCATGGATGATGTAAATAGAATCATTTGCACATCTTGGGGAATTTCCTAGGGGCATGTATGCCCAAGTGTATTTATAGGTGATGTATTTCTTGTCTTGGATAATAAACAATGCTTATCCAAAAAGAAAATAAGTGATTATCAAGTGCTTTAATCCTAAACTATTTCGACATAATTCGATGGAAAAAAAATCCAACTTTTGAGGTAGCAATATTTATCATTTTACTCATCAATTATGCAGTAAATAATTGACTTCAAACAATAAGTACATGAACAGAATTCTGAGTCTTGAACACTAAAAATCAACAATATGGAATGGACCAAATGATAATTACCCAGAAAGCAAAAATGTACGATTACAAAAAAATAACTTTCAAATATAAAAATGCATTATTTTACTTGTTCATCATATTCAATAAATAATTAACTTCAAACAATAAGTACATGAACAGAAATTTCAGTTGTAAACACCAGAAATCATTAATTAGGCGTAAATTAAGATTACCCATAAAGAGAAAACGGAAGAGTACCAACTGCTTCAGACGAATTTATGTTCAAATTAAGAGAGAGAGAGAGAGAGAGAGAGAGAATGCCTCAACTACTTAAACATAATTCTAAAAAAAGGCGAAGAGAGTTTGAGAGGAAGGATCTTACCATAGCGAACTGGGTGACGCTCATGTTTGTTTAAACAGAAAATTAAAAATTTATAAGACAAAGAAGCTCGGAAAATTGAGGGCGTGAAGAAAGAGGGATAAACAGGGGAAATTGTTCAAAGATCCGGAGCAGTATATGTTAATGTTTTTATTTTTTTTTTCGGATAACTATTTGGGTAAACTACACCAGTGACCACCTAATTATTTGGGGATACCTATTTTGACCACCCAACTAAAGAACTCGTCAATCAGGTACTTAAACTTTGAAACCCTACCTATTTTGGCCACTGCCGTTAAAATTCTGACGGAAAAGTTAACAGCAGTGACGTGGCTGTTAATTAAATTCGGTAAAATTACACATTTAATCCCTCTAATTTATTTATTTTTTTAAATTTAATCCTAATTTTAAACTGTGTCATCAATCGATTGGATGATTAATTTTATTTATTAATTTATTTTGATTTATTATTTTATATATTTTCCTCACCAATCAAGTGGTGACACGTGTCACCATCGGATTGGTGAATGATTAGTAAAAGAAATAAAATGCAAACTTTTTTTGCATGTAAGGGGATTTGAACCCACAAAATCAAGCATAACAAACACCAATCAACATGTGAACCACTAAGTCAAGTTAGTTCTTGTATCATAGTATATTCACAGGTATTATTAAGTGATCAAGTTTTAGTAAAAGTCTAGAATAACAAAATTTCAAGTCGATTAATATTTAAATTAAAACATTAAATATTTGAATTAAAATAATAAAACATTTAATAAATAAATCAAAATAATTAAATATTTGAAATACATATATTAAATATTCGAATAATATTAAATATATAAATAAAAATATTAGTTGAAAATTAATAAATATTTGAATAAAAATATTTATATTTTAAATATTCAAATAAAAATTATGAATATTCGAATATTTGAATTAAAAATATTAGAATAAAAATATTTAGATTTTAATTATTCGAACAAAAAATATAAAAATATTTAAACAACAAAATTCGAATATTCGAATAATTAAAATCTAAATATTTTTATTCGAATATTTAAATTTTAATTTATTCGAATGATTAAAATCTAAATTTTTAATATTTTTATTTAAATATTAATCGATTTAAGCGGTTGGTCTTTGACAGGGTAATTCAAATACTAAGATATAACCATTTAATATTGTATTTTCGGGTTTCATATCATTGATATTACATTGGTTCAGTGGTTCAGCCTTTTGCTTTACAAGCAAGAGGGCATGGGTTCAAATCCCCTCAATGGCTTAAAGCCACATTTTCGTTCTTTTTTTTCTCACCAATCAGGTGGTGACACGAAAAATATATTAATTAATTATAAAAATAAATTAATAAATAAAATTAATCACCCAACCGATTTGTGATAAATAAATAAATTAGAGGGATTAAATGTGTAATTTTACAACTTTTAATTAACTGCCACGTCATCACTGTTAACTTTTCCGTCAGAATTTTAACGGCAGTTGCCAAAATAGGTAGGGTTTCAAAGTTTGGGTACCTGATTGACGAGTTCTTTAGTTGGGTGGTCAAAATAGGTATCCCCAAATAGTTGGGTGGTCACTGGTGTAGTTTACCCTAACTATTTATATGGCGATGGCGCGCCTTTGAAAATTGATTTATATCCGATTCCACCCTTCAACTTTAGAATCTATTAATTTAGTCCTTGGAGTAATAGCATGTAGGAATAATAGGTAAATTGATCCCTGAGTTTAACTCGAATTCTTGTTTTGACCCTTCAAACTTTTCTGGTCTAAAGTGTTCCTGTTTGTTGCCATTTTATCGGTTTATGTCATTTTATGACATTAACATTATCGACTTAGATATTATATTTGTATTTTAGATTTAAACTAATACTATAAATTTTTAATCTTGTTTACTTTAATTCACAATCTAATTTTTATAAAAATTATTTAGTTCAATAACTTAAACATAGATGATAGTCTTAAAAACGTTTATAAAAAAGTTTATTTTTAAATTATATTATAAAAGCTTTTAACTCACATTAAAATTTAAAATACGAGTTACAATATAATATTATATGGTCCTACGAATACATAACTTAATATATTTAAATATTGTACTTTGATAAGGTGATGCTAAAATCCTATTCTAATGGTACTCCTTCTAAACAACGTACCAACCTACTAACTTGCGAATGAAAATAACGATTATGAACACTGAACTAACAAGTTTAGTGGAAACACTTTCACTCTATCGCATTTCGTGTAAATCATAAATATGAGCATGTAACTATAGATAATGACATGGTTTATACATCAATATATGATGTTATCACTAGTCGTTTATACATATAACAAAATAATTCATGGGTACATCAAATCTCACACAACAATTACAAACATCGTACCATAAAACTAGAGTGAGACCCAATGTCATGCAGCCTTGAGAATGTGCACTCTGAGTGAGATTCAATGTCACCTAGCCTCGAAAGCATACACTTTGGGTAAGACCCGGTGTCACACAACTCGAGAACGTACATTCATACTCAACATCTCTCTCAAGTATCTTTAAATAAGGTCTATTATCACACAACTTTAAGAACACACATTTAGTGTCTCATCTCATCGTGTTACAACACATTCTCTTTTGGTATCCGAATTTCATCAATCAAGGTGTTTAATACAACACGTAACATAAGCACGATTACCATAAGGCACACAGTATCACTCGAATCCACCAATGATTGTTGTTACATCAAATCACCCAAGGTTTAACCAAGTTATTACAATTTATTTTTACAACATTAAAAGCTTATTGGATCATCGTTTTTTAATTACAACTATTCAAACTCAAAGTCAAATTTTCAAGTATTGATATTGGACCTCGCGTACCAATATGGTACTCTGAGTATCGATACTCACAGCGTACCCATACAAAATTAGTTGTTAGAATTTTATCAACCTTTTTATACCGGTATAAATGACCCATATTGATACCACATCACAAGCTAAATTTTGTATCAATACCCTCATCATAATAAAAGAACGTTCTTAAACCCAAAATAATAGGGAACGATACAGGCTCAAGAAATTACTTTTCAAGCACTCCAATCGCGCTCTTTAGCCTCTTATAAAAATATTTAAGATGGTTTATTACAATTTTCATAGATTATTAACATCAAATCCGAACTCTATTATTAAATTTATGACGCTCACGAAGATAAAAAGAGTTGACTGTAAATTAACTTTTAGTAAAAAATCTCCAACCGCATCTCATCATCTAATTTTCTCTGCTTTTCTCCTTACTTTGATTTTTTGATGAACTCTCGTCTTCAAGGAATTAACTCACAAACCCAAAACATCATTTTCACTTCAATGTTCTCGTTGGCACTGAGCTGACATTTTTATGCATTTCCGTGATATTCTTAGTACTTGGATGCATATTGAGCATGCATCATATCCAACATTCATTTTGAATCAAAGTAAAATAGATTTTAGAAATATGCAATCAAAACAACTTTTTAAAGTTTCATACTGAATGTAGAAAGTGGAATCCACAACAACAAAATGATGGCAAGTTATAGTTTCATTTGGAAGCAGAAAAAACAAACACGGATAGCAGAAACTTGCCTAGACAATCCGCTCCAACTCCCGAGCATAGCTCAGAGTCTGGTTAATCAGTTGTAGGGATGGGATCTCCTTACATGGTGTAGATTCTTTGGCCTTCTGAAAATAGACGGATCCGTTCTTCACCTCCCATTCAGGATGCTCCTGCAATCAAGGGGGACAAGCACAAATAAGCATTGTTTTCCAAAGCCTATGAAAAAATTATAATGTTTTATGCATATTATGGATGTTACTTGAATTGAATGCTTACCTCTTTCACATATTCCACAAGTTCCTGATCAGATGAGAAAAGCAACATTTGGCGGGCATCGTTAATTGAAAGATAGTCATATGCCTTCTCACTGCATCCTGCAATTTCATCTCTGAAAACGACAGGGTATGAATAAACGAATGACATTGAGCAATAAACAAGAATGCAACATAGAGCAGGTTATTAAAACATGGAAGCACCAGTAGTACAAAAATTTATGATGGTGAAAGCATGTGGAATGGTGAGCACTGACGTTATGAAGGCATTTAATGAGCTTTTGAATTAAAATAGTTGCAAATACAACCGTGATTTAAAAGAAAGTTTTCCATGTTTTAATATTGATTTCCTCTGAGTTATCATCATACATGAAATAGCATTGCTTACCTCACTGTTTTTGCCAAGAGATCCATAAAGTAAACATAAGTTTCATGAGGAGCAGTCTGTCTAGCACTCAAGACACGATTGTAAGCCCCTTCCATAAACGATTGCTCCAGCTCCACAGCATGCTTGATGCAAGGATTCTCCAGAGCAGTGGGTGAAAGCAGTTCCAGTTCAGTATGGAACTCAGCAATTCTGTTCTGGACAAGAAGTCTCAAGAGATTAAGACCTAGGATCAGGTACTCTTGCTGAGATTGTGGAAGACGGCTACTGCTCCATCCAGAAAAAAGTAAAACAATAACCATCATTTCCCTAAAATAAATGATAGAGGCTTCTACATACAAAGGAGTGCACATATTGCAAGGAGCAGGTGTTTCCTTATATTAAGCCAAGAATTAAACAAATCCAATACCAATATGCTCATACAAAACAAGATACGAAATCCATTTTAATTTCTTTGTGTATTAGAAGCCTTACAATATATGTGTCTGTGTGTGCATATACACCTTGTAAGTTGTAACTTGATTTTCTAATTAGATGAATTGATGCTATCCATATTTTATATGCAACTCTGCCTACAAAGAAAATTATATATACAAGACAGAAGCAATGATAAGGTGATAAACATAGTTCCCAAACTACAGAGCAAAACCCTGAAAGACAAGTAACTAACCCAGCATCTGTATAATAGGGCTTCAACTGGAAAAAGTCCCTCTCAAAGGCATCTTGATCCTCAATCTTAACACCGAGGACGACAGCATGTTCATAAATTTCTCCTGAAATTATCAGTGAACGGAGAAGGAAAATTAAAGAACTGATGAATGGTAATATCTTCAGACAAGCAGAGACTCAAATTCTGGTTTTTATTCAAATGGGTTAAAACAAATTCATCTAGAAGCCACACACATTCAAAATTTTAACCATTGGTGCAACTCTTCATTTTTTCTTGAAGAACACACATCCAGACATCGGTAGGACTTAGGAAGATAAAACACTACAATTACTCTCCAAATACATGAAAAAAAAAATTGAACATTCCGGCATCCAACACAAATCTATATTCAACACTTACAGTACCTCAATCCAAGTAACATAGATTAACTACATCCACGATCCATACACCAAAAAGGAAGCTTAGTCATCCCACCGAAAAACAATAAAATTTGTATGTTCCTAGTCATATTTTAGTCAAGGTTCCAAAGAAGTCCTCACTATTCAGGAAGCACTTCATCGTCCTTCTTAAGAAACAAATTTATATTTTAGTCACTACAAAATGAAACTTCATCTAATAAGTTACAATACATATTGTGTTGTTGTCTTTTCATATGGCATCCTTCAAAATATGTGAAATCAGGTGTTTGATGGACCAAAATAGAAATGACAGAAAAGAAAGAAAAAAAAGAGTCCAATCAAAAGAATTACTTGCTAACAGCAATTCATTAACCGCATTAGGTGTATTTTCAAACAGCGGAGGAAGGCTCCTGAACTTCGTGAGCAACACCTGCAATAAGAAACCCAAAATTACTTGAGCAGCATTTCGATATAAAACCATTCAAGAACTAATTACTACCTAATAAAATAGAGATTTTTCGTTTCCCCATTTCTCTCGTTCTAAACAATCAATTCCAATCCTAATTTCCAAGCTCAAAGACAGATAACGCATATCCAACACAAACCCCCTAAATTCCTAAACCCTAAAAGCCAACCCTCCAAAGAAACTAACAATCTAAAACATGGGATCTATCATTTCGAGAGGAAAGAAACACAGTAACACTAGAATTTTAACCCAAAGAAAGAAAGAAAGAAGGGGATTAGGGTTTGTCACGTTCAATAACCTTGAGTTGAGAAAGGAGATCGGTGCAGGTATCGAAATCTTTCCTAACAAAGGCAGCTTTGAATCGCTCGAACAGCTGCGAAACTTCTGTTAGCTGTGGATCCATTTCTCGTTCTCTCGCGAGCTTTCGTGTTGCCGAATCAATGGGAATTCTTTTTATTTCTACAACAAACTATATTATATATTGGAAAATGGTCATTTTTTTCTTTATTTCCCGGTTTTACCTATTACCGGGCCAGTCGGGCAGGACTGGCTGAAAATATTTGGGTTGGGCCGTGGGATTATTTTTGAATTTGAGTAGGGATGTCAACGGGAAGGGTTTTTTTCCGTCTTGACCCCGACCCAAAAATATTTTAGTATACCCGAATTTATCTTGTCCAATTTTAATATATTTTATTTGATTCAACTCGATCTAACAAAAAATATAATATGATCCCGATCCATCATCGATAATTTAGTAAAAAAACTCAACCAAAATTGATTCAATTCGAAAAAATAATAATATTAAATATAATATTAAAAACATATTAAATATATATAAATATATTAGACCGGTTTGGATATGATATTTTAAATCCTGACCCAACCTCGAAAATTTTAAAAATTCACTTGACCCAAAATTCAATTTTAATATTAAAATAAAACACCTATTTTGAACGGGTCAAGTCGGGTCGAATCGGTTAAAGACGGATATAATTGTTGTCATCCTAAATTTGAGTCAAGATAGACATTATTTTTATATCAATCATAACGATTTTAAATAAAATGATGTATTATATTTCTTAAGGTCATCCGTTCAAGTTTTGATATTATGAATAAAATAAATTAAATTAAAATAATTATTTTATATTAGATTTTTATAGTATCCAATTTAAATTATTTCATCAATATATTAAATACTAAAAATTATACCAAACAATTTAATTCGTTTATTATTTTGTATCGTACCGGATTATTATAGTATTATTCGAAAATTCATATTATAAAATATATCAGAAAGCTTTGTTGATTCGTTTGCTGAAGAAACCGATGGAAAGTTTTGGCTTGATTTTAGAAGTCATCTCTATCAAATTCATCACCATTTATAAGAAAAAAAATATTTCGGATTGCATGGCGTGGAAGAGAAGAAGATGAAACATAAAATAAAATAGTTAGGGATGGGGAAGGGTATGCTTAAGTTGGTTTTTTAGTTGTCTTGATTCGATTTGATCTGAAAAATAAATTATTATATTTGATTTCACCCCATCTTGAAAATTTATATATTTTGTCCCGATATGTCCCGACTTGAAAATATAAGAATCCAAACTCGATCCTGACCCTATTATATCCCGAAAATTAAAGTTCATATCCAAACTTGACCCACTCCAATCTAGAAATAATAATAATAATATATTATATAAAATATAATAAATATATAATTAAAAATATGCCAAGTTGGATCAGGTTAGAGATTTTTCACTTTAAACCCGAACCCGTTCTACCAAAAAAAATTTAGTCCAACAATCGTTCCACCCCAAAGCTCAAAATTTTCACTAAACTACTTAATCAGGTTAAATCGAAATGAGTTAAATCAGATATAAGCATTTTTGTCATCCAAAAATAGTACATTGTAATTTGTACAAACAAGAAAAATAGTATCATGTCAATTTTTTCATAATATAAATTACTAATTTATCAAAAGTAAAAATGTTAAAAAATAGAAACTCAAACCTAAAGCGATAGCCTCATATAAGAACGAATACACAAATTTATATATACTTATTTTTTAAATATAATTATTGATATTTAATTTATTAATTAATTTAGATTAATTATTATAAAATTTATTACATAGACAACCATTATAATAAAATTTTTATATATTATTAAAATTTAAATCTTAATATTATTCAACAATTTATCGCCTGTCTCATTAAACCGATAATATATAATTCTATCCATTTTCTTTTGAAAATAATATTTGTAAGGTTTAGCAAAATATTGAGTACATACATTTTATTCTTTATTATATTTTATGCTCATTTTATGATCCATGGTAGAGGCATGTTGCTGCTTCACCTAATAATGCCACCTTCAAATTTGAAAATAATTGATTAAATATATTTTTTATACTAATACAATTAAAAACAAAATTATATTTATATTCATAATTAAAAATATATTAAATATAATAATAGTTACATTTTGATATATAAATTGTGTAAAAAAATTTACAGAACCCTTGTATAAAATTTAAAATCTAATAATTCTTAAACTTTAGCACCCTAAAACTTAAACCTTAAACTCTAAATTTTCACCGTAAACTTTTAATTTTACATCATGCGCAGTAAACCTAAAATTTAACAAAAATCCTAAACCCTGAAATTGAAAGATAAGCTTATGTATCAAAATATTTTTTATATAACAATTAATATTTGATGCAAAGATAATGAAAAACTTTTTCACTAGCGTACCCAATTTAACTTTTAAAAAGTAAAGTCTAAATCTTTGATCATAAATTCTTAAAACATAAAATATAACTTTTGAAGATTAAATTTTATCAATAAATTTTAAATTATAAATTTTACGACTTAAAACTTATAAACTCCAAACTAGTCTTAAACCATAAGTTTAACACACTTTGAAAATTAAACTTATGAACTCTAAACTAACCATAAATTTTAAAGGCTAAAAATTTATATCTAGCATTAAAATTTATAATTAGGGTTAAGGTTAAAGGAAATAAAGTTAGAGTGATTTTTAGGTTTAGAATTTAGGATTTAAACTTTAAAATTTAAATTTAAAAGTTAATATTTAGTGTTTGAAATTAAAATGTTATGAAGTCATTACGATTGAACATCAGTGTTAGGTTTAGCTTTCGAGAAGTTAATGATTTGGAAAGATACCTGGGATACCTCTTCTACATTCTAGAGCGACTAATGTCGTGTATCAATATATTATTCAGCGTGTTCGGGATAAATTAAATGGTTGGTCGCAAACAGTCTTTCATTCGCGAGACGTGTGGTACTTGCTAAATCTGTTTTATCTTATATTTCGACTACTGCATTGTGGATTGCTATGGTTAGTGCAAGCAAACTTTCTGAATTTCTCTCTATTGATTTTTATGACTGGATTAAAATAAATTTGACGCATCCAACCTATTTGGTCGAATATATCTCATTGGGACTTTTTTTTACTCGGTGTTGTAGATTCTATAAAAATATCGAAGCTTGTGTGTTTTTTATTCAAGTAAACATTATGATTTTAGTGTGTGAAATGAATATCATCGAGCTTATGAGCTATGCATTTTGGGAAAATCGTCCATGAGGCGTCAGGGGGGAGTTTGCACAATCAGGTGAAGGGTTTAATGAGCATTGACAACCTCCTTTAGCTGAGTGGTTTAAGTCTACATAGATGATTCTCGGATAGCCTTTACGGTTTTTGCTACTTGTGGTGAAGTGATAAGAAATAGTGTCGGTGAGTGGTTATTTAAGCTTACGAAGTGTGTGGGTATTTGCTCGATTATTAAAGCTGAACGTTAGGGGGTTATTAAAGGTCTTCTTCTGGCTTGGGCAAAAGGCTTAAGAAAGGTTATACTTGAAGCGAACAGTACGGATGTGATTCCTATCTTGCACAAACGAAATGCAGGAGGTGGTTTGGCATCGTTGGTTAGGGAGGTTTGTACATTACTAGATCAATCTTAGGAGATCAAAATTTACCAAATCTGTCGGACAACAAATAAGATCATTGATGGATTAGCCAGAATGGCTCAATCTTGTGATGTTCCTTCCTTTGGAGAGTTGGACAGTTCATCTTGTATCTTCATATTTTCACCGGATGTAATTTTTAGCTTTGATTCATGATGATTTGTTACCCAATGTGAGTGTGAGTCTCTAATGTTTACTTGATGTTTCTTTTATCGCTTTGTAAATACTATGCTCTTTTTTTTCTTATTTAGGTTTAAGAAGATTTTTTCATGAGGCATTTAGCATAATGATTCTCTCTCAATTTTATCAAGAAAAAAGGACAAACGATTTTTATCTCATGAAATAGGGAAATCATGTGATTAGTTATTTAGGGGGGAAATTGTAGGATTTTAGTAAAGAAAATATCCTATACATCGGCGGTAAAAATAAAAATATTTATAAGCGTTTTAATTCTAGAGAATGATTTAATATATATGTTTAGGAATTTAAATTTAAAGTTTATGATTAAAATTTAAGGTTAAAATTTAAAGTTTAGTTTTAGAATAGTTATAAATTTAAGTTTAAATTCATAAATCATAAATTTTATTTATAAACTCTAAATTATAACCCTATCCGTTAAATTCAAAACTCGCCCACAAAATCTTAAACAAAATTCATTCATTTTCAAAAATAAAATATTTACGGTTTACTAAACCCATAAATATTTTTAAAATATCACATTCTTAAATTCAAAATTCAAATGCAGCAGCTCCAACGGTCAAGTTATCTAGGGTTTTCTTCCAACGTCTCTGTCTTCGTTTACACCTTTAAAAGGCCGCATTTCTTCCCTCATTTCGTCGGAACGAATTTCTCAGTGACCAAACAAGAAAAAACAAACTCTCTTTGTTTCTTTTACTTTGATCTTTGAGGGAAAAAATGGATTTCCATTGCCTCGCAAGGAAAGAGCTCCAGTTTCTTTGCAAGAAAAACAAAATCCCTGCAAATATTACTAATGTTGCCATGGCTGAAGCTCTCGAAGCTCTTGAGCTGGTAAGCTTTTTTCTTGTTTTCCCCCCTTTGGGATCTGCATCGTTATTCTTTGTTTCTATCTTCGAAATGGCCATTTATTTTAAGTCTATCTTGCTCTTTTTTTTTTTACTGGAACTTCATATCTGAAACTGTGAATCTTTTATTTGATTGATGATCTAAAAGACTTTATATCAATCAATTTCGTTGATTTTTAGGTTCTTATAATGTATCTTATGTCAATCAATTATTAGATTCTTTGATTGTGAAAGAAGGGGAAAACAGTAATATTAATGAAAGAAGGGGAAAAACATTATTTTCATGAATCCATTTACCAGATTTTAATATCAGATGAAATATAATAATTTACCTGGTATCATGGTAAATTGGTAATACCCATAGCTGGATTCTTTGATTGTGAAAAGATTCTGTTTGGTTGCCAAGAAATTCTTGGAAAACAGTAATTTTGTTGGAATAAAAAAGAAATGTTTTCAAGAACCCTTGTCCCCTTTATATTATATAATATCAAACAATCACTTTCAATAACCCCTTTATATTATATAGTGCCCATAGCTGGATTCTTTGATTGTGAAAAGATTCTGTTTGGTTGCCAAGAAAATCTTGGAATACAGTAATTTTGTTGGAATAAAAAAGAAATGTTTTCAAGAACCCTTGTCCCCTTTATATTATATAATATCAAACAATCACTTTCAATAACCCCTTTATATTATATAGTGCCCATAGATGGATTCTTTGATTGTGAAAAGATTCTGTTTGGTTGCCAAGAAAATCTTGGAATACAGTAATTTTGTTGGAATAAAAAAGAAATGTTTTCAAGAACCCTTGTCCCCTTTATAATATATCATACCAAACAATCACTTTCAAGAACCCATAGCTGGATTAATTTTCTGTATAAATGATTGTAACAGGTTGAAGGACTTGAGGAGTTGCAGAGTCAATCTCAAAGCACACGATCAACCATCCGAACCCAAAAAACTACGAGGAAAACCAGGGGAGTGGAGGAAGAAAACAAAAGCTTGGAAGTGACTGAGATTGAGGTTAAGGATCAGAAGAAGAGTAGCATGGTTGAGACTCCACTGCCGAGTGGTAGGAGAAGGCCTGGAGTGGGATCTACCAGGAGCAAAGTTGAGGGTACCAGGCGGTCGGTGAGATTGCTGGAGAAGTGCATGACCGGATTAAGTATCAAGGAGAGTGAGAAAAAACCAGTTAAGGTTGGTGAAATGGGTGAAGTTGGGAGCAACAAAAGCAAATCTGGTAAGTTTCTTTTTGTTTAATGTATTTGGGATTTCAATTTTCAGGTTTTTGATTTGATCATCTCATTTGCAGGAGCTACATCAGAACTACCTTTGGCTCGAAATTTAAGTGCATCTCTTGAAGATGAAAGGGAATTTTCAGATGGTGTTGAAGAAACCAGCAAGTGTAACAATGGAGAAAGTAATGAGAAGACTGATGAGCTAGAAGGTGAAAATAAATTTGCAGATGACACTTTCTTATCTTTGTCTGAAACATGCGAACCTCTCTGTGTGATTTGTTTTCTCAAGTTTTTCACTTAGAAATGGTTGTCGTCACACTTGCAGGTTCTGATGGTAATGCTATCTCTCAAGACTCCATCAACTTTAGTATGGAATCAGCTGGTACCATAGATGGAAACTTAAACGAGGCACTGGTTGTTGATGTGACTAAATCAATTGAAGAACTTGTTGCAAATGTTGAGAATGTACCTGAAGAAGTTGCGGATCATTCTGAAGATATGAAAGCAATAGATGTTGTCGATGAGACCAAATCAATTGAACTGGTTGCAAATGTTGAAGATGTACCTGAAGAAGTCACTGATCATTCTTCATCAGCAGATATGGAAGCAATAGATTATGTTGTTGATGAGACTAATTCAACTGAAGTACTGGTTTCAAATGTTGTGGATGTACCTGAAGAAGTTGCGGATCATTCTTCATCAGCAGATATGGAAGCAATTCATGATGATCCAACCATACTTCATGTTGATGAGACTAAATCACTTGAAGTACTGGTTACTAATGTTCGGGGTGTACCTGAAGAAGTTGCGTATCATTCTTCACCAGCAGCAGATAAGGAAGCAATACATGATGACATACTTCCTAAAGCTGAAGAACATGCCGACGGAAAAGTACCTCAGAATGATTTGGTTCTCTCTGCAGAAGGTCCTATGGATTCATCTGCAGAAAAGGGAAATGAAGAATCTAATGTTGATGATGCGTATCTTGGTGACTCCTGCATCGATGACGACACAGGATCTGATAGCAAATCACTAGCTGATGGACTACAAGGGGAAGTTTCATGTGAACAAAAAAGTAGATGTATTCCGACAGCTGCCTACAACTCTGAGAGTCCAAGGACCATGGATGAAGAGTCAGATGAAGATGATATAGACTATGAGGACACAGAAATTGAAGAATCTGATGGCAATTCAGACATTGATTATGATACAGGATCCGACAGCAAATCATTACCGGAGGATCCCATGATAAATGTGGTGGATGAAGAGTCAGATGAAGATGATATCGACTATGAGGACACAGAAATTGAAGAATCTGATGGCAATTCAGACATCGACTATGAAACAGGATCCGACAGCAAATCATTACCTGAGGATCCCATGATAAATGTGGTGGATGAAGAGTCAGATGAAGATGATATCGACCATGAGGACACAGAAATTGAAGAATCTGATGGCAATTCAGACATTGATTATGATACAGGATCCTACAGCAAATCATTACCTGAGGATCCCATGATAAATGTGGTGGATGAAGAAGCATTGGTTGATACAAATGTAACTGAAGCCAAAATGACCCCTGTGAGTTCATTCCACACCGCTACCCAGTCTGTTGTGAGTCACATCCAAGTTCAGCAGTTGGAAAATTATGATGGTGGTTCGGAAGCATTGATCAATGTCTGTGTGATGCCATCAGAGGAATTTGCAGAGGCATCCCTGAAGACAACCTCAATGCCATCGCCATCTCCATTGAGAGCTCAATTTTCCGAGCAAAGTAAACCCTCAAACAAGAAACAGACAACAATACCAAAAACAAAGGTGACCCAAGTGCTGGATAAGCTCAACAATGAGAACATTGTGGAGAAGGAAGTGGAGCCTTGCTTGAGAAAGGCGAAGAAGAATGTCCTTGATAAAGAAACGATGCAGAAACTGGAAGGTTTGAGTTTAAGAAAGCTAAACCAGATGTTTAAAGAACTACAGATCAATGAGAAGATGAAGAACAAAGAAGATAATAAGGTGAGGCTGCTTTGACTCTTTGGTATACTTTCAAGTGCTTTCAAATGTGATTTAACTCTTTTTTGGTTTTTGCCATTACAGCAGCCATCAGGGAAGAGAAGACCAGCCTTGCAAATGTTGACACAGAATTCAATGAAAAGTGAAGATGAGAAGCAAAACTGAAACGGACATTGGTGAAGGGTTGGCTGGCTGTTTTCAGTTTTTTTTTTCTTTTTCCAGTTCATTATTTTGCTAATAATGAGTGTTAAAGATGTAAGAGACCAATTTTGCTTATCAAAAGATGTTTTGTTTGATGGTTCCATTATCAAAGAAAAGTCCTTGATTTTTTAATAAAAGAAAATACAAATTCTATACATCAGGGTTATTGCAGGTTCAGTGGTTGACAGCTGACTTGTTATAGAATTTGTAGATTTGACACACTTATGTTGATGTTATTTGATTTTAATGAAAATACAAATTTTACGACACATTTGGCACATTTATTCTATAGCATCTCTCCCTGGATGTCCTTAAAGATCAGGAACGTGATAACTGTGATAAACATTCTGCAGCCTGCAGGTATTCTTATTTTGTATCAAGTGTATAGAATTTCTGTTGAATTTTTATGGAGCATAATTCACCTAGGTAATTCTTTCATATTGTTGGCAGGTCTGCTTTTTGCTGAAAGATGCACATTCTTGAAAGTTTTTCATTTTGTATGGAGGGGAGGATTCTTAATTGCTATGATAAATTACTGGTTTATGTCCATGTATCTGTTGACTGGATTCTTTGGTGGTGGATTAGAGCTTTTCTTTCCTTTTGGAGTTGTTATTTGTGATGCATGCATGGTTATAATTCAATGCTTATTGGGATTTAGTGGGACTTAGACCAACTCTTCACTTTGCAGACAAATTACTAGTGTTGCCAATTCACTTGGAACATACTTTTTATCTCAGATCTCTATAATATTCCTGGACATGCTCAATGTATACAGGTAAACCTGTTTTAGTTGTGTTCGAAATGCAAATTTGAGAATGGAAATGCAATAAACTCTCTTCTTGCTAATGTGGGAAACTTATGGTTTTGTAATGAATGGGACAGAAAGTACAGTGAGCTGATATCAAGTAGTATTGCAGAAGGACGGCCCTTTGCTTCAAAAACATCCTATGTGAAACTTCAACGGTATGTCGTGCAGCAGATCAACCGCACCAATCATCACATACAGGCCGTCTAAGTCTGGATCGGTATGTCGTGCAGCACTTGAAAAGGAATACATCCTAGACAAGTCAGCCTTTAACACATTCTCACCAAGGATCTATCAAGGAAGCGTCGTCTCATTAATCATCAGGCAACTGGCTCATCCAATATAGAATCCCGCAGGGCCTAGCTAATGTTAGGAGTCAACTTATGGGTTCCAGCATAAACGCGATACAAGGCTCCTGTGGCCTCAAACCGTCCTAGGAACTCATCCAATAATAAACAAGTATGTTAACAATTTCATACAGTCTTTCTTATTTGAAGCTGTTTCCCAGTGCACACTGTAGGTGAGTCTTTTACTTGTATATTTATATTTATTTTCTGCATCTTGAAAAGGAATTCTAATATCGGGTGAGAGACTATCAGATCAGTCATGTCATAGAATGCATTATTTGATAATATTCTTGCTGAAAGTCTGATGCTGATGGCTAGTTACAGCTGAAATGTTATTGTTTGGTCCTATGTTACCACAACTCGGGGTGAGTGTCGGATACTCTTGTGTGTCTGAGATCGGTATGCTCAATTTTCCGAAGTTTTCTACATGTATGGAAGATTGTAATCCAATTCCCATGTTTGAAGTACTTATTTTGCCTTGACGACCAAGTTAAGTTGCACGTAATGGTTTTACTTTGCCTTGACGACCAAGCTGATCATTTAGCTGTACTTTCTGCAGGACAATACAGATCTGTACGAAGAAGAGGCTGCTGTAGAGAGGAAAAGAGAGCGACAAAGGATGCTTTCAATCCCAGGGCTCATCTCCCCCTACGAGAACGAGGTACAAGACATGTTGGACTTTCATTCAAAATTTATTCGAGTCGAGTTACTCGATTTTTTTGAGTCGATTCGAGTTTTGCTCACCCCTACTAAATTCAATCATTTGATTGGATGATTATTTTTATTGAATTAAATTAAAATATAACCAAATTAATAGAATACGTAAATAGTAAAAACAAATTATGTAATTATAAATTTAAAATAATAACACTAAAATTTTTAATTTAATAAAATGATGACACGTATTATTATTTGATTGAATAATTAATTTTATTAAATTAAAATATACAAAATTAATAAATATATAAATAATAAAAATCAAATATATAATTATAAATTTTTCCTTTAACCGTCATAATCACAAATGCCTTAATTAACATCGTTTAGATAATTAAGTGATTTTATTATCAGATGCGAAACTATGATGGTCAAACTTTCTATAATCAAAGGACTATTCATGTAGTTTACCCACAATACTCAAACCAAGGTAGGTGGGGGAACTTTCTATTGGTTCAATTATTTTATTTAACCGAACATGAAAAGATTATAAAATACAAATTATTGGCAGATGCAATCCTCTTTGACAAAATCATTAAACCCTCTAATTTTCTTAAATATATTTTCCAAAATAGTCCTAATTTTCTTAATTTATTCGGAATAAGTCCAGAAAAAGATCAAGTTTTCACGTTTTTTCAACAACTACCGCCTGACACCCACATGACCCAACATTCAATTTTTCTTTTTAATACTCAATTTCCTCAAAAACATCTTTATATAAATATAAAATTTTAATCCAACAAAGGAAGATAAAATTTGTAAGGGAGCTCAAAATCTTACTCCTTTACTAGTTTTTATAAACTCTGTTGCGGTTTTCTGATTTCCAAAGGAAGCATGGCATCAGATCATGAGCAACCCAGATTTTCCTCTCTGTTAAAGGTTTGTTCTTTATTCATTACTCAATTTGGGTTTCCTTTTTTTTGGTTTCTTTTCCGCTCTGTTTGGTTGCCTAGAAAATGGATTAAAGTGTTGTAAAACGAAGGACAAGTTTCGGGTATTAGTTGGTATCTTTGTTAAAGAGTATGACTGGAGTGGTGAATCTAAATAAAAATACAATCTTTGTGTTTGCTGAAAAAGGAAGGATTCCCTTTCTCTTTTCTTTTCAAGAGTTGGAAAGTAATTTAAAAACCCCAAACAAATTGAAAGCTTAATTCCTTTCTTCTAAATAGTTTTAGAGTAAAAGAAGTTGGGAGTGCTTCTTACCTCATATTAATGCTTAAAATTGATTCAATTCTATGAGTTTTTGATTTATTTAGATTCTAGTTAGAAGACATTATTCTGCCTTCAAATTGCCAATATATCATTATTCTGCCTTTAATTTTGGGTTTATTGATTATATTGTTGGTTTATTAGGATGGAAGGTCTTCGGGCGAGATTGGTCCGGAACATGAACCTCTTATTAATGGGGTTCACAGTTCTGAAAGCTATTCTGTTTATGCGGCTATCTTTCCGTGAGCTTCTCCTCTAGATTTTAATTTATGGTTTGGTTTTTATCTTGAAATGTGCAATGAAAAACATGAAACATCTATGCATTTGTTGAGACACTTGCAACCTTATCTTTCTTACCATGATTTCAATGTATACTAACTAGTTGGAAAATTTGTGCTTTGCCAAATGCTCAATTGAGTGCTGGTTAAAGATTATACCTTTCATCCTAGACCCTAGTATGAACGAAGTTTGCGTATGGGAATGAGAGGGAAATGGTTATGATTTTTCCATCATATGCTTCACTTGTATTACTATTAACCAGGCTGTTATTTCATCAATTTGAAATAGCTTAGTTTGATCAAGAATTGAGTTGTAATCCAAGGTTTACTGGGAATTTGTGGCTCTTTTTTCTTTCACCTGAAATTACCATATATATTATATCTGGAGATATGTTATGGCTTAAAGAAGTGATTCAAGAGAGTAGAAGCTTCTTGTCAAATGTTTACTCTGAAAAATATTCTCGAGTTTTGGTCCTTCATCAATAAATTCTTCAAAACAGATAATTTAGGGTACAGGTCATTGAATTTTCAAAACTACTAATCAGATTGAAACTAATAGACGGGCCAATCTGTGTTTAGCTGATCATTTATTTTAATTTCCATTAGGAGCCTAGACTTTTCTGTAATTATTATTTTCTTACTGAATGTATGTCTTTCTGATTTCAGATTTCTCTTCCCAGCTCTTGGAGGGCTCTTATATGGTTACGATATTGGTTCTACATCTTGCGCCACAATTTCTATTAAGGTATACTTCGTATTAAGTATTGAGATGCAGTAAAGATCGTTAATTATCATGCTTTTGTTGTTGTACTATTTGGGTATTTAGTGATGAATCCTTCGGACTCTATTATACCATGTTTCTGGATGCTTATTTAATCCTTGTATTTTCCTGCAGTCAGCTACTCTAAGTGGAATTTCATGGTATGACTTGTCTTCAATCGAAATTGGTCTCATTGTGAGTGCCAACTTTTTTCTCACTATTACTTGACATTAGCAATCTTCAGTACAGGAATTATTTTTCTTCTTGAAGTTCATGTTTGTAAGTTACTATGCAAAGAACTTACCTTGCAATTTTTTTTGTTTCTTTCTACAGACTAGTGGCTCGTTATATGGGGCGTTGCTTGGCTCGATCTTGGCTTTCAATATTGCTGATTTTCTAGGTTGATTTATCTCTTTATTTCTAATTTTATGATGGGAAACCTATCTTTGAACTCAATTATAAGGATTTTTCTGATGAAACTGAAATGGTTCCTCTGAATTATAGGGCGAAGAAGGGAGTTAATCACAGCTTCCATCATGTACCTTGTAGGAGCACTTGTGACAGCATTTGCACCTAACTTAGTAATCATGGTGATTGGACGTTTTGTGTATGGCGTAGGGATCGGACTGGTAATATACTACATGCTCAAGCATTAGCTCATGAGTTTTGTGGATGACCATGATGTAGCATATACATCTTTGTTTAGGGTTTATAGTTATGCATACCATTTCTGTTGAAACCTATAAACAAGAATTACATTTTTTAAAAAAATTTAAAGTAATCTAGTTCTTATGTGATTCAATGAATTTAAAGTTTATTCACTTCTAGGCAATGCATTCTGCTCCAATGTACATTGCTGAGACAGCTCCAAGTTCGATTCGTGGTTTACTAATTTCTCTCAAAGAGTTCTTTATTGTTCTTGGGATGGTTGTAAGTGCTTCAACTCTTCTCTTCTAAGGGCTTTTTATTTTGTTTTAGATCATTATAATATGATTTCTTATCCACCAATATCTGCTTTGGATCTTCCCCTTTTCTTGAAACATGCGAACAGTAAGCTCCTGGATATTTTGCAGGCCGGTTATGGAATTGGCAGCCTCTTAGTTGAAACAGTTTCTGGATGGCGCTATATGTATGGAGTTAGTACCCCTTTGTCAATGATCATGGGAATTGGAATGTGGTGGCTTCCAGCATCACCCAGATGGCTTCTATTATGTGCCATACAGGGAAAAGGCAACATGCAGGAGCTAAGAGAAACTGCAATATGTTGTTTATGCCAACTCAGGGGGCAATCTGTTGGTGACTCAGCTTCTCAGCAGGTAGATGAGATTTTGACGGAGCTTTCTTATATTGGTGAAGAAAAGGAGGTCACACTAGGGGAAATATTCCATGGAAAATGCTTGAAAGCCATGATTATAGGTGCAGGTTTAGTCTTGTTTCAACAGGTATTTAACCATTAAGTAAGGAGCTACCGCTCATATATATTATCTACCTTCACTTCGACTGACTTTATATCCTCAATTTCATGATAGATCACCGGTCAACCAAGTGTGCTATATTATGCTGCATCAATATTCCAGGTATCAGATTGATTTATATTCATGGTACTCATTGCAAATTAAATGTGAGCTTCTGATGAATCTAGATAGAAGACATGTACCTCATCCTAACTGATAAAAATCTTATAGAGTGCAGGATTTTCTACAGCATCTGATGCTACCCGAGTCTCAATTTTACTCGGTTTACTTAAGGTAGATTCATGTTCAACTTTCCATATGTTTGCATATTTATGTTCTATAGCTTCATGCCTTCAAGAGTGTTGGCCTTCATTTTACTTAGTTTGTGCAAGATGCTTTTACTCTGCTGTTCAACCATAGGAAAGATATTCACTAACATTTTCAAAGTCTATGACAATTAGCATTGTATTTACCGCATATACGGTGGAGTCCTTTGAGAAACTACAGATCTTAGTGCTCTGGTAGATTTTTGACCGATTCTGTTCTTTGCACGATTCTCCGGTTGTGCAAACATCAACTTAATGAAACAAATGTTGCCTCCTATCACGATTCCGTCACAAAGAAAAAAGTTATTTGTTTTTAAAATCATTTACACCTATAAGATGGTTCCCATTCTTCCATTCTGCACAATTGACATATGTTCCCCAAATTTGGGACTTAGCAGCTATTTCAACCAGAAAGTCTTGAGAGGTTATTTTGTTGTTATAGTTGATCATGACAGGAGTAGCTGTTGTAGTCGTTGACAGGCTCGGGAGGAGACCTTTGTTATTGGGTGGCGTTTCTGGAATGGTAAGTCCTTTTGCTTATTGATCCATTAGTGGTAAAAGTTTAGTTACTTTGGTTAAGTGTGTAAGGTCCATGTTTCTGCTTGCTTGAGTCACTGCAAGTAAATAAAATAAATCTGGGTTCAATTATTTGACTTGAAAGACAGTCCTAAATTGAAATATGTTCTTCTCTGTGCAACAGGTTATATCTCTGTTCCTTCTTGGATCATATTACCTTTTCCTGGATGATTTGGCGGCTATTGCCGTTGCTGCACTGCTGTTGTATGTTGGGTGTTATCAGGTTATCATCTTTCCTCTCTTCATATTTTTTCTCTTGGTACTTCAAATATGACTGCTCATCTATAGTAGAACACTCATTAATGCCATCATTGCCTTGTAAAAATTTGTGTTGCAGCTATCTTTTGGTCCTATAGGTTGGCTGATGATCTCAGAGGTTTTCCCCCTACGCCTCAGAGGGCGAGGACTGAGTGTTGCCGTGCTTGTGAATTTTGGAGCAAATGCACTTGTAACATTCGCATTCTCTCCTTTGAAGGTACTGAAGCATTTCCAACATAGTTACTGTCTCAACCATGACTCCTTTGAATGTGTTGTTAATTTCATCCCTTAGAAGCATTCTATCCACTCAGACAGCAACAGGTCATGGAGAAACTCTATCTTCATAGTTTCCATTAGCATATCAGTGTCTTCATCATACTTGTTGAATTCTGTTACTTGGACTCGGGGGTAAGCTTCACATGTGCATGTGTCCTACATAGGCATGCTTAATGTTAATACTTGTCCTACATGGCATAAGGGATGCAAGATATTGTTAAGTACTAATGTTCTCTGAAATTTTGTTGATGAAGGTCAATTATGACATTATTCTTCCTATTGTTTTTACTACAGGCATGGCTTGGAGCTGGAATTGTGTTTTATATGTTTGGAGTCATAGCTATAGTATCTCTCTTCTTTATATTCTTCATCATACCGGAGACAAAGGGGCTAACACTAGAGGAAATCGAGGCAAAATGTCTGTAGGTTTCATTGCCATGAGACCTATTCAATGATCAAATGCTTTGTAGAATGTATCCCTATGCTATGCAAGTTCATACATGCCAGGGCAGTCCATCCTTTTCTTCGGAGAGAAAAAAACTTCTGCAACATTTAGGTAAAAATGTCAGTTACTTTGTATCTCATGGATGAACCCTAAGAGGAAAGTACTTCAACAAATATAAAATCTATCTGCTACTTATTCTGATACAATTGTTATCAAACCTCTCCTTTTGGAACTTATCTGGTTTTATCTTCATCTATTTACTATCAGATGTTGAATTGAGCTATGTTACTCAGACTTAGGTACGACTTCCGAACATATAAACATACTCAAACCAACAGAAATGAGGACTCCAACTTGTAATAATCCAAGGCAAGCAAACGATTTTGTAAAATTCCATGCACTTAAATTTCCAGGTTCCTAAAATTAAGATTACCAGATCCTTTTAAATCATTCAAGTTCACTACAAGGAAAAACGAGGTTTCTTTAATCTAAACTCAGTTGGCTTGTATGTACTCTTTAAATCAATTCAAGGAAAAATAGTGAATCAAATTGACAAGTGCCCAAAATACTTTCCTTATTTTCTACAGTAACTCCATCAGATAAAGATTCTACTTGGAATTAAACTCTCTGTAATCAGTCTATTAAAAGGCTTTCTATGTAATCTTGCATTATGAATTTTTGATATATGAGAATCGACAGGAAATAAAACTTTTTCTCTAGAAATACTAATTCTCTGCAAAAAGTTCTACTAGAAACCAACAATTCAATCTATATCTAAACTCAAACTCTCCTAATCTCCTAATTCAATAATCAGAATTATCATGCATTAACTCCTTTATTCTTTTCTTCTTCTTAGATTTATACAACACAAACATTTAAAGAATAATAAATTCCAAACCTGCACTGCAAATAAGAAAAACTCGTGTTATTTTACCAATAGAAAAGAACAACACAGATATTAAAATCTGGATCCCCGACCATTATTATATCTCAAAAAAAAATCTTGATTTTGTTTTCTATTAAGAACAAAAGTAGAATGACATCCTCACCATATCTTCAAGAATTACAACACTTGAGCAGTTCAGTGGAGCATATTCTAATTGCTTTGTTGAAGCTGACATAACACTGTTCTGATGTGGTCATTAAGGTGAGATCCAGAGGCATTTAACTAGTTATATTTTGATCCAGAAGTTGTGTAAAAAATTACACTACATGTGAGAAAGGGGCCATGGTGGCCGTAGATGCAACGAAAGATGATATTTTCAGAGAGAACAAAGTGTTCCTCTGTATTTTCTTATTATTCTTGAATATCAAATGATTACAGAATAAGCCTTTAAATATGCTAAAATAGAGTTTTAATATAACTAAAATTATACTTTATTTATAATTTAAATAATATTTATTCCTAATTTAAATAAGACTTCTAATAAATCTAAACTACTTATTAGGAATAAACTCTAATTAAATATTAAATAAAAACTCTTAACACTCCTCGTTAATTTAGATTTATCTTCAAGCTCTAACACTTCTTGGACAACTAACACTCCCCCTCAAGCTGGTGAACAAACGTAGTAGAACACCAGCTTGAATCCTGGATGTGATGCTCTACTCTTTTTTCTTCTGTTGTTTCTTCGAGAAAAAATGCTCATTGTTCTCGAGTCAGGAGTCTTTGATTGAGATGCTCCAACATGTGGTTCTTGATTAAAAGATTTGATGTGAATAATGTACAAAGTAATCAAAAGAATCTACACTCCCCTCAAGTTGGTAGTTACAAAAACTAAAATTCCAACTTGAACCTTTAATGTAGAATCCTTTAAAAAATATTATCTAGTTTTTATGGTTAAACTATAACATTTTCAGCTATCTTTTTGGATAGTTGGCCAAGATAGAATCAAATAGTTTTTAAGGCTAAACTATAACCTTTTCTCCAATCTTTTCTCCTATCTTTTGAAACGGATGGCTAAGATAGAACCAATAGTTTTTTAAGGCTAAACTATAATCTTTTCTCCAATCTTTTTGGATGGATGGCTAAGATAGAACCAAATAGTTTTTAAGGCTAAACTATAACCTTTTTTCTATCTTTTGGAACAGATGGATAAGATAGAACCAAATAGTTTTTTTAAGGCTAAACTATAACCTTTTTTGCTATCTTTTTTATTGGCTAAGATAGAACCATTAAATAAAGAACCAACAAAAGTAAACGAATAGAAATTTCATATAAAATTCCAACAAGGGAGAAGCCAAGGAACGAGTGTGGTCAAATTACATCAGCGGAAAAGAAAAAAATGATGTATATCTGAAAAATCATATTGTCGATATGTTTCTGATTAGAGATGACAGCAATGTTGACGACATCAAGATCGTTGTTGGCTCTGATACCATGTGAGAAAGAGGCCATGGTGGCCGTAGATGCAACGAAAGATGATATTTTCAGAGAGAACAAAGTGTTCCTCTGTATTTTCTTATTATTCTTGAATATCAAATGATTACAGAATAAGCCTTTAAATATGCTAAAATAGAGTTTTAATATAACTAAAATTATACTTTATTTATAATTTAAATAATATTTATTCCTAATTTAAATAAGACTTCTAATAAATTTAAACTACTTATTAGGAATAAACTCTAATTAAATATTAAATAAAAACTCTTAACACTCCTCGTTAATTTAGATTTATCTTCAAGCTCTAACACTTCTTGGACAACTAACACTACATACTATAAAATTTAAAATATAAATCTTCAACCCTAAAACCTTAAATTCTAAACCTAAAATCTTTTGTTTGTTGCATGCTGCATGTGAGATATTTATATAAGAAACTGATTGACAAATTAGAGTGATGTTCAACAATCACACACAAAAGCAAATGAACAATTCACCAAATCTTCATTTCTTTACAACATGCAATAAATTTCACAACATGCGGTAAAATTATCACCAATAGAAACACAAATAATCATTATTTAGGCTGGAAAAAAATATTACACAGAATGACAGATCCATATTGCTCCAACTCATTTTTTCCCTATACATGAAATATGCATGTGAACCAATTAATGGGGAAAACCACAAGAACATATATACATACACACACACAAAAAAAAAATACATACATATTTGATGCAGGAAAAGGAAAACATAGAGAAAGGCAATAACCTGGTAAATCATGGCCTTCGTCCGAAGAAGGAAAAAGCTAGCTCTTGGCTAGAAATGAAGATGCTTTCCGAATATGAAGCATTGTACCAAAATGATATTGTTAAAGATCAAAGGGTTTTCATCTTGGATCCTACTTTGAGGTTTTCCAAAAAAGGGATCCCAAAATTATTCATAGAATCCTGAATACTTCTAGCTTCATGTTCCTTTCCCGCATGCTTGTAAATATGCACAGCTGCACTCATGATATACCTATCTGGTTCCACAGTATCTCTGATCTGCTCAAAAAAGCTTATGCCTTCTTCCACCAATCCATAATCAATATAACATCTTAGCATGGTACGGTAACATGCCTGGTCAGGACTCATACCAGTTGTAATTAGTTCCTTATAAACTCTCTCTGCTTCCCTTGTCATCCCTACTTTTGCAAAAGCATACAATAAAATATTAAAATGAGCACAAGTTAGTGGGATGCCCATTTTTCTCATAGAAGTTATAGTTTCCTTTGCTTCTGCATATTTCAAACACTCGGTATAAGCTTGAATAAGGGAAAGATAGGTGGACGAGTCAGGTGTGGGACCATCTCTATGCATGGCTTCAATAAGTTTCTCAACTTCATCACATAGACCTGCACCGGCATATATGTTGATCATGATTTTGTAGCTTACCTGCATTTTCCCAGAAGGCAACAGTAGCACCGAGTAGATCAATAATTCAAGTAAAGAATTTATTTAAAATTGAGAATTAACAGAATGATTTTTCTATGCATGGATCTTTTATAGTTAACATAATAATGTGTAGCACTAAATACCAAATCATATACACAAACATAGAAAAAGATACAGACTTGCACCATTTTTATGTGGTGCTCATGCTTCAATCAAAATAGCAAAAGGAGTTAATGTATCAACAAAGGCTATCGTAAAAAATCATCCTTAAATATTATTCACAACCAAATTGGCACTCAAGCTTCTTCGTACTTATTTAACAGTGAGGTAAGCATACCATTCCAGGATTTATCCCCTCTTCTCGCATTTTAGCGAACAACGAGGCAGCTTCATCCCTCTTACCTGCAAACCAATTAAAATATTGATGATGCTGTAACAAGGAACCTAACTGCTGTCCTGACCATCTAGCAGACATATATAATCAATAATCACATTCAGGGTAAATTTGGTCAGCACTTACGTTAAAGCCTTTAAGGCAATAATGTTCAGCGGCTAGTTTTTTCATAATGTTTCTGAGTGGCTAAAGAGTGGACAAAATGCTGGAAATATTGATATTATAATTGACTTTCTTCTTAACATAAAAGCCTAGAAATCTAGGTAGAAGCCAAGAAGTAACATGCCAATCCACTTTAACCGCAATATGTGCATTCATATGGTTATTACATGAACATATTAAATACGTACAAATACATATACAATGGCTATAAATATGAATGAAGGCAATCAAATCTAAGATAATTCTACCAATATACAGGAAAACTGATAAAACAACCATAAGCAGCACCTAATTCCCCTCTTATATGACAATAAATTGAAAGCAAGAATGACAGAAGTAAAAGGGAAGAGGAAGTTATAAGAGAGAGAACTGAAGTTTGGGAGATATGGGAAGGAGAGAGAGAGAAAAGAAATCATGAAAATTCACAAATCACAATCATTTGATTCTTTCAAGCATTTTTTCCTTTTCCATTTAAACAGATATATAGAAGGTATGACCCTAGAGCCTTGAAACTTATAGGGATAAGAAGTTTCAAGGCAAATCTAAAGAGCCGTCGGTATAATATTGATATTTTTTGTTAGAATATTATATTGCTAATTAATATTGTCAATTTGTTTTCGCAGGCAAGAATTAGAACATTACCAGCCTTCCCATAATAGCAAATAAGATTCATATATGCCTTCTCATCCAGAGTCATGCCCAAAGTGCGAGCAAGGTTGAACATCTCCACTGCCTTGTCCAGCTTGCGACCTCGTCCATACACACTGCACCAGTAATAAGCTGCAACTGTCACATCAACATTGAATTATTGACAAATAATTTCTTGGTGGTCAACTTCTTACCTAATCAATGTGTTATAAGTCTGAATTGATGCAGCAACTCCCTTGGAAAGCATATGCTCATAAATGCTGGTTGCAAAATGTAATTTACCTATAAAATTTGAACAATTAATTATTGCGAACTTTGACCTGTGGGATCATTAATATATACGGTGAATCAAGAACGTTTTAACCAACCTGCTTCTAGCATTGCCTTGATAAACGTATTGTATGCTACAGTGTCAAGTTCCAAATTTTCCTGAAAACAAAAGTGTATCATCTCTTCAGCCTCTTGACGTTTTCCTGGAGAAAGAATAATCTTGTTACTCAGTACTCACTGAAAGATATGCAATATATCAGTGACAATAGCATATTAAACAGAGAAACACATATAAAACCATAACGTTGCTTGACATTTTAGATGAGCACGCCAGCACACTGTCATGACATTACAATTTCTAGAAACAAATAGGCAGAAAGTGATAAAGAAAAAACTCCAAAGTCTGACAACTTTTTGACAAAAAAAGATTTCTCTAAACAAGATTACAACCACCGTTACACTCTTCAACTTTAGCTCTTATGTTAAACCGTTGAAAGAATTTTAAACAATGAATCTACCAACACTTTACAGATGTTATATGCAATAAACATTATAGAAATTACAAATAATGAACTTTGAGTCCTAATTATTTAATCATTCAGGAGATTCCCATATAAACCATATGCTATAACCTGATGATCCCTCGTAAATATTAGAAATGCTATGTAAGTTTGCAGAATTATATAAACAAATACCAGAATTAGTCAACGAGTTGACAACTTTGCTGATTGCAATGGCACCTAGATCATGGCCCTTTTTGAATGCTTCTTTATACAATGAATACGCCACCTCTGGTTTACCGCATTTAACACACGCATCAATCATTGAGTTATATATCAATTTCCCACAAGTGGGAGAATCTGCGACTGCAGTGAAGACGTCTTGGGCCTGTTCTAGCTTCTGGTCCCTTCCGTATAAACCAATAATAGATGCTATTGTTTCCTCATCCACACTGCAACCTAGCTTGACAACTTGGTCGTTAAGAGCTTTCGCTTTGGATGTATCACCTATGCAAGAAATCAAAATCAAAACTCAAGTGAAACACGCCGCACTAAGTTGTGGCTTCAATCACACAGATGACAAATAAACAAAGAAATTTTAAAATATGTTTCTTTAATTCAATGAAAAATATGTTTATTACAACAGTGAACAAAAAATTACCTTCTTTCAGAAAGTTGCTAAGAAGTTGAGTTAATATATACTTGCTATCAGCAGTCTCAAGCAACAACTTTAATACATTTTCCAAATTATTCAAATCTTTGCATTCCAAATACAGCCTGAGCAAATACCCCAGAGCTGTGGAGTCAAGTTGATTGGAGGCCACAGCCACATTGCTTTTGACTTTCTGATGTCCAAGGGATTCTCCACATATACCTTTAAAAAATGTTTGAATAAACTTGTTATCTTTGTATGAATCATTGGTAACCATCTCTTTTGTCAACCGTTCCATTTCTTCTCGCATTCCCTCCTTGCAATATATTCTTACAACTGTCCTATAAAGCTCCTCATCAAAAGTTACTTGATCTTTCTTTATCTGGACAATAAATTTTTTGGCCCTTTCTGTCAAGTTAAGGTTAATGTACAGTCTGAGCATGTCATTGCATGAACCAGAATCGGGAAGTCCAGTCTTGGCTAAAGCCTGAAATGTAACTTCAGCAGAGTCCAGATTTTCACTCATGACATAACATTGCAATGATACAATATAAGCAAATCTTGAGAACCAAACGTCTCTAGATTTCATCATTTGAATAATATCAAGAGCCTTCTTAGAATTTCCTGAATTAAGATGGACTTGTGCCATTGCTAAATATGTTTTCTCATCACTTAGTAGGCCAAGCCGATCAATCTCTTCAAAAGTTTTTTGGGCATCCTCATAGAACCCAAGTTTTCCATATATTCTAATTAGCAAGCCATATATAACTTCATCAACTGCAATTTTATTTCTTTCCATCTCTGTAAAAAGAGATAGAGCTTGTGAATAATCTTCTTTCTTGTAATACAGAGTTAAAAGTGAAGCACATGTGTAGTTGCTCGGAACTATTCCCCTGGATCTCATATCTTCGTATAATCTTAGTGCACCCTGCCAGTTACCATCTTTAGTGTGAGAACTAATAAGCAGGCTGTAAGTTGCTTCCTCGGGTACAAAGTCAAATTTCTTCATCTCATCAAAAGCCTTGAAAGCCTCTTCACAAAGACCCCCTTTAACGAGTGAGTTGATTACTACTGTATAAGTAAACCTATTAGGTGCCACCCCTTTATCAACCATCTGCTTCCATAAGTCAATAACCTTGTCATGGAGTGATTTCTTTTGCAAAGAAGACAGCATAAAATTGTAAACAGCAGTTGACAATGTAATACCCCTTTCTTCCACAGCAGAATAAAATGACTGCATAGCCTTGTGTCGTCCCCATCTAGCATATGTACACAACATGGTACCACAAGCTACTTCATCAGGTTCACATCCCGCTTCAAGCATTTCTAGGAAGGTCTGTTCAGTGAGTTCAATCTTCCCCACTTGCCCATAAGCACGCAAAACAAGCGTGTAAACAATAACACTCGGGCGATAGCACAACTGTTCAAGCACAAATCTATAATTACAATGTATTGATGTTCATGTTTCATAACACAGCAACATAATTACGTTACATCTCTTTAAGAAGGCTAAACATAGCACAATTACAAGCAAAATAGCAAACAATATGTTTAGATGCAAACATAAAATATAGAGTTTAACCTTCTCTAGTAGGAAAACACCATGTTTTACATGTATGGGAAACAACATATGTTTCAAGGCTGGTTAATCTGCTGATTGGAACATGCTAAGAGGTCCTATCCGATCATAGAGACTTCAAAATAAGGACATTGCGTGTAATAATAATGGAAAAACAAACAGAAAAGACTTAACGTCTCTTATCCGGACTATGCCTACATATATTTAACATTTCCAGTGTTAAATTCAAGAAAGTATGATTTCAAAAAATACTAATACCTGCAACTTCATCCAAGCAAAGAAATCCCTAACTTGCCTCCAATTCTTTTGTTCTTTCAAAACGACACACATTTCCCTAAAGCTCAACTTACCAACAAAACTCCCCATCACTCTCCTCACATCAACTTCCCCTTCTTTTCTCTGTCCCATCGCTCTAACAGCCTTAATCGCCGCCACGACATGCTTCCCATACAACTCCCCGTTCCTCTCATCTTCCAAATACTTCACCATCTGCTCCGGAGTTCTCTTTATCCATTTCGGAGTGGTGGCTCGAGGACCTTGGTTACGCCTCAACGCGCTCAAGTATTGAGCTTTCTTCTTTATGATTCGACGCGCGTTGTCATCTGAGAGTGGGTTTTTGGGGTTTTTGGATTTGGGTCTTGGTTTTGCGGGGTTGCCGTCGCTGAGGGAAAATGGGTCTGGGCGTACCGATGACTGAATGCGAAGTTTACGGTTCGTGGAGTGTGGATTAGAGAGAGAAGAAGAAGGGTATAGATGGATTGTAGTGGACAGGAAGGTAGACTTGAGGGAGTCCATGTAGTTAGTGTGCTTTCAGGCGAAATGGAGGCTATGCTATCCTCCGTTTGTTTCCGGGGAAAATAAAAGACAATACCAAAAATATCAATAATATTTGATTGGATTATTGTTATTATTATTATAATTATTTTATTTAATTTTAATATTATACCAACTGGTTTTAATAAATTAAACGAATTTATTGAGAATTAAACATACGATAGTGCATTTAACAGGTTGAAGGGTAAATTGCTTCAATAAACTTGGTTAGGCAAAAGTTACCGTGGATCAAAATTAGTTCGGATGGTGCAGTTGGTATTAAGGACTATATAGACGCCATTGAGGGAGTTCTTCGAGGTGATTAAAGAGAATAAAATTAATTTCGCTGATAATTTAAATATTTTTTGTTTTTTTTTTAAATTTTAGATTATTTATGATTCTCTTGTTTATGTTTAAAATCTCTTATTTAGATAAGTTATTATAAAAACAAATAATATTAAAATTACTCGTGTTTCAACGAGATCGGATGTATTGTGCGGTGGTATATTTGTGAATGTTCTTTTATGAACTTATGTCTTGACCTTAATTGATTAAGATTAGTCACATTGATCGAGAGAGAAACATGGTGATTGATTATCTTATCGCAGAGGGTCAAGATGTTATGACGGGCGTAAACGTATCTTTAATTTTTGCTCAAACATATCTTTAATTATAACTTTTTACTCAAACATATCTTTAATTTCTACACCTTATGATCATTTAAATTTGATTAGAAGGAAGGTCGTATATGATTAATTATAACTTTTTGCTCAAACATATCTTTAATTTTTTAATGTTTTTTCCTCGAGTCATGTTTTTTAATTTTTTTTATATAATAACACTCTGTATAATTTTTGCTCAAGAAATTTTATTTTTAGATAAAATTTTAAAAATATATAAAAATAAAAAGTCGAAATAGGTCTTGGAAACTTGAATTTCTTGGGGTCGCTTTTTATCTTCTTCGAGTTTCTTTATTTTTTATAATTGTTGGTTGATAATTAATTTTTATATTAATTATCAATCACTGGATTTATTGATTTTTTATTTTTTTTATTTTTTTATATTAATAAGAGTTTTTATCACTATTAGTTTATTCAAAAAAAAGATTTTTTATTTTTATGGCATGTGTTTCTTCTATCCTTGTGATAATTTTTTTTGTGATTTGTTTTATCTATCTTTGTAGCATGATTTAGCATTATCTCAACATTCGATCGCTGAGATTTGAATCAATATTATTTTTTTTTTATTATGATTATGTCAATGGTTATTGAAAATTAGATCTTACTCGGTTAATGGTTGTATACTGATCCAATTGGTCTTGGATAGCGGAACATTTTGCCTAAAAGTTTAAATCACTCATTATTTCTTCTTCACCCGTTATACGTCTTGATTAGACAAAGACAAAAAGATTCAGAAAGCAAAAAATTATTTAAATTTATTATAAGACTCGTAAGAATATGATAGGGCACAAAACTAAATTAATACAGAAGCGAGTCTTATAATAAATTTAGGATCAATTAAATTAATAATATAAATGATTAAATATGTAATTATATAAATTATTTTTATTTTAATAATTAATTTTAATTATATTTGGACAATATGTTTTATTTTATCCTATGATACATTCATCTATTTTTATAGTAAAATTACGGTCGTGTAAAGATTTGTATATTTTTATATCTGATTTGTTATTGTTAACAATTTTTTTATAGTTGGAATTTTTGTAGTTGTTTGTTTGATATATTAATGTGTCTTGTTCGACAAAGGTAAAAGAGTACTTTATGGCGCTATTGGGTTATTCTGATTTATCATATTCATAGTCTCATTTTATTATAATTATCTATTTCACTATTATTTTTTAAATTATTTTTTTTTCGATTAATGAATCTTCACTCAGTTTTTCCATATCATTTAAAATATATAATTTTTGAAAATTATATTAATGACATGAATATTAATGGTAAAATAGGTGGTTTCATTGACTAGGACCACAGTTGACGTGATGAGCACGGCCTATGATATAATCTCTACTATAGATGATAAATTTCGAGTTGAAAAAAGAATGTTTTGATTACAACTGTATTTTTAATTTTAATTTTTTTATTTTATTATATGTTTTTAAAATTTGAGAAATTATTACATGGTCCTAACTTATCATGTTATTTATAATTTTATTCAACGAATCAAATTCACATTGTAGAAAAGAAAAATGTAAGGATTTATATTAAAAAATAAAATAAAAATTTATTATTGGATAAAATTATCGATAACGTTATAAGTCAGACACATCTAATAATTTTTTTAAAAAATTCTCTTTTAATTATTGCTAATGTTATATTTTTTTAATTAGATTATATAGGCTAATCCCATGAAATAAATAATATAAATAGACCTACGAGTGATTTTATTTAACTCATCTAAATATATCAATTAAGATTAAAAAACTATGGAATTTGCTACCAAGAACCAGAGCCAGAACAAAAACAGAAATACCATGTCCCCTTGGAAGGAGAAATTATATCTTGGGCTCGGTTCACCACGTCAGCCGTGATCTCATCTAATAATAACCAATCATTTTTTTCAACCAATAAATCTATACTCATAATTTCCATGTCATTTTAAAAATATAATTTCTGAAAGTTATATTAATTATATGGTTGATTAGTGACAGAATAAGTAGTTTTTATTGGTTAGGAACCACGCCTGACGTGATAGGCCGAGCTTCTGATATAATCTCTCCCTCGAAAGAGATGAAAAGGGTTGACAGAAAGGGAGAAGAGATGGACAGCAATATGTATTCAAATCCCATATATTCCTTTCACCGTTCAGATTACCATACCCTATGCCTGGGAAGAGATCATTCTATATAGAAAACAAATCATCTGGTTTGGATAATCATGGGAATTGTGATCACAAATTTACCACAGAAAACATATTCAAAACTTACCAGGATTGGCAGTCTCAGCTCAGATACTAAAATTTGTAGGCATTATAATCGCCGAAAACTCATGCGCAGTTCCCGTCAACTGCGCCAAGTTTTCTTCTCTGTTGATGTTCTGCAACCTTATAATCTACCACTTCTCGGAACAGGCTCGGGTCAAGCACACAATTCTCACTACCATAAACAGCTGCTTGAACACTAGCCATCAGTTTGGCTATTTCCCTTCCTGAAAATCCTTCAGTCTTTGCGGCAGCTTCTCTTAAAATACCGTCTGTCATCCCTTTGATCTCAATCTTCAGCTGCTGTTTCTTGAAAAAGTTTTCAAACGAACCGGGTTTTCTCGAACCGGCTTGAGCTATGTACTTGTCTAGATAGAGCTTTAATAGTTTGAAGCGTTCATCTTCCCCGGGCAAAGGGAATTCCAATACTTCATCAATTCGATCAGCCACGGCTGAATCAAGGTCACCCGGGCGGTTCGTAGCAAGAGCAAGAACTATATCCTTGGACTGGTCACCTGTGCGGAAGAGAAGAGCATTGAGTGCACTTCTTTGAGCTTCACTCATGTAGGTTTTGTTACGCCTGCAAAAAAAAATTGGTCAAAATAATCAATACTCAAAAGGTAACCTCCCGAATTATCAAACTAAATCTAATTTTTCACTTGTGGTCGGTTACTTTTGTGTATCAAGGAATTCGATATCTAACTTGTGATTGTTACCGCTTAGCATAAGACTAATTCCATTTCCGGGTAAATAGTTATGAACGAAGATTTCTTCATGATTGAGAAATAAGTTACTCAGACACAGGGTAAGCGTTTATTTTGTCTGTATATACAATGAACATGATTGTCGGAAATGGATACCTCGAAGAAAAATGAAGAGTCAGAGCGACATAGAACTAAATGGCGTTGACTTACTCGCACAAAAATGCATCTGCTTCATCAATGAACAGCAGCAATCCTCTCTTGGACTTCTTCGCCCAGTCAAATAGCTGGTGTATCTTTGTAACTGCCTGTGGTCCCAGAGGAGCAACATCTCCACCGGTCATGAGTGCATAATCTAATCCCTGAACAAGAACATATGATGTCAGAGAATGAAACAAATAAACAGAACAGCACTGAAATTGAAACATTTGCCGTGAGTTATTTTAATGTCGCATACAAACATATCAAACCAACAACCATCAGGTATTCTTGGAGAGACAGTTTCTCCTTTTTTGAATGTTCAAAATCAAAAGATAACATGTTTTTAGGACATCCATGACTGTTCAGGACTGAAATACTAGTGTCCAACACATGTTCAGACAAGGGTATGGTCCAAATACATGTAAAACCTTCTGCACTACTATTCAACAATCACACCGGAGTCCATGACAACATTAGTCAATACAGTTCGATGTGTACACAAAGTCTAATATTCAGAGTGAACCATCCAAAAGGTGGTCAAAGAATCATAATATTCATAACAAAGACATGGAACTTTTGCAAAATAAAAGATAAATAAATGCTAGCAATAAACAGAGAATCAATGTATAAGAGCTCATACAGATTTACGAGCCAGTTCTCTTGCAGCCATTGTTTTTCCTGTTCCGGGAGGGCCATAAAAAAGCATATTCCTAAACGGTGCTTGGTGGGCTTTTGTATTGGCAGTTGCACCTGCTAGCTGCTGGATTCGTTTTTGAAGAGAAGGGTGCAAAATCACATCACCGAACCCATTTCCATTTTTTGATGATGTTTTATCACCATTGCGTGATAGCGAGCTCATAGCACGCGTAAAGATGCCAGACCAAGGATACTTCCCTCTGGAAGATTCTCGGATAAGTGATGGCTGTCCTAATATTCTATCCACGTAGCCCCAAATCACCCTTGCACCTTCTCTGCACCATAGGGACCAGAAATGAATAAGCAATTACACTCAACACAAGCAACAGTACCAAATTCAGATTTTAATTATTTAATAAATACTTCCATTTCTATTTTGAAAAGCTAGATATCAAATACATTTTCAATATTTTTATTTTCAAAAACAAGTATCCATCCCTAATAACCAACCATGTCTTCTAATTTTTAGAAAACTAAAAATGAAAATAGAAAACAAAAATAAAAAAATATATATTTTTTAAAACCAAACGGCACCAACTTTATTTCACTTAGGGATGACAATAGATCGGAATTTATAAATTCTAAGTCTAATCTAATTAATTATTGGATTTTAAAAATCCAAGTTTAATTATATAAATCCAAATCCGATCCAATAAAACATCTAAAATCCATATTCAAATCCAAAAGTCCAAATCCAATTATTTTTAAAGTAACAACTTAAACAAATATCTTTAAATAAAAAAATATTTTTTATCAAAAAAATGTATTTAAATTAATAGTACAAAAAAATATCAACAAATATAGTAATTCAATATAAAACAAATTAAAATAACAATTCAAACTTCAATTAAAAACTCAATAACATATAAATTATCCTTACATATACTACTATTGTCTTACTAGTCTACTAACATAACTACTTTCCAAATCACAATTATAAAATATCTAATAAATATTACAAACCAATGAAACAAATTAAAAATATAATCAAAATGTTTAACCATTAACATTTGACATAAGAAAAAAGTTTCTAACCATCAAGCTTTCATTGTTTCACTAAAGCTCAACAAAAGCCTATAAAATCAGAGAAAAACATAAATAAAATTGCAAAACATATTAATCATCTAAAATATTAGTTGTATATAAACTTAATTAGGATTTTAATATATATATATATATATTTAAATCTAAGAATTTTAAACATTTTTATTCGAATTTATATATGGATCAAGCTCATATTGGATATAGATTCGGATTGAACTCCGATTGAGTCATGTCAATATCCATATCTGATTCACCTCATATTAGGACTCAAAACATTTTTTTCGGATTCAAATTCGGATTTTTTATCGGATTTGGATCGATTTTTTTTCCGAATCGAATTCAGATTATATTGTCATCCCTAATTCCGCTAAGCCTTCCAAAAAATTCAAAGAAAATAGCTTAAGCCACATCTACAAATATATTCCCAAAATGATGTCCATTAGCTAGAAATTTGGGCAAAAGAAATAGCTATGTCAAAACCCAATTATTTAAAACTAAGAATAGAGAAGTAATCATTACTAGTCCTAAAATTCAATGAATGATTCTTTGATTAAAAAATTGTGAGGCAAAACCAACGTTGATATGTTAGAGTTGATATGTTAGAATATACAGAATGCACCAAAAGACACGTTAGAAGAAATATTTCCAATTTACACAAGCACGGAAGAATGTGCAAACACAGCAAAATGCAGTTGGAGTGTAATTTGAACCGCCAGGTTTCAAATGTTAAGTGCATTTAGTATCAAGATTTCTTCAAAACTCCACAGGCTAACACAAAATTCAATAGATAATTCACAAGAAATTAGTATTGGCACATCACCATAATACTCTTGTCCCATTTAAGAAGTTCAGTATTGACTTTTTAAAGTTAAAATTTTAAAGCTTTGACAATATTTGTTTTAAATATTTTAATTTATTAAATTTTATGAAATACATAAAAAATATATTTTATCAATAATAGATTTAAAGTTATAATGAGTCAAAGTTGAAAAATTTTGACAAAAAAAAATCAATAATGGACAAATAAAATAGGACGGAAGTAGTAATTCTTTAAGGGTTACTTAACAGAGAAAACCAATGCAAAGGGTAAAGGAACATCAACAAGCATTGCAAATTACTTTTATTATAAGTAACAACAATGTTATGCGGAAAAAAAGGGAACCTTTAGGGTTTTAGGCAAAGAAATATGAATCCCCTTGAATCAAAAACAATAAATATTCAAGAAAAAATAATTATATCTATACAGGGACAAAAACATTGTGGCACCGAACTAGATTAATGAACTTCTTGAAGAACTCAACCAATACCTTAAACATATACAATGATGCATGGTGACAAGGCATGAAAAATACAAAACTTGAAGCAATATCCATTATTTACCTGGTAGTATAAATGCCAGCTGCCAGAGCAGTCAACCCTCCAACAGCCACAACCAGTTTGTTTTGATCTGTCAAAATGGCTCGCAAACCACCTATACAGAATTACAGAGATATTATCCACATTAATCCACAACTTACGAGGTAAAAGGTAAACCAATGTGAACTAGAAACATGTCAAAATCATCATTCGGCAGCACTTCCATTTCGGTTCAATGAAGAATGCATCATTAAGTGAACAAATAATGCATTTACTACAGTAAGAAAACATAGAAGTTGCAGGATTAATCAGTTCCGTGGATTGTTTCTACTAGGTTGATCATACAGAGACGAGAGAAAAAAACGAGAATGGGATATGTTTCCATTTCCCTCCACAAAAAATTTACATTCTTCTTAAAATTACAACATCTGAAGAAAACATTAAAATGAGAATGTCATTTCAGAATCTAGCTGTAAGCTTCCAACAATGACGAAACGGATGATATGGAATTAATACCTCCAATATGATCAAAAGTAGTATTTATCGCAGCAACCCACTTCTCTCTTTCAGCATTTGCACGATCTACAAGCATGCGCCTATTAACTTCTTCAGCAAGCTTCGCTTCATGGGCTCTCCCTTCTGCTTCTGCCATAGCTCTCACTCTGATTGTTTCACGTTCGATCTCAGCTTTCTCCCTCTCTGTTTGTCGACGTTGTGCTTGAATCTGTTCTTCTGTAGCTCTTCGAGCTTGCTCCTGTCTAATTGCCGATTCCTCTTGCAGTTTTACAAGCTCCTGATTCCTGGCTCTTTGGTATTCATTTTCTGCCTACAATAACATAAACATCTATTTCCTTTTCTATATATTTCATGGTAACTATTTTTTGGATGCAACAACGCCAATAAGTACATGCCTGCATCCTCTTCCTTGCCAATTCATCCTCGTAACGAGCCATCTGTGACTTTGTTTGGGCTTGATGTTGAGTTAGCTTCTTCTGTTCATCATAGATAACCCTTTGTCTCTCCTGCCAACAACCAGGCGGGGTAACAAAAAACAATAATGATAAGAAAAATGGCATACCCTAAGGGAGTTTAAGATGTTCGACAACATTTGGAAGCAAGTTAAGAGAAGTAAAGGATAAAGCACACAATACACAGAACATTCTAGTTCCAGAACTGGCCAATTGGGTAAACCAGCTATTGAAATGGTATACCTCCTAAAGGCCATTAAGGTGGTGTTTGGTAACTCACCGTCCCTACATTCCAATGGAATGTGATTGGTGGGTATTCAAATGATGGGAAGATGACATTGCAACATTAGTTTTACATGGGAAAGTGCCAACCAATATGCAGGGTCAGTAACATCTTAATGTTTAGTAAAATAAGCGCTTTGCAACAAATGTGGTGTTGATTTCCAAATATATCTTTATGCATAAAAGGGTTATCAATGCAAATATACTTGTAATGAAAATGATAATTTACAAATTCAACTGTGTTCAACATTGCTTACAGTCCTAAGAAATAATAATTGGTATATAACTAAAGAAACTACTTTAAGAAAAATTTCAGAAGCATATGTTCCTGCAGAGACACGTTCTCCTAAAAAAACAAGGAACTTCACATGAAAACGCAGAAGCAGCAAATCAAGTGCTAAGCTTGCAATATAAACTTAGTCAGATGAATAACTTTCCAATGTGATACAAAAGGCTCACAGCCTGATGTGCCAATCCACTCAGGAGAATATGTATAAAGAACTAGCCGTTCAATCCGGCAATCTAAAAGATTTACTAACTAGAGGAATATCATATGCTATATGGGAGAGGAAATTAAAGTAGAACGAATTTCCAGATTACAACTTAAATGAGATTCTTATGCTTCAAATATTCAAGAGACGCAACAAAATTAAGAATGTCATACCAAAATGCATGCAAAAGAACATATTGACATTGATGTTATTAAGGACCAACACTTATAAATTTATAAATAAACTTTAAACCAAAAACTATTATTTAGTTAAACCCTTAAGGTATAATATGAGGAGAAAATTTCAGAAGAATCTTACAGTTTCGGCTTGGGCTTGGATTGCCTTAAATTCTGCAGCTCTTTCAGCCAACTCTGCCTGCCTTGTTTCTTCTTGCTTCTTCATGAGTTCAAAAGCCTGCACCAAGAAGCCATTAGCTTCAAAATTTTAACACTTTAACAAAATGCATAAACCAAAGAACTAAACGGTAAAAAGAAACTAAAGAAACCCACTTTCCAGAATGCCTTTAAAACCCAAATCAAATGTATAAATCAACAACAAAAAAAAAATCTCCTTTTTTCCTTAAAATAGCATTTGGGAAGCCAAAGCAAAAACCTTTTTGGCATTAGCGGAGCTGCTGATTTCTCTCAAAGCCTTGGCTCCCCTCTCCAAAGCCTCAGGATCGAACCCAGCCGAGGAAGTCCTTGGATTATCATTTCTGGCCTTAACACTTCCAGAAGCCTCCTTATCAGCCGGAACTGCCGCTGAAGCAGACGGCTGAGATGGCAGTTGTCCTGAAGATGATTGAGGAGAACCTGAAGAAGAAAGGGAAGGGGAAGAAAATAGAGGGAAATTGAAGGGTCCATCAGCAAAACCAACATTTTGCTTGGTTTGGGAAAGTGAAGAAGAAGCAGAGGCTGCTGCTAAAGCAGAAATCAGTCCCATTGCATAGGTTTTTGCCATTTTTTCTTTGGACCCAAAAAGCAATGTCGGATTGGGTTCTGGGTTCCAAGTCTACTTGGTCAAAAGCTACTGATTTTAAAAGCAACAAGATTGAGTTTCCATGGTGGAATGAAGGGGAATGGTTGAAGTATAGAAGGGAAGCAAATAAAAGAAGGTTCGGGGTTTTGGTAGGGTTTGTGCTAGAGTGGAATGACGGTTTTGGCGGCTGAGTTTTAAGTTGAACCGAATCCCTTCCGAGCTGATGAACCGGATCTGACAATATCCTATGACTTCGGAAAGGAAGGGTAATCTACGTAAATGATTGTATAGATTTATTTTGATTATTATATTTTTTAAATATTTAATAAAATTATTTAATTTTTAGTTTATATATAATAAGATCACTTGATTTTTAATTTAGATTTAATAGAAACAATGCCGTTATAAACCGTTAAAAAATATAATTAAATTTAACTTTTTAATCCATATTTATTATAATTTTAGGTAAATTATATTTAGTCGATGTTTGTCCTATTTGATCATCTAATTAAGAAATGGACAACTAGTCAATCACATCATCGAATTTTAAATTAATTTTAATTAAATCATCAACCGATGATATTTATTGGAGGTGACGTGATAGTTAAAGAAATTTTATATAAATTTAAATTTTAACTATTTTAATTACTTTTATATAATTTAATCCAAATTTTAATTTAAAAATTATTTTATACTAATTTTAAATTTTAAAAAATTAATAATTATTTTATATTAATTTAATAAATTATATTAATCATATTAAAATTTTTAAAATTTTAGTGACCAAATATAAATATTTATAATATACAGTAATTATTATTATTAATTAATTGACAAAATCAAAGCAACCAAATAAAATAAAAGTAATACACCAGGGGATCTGTACCAAACCTTTGAACCAAACCAACTCAATTAATGTATTTTTGTAACATGGATTATTAAAAGATTAATATATTATTGATTTTTTAAATATAAAATTGATTAATATATTATGTTAAAAACAATATATTACAAATTAAACTATATAATTATTTGATTGGATAATAAAATTCATTTTTATATTAATATTAATATTAAATTAATTATATTTATAAACATAAAAACTAAATATAGAAATATATTAATTTCTTTTAATTATTATATCTAACATTTTCGTTAAAATTAACAACATTGACTTGATTAATATTATTTTAAAAGTTTGATAGTGTAATTATCTATTTTTTTAGTTAAGGGATTAAAATAAAATAATTTAATAATTGGATGGTCACATAGGTAATTTACCCTTTTATTAGTTTCTAATTATTTCATTCTCCCTGCGAAATAATCAAATATAAAGCACGATAAAAGCCTAAAAGCTTAAAACCCTTCGCTTCTTCTTTGTTTAGGGTTCTTCATCAAATCTAGCTTTGGTTAACTACCATGGCGAGTCCACTCACTCTCTGATCTTCAGATTTAACATTTCCGAATACTGCTTTTGTTTTTGTAACTATTGAAATCGAACATGGATTCACTTCATGATTCAATATCAGCGGCGGTCTCTTCTAACGGCATCTCTGTGCCGCCGTTTCTCAGCAAAACTTATGATGTGGTGGATGACCCTTCGACCGACTCCGTCGTGTCGTGGAGTAGCGGTAACAACAGTTTCGTTGTCTGGAAAGAGCCGGAGTTTGCAAGGGACCTTTTGCCCAAGTATTTTAAGCATAACAATTTCTCCAGCTTTGTCAGGCAGCTCAATACTTATGTGGGTATTTCCTTTTTCCTTATGTTTATTTGTTTCCCTTTCCCTTTTCATTTTTTTAAATAAATATGGCGATTTTTATTCAATCGGGGAGTAATCGGGCCTTAGCTTTAGGTTACGTGAACCTGTTTAGAATTTGAAATTAAGATCCCTAAGATGTATTTCCTCGAGGATGATTGCAAATTTGTTCGATTTATTTTGATCTTAGAGTTTAGTTTGTTTTGATATTTTTTTAATTAAGAACCCATATAGACGCTGGATCATGAGTGTATGGTATAACTGTTGATTTATCGTGTGAAATGAATTTAATGGAATATGGATTTGATTGAACTGGGATATTGATTGGCTGCAATATAGAACGAAATTGCCCCTTTACTATGCTGGTTGCGCTGTTCTTGAATCTCTTCAAGGCTTTATGAAATACGATATTAGAGTAGCTGTTCAGTGGTTGTAGGTCCTATTTGCATGTTAGATAATCAATGGCATCAGGAATCAGGATGATTGATTGAAAAGATGTTTTCCCTGGAATAAAAATTTTGAAAATTCAGATGAAATATAAAAAGTTTGTGCATATGATTTGGGTAAAATGTTTTCAGCTCCAAGGGTTCATGGAGCTAAGGAACTGAAAATCTCACTAAATTTTAGAATTTAGGAATGTGTTTTTTCAAAACTATTGACTTGTAATGCTGCTATTCTTTTTTTCTGATTCAATGAATTGATATATCATCCTTTGATTTAGTGAAAGACATTTCGTTGAGAGATTTGTTATGCAATGGATAGGTAATTACTTCTCCATGCAACTGTAGATATAGGTGTCTTATCTCATTTCTTTAATGAGAAACATTTATAGTTGGCTTTTCACTTAAATTCTTATTGCCATCCTTGGTTTTCCCCTCGTATCAGCTGAAATATCTAGTTAGCATTCATGTGTGTTATGTACAATTTCATGTTTGTTAAAAGTATTCCATATTATATTAGAAACATTAATTTTCATAATACAATTATACAATGCACATTAATAGATACCGAATATTGATAATCAATAGTTTGCAAACAAGTATTGGATATAATTATGTCCTTAATGTCATTTTGCTTGTTCAAATAAGCAAACAACTATCAACAATCAATTAATTTTACCAACACTTCTGTAAAATAAGTGAATGCAATCCACTGTTTGCTATAAGCTAGTTGCCAAACAAAGTCTTTGTGTCTTTGGACTTTGATTTCCCTAGTAAGATAGTAATTCAAAGGCTTAGCTAAACCAGAAATTTATTCCGCATTTTCACACATTACCTTTTCATCTTTTGATTTTTCTTAAAGTTCCTTTGTCATGATTTATTAACCAATGATAGAGAGAATAGTATTTCTAGGCCGCTGCTACATATTGTAGTTGAAATGTTATTCATTGAGAAGGTTGACATTAGAGATTGACCTATTTTCTTTCCCTTTTTTGAGCTGAAGAACTCATCAAATTGTAATTGTGTTGTTATCTGCAGGTTTAAGTATATGCATGTAATTACTAATTGATTGTGGTGAGGCATTCGGGTTCAACTAAGACAGATGATCTGTGATTCAATTAGATATTAAACTTCAATCCTGCTTTACTCGTGTGAATTTCTTAAGCAGATATATACTATAATTTGTATCATTGATTATCATAAAATTTTCTCCTTTAGGGTTTTAGGAAAGTCGACCCTGACCGGTGGGAATTTGCTAATGAGGGGTTCCTACGAGGTCAAAAACATCTCTTGAAAACTATCAGCAGGCGGAAACCTGCTAATGTCCAGAATAATCAGCAACCTCAAGTTCAGAACTTATCTGTTGGTACTTGCATTGAGGTTGGGAAGTTTGGGCTTGAAGAGGAGGTTGAAAGACTTAAGAGAGACAAGAACGTTCTCATGCAGGAACTTGTTAGATTGAGGCAGCAGCAGCAAGCAACAGATAACCAGTTGCAAACTGTTGGCCAACGCGTACAGGTGATGGAGCAGAGACAGCAGCAAATGATGTCATTTCTTGCTAAGGCCATGCAAAGTCCGAGTTTCTTAAGCCAAATTGTAAAGCAGCAAAATGAAAACAACAGGCGCGTTACTGGAGCAAACAAGAAGAGGAGACTCCCCGGGCAGGATGAAGAAAATTTATCTGGTGAAAATGGTGCCATATCTCCTAAAGGCCAGATTGTAAAGTTCCAGCCTTCACTTAATGAAGCGGCTAAAGCAATGCTGCACCAGATATTGAAGATGAATACATCACCTAGGCTAGAACACTCTATAAATAACTCCGGTGCTTTCATGATAGATGGTGTTCTTCCTTCCAATGCATCTGACAGCAGGAGCTCCTCCAGTTTGATTTCAGGTGTAACACTTTCAGAAGTCCAACCAGCTTCTGCACAATCTTATCTGCAAGCAGAATCAGGTTTTCCTGCCACTTGTCTGTCAACTACTGCTTATCTAACAACTGAGCATACTAAAGTGGATCACATTTCTCAGACAAATGAGCATAAATCACAGAAACATGGAGTTTCTCCTAATGTTTCTCAAATGCAAGGGGTTGGTCCTGGTAATACTGTGGGACTTACTGATAGAAGTTCAGCAGGATTTGAGAGAGGCAATGAAGTGTATCTTGATCCAATATCAGACGCATTGGATTGTACAATGCCTGTAGAACCTGATGACTTTTCTGCCGATCAAGATATGGACATCTTGCTTGATGGAACCCCTAAACTTCCAGCAATTAATGATGTTTTCTGGGAACAGTTTCTTGCAACAAGCCCTCTCACTGGAGACACTGATGAAATTAGTTCGAGTTCACTGGAAAACGGTGCAAACCAAGAACAGGAAGCAGCACTGGTAGGGCAGGATAATGGATGGGGTGGGAATCAGCATATGACCCATCTTACTGAGAAAATGGGCTTTCTTTCATCAGATAGTCGGACAGGGTGATATCCCTCAAATTGTTTACATGCATTTGTTCTTGCTATAATGAGGTAAAAATCTTCAACCAACTGTTTTACCATGGTTGATACTTAACGAACGTAGTCCTTAAGAACGTAGTATGCCACTAGTAAATGCTCTTTGTTTTAACACTTGATAGTTCTACATATCATTTACTGCAACCATAATATATCAGGTGTTGACATTTTAATGCCATCTTTAGTCTGCTATGAGCACAATATAAGAGCAGCTAATATCATTTATGAGGAGTGTTCAATTTCCTATGCTTTTTGCAGAGAATGATGATGATCTGTGATGCTGGCAAGACTATTTGTTGTTAAAAGTAGTTATTTTAGGTGTTAATTGTTGTACTAGAACATAAATGCGTTCTAAATGGATTATGTATCCAAAGCAGCATTAATAATGGTACATACTGTCTGTTGTAGCCAATAGATGAATCCCCCATTAAAATAAAAGATACCCCTTTGCCTAAGGGCCTCACTTCCCTGCTATACAAAAATTTAATCCTAAACTTTTTTTAGATCAATTTTTAGCAGGTTTTAACTTTGAATTTTGTCTCTTCTATCCTATAATGTCAACACCAAAACACTGTATTTTGTGCCTTTTTATTTTTAAAATGGACTTTCTTCCTCGTGGTAACCCCCTCCATTGTTGGGGTTTAGTCTTACAAAAATTATAAAAATTTTAGTATGAATTTTTCTGTATGGACTAATATTTTTATATTTTTTAAGAAATTAGACATATACTTAAATTCTTATATATTAAAAAATATTTTTTATAAGAAATTTAGTATATACTAAAAACCGACAACGGAAATTTATAATTTTTATAACAATTTTAGTTCTATCGTATTTTAATATTACTGTAATTGATTTTGCCCGACAACTTTCTCATTATTATTGTTGTTTATGACCTAATAGGTACCAAAGTGTTCTACTTTTCCCCCACTTTCTCTTTCTAGATTTGATTTTTCTTGAAATCAATAAAACTTCAATCTTATTTAAGTTCGATTTACATTCTTCATCGTATAATTGGGATATGTTCTTCTTTTCTTTCGCGACTTGTTCAGTAAATTTTAAACAACATTAGACTTAAAAAGTCAAGTTGACGGAAAAGAGTGAAATTTGAGAACGTAGTGATGAAAATAAAAAAATTGAAAGTTGGTTGACCAAAATTAAAATACACTACAAGTTAGATGACTAAATCAGAAATACATTTAATGTTGGGTGACTAAATATGTAGTTTATGCAAAATTTATTATCTGGTAACTTCTTAGGTACTTTTGGTTTAAAAAATATTATTGCCAAAGTACTATTGTTTTTTCGGAAAAAGATTTTTTAGCATAATATATTAGAATAAATTATAAAATTAAGAAAATAGAGTTAATTACGGGTTTAATAATATTTTTTGATTAAATTTAATAAAAATATGATTACATTTAAAATATTGAACTAAATTATAAAAATTAAAAAATAAGTTAATTTTGAGTTTAACAATAATTTTTTAGATTAAATCGAATAAAAGTATGATTATACTTAAAATATTAAACTTAATTCTAAAAATTAGGGAAAAAGTTAAGGTTAATTTCGAGTCTAATAATATTTTTTTGATTATATTAAATATAATATGATTATATTTTAAATATTAAATTAAATTATAAAAAATAAAGAATAAGGTTAATTTTAAGTTTAACAATGATTTTTTAACTAAATTAAACAAAAACATGATTATATTTAAAATGTTGGAATAAATTATAAAAATTATAAAATAGGGTTAATTTTGAGTAAAAAATATTTTTAGACTAAATTAAAAAAAACTATAATTATATTTAAAATATTTAAATTTTTAAAAAGAAATCGGGATAATTTTTTGGTTAAATATAGATTTATAGGATTAAATTGAATAAAAATATACTTAATATTTAAAATATTGGATTAAATTATAAAAAAATAAAAAAATATCAATTTTAGGTTAAATATATATTTATATTTGATACATAGTTGAAACAAAAAGTTTCTTCAAGTACTTTATAGTTTTATGTTAAGGAGATCTAGTTTAAGATTTATAGTTTAAGCCTTCATGGTTAAAATTTAAGGTTTAGGTGTTAAGATTAAGGTTTAGAATGATATAATTAAAGATTTATATTTTAACTTATAAACCCTAAATTCTAAGAATCTAAACTTAAATGTCTAAACTTTGAATCTTAATCTAAATCACTTTTTATTTTCGTCACCTGTGTATGAAATAATTATCTATTACAAATATTTTTTAACCGATAAAAAATAATAAAAATTATGAATAAACAACATAATTGATCATTAAATTATTCTTATTTTTTGTTTTGATCATCAAACTATTATTTTTAGTAAAATCATCACTAATATTATTATTATTTTTTAATTTTGGTCACCTAATATTAAAAAATTTGAGAAAAAACAATAGTTTGGTGTCTTTTAATGATCAAAATAAAAAATGCAACATTTGATGACTAAAACAGGAAAATAGAAATAAATTAGTGACCAATTGTGTCTTTTACCCTAGATTTATTTCTCTATTTAAATTCCCAAAAAAGACTTATCTTCCCCGTTGAGTTTCGATTAGCTTAAGAATCCAACTAAAGTATCTTACTCCATTTACTTTGATTATTCAACATGTTTATTTATTACCCTTAAATTCTTTTAATTTGCACAGAAATTGTAATTATTCAAACAATCATCAAAGAGTTCTTGAAGAAACAATAAAAAAGCAATCTTGAAGAAGACAAAACTCCCGTGTCCCCTTGCACCCCCTTTCCGGTGATCAAGAACATCTTTTAGCCCGTTGAATTCCCAGGATCACCTTGAGATTCTCCTGGTAAGAAATTTTCTTTTTTTTTTCATCCAAATTTTCAATATTGTCGTTTGAATTTGCTTTTTGTGAGGTCTTTGTTCTTTTGATCAATTTTTAATGTGATTTACTGATTTGGGTTTATTTCTAACTTGGGTTTTCCAAGTGTTTATCTTTAGTTTATTTGGAATTCTGGGTTTTGTTTCGTTTAAGTGTTCAACTTTTTCTTATTGATATTCAACCATTCAAATGGCTAGTGGAATATTTATTGATGTATAAATGTTAAGCTTTTCCATGCTTTGTTTCTTATGGAAATAGTTGAAAGAAAGTGGATCAGAGCCTGTTTTTGAACATTTTCTTAGGTGTAATTGTTGTTTGTTTATTAAATTGTTTATTCAAGGAAAATGCAGATAATAAGAATTAAAACCAGTGATAATATTTTTAAAAGAAAATACATTCTTAGTTCTTCAAAAATATGGTTTTATACCAAAAGTAACAATTGGACAGTCCAATCATAGCATTTGAAGCTCCCTAATGTTGTTAAGAAGGGTGTAGTAGTGTTATAAAATGAATGAAAGGACCTTTTGTTCCTCGTTGCATCTGTGAGTTGTGATTTTGTGTTTTTCAGCCGGGATCGGGTGTATGTATATGATGTTAGATTGAGGTAATGGAATGTGGTATTTTCTGTCAGTTTCAGTTGAGTGCTGCATGGAGATTGTGGCTGATGCTGCATAAATGGAAGGGAAATTTCTTTTACAATTTCTCCAAATCTATCACTTCTTTTCTGGGGATTTATGATACGGTCCTTGATGGTGAACCCGGGAATCAAACATTGTCCTACCATATGCTATAGGCCGATACAACCATCTGATTTAGAGACTTTGGAACAAATCCACAGTGATGTATTCCCTATCAGGTAAGAAGTGTATTACTTTTCATTGAGGTTCTTCGGTAAAGAGTATTTCTGGTTCTCATAACTTCAAGGAAGGGTATTGATATCTTCAGGTACGAGTCTGAGTTTTTTCAAAGTGTCGTGAATGGATGTGATATTGTGTCATGGGCAGCCGTTGATCGCAGTCGACCCAATGTTCAAAGTGATGAGCTTATTGGATTTGTCACTGCAAAAATTGTAATGGTAAAGGATAGTGAGGTGTGTCATCTATGTGCCTATTTTTATATAATGCATTAATGGTATTTGCTTGATAGTTGAATTGTGATTTAAGCAGGGTGTAAAATTTTTGAATAACTAGAACCGTTTGGCATGTTTTTTAAATCGAATATTTTCATTGTTGTGGAAAATTAATACTGACATTCAACATGTAGCTTCTGTTTTCGCCTTTCGGGTCTCAAATAATTTCCAATACTGAAGAATTTGAGTGGTTCTTGCAATTCATTTTAACTAACACATACTATGCAGATAGCAGATTTGCTCAGGTTTGACTCATCAAGGGCAGATAAAAAATTAGTATATATTCTGACACTCGGAGTTGTGGATGCATACAGAAATCTCGGGATAGGTAGGATTAGTTTTTTTCCCTACTACTAATGGTTCCTCTTTCACCTTTTGCACCTTTTTAATGTATCTTTTCCTGCTATTGGATTAACAGCTACATCACTTATCCGTGAGGTTATTAAATATGCTTCGAGCATTCCAGTATGCCATGCAGTTTACTTGCATGTGATTTCTTATAATAATCCAGCTATTCATTTATACACGAAGATGTTGTTCAAGTGTGTGCGGAGGTTGCATGGATTTTACTTGATCAACGGCCAGCATTATGATTCATATTTGTTCGTTTATTACGTAAATGGCGGTGGTTCTCCTTGCTCACCATTGTAAGTCTAAAAATCTACGCATCCTAGTATTTTGTAACAACTTCTTAGTTTAACACAAAGATAACTGGGCTAAATTGGTAGACAACTTTTACCCTCATTTTTTTTATTGTTCATTATAACTACTACTATGGGGTGTATTGCTTCGACTCGTTTTTGTTGAAGTATCTGTGTTGGATACGTACCCATACTCGACACTCATGTCCAATTCCATGTAACGTAGTTATGGGGAGTATATTGAGATTTAAAGAGCAGGACATAAACCGGAATAGAGCAGGACATAAACCGGAATAGAGGATTACTAGTTAATCAGACACTATTTCAGGCTATGCTCGACCTTTTATGGGATTTTATCATTTTATGTGGGAAATAGCTTGCTTGAAGATTAAATGGTCATCGCTCACCATGATCGAGACAGCGTGCAGTTACTTTTATGCAGCTAGTAATATCGAAACCTTTAGATTTTACATTTTAAGCATGTGTCTGGTTCAAATTATGCCTATTGTCTGATAACAAATTTTGGGACCATTGTTAGAAGAAAGACTAGTTTGAGAATTTTCCAGCAGCTAATTAAGCTCATTAGACTAGCTGTTCCATTGATGTTCTACCTCAGGTTTGATACCTAGCATTGTATCCTTCACGTTCCTTGGAAGATGAAAATGTTCAAGAATCAGTTATCTGTCGTCTGTTATGTTTCGTTACTAGGTTTAGCCGTTCGAGACCAACCCGAGGTCCCGAACATGTGATGTCTTATATTACTTGTAGCGTTTTTGTGAAATAACTGTTCCAAAACCGTATTCCGCAGAGAGCTGGTCACACTTATTCTTCGTTACACAAGGACCGGTCTGAAGTCTGTGGCTGCTAAGCTGATGGTAGCGAAACTGAAATCGCCGAAAGGTAACGAAATTCGGGATCCTGCATTAACTCAAAGACACAGAATGACTGAGACCGAGCTTTCTGGATTTGGTTCTGTTTAATAAGTAGTGCTGTAGTTGTGGTTGACATCCATCTTCTGAGACATGTAATAAATAGCAGAGCTGATCTGTTCATGTTTCCTAAAGGAAAAGAAAAAAAAAGAAGAAAATTGTTCATGTTTAAACTTTTTCTACGTGCTTTTGTTGAATTACTTCCTACTGCATGAAATTTGATTAATTTTGCACTTGGATGACTTATGTTTTTATATGAGGAAAAAAAATAATATTTTATTCTACACTAAAATAAAAAGATTCAAGGATAAATTACGATAGAGATCGCTCAATTATTAGTAAGGTTATATTTAGATCATCAATTTATTAAAAGTTATAATAGAATCATTCAAATAATATTTTAATTATATTTGAGTCTCTCGTTTAAATGCAAACTGAGATTAAAAATATTTTATACACTCAATTAAAATTTGGTTACAATCAGGTAACTCTTTGTTAAAAACATATATCTAAAAGACTTGGCATAATGATAGTTTTAGACCTTAAAACTTATATATTCTATCAATTTAGTCATAATTGAAAATAATTCAATAAAATCTAACCCTTTTCACATCCTAAATCATACACCCTAAAAACAAACCCTATCCCTAATTCCCTTAACCCTAATTACAACCCTAACCTTAAACTTTTAATCCTAAATCTATTATTTTAAAATGAGATTATAAAAAAGTATAGTTAGGGATAAACGATTTGCACCCATTTCATTCGTCGCTTCTTTTTGTCCGTTTAGATTTTTTTTAGGTTTTGTTAAATGTATGTACCTAGAGCTGAAAATTAACTCACTTCAATGGTTTGAATTAGGGTTCTTAGTTATCTTGGTTTTCTTATATTCTATTCAGTATTTGTTAGAATTTGAAGGTTGCAATCCTTGATCTTACTTCAACTAATTCAGGGAAAAACTCAGCAAACATACATGATGTAACAATTCCAGTTATCATATAGTACCACCCATAATCAACAATGATTGAAACATAACACTTAGATTCCTTGTAAAACATACAGAAAACACATTGAAATACTAAGAATACAACTTAAGTCAACACACAATTTCACAAATCAACAATCCCCCCAGGGGAAAAAAAAAGAATTGTCTCCATCATACTATCCAATATGGAGAATCAAATTTATTTTTTTTTAAAAAGAGAATAAAAATTAAGCAACTAAGTATGAATAAAAGCTCTTCAAGTTTAAATTCCATTTCAGAACAAGCAAAACAAATGAAGCAAACACATTCAGCTTGCAAAGTATCACCCCCCTGTACCTGTCTGCCAGTATGGCTAAAGTCGAGCCATTTCAGATTTCGGGTTTTGGTTTTTGTTATCTACTTGGGGTTGGGACTTCCCTTCTTTTTCAGTAGGCTCCCGAATTTTCGAAGTAGAGGCTTCTTCTTTTTCTGTTGTTGTTGTTGCTGCTGCTTTGATGGTGAGATTCCACCACCATTGGCATTTTCCATCGAACCGTTTATTTGATCAAAGCTTTCGGCTTCGGGGCTCTCCACTTTTGATTCCACTTCCTCGTCCAAGGATTCTTGATCAGGTTCTCCTTCCGGCGAAAATTCTTTCTTTTCGATTTTGCAGCTCTCCCACATTTTGAATTCAACTTCAACTGACTCATTCTCTTTGCCTTTTGTTTCATCGTAGTTCACTTCTCCGTTCACATTCTCCACTTTGGCACCATCCACTTGAAGAGACTTGTCTTTCAAGCCATCTTTTAGTTCCGGAGATTCTTTTTTTGGCTCATTGGGCTGTTCTACTGGCAGCTCTAATTTGAGCTTCTCTTCACTTCCATGTCCGTTCTCTTCTGAGAATTCAACCACCTTAGGAAGCAAATCATAGTCCTTCTCGCTGTCAGATAACTCAGATTGTTCCTCATTTCGCTTTTCAATTGTAGCTTTTTCTAACAACTCTGACAATTCCTCAATTTTCTTAAGAGAAGCAGCTTCCCTAGCTTGGAGTTCCTCGTTTTCTTGAACAACACTCTGCAGTTCTGTCTCTTTCTCCAACAAACTCTCCTTCAATTTCATGCTCTCTGTTTTGACCTCTTTTAGAGCTTCTTGCAAATACATCACCTCGGATTCAACTTCCTTTAGACTCGCCTTCAACTGATCTTCTTCCTTCTTCGATGCCGAAGCTTCCTCCTCAGATTGTTTCAGCAAATTTACCAGCCTATGGATTTCTTCTTCGAGAGAAGAGTTTTCTTCTTCCGATTTTTTTACACAATCTACCAAATGCACTTCTTTTAGTTCCCACCCAGTTTTTGCAATCTGGTATTCTTTCTTAGACTGTTCGATGGTATTTGTAAGAAGATCAATCTCATTCTTTGCATCATCAAGCATGGTTTCGTACTTCTCGTTCTTTGCTTTCAGAACCAATCTTAGATCCTCTAGCTGCGCCTCATAATGTTCATGCTCAGATTCAATCGATAACAGCCTCTCCTTAGCCTCCCTAGCTTCTGCGGAAACTTCGTGTAACGCCGAAGCTAAGCTTTCCATTGCTTTTTTGCTCTTTTCTTCCTCGTCCCGAGAATTTTCCAGTTCTGTAATTAGTTTGTTTTTCTCTTCTAAAAGAGCTTGAACGCTGGAAGCCGCAAGCTTCTCGTTATCTAAAGCTTGAATCTTTTCTTCCTTCATTGTTTCTAACTCAGACTTCAGAGACTCGACCAATTTCTCTGCTTCTGCAGTTTCTTCCTTAGCCTTATTAATGCGACTTTCTGATTCCTCAAGATCCCCTCTTTGTCTACCAACAGTCATTTCCAATAATCCAACCTTCTCTTTAAGAGCAAAAATTTCAGATTCGGCATCATGCAATGAATCGTTGTTGTTCTCTAACTGCTTCATAACCGATTCAAGAGATTCCGATGCTGATCGTTCTAGCTTCTTTGCTTCCTCAATCTGCATTTCTAATTCTTTGACCCTACTTTTGCATTCCTCTAATACACTGTGTGCATATGATTCAGCCATTCTTGCAGCTTCTAACTCAATGTTAAGTTGCTCAATGACAGCCTCCTTTTCCATCAACTTCTCCTTGTAGATCTGTGCATTCTCGAGTTCTTGTTTCAACAACTCTATCTCGGCCTTGAGATTCAACATCATTTCGTTGTTTTCATTAGCCTCAGTTTCATGCTTCATATCAAGCAAGGACTTCAATCGAACCAATTCTGCGGAAAGAATCCCCACCTTCTCGCCATGGATTTCAGCAATCTTGGTGGCATCATTGGCATGACTCAGCGCTTGATTCTTTGCATCACAAGTTGCTGCAAGTTCCTGCTTCACCTTTTGAAGCTCCTCAGTTGTTGAGAGAAGTGCAGCCACATCCAAAGCATGCTGGTTCTTCACGGACTCGATTTCTTTCTCCCATTCTTCGTCTTTCTTTCGAGAAGCTTCAATCCCTGCCTGTTCCAACTCAACAGCCCGAAATTTCTCGATCTCAAAGCTCTCTTCAGCTTGCTTTTGTGCCACAACAGCCTGTCTAAGCTTTTCATTTGCTTCTTCCACTGCTTTCTGTGCTTCTTTCAGTTCATCAATTGCTTGTGCCTTCTCTTTCTCAATCGATGCTATTTGCTCCTTTGCATTCTTCAAATCCTCCTGAGCTGAGTTCAATTGAGCCTGCAACTCTGATCCCTTACCGACCCGTGTTTGCGGTTTCTGCAAATCCAAAACCAACCAACCAAGAAAGCAAATCAAATCTCATTAGTTCCATCAATTCTCAAACACATCAAAGACACATGTTTCACAACTTACTTCAGCCGAAGCAGTGGTCTTTGCGGATTTACGATCAACCAAAGGCTTCGAATTAAGCGATGACCGCAATGATCTATCAACCGAATGACGAGTACTTTGCAAGGGAGAGGGTGAAACAGCTTCTGATTTAGCCACTCTAGGTGTTGATGGTGAAACCTTGCTAGGAGTTTCAGACAAACCAGATCTGTTTAAACATTCAAAGTGTTCAAAATTTTAGCATCAGAATCAAAATCCCAGATTTTAAAACACACAATCAAATAAAAAACAAACAAGATTTGATGTTGAAACTCAAATGAAAATGGATCTATTCCCAATTTGGCAACTTTTTCCAACAAGATTTAGCAATATCAAACTAGTCAATTCATATGAAATTCAAAAACAACACATTTGAACATTAAAATATGAAGATTATGAAAAACATATCAATTGGAAAAGTGAATCAAATAACACAATCAAGTATTGGAAAGTGGCAGATACGAGTTTTTAAATTGAGAAAATATCAAAATAATCCAGAAATTCACGTAAAAACACCAAACGAGAAAAAACCCAAGTCAGATCTAAGATAATATAAAGTAATTACGGAAGAAAACATGAAATTTTCCCGAGAAAAAAGATCCTTAACTTACCTGGATTTAGCAGACATGTCTGGTGATGAGAAAAAGACCAGAATTGTTCGCAAGATACAGAGAAGATTAAGCAGCAACAGCTGTAACTAAAATGGTGACATTTCTGGGAGAAAATAAAGGGAAATTGCAACGTTAAATATAGCTGAAAACCCTTTTTAGCAATCAAAAAGGAGAACCAAAATTTTGGATTTTTCACTTGTTTTTCTTGAATTAAATTATTATTATGATAAAAGAAATAGCTGACAGTGACACACCGCATAACATGAAGCTGTTATGTCTCTTTCTTTCTTTTACTTTACTCTTTTGGGTTAAATTATCGTATGGGTCCTTGTATTATAGGCTTATTACTAAATTAATCTCTCTACTATAAAAGTGATCGATTTGCTATTTTATAATTTAATTCTTATATTGTTGGTTTAGTGGGATGGAATACTAAATTTGTTAATTAAGGGTTAAATATTTAAATTTTGATGTTGTGACGAAAAAAATTAATTCAGGAAAGTAATCTCGTAATAGATCTTTATAAAACCTAATTTAATTTAATCAATCAGTGATTAAAAAATATTATATATATATATATATATATTATCATGAGATCATTTTAAGATATAACTTTTGAGGGATATTTTAGAGAATTTTATTCTAATAGTTTGAATAAGAAAATCTAGATAAATTTTATGATGAAATTTGAAATTAGCCGACTATATTAAACCGTTAAATTTTATATTACACGTGATATGATTGTTATAATTGATAAAATTATTGACTTGATTATAATTTTTTAAAAATATTTTATATCAAATTGATATATAAGAATTAACGATAAATAATATAATGATTAGAAAAGATTAATTGAATAACTTATTATATTTTTTTAATAAAAATAGTCATTAATTATAAATGGGTAAGCTATATAAATGGTCTTTCGATTATATTTTAATTATTTTTTATATCCTCTGACTATCAAATGTTATAAATAAGTCCATTAATTATTTTTTACGTACAAATTAATCTCGTTTCGTTAAAAATTTAACGTACGACTTGTGTGAATGTTAACATGTTGAGTAGGATGTTAACGTGACTCCCACGTTAGAACGATGCATTTTGATTAGAAGCTTAAACAACAATTCATTATTAGATTAGTCTCCAAACTTTAAAAAAAAAATAGAAAACTGAAAGAAAAATTCTTAAGCATTTTCTTGGGTATTAAAAAATTAGATAAAATTGGGTGAAATTAAATCCATATTCGAAATTAATTAAAAATTCTCAAATCAAAATTCAGAACCCCAATCGAATTAGGATTAGAATTATTCAAAAATCTCCGAATCAAACTCCAAAATTCTAATCGAAACTAAACCCATAAAAATCACATAAACCTATAAAAATTTCTCAAAATCTACGAATCAAATGAATAAAAAAAATGATAACCTAATTCGAAGAAAGAAATGATAACCTAATTCAAAGAATTTATTACATTTCACGTGCTTTTGATAGGTTAATAGATTAAATTTAACTGAATTTTTAGAAAAAAATGATGAAAGAAGAAAACCTGGATAAAAATCTTTGACGACGATAAAAGAATGATTTTTATTAAGAAATTTTGCTTCTTAAGTTCATCCCTTTAAACTTTTATGTCTTTATTCTAAGAGATATAAAGACAATTTAAAAGAAGAAGATGATGAATTTGTGGCATTTAGTCACTTGATTAATTTTTTTTTTTTTAAATTGATCTTTAATGACATAAAACGTTTTAATTTCGTTAAATAAATTTTAAATTTGAGACGTTATATATAAACAAATTTATTAAAAAATATTTACTAAAATTAAATATACGACGTGAATCGGTACGTATTAATCAAAATAAACCCTTAAAAACTTAAATAACAATAAAAATAATATATGATTTTTTATTTAAAATAATACATTAAATTTATACATGTAACTCATATTGTTTTTATTAACAATTTCCATATATTACTCATAGTTTTGTGCAACTAAAATTCCCTACTGGTCTATTTATATTTTATTTTAATTTTGTGGGTCCCCTAACCACCCTGTTTAGTCTTGTTTTATTTTGTATCTAATTAAACCACTGTCGGCAGAATAATGACAAAATATGGTAATATTAGTTCTATTATTTTGACCTTTAATTAAAACACTAATCAATTATTTAATTGTAAATAATTCTAGTCTTATAGTACCCACAGTCTATCTCATTTCATTATGGGATATAAGATTAGGAGATTATTAAGTGAATATGTTTACTACGTTGTCTATGGTTTATGCAATCAGAATCGTTTATTTTTTAAATAATTACTTAATAATTATCTACCACTAGTTACATGTAGGAAAAAGATAATGATTCATCTTAAATAAAATTAAAATTAACGGTTCTGATTGTTTGAGATCATAAATGACATAGTGAATAGGGTTTACCTAATAATTTTTCGAGATTAAATTCGTTAATAGTTTAAAGTTTAATTACTCTAAATAGTAATGGAACAAACCATTTGTATATATTTTCGAGTGAAAATGGGGTAAAATGATTTTTTTTTGCTTATCAAGTTCAACTTTATCATTTTAATCATCTTAGCCCTAAATCTCTTATTATATTTATTTTGGCCATTTTTTTTACTTTTATTAATTGATAAAACAGTCGAGAATCTCTAAAATATGTGGTTAAGGTTATTAATTGACATATTTTTTTAGGTTGTCGGTTCAAAATTTGTCTTTACTTAAGTGTTCACCACACCAATAAAAATATTATATAAATATAAATGAAATCAACATTTCGATAAATATAAAAATTACTATAAAAGGGTAAAATGGTTATTTTTCAAATTTGTTGATGATATGATAGAAAAAATAAATAAAATAATTAAGATAAATTTATATTTGAGATAGTTCGATAAAAAAATAAAGATTGGAGGCTAAAAAGAGCGCACGAAAAATTTAAAGGCTAAAAGTGATTAAATAATCATCCAATTATATGTAATTGTTTTATTGAGTACCAACTATAAAAAGTTATAAAATAACTTATTAACTTAAAAAATAACAAGTTAACCCAGTATTATTAGATTTTTTTATTATTATATGATAATTAACAAAAATTAAAATAATAACAATTTTAGTCTTCAAGTTTTACACTTTTTAAATTTGGTCCTAATACTAAAAAAAATATCTTCAACAGTTACATTTCCTATCAATTTAGTCACTGTCTTATCTCCGAGAAATTATATTATGGGACATTTCCACTACGTTATCCATAAGATCAACCAATAAAAAGCATCAATTTAATAATTTTTTCTACCTCATCATTTTTACCAAGTAAAACTTTACTTGATAAAAACTGTTTTAAACTTAATTTACAATAAATGTTAGTGAAGATTTACTTGATAAAAAAGATGAGGTGAAAAAAATAATTAAATAAATACTTTTTATTGATTGGTCTTATAGATAACGTGGTGATAATGACCCGTAATATTAATCTTTCCTTATCTCCCATAAGAAGCGGACATGCGAGAAATCGATATAAGAGAAGACTAAAATGACAGCAACATAAAATGTTGAGGATGAATTTGGAGATTTAAAACCAAATTAAAAAAAAAACCGTAAAATTTAAGGACAAAAATTAATATTATATTAATTTTTGTTAATCTAACCAACCACAATTTTTAACGTTATTTTTTTAAGTTGAGGGATCCTTATATATCTTTATATAATTTGTAGACTCAACAAAACAAGACTTTTTATATACTTTACCCCCAAAAAACTTCACCCCATATTTTAAGTTGTTCTTGAACCAGAACAATGGCAATACAATTTATTTAAGGAAATCAGGAAAGAAAATTCATACATTTTATTCTATACCACAACTCCAAATTTTAAAAATAATAATTTTGAACCGCTTTCACAATTAAATCAAAATAATTATTCCTCGAGGATAAAAAACCAGCCATCTCGACTGCGCTCGATCGAACAATAAAACTCCTATGAAGCATAACTTACTTGTCATCCGATGGGACACGACCGAGAACGATTAAGCTGAGCTATGCCTGCAAAAAGCTAGCATATTTGGCACCTAGGAAAAGCCTCTGGATGCAGAGTAAGGCGTTCTTGGTAACCTCAGCACTGTCATGGTTCATCAACTTCATCACCCGTTCCTTCGCCTTCAGATCGTTCACTATCACCCGGCCAGCAGGGTGGTGCTGAATAAATTGCGAGAGATCGAAGCAAGCAACAGACAGAGCTCTTGGATCATTAGACGTGTCCATAATTGTAATGAGGACCCTTAGAACCTAAGAAAGAACACAATAACTAATTAACACAGTTTCCTACTAGGATACCGATATTCACAATCTATGAAAGTATGCTTCGTTTAACTGATCCCGATATTCCGGAACCTATGAAATATCCAAATCAAATCTTTAAGCCCTGAGAAACAGAAAAAAAAACCTGGAAATCATTCTCTTCGAAGCATGAAATATTTTCTCGCCAAAACGATGTATCTTTATGCATGGGTGACCAATCAAGATGACCAAGGAGAACTTCTTGCTTATATTTATCGAAGGAACTCAATTTCTTAATGTTATCCTTCAGCCCATCTTCAAGGAGATTGAGAGTCTCCAATAGGTCCTATGAAATATCCAAATCAAATCTTTAAGCAAAATTCGGTATATGAAGAGTAAGAAAAATTAGCATAGCTGCATTGAATCTAACAATTACGTTGAAGGAAAAATAAGATATAACATGAGAATTACATCGCCAGATAAGAATTAAACGTTCGGTTTTCTTACCTCATCACTCCATGCTTGAGCTTTTAAACTCTGAACAATCTGAGGTAGTCCAAGGTCAACCATCTGAGCACCGAACGTGCCTTTGGATAACAAGTTCCTAAAGATCAATACAACAACCCTGACAACCTGGAAGTCATTGGTCAAGTCCAAAAAAGAACAGAAATTGATTAATCAGCCACCAGTTAGAAGCATGCAATACGCCCCAGGTAATAGTAAAAATTCAATGCTGACATAGAATTGCAGAAAAAGTTGAAAGGCAAATGATGAATAAAAGCCTGCATGGTAATACATACATTTTATTAATGCAATATAGACACTACAAGGCATAACTTGGATAAAGGGAACATTAGAAGAGATTACCTTCTCCTTTGTGGAACTCTTAACGACGTCAACAAGTCTTGGTAGAGCCCTAGATGTCGCTAAATACTCAATTGCTGGTTCATAGTAAGATAAAAGCCACACACACAGACATGTTTCATAGAGAAGCTGTTACAAAGATTAGTTGTCAATTTCAGAATTATGCCACTCAAATGGCTTATAAGGGAAAGTTACTCCTTTTTAAAACTTAACCACCTTAAAGAGTGAAAAGCAAAAATACCTGGTTAGATTGCTGGGTTGATGCTGGAGTAATTAAAGGAATCAGTAACTTCACCCCATCTGCTCGAACAAAGGAAGACCTGACAACAGGTTCCTTCAGTAATGCTGCAAGGCAGTTAATAGCAGTAGGAATACCACAACTAGGATGGGAAGGCTTCTTCAGCTGCAAAGACATTGGGCATCAACTAAGCAAACCTCTACCAAGGCAGTCAACTTTTTCCAGCTGTGAGAAATGAACAATGCATTGCAGATATGACAAACAGAATGCAAAGCAGTAAACTAACCTGTGTGCAAAGCCAGTCAACTAATTCCTTTAGTACATCATTAATGGTAGGGCCCCTTATCTTTGAGGCTTCTCCATTTGCAACAATGCCATCCTGAGTTCTTGACCTTGCGCTATAAATTAATAGAAAAAAAAAGAATTTAAACAATCATTAAATAAAGCATGCAGTTTACCAGGTCATTTGGTTAAGTATCTATAAACCTCTATTTTATTGCTTTGATGGATCACATATTTTGTACCTTATTATCAAGGCAAGTATCTTGCAGCTCTTTTCTTGTATGAACCAGTTTCCTTTCCACAACAATCTGAAAGTAGACCAAATTTTGGACAGTTTTAGTTTGGATAATTTAGTACAAGATAAGGAACCGATTTTACAGGGATGAACATTTTCACATTTAACCAAGAAGCACTTTAATTCAATTATATAAGGTAATACAAAGAGTTTAATGAAGAATAAAACAGAATATATGACACTGATAGCCAATCCATATATAATAAACTTGGTGACCTATACTAAAAAAATATTTTGACGCAGGAGCTTTATGCATTTTATAACATTTTATTATTTCAGCTTTATTTTAACATTTATTAATTATTAGACATAAAAGGCAGCTAAGACTAGGGCTATAAAGTACTTTTAGGGTTATTAGATATCTTTAGGGTTTAAAGTTCAAACTAGGGTTATGATTAAAACTTTTCTTGCAAGAAAGCAAGCTTAATAAATAAGTTGTTCGGCTTTACAGTCACTATAATTATTCTCAATTTCTTATTGTTTTCTTTGAATTAATATTAAAACTAGAGATTTTTATAACCCCAAGTTTTCTAAAGTTCCATCTTCCCGAACTCGTTTGTTCAGCCTTATTTCTTTCGATTGTTGCTGTTTCCGCTTTAAACTACATCAGTTGTAATCCCAGTCTCTTTAGATCCTAGGGTTTAAAGTAAAATTTACTTTTAAGCCATGGTAGGATGAGTTAAAGCTCAAGGCAGAGGAACTCAGTGTCAAGAAACATAATTGACTGCACCAAAACGTGCAACTGAAGAATTACTGCATGCAGTTTATGCTTAGCTGCGACAGGAACTAGTAGCCCAGCTGGAGATTCCGGAAGGTGCCCACAACCAGTTTGACACACCGGAATGTAGTCTTACTGAACCTGATTTTGCTAAGTAGGTGTGGTTAGTTCATAACCTTGAATTAAACAAGGGTGGGGTTCATGGTGAAGTTGCTGGTTTCATGGCAATGTGTGTGTATGAGAAATATTATGTTATGTTATAACCAATCTATGATGAATATCCTGAATAGCATGACAACCACATCCTTAGAAGGAGAGGATTGGAGGTGGGTTGGAAATCTTCTTGATAACTCAAAGCACTTAAAAATGGATGACAAATCTTAAGTAAAAAGAACTGATTCATTTTTAACAACTTAAACGGATTCTGTAAAGGGACAATTCACGTCTGAATTCAGGAAAAAGCAAGAAAACGTGAAGGTTCTAGTGCCCAGGGGCAGAACTAGAAATTTACTATAGAGGGGACCAAAATATATATTTTAAAATTTTTCTTGATCGGCAGGGACCAAAAAAAGATTTAAAAAAAAACTGTATAATTTAAAATTTATCTCTATTTAATACATAAAAACAACAATTGGTGGGGACCAGGTACCCCTAATCCCCTAGTTCCGCCAATGCCAGTGCCGGTGGGTTCTCAAGAGCTAGGTTGTGCTTAGAATATTTAGAGACCTAATTTTAATTGGTGTCAGTCAATTGCTAGTGGATGGAATTCATGGAAATGTATTGGCATTGATTCAGATCATAGGAAGCACATTGCATCTACAAGATATTTACTTCAAGCATGGTTAGGTTCACCAATTGGTTTCGTTATGGTGGAGGGTACAAGCAAACATATTTGCTGTTATGAAGCTGTTCTTGTTTCCATCATAGGTTGGGATGATACTTTTAAGTTACTCGTCAAGAATAAAGTGTTCAGCTTTCTTGGGAATCTTAAATGTAGAACCAACATAGAAAATACTGTGCATGTTACAGATTATGGCTGAAGTAGCAAAAGTTGTCGTGCGAGTTAAGTTTTCCAAGCAGGGGAGAACGATGCAAGAGCTTTAACTATTCTATAATACTTATTAATTATTAGACATTAAGTACTTTTAGGGTTAAGGTAACTTTAAGGTTTAAATGTAGGGTTATGAAAACTTTGCATTCCATAAAGAAAACTTATATACAAGTTGTAGGCTTTACAGCCAGAACAATTATTCCCATTATTCTCTTCGAATTAATAGTAAAACTAGAGGTCTTTTATAACCCTAAGTTGTCTAAAAATCCATCTTCTTTCCGAACTCGTTCGTTCAGCCTTAATTTTATCAATTGTTGCTGTTTTCCTCTTAAACTACATCATACTTGCATCTAAAAATCTCTTGCAGCTAGCAGCAAAAGTGGCAAAAACTATTCATAAATACCTTGTCTGCTAACCATTGGTAACTAGAACCTTTGAGCTAGATCACCACCAGTTGCATGCATGTATATTTTCATACATAATAACAAGTATACTAAAAAATCATGCCAGTCTTCTTTACAACCAGAGACAACTTACAATGAACAATCACATAAGAGCCCATTGAGAGCAAGATATCTAAACTCTTGATACTTTTACATGCTCATTATGCAGATGGAGATAATTCCTATAAAAATAACTCAGATTTCAAAGAAGTGATGGAGAAGAGATAATTGTTTTAACTTTAAGGGTACAATTTCTACTTTTCAATAAAAAAAAAAGATGAAGTCCTAAAAAGGTATAGCCATCACTAACAATACTAGGCAACTTCCTGAGTTATAAGTAGATTCAGTGCCTAGGAATCAACTCATGAGTCCAAATAATGTATGTAATAAAGGAGAAGTGAATCCAATATGTATAAAAAATAATATTAAAAAATGTGATCGTATGTTTGTAACAGTGATACCAACATCAATCAGACACTATACAGTATTTTATGGTCCCTAACTGTTGTAACTTTAAGGATCCAACACCTACTTTTTGTTTTTGAAAAAGTTCCTAAAATATCATGGCCATCACTAACAATATAAGGCATTATCTTGAGTTATAATTAGATTTAAGGCCAAGGAGAATCAACTCAATTTAGAGTCAAAATAAATGCAGTAAAAGACAAGTGAAACCAATATGCATAGATATAACATTCAGAAAGATGATTCTAAGCAGACACAGTAGACTGTTTTAGGATGTCACTGGTCATAATTAAAAGATTAAAGAGTATCAGCCACCTTACACACACAAAAAAAAGGGATGAATTAACTATGAAAGCATATTTGAGTAATAACTTAACTTAGGAAAGGTTCATAAGTATCTTCACTGGCAATAGACTTGTCATGAAATAATCTGGCTCGTTTCGGATTGGCTGCAATATAAAATATCAGAAAGTTATGATGAATGCAATTGTCAAACAACCAGCATTCGTCAAAGTTCAAATACCTGTAAGCATTTCATCAATTAAAGCCAGAACATATTCCACTGTTTCTTCTTTAAAGATATCACGTAATATGCTAACAAACACTCGAACGTAGGCTGGACCATCCTGTCACAGTTAATTTCACCAATCAACATTATTGTGAATATCCAAGATTTTCCTTTCAAAAACCTTCTTCAATTTTAGTTTGAAGAGAAGCTAAAAGAACTAGTGAATTAATTGTACTAGGGAGAAAATAACATTTCCACAAAATAATATCCAGCTCATATGTTAAGAAGAGCTATAAAACATTACATCATCCAACAACTGAGCCCTGACACTTTCATCTCGATGATCATAACGCCTTAACAGCTGAAGGCCTGTTCCTGAAATCAGTTTAGTAGTCATGTATGTTTCCCATGGGATATCCCTCTTCAGAACCTTTCAAGGAGAAAAAAGACATCTATTAACACAGGATCGCCATTAAACTTCGAGAACAGTTTGAAGAATATACTTATTTAGATTCTTTGAAACTAGAAACCACGAGAAAAACATAACACCGGATAAAATGTTTAATGAAATAGGATCAGGGAAATTGTAATAAAAAAGCCAAATATAATTTTTCTTGTTAAAAAAATAAATAAAAAATGTGCTACGCATCCCATGATGAGTTGAACAGGCAAACAATTAGAAGCATTTGAAAGAATCCAAAAACCTCTATAGCCCATCCATCAAACCAGTTCATTAGGAGAACGCCTAACCTATATTTATATAAGATCCATGTTTTTCATGGTTTCAAAATGTAAAACACAAAAACAAGAACAACGGACCGACTGTCGCATTCAATAACTGAAAATGAAAAGAATTATCCGTGGAAGTCAGCCAAATCTACCATGACAAACGATATTTTAGTGCCTGAATCTTGCAGAAAAATGCTCTACAAATTTACTGTTGAATTCTCCAAAATTACCATTTGCTTTCATATCCAATCGCACTTCTATATTTGCGTCCAAAAGCAAAAGGAAAATTAAAACATCAATGATCCATGATCCTAAACCTTTCGAATCCCGATATATAAAAATCGTAACAAATAAAGCGAACGCGGTGATCAGATGACTAACCTGCTCAGTAGTCAGTTCAGCACGATCCATTGATGCACAAAAAAGTACTTCGAATCCACGCGAACTCGAATCCTGCAAAATTCCACACACACAAGAAGTAAACAAACAACTTAATAAATTTAAATCAAACTCCGATTAAAAATACACAACAGAAATATATGTATACATATAATCAAATCTGAAGAATCAAAATTGAACCAGATCCAATCTGATTCATCTAACTTCCATCTAATCCACTTCTCAACTAAACTTTCATAATTAAAGTAAATTTCATAAAGTTCAAAACGAAACAATTGATTATGAAATATATCATCTCAAATTACCTTTAAAATTCTTTGACGATACAATAAAAATTTCTTCAAAAGAAAATAAAATGTGGATGCGGCCTGGGATGAGAAAAGAGAGTGTTTTGTTTGGATTGAAAAGGAAATTTGGAGGAAATGGAGAAACAAGGGAAACTAGTGAAGAGGGGAAATAGTGAATAATAGTAAGTTGAAACGGTGCGGATCGTTTACCTGGCCCCTGTTTTCTGGCTACGTAGTGATCGTGGGATAGATCTCGATTGAAGAGTCTAGATCTGCTGTTCCCGTGAGTAGAGTTGTTTCTGAGTGGTTTGGTATTACAAAGTCGACGCGTGGCTAGATGATGAAGAGTCGAACAAAACTCAATTTAACTAAAAAACTTAATAACTCGACTCGACTCGAAATTTTATAAACTCAATTTAATTTAAAAAAATTTAAATATAATTTGAGTTATAAAATAAAAATTTAAAAAACTCAAATTTTTTAGTAATTAGAAGATTTATTTTTAAGGTTGAGATGAATTTTTTAATTTTTATAATATATTATATTGATATAAAAATATAAAAAATATATTATTGCATATAAAAATATTAAGATATATATACACATCTTATATGATTAAAGAAAATTGTTTAAATTAGAATCAATCGAACTATAACATGATAAATAATTATAAATAAATTTTTATAGGAACTCAATTCGAATTTCTTAAACTCGAACTAAATCTAAAAGAATTCAAAAAAGTTTGAGTTATAAAATATGCTCCGTCAACTCTAATAACTTAACTTTTTTATCTCGACTCAACTCGGTCGAACGCTTGCCCTTATCATATGTTAGTCATTAACTTCAACCATAAACCTTAAAATCATATACCCTAACTATAAACTTGAAATCCTAAATCCCACACCACTAAATCAACAAAACCTAAATTAAACATTAAATCTTAAACCTTAAAACCCATAACACAAAAATTTAAACTCTAAACACTAAAATTATAATCTTAAATATTTGTTAGATAAATATTAATTATATTAAACATACTAAATTAATAAATTATTTGTTTACAAATCAAATTAATTAAATTTTACTAAATTTAATTAAAAATAAAATAACCATTAATAATCAGAATTTATATAATTGTTATTGACAACCCTATGTTAATATCAAAATTCACTTAACTAAAAAGCCCTAAAAATAAATTAAAAATTCAGCTTTGGATTTAAAAAGTAATGTTTTCAAAATATTTGTAAAGATAATGACAGCTCAAGACATTTTAAGTTTATTATTAATGGATAAAAAATAGTTGAAATTAATAGTGATTAAAAATTTATTAAACAAAATAGTTTTAAATAATTCTAAATTTTATTTTATACATAATATGAATGTATTAAATATTTTTAAAATATATAAAAAATCAAATAATAAAAAGTAATAATACTAGTCTCGAGAAACATATATTAAATTAAGAATTTAAGATTAAAAAATAGCGAAAACTCTTACCACTAATTAAATTAATTTTTTGAATATATTATTATAAGATAGTGTATGTTTAATTTTTTTTAATTATATAATAATAAATATATAATATCTATATATAATGTTTGAATTTTGATATTTAAATAAAATATATTATTTTTTGTTATTGGGACTATTTCACGAATTCAACTAAGCCAATTAAAAAAATATGATTATGAGTTTAAAAAATAAAATAAAACATACATAGCGAAAGACTATTACACTTTGAATAGTTTTTGTAACAAGTTGAATCAAACATGTACCGATTTTATTGTTTAAAGATATATTTTATTAATTTTTTTATAAAACTGAATAACATAAGTGAGGAATTTATGATTATAATGATGTTTAAGGTTATATTTTAAAAAATAAGTAGGTTTAAGATAATTTTTGAAAAATATATCAAAATATATTGTGTTGCTTGGACCTCGTCATCTGCAGGTGTCGAGATGCTTGAACCTCGCCATAAGCAAGTGGCGATAAGGGTGAGCAAAACTCGACTCGAATCGAGATAAAAAAGATTTGACTCGAAATTTCATAAACTCGAATCGACTTGAAAAAATTTCAAATTAAGTTCAAATTGTAAAATGAAAATTGAATGACTCGAATAACTCAAATTTTTTAGTAATTATAAAGGCTAATTGCATATTTAACCCATGTAGTTTTTATTTTCAGTCCTTCTTTTTTACATTTTAATTTTTTTATAATCTGGTCACGTTTTAGATTATTTTTTATTTTATTTAATAGAATTTTTCTTTATATCTTATATCTTATGATATTTATTTTTTAATTTTTGTGTTTAATTTATCATTATTTTTGTCTAGTCTTAGTCTTATCTAGATAATAAGGAAGTTATTAATGAAACCTGTAATTTAATAAAATGACATATTCATACCTAAGATATTTTATTGATGATAATAATAATTTAAAATCTTTTTTTACACATGTGAAAAATAATATAAAGAAATATGTATGTAAATATAAAGAAAAAATCGTTTAAATTATAATCAAACTATATTATAGTATTATAAATAGTATAATTAAAATTTATACATAAAATCGAAAATCAAATCAAATCGACTCGAACTTGCTAAAATCGATTCGAATCGAAAAAATAAAAAAAATCAAATTGTAAAATATGATGACTCAACTCGAATAACTCAAAATTTTTTGACTCTATTCGACTCGCTCGAACGCTCACTCGTAGGTGGCGAGGTGCACATACACCGTTAAAATTAATATATTTGTAGTTCAATCCGACAATCTACATAAACCTCGCCAACTGCAGATGGCGAGGTTCAAGCAACATCGTAGATTTTGACCTATTTTCCAAACATTACCCTAAACCCACCTATTTTCCTAAATATAACGCTAAACATTATTATTCCCAAAAATTCTCCGAAATACATATCGACTTCATTATTTAAAAATATTTTTTATTAAGAATTAAAAAAAATAAACAGTGAAATTAAATTATGATATTATCAATTTCATCTTTTATTATTCATCTGAAAATAAATAACAAGTAAAATACTTAAAGATATTTTTCTCAATTACAATATTGCTTAATAATCCCCCCAAAGGGTCCATAGCTCAGTGGTAGAGCATTTGACTGCAGATCAAGAGGTCACCGGTTCGAACCCGGTTGGGCCCTTATACGAAGATTTTTGGGTAAACTATTATAAGGAGTCCTAAATTTTTAGAGATTTTTCATATGATCACCACCTTTTTAAAACTTTGTAATACAGTCATTGAACAATGAACATAATTCCCTATTATACTCCCAATAAATGCCTCTTCTTCCTCTCTACTTATTTTTTCCTCCATAGCTACTGCACCATTAATGATTTACCCCTACTCTCTCTCTCTCTGCAACTTCAGTTTAAGTCGGTAGCTAATCGGAAAATATCTTTCCGCCGGAAAAGACGGTGGAAGAGTCATAGTAGCTAATCGGAAACCTTTTAAGAGTAATCTAAGTTATATGTTTTAATATTAGTTCAACCTTTTATAACTATGAAGAGGTATTTTATCCAACTATGTTGTAGGTGAAAATGCAATTTCTTTTGGTAGCAGGAACAGACAAATAATTCTATATTAGGGGATGGGATTTTTCATAGTTAATAAAATTATATATAATATTAAATATATAAAAATTTAAAACTTTTAAGACTTTGTTAATACCTTTTGGGTTATCTTGCTGGTAACATGTGTAAAAAATATTATAAACTATATAATATCGTGGATATATATGAGAAGAATAACAGTGGCGGATACAAAAATATTTTTGAGGGTGGTCACATATTAAAATATTTTTAAGGGTAGGCACAAGTCATAAAATTTCAAAAATTCAGGGCGAGCACAAATCATAAAAATTTAAAAACTAATTCATAAAAATTTTAAAAATAAAAAACTTTAAAAAATTCAAGGTGGGCAAGAGTCCACCTTCCTTTATATGAGTATCCGCCGGTGACGAACAATAATAATGAAATAAATAAAAATAGTGATTATAAACAAAATAAAAAATAAATAACACCAATATTTATGTGAAAAACTCAAAAAGATAAAATCATGAGAACTTTCGCTATGACGTAAAAACAGTAATTTAGATCTTAAACTCATTTCGAGTCTAAAAAAACAAATCTACAGTAAAAACAGTAAACAAGAGATTAAAGGAAGACGAGGAATGAAAATAACAACTCGGAGAGAAACAAACGGAAAATTTGAGGGAAAATGCAACACGTTTCATGCTCACATTTTATAATCTTCCATGGAAAAGGAATTTAATTTAATTTAATTTAATTTTGCAGTTGAACAAAAAAAAACCAATGTATTAGCCAAAAGCCGCCATTTCAATTCCACCCTTTCTCTTCTTGCGGAGAGAGAGAACAGTAACAGAGGGAAGCATTTCTCGAAAACGACGCCGTTATAGTATTGCAGGATAAACCCCGCTAGAAGAAACCAACCCTAACTAGTTTCTCTCTTTGAATGAGGTTTGATTTTGCTTCAAATTTTTGGATACTCATCTTTTTTCTGCTGATTCCGATTACGGCTTTAGTATTCTGATCCTTTTTTTTAATCTTGAATCGATAGCTAAGGGAAGGAGAAGAACAAAGGAAAGGTTTAAAAAATGGATTACTTGTAATTTTACAGACTTTCTGGGGTTACTCTCATAGTAGTAAGGCAGTAAGATTATTGATTTTAATGCGGTGAATTGAATCGGAGCGTTCCGTTCTTTTAGAAGATTGAAATGTTATTTCTGCTTTGAGGTAGTATTCGGCCAGTGTTGATTTAAACTTATTCTTGCATGTAATTGTTTGCTGATTCATGTTGATTCTGTCCAAGTTATCTGATGAATGCTTTGTAACTGATAGTTTAAGAACAATTACATTTCATTGGTTTTAGCTAAAGCTAACATGAAACAAGTGTTGTTAATTGCTTATGTTTACTTTCGTTATGATCGGCTGAGCTGAATAACAGTTTGAAATCATGGAACTTGAATGTGCTTTTTTTAACTGGCGAAGTTACACATTGAGTTTTTGCTCATGTTTATTTTTGGTGAGATGTTGACATGTGGTTTATTCGTTTTTAAGATGTTCTCTAGTGTTTGAATTAGAAGCGTAAACGAGCCGAGTCAAGCTGCACTTGTGCTGAACTCGACTCGTTAAGTTTTCGAGTCGAGTTCGAGCTCGAGTAATTTTTAACAGTCTGAGAAATTTGAGCTTGACTGAACTTGTCAAGAACTCTAGTCAAGATCAAGTTTGATTTGAGCTCAATTAAGTCAAGTGTTGACCGATATTTGATCGTGTTGGACTCGAGTCGCTTGATTGATTTTAAGATATAAGGTGTTAGTTTAGGTTGTTGAATTTAGAATTTAGGTTTTAGATTTTAAGGTTTAGACTTATGTTTAAGGTTTATATTTTAGGGTTTTAAGCTTTGGAATTTAGATTTTAAATTATAAAAATTTAGTATATTATATTTTCGAGTAGCTCATGAGCTTTTCGAATCGGGTATCAAGTAGCTAGTGATCCGTCTCATCTCATTTACGGACCTAGTTTAAATGTTAGTTTAATTGTAATGCTCACCTTGTTTATATTTTCGTTTTAACATTCTAACCATGGATGATAATAAAGTTGAACAGCTTGCATATTAATCTGCTCGGGTCAAAAAGTATAGCACCGCATGGGGAGAATATATGGCTATGTTATTAAAAAATGTTTATGATTTTAACTTCGCCATTGGCTCTATTTTCAGTGACAAAAGCTTACCTTCAAGAGCCAAAATATTACTATCTTAACTTTCGGTAAGCAATAATCTGCATAATGTTTAGAGAATGTCTGGGTGATGTTTGGAGGATGGATATTGATTCTTTATTTGAAAATCAAATTGCCCTCAAATTTTAAAGGCATGCAATTTAAGCATTTTTACATTAGTGTGTTTATTTCACTTTCAATGCGTGAGACCCTTTTGTTTCTAGTGAATATAGCTGCATCTGTAGAACTTGCAGTTTTCTTGATGCTATTTCACCTAAATTTTGTTTTAAATGGATAGTAATTACAGTTTGGTGCACTCTGACTATAGGTAATTTTGGATGATTTAGAGTTTTCCCCTGACTCCTCGCTCTTAAAATGAATACAAGAGGTAGCCGGGTATCTAGGGGTCCAAAGTTAAAAAGTTTTCAGGCAGAGGGGCCAAATTGGATTCTTATTGCTGGTGGTGCCTTGCTGAGTACCTTATCAATCCGCCTTGGTTACAAGCTGAAGCAAGCACTCGACTCCAAGCAACAACAGAATGCTTCTACTAGACCAAAAGGTAAAGTAGTATCCGTTTCTCCAATAATTTCTACTGCTTTCATACCACTTCTGAATTTAATGAGTGTTACAGGGACTGGAACTTCTGACAGGAGGAAATCTTCAGGCTGCCGTTTACACTCGAACATGTACTCGTTTACACAAGGAGATGATGGGTATTTCAACTGCATTTCAGGTGTGAGGCAGCTAATTTATAAGCAATTGCGATTTGCGCATTAACTATCACCTTTCTATGCTTTAGTTAGAATCTTTGGGGTGGGATGACAGAAGTGAAGAAAAACTTGTTGAAAATCTCAATATCTTCTTAATTCACTTTTTTTTTTTTTTTTTCAGTTTAAATAGTTACTTATTGGGTTGAAAGAGAAGAAACAAATACTCGTCTTTCATTAGGAAATAGCCTTTTACAAAAATACCATCCTAACCCGTAATCGCTTATCTTCAAGTATCACTACTTGGCAGCTTCTGTTTTTTTCATAGTTTCTATTATCCTTTTGAGATTTGGAGTGTGATATGACTGCCATTGGTAGTTTAGAACAAGAGGAGTTAGATCGTCATTCATCAAAGTTCTGAAATTTTGGATGTGGCATTTATATTTCCCTTTGGCCTTTAGTCATTACATGTTGCTCTTCGGACTTCATTGTGAGACAAGGTCCTTTTGATGTTCTTGATAGCGTTCAAGTTCTTGCCTTTCTTACTTTGGCTAGTTATAGATTGATATACTGCAAGGGTCAAATACATGTATGTGTTCAACACAGACATGCTCTCCGTTTTAACGGTTTTCCATGTAGTTGCCTAGTTGGTTGATCCTTGGAAGGTTATATGACTATACCTATATCCGAAAGTTTCACGGATGTAGATGCTTCACAAAAAAAGAGCAACATAACTCCAATGCTGTGTCGTTTTAACAGTGAAAGTTAAGGTGTTGGTACATGTGATATTTTATATTTGTTTCTACATGTTGGTTTCTTATTAAAGTTTGGTTGAAAACAGGAGCTGAAAGCATAGGCGGAAAGCACCCACCCAACGACCACATGCAGCCTTCATCTGAAGCTACTCTCCCTCTGGTGACAGTTCCCACCACTGAGTTCAACAAGGATAATGGTGTTATGCGGGCATCATCTCCTGATCGCCTCGAGTTACCTCCAAAGCCGTTCCATCATTCTAACTGCTCCGACTCACCATGTGTGTCAGAATCGGGCTCTGACATATATAGCAAGCGGGAAGTGATACAGAAACTAAGACAACAGTTGAGGAGAAGGGATGATATGATTCTGGAGATGCAGGATCAGATTACAGTGCTTCAGAATTCACTGAATGCTCAAATGGCACACTCAATTCATTTACAATCGCAGCTAGATGTTGCAAAAAATGACTTGTTCGACTCAGAGAGAGAAATCCAAAGGCTAAGGAAGGCAATTGCAGATCATTGTGTAGGACATATCAACACGAATGAGAAGACTTGGACAGCTACAGCTCTTCCATCTGACATGAGAAATGGCCATGTAAACGGGTATGTTGACATTGAACCCAACTTGGAATTCCCTGAGAAGGGAAGGGGAGATGGGGAGAGACTTGAAATGCTTAGGAGAGAAGTCGGAGAGTTGAAAGAGGTGATAGAAGGAAAGCAATTCCTGTTGCAGAGCTATAAGGAGCAAAAGACAGAACTTTCTATGAAGATGAAGGAATTGCAACAGAGATTGGATTACCAGGTCCTCAATATTTTGTAAGTAATGTTTTTCACATTTTGTGCATTCTTACAGGTTCTCCCCCACCCCCACCCCTTTTTCCCCCATTCTTTCCCACTATCATTTGGCTTTTAAGTTTAGTGTGAGATGATTGATATGTTCCTTCTTTTGCAAATTCTCTTCTTCTTATGTATAGAAATTAGAAACCAAGTTTTGTCAGTATTGGGACCTGTTTATTCTTGTTCTTTTTGTCTCATTTAGAAATGCAAAGAAGCTTGGTGATGCATATTGTGTTTCTTTCCCTCAGTGTTTGTGGTTTATATTTACAGGAATATCAGATTCAAATCCAACATTATCTTTTAAGTTTAGATTTCATGTCTCAATGATACAGTGGATGAAACCAAATAAACAACTTTCTATCTGAGTGACATTCTTCATGGTACCACTTAAAATCCATTTGATGGTTGGTTATGACAAACCAAAGGGAAAATGCACACATTTATGTAATACAAGAATGATGAATGAGGATATCACCCTATACCCTTCATGAACATACCCGTGTCACTTGCCGATTGCGATCCAAATGTTACAATTTGATCTTTAAAAGGTTGACAAACAGAACATGAAATAATGGAACTCGAAATACAAGGATATATATAGGTGAACATGTATGATGTATATTATAGCTAGGGTGAAATGTAGCATCATGTACAGGACTGAACCAAAACAAAAGGCTAGCATGTACAGATAATCAAGTTGTAGAAGAAGGGCAATACGGGAGGAAAGCAGAATACACACTTAACCTCTTTTCCCCAAGGCAAATTAATCTTTCTGGAATCCGAAATATTACTGAAATTCAACCTGAGGATTTCCGGCTCCATTGACCAAGGTCCAAGTTGTGAACCCCAATGGTACTTTCGTTATCAGATTGCTTCGACTTAAAAAATGGTGGCTGTGCATTTGGTTCAAGAGAGGAGTTAATCTTCAAGTTGTCTCCAGGAGAATGGACAAGAGGCTTCTCCACCAGCTGGCATATTATAGCACTACCGAAACCAAGTAACTCTTCCTTGGCTGCTTGGTTAGGTATCAGAATTTCAGCCTCGATCTGCAGATACGACCATAGAACAATTACATCACAGAAGAAACAATGGTGGAGGAAAAGCATCTGTGACTGTGAAAGCTTCATTATTCACTAGATAAAGTTAAGATTAAGAGGAAGGCGGTGTCAGGTGTGTCAAAAATGAATATATGTCCAGTATGCTCAATTTTATTTTATTTCCTTCTTTTATGTGTTTGGAAGGTCCTTGAAGGTTATACCTCCAATGCTCATGTTCGGTTGGATATATGGTCGTATATGAATATCAAACACGAATACTTCAAAAACATGAAGGGTTAGAGCAAATAGGAAGAATATGAAACCACTCTGGGAATAAGATTGTGCAGGCAGAGAGGATTTACATAACTGCAGTTTATGGAAAAAAGGGGAAAACAATAATAAAATGTGGTGAAATTATGTTAGAAAAGAGAACTCACATTTTCTGATGAAATAGCAAGTAGACGCTGACTCATACTTCTGATCATATTCGGGACAGGGTCCACTTCCTCGTCATCCGAAAGTGCACTACTTTCAGGCATAACGTTATCCAACATAACACACTCGGATGCATGCCGGGATGTGAAACATTGCAAAATATTTCTGTCATCATTCTCATCATAACGAGGATTTTCAAAATTGTTCAATGAATCAGACGGTACAAGTGAACTCAACATGTTAATAGACGAAAACTTTTGCGGCGTTTCATTCACCACTTTGTCCACTCGTGTCCTTAGTATCCGAATTCTTGACCGTACCAGTTCAATCTTCCAAAGGATCTGTTCCATCAAAATATCGCCATCTCTAGATTGAAATGACCATCCAAAATCGCATTCATCATTGTCATTGCCAACGCCTGTTTTATTATCTGTAGGAATCACGAGAGAGATCGTTTCATTATCTACAGAAAACAAACCATGAATAAAAAAAGTGCAAAATCTCAAAATAATAACATTGTGGATAATACTATCACATGTCATATTTAATCTTCCAATATCATTTTTAGTTTTACTAAAAGAAAATCAAATAACGGTTCGGAACTTCAGAAGTTTCACCAACATCAACTTCTAAACTACACAGGCATTAGTAAGCAAAAAAAAGATATAATAACTATAATCTCACAGCCATCTGCATTGGAAAAGGCTAGATATCATCGGATTAAATAACCTGGACTCGATTATATACCAAACGGCAAGAAAAAGAAACTCAATGGCATATAATGTTTATTAATCATATCCTCCTCATTCACGGTCTTAATATATAATCTACAATATACAGTTGCAGAAACAAATAATTCTTCTTACCTAAATCACCCCAATCATCGACCGAAGCAAAAGCAGCAGAAGCGGCAACGTCAGACTTCTTACTTTCTAATTGGAGAGAGAAAATCTTAGTTAGATTCTTTTTTTCTCAATAATAAGCATCGTATAAACAATAATCACAAGTGGTATACCATAATACGAGAATATGTCATGGTGCGACATATATGATGCCACATCTGCAGTATCTTCTACTCGTTTTCTTTTCTTCCTCCTCATCACTTCCTTTCTTGGAGCTTTTGAATGAAATACTCGTGACTTTGCATCAAAGCCTTCGGAGGTAAAATTTTCAAACTCAAACTGCTTGGTTTGATCATATTCCACAAGCTCTTTCTCGTATTTGAGTGCCTGTGACTTCAATTCACGGAGTTTAATTTCAAACCATTTACAGCGCCAAATGAGAGGATGTATAAACCTCTTCCACTGATCTGTTAACCTTCTCTTCCTAAAGAATATAAAAAGAAAAAGTAAATATCCAGCTTCGAGAAAAACATATGCACTTCACAAGACTGATACATGATCATGTATGTTCTATTTGTTTGTAATTAATTTGCCTACTAAACTTGGGAATAAAAATTATACTAATGCATCAAATACGATTATTGATAATCCACATACAGCGACATTCTAGAACACACCAATCCATCGTGGAGACTAATTTTTTTTCAATTTCAATACTTTTGAAGCTGTAACCGAACAAAACCAAGACCAAGCTTGTATTTTAAGGTTCAAAGCTCTGTTCAAGCTTGATTTGAGATAAAAATTAAACTGCTCAAGCTTGCTTGATTAAGCTCATTTTTACACATTACTCTTGATTCCTATTATCAACTTCAAACTCGACTGTTTATATTAGACTTCGAGTTAAACTTGGAATTTCTCAATCTTGAAAATGAGAAAAGCTTGATTAAGCTCACTAGCTCACTAGGATACTTGAATTCAGCAAGCTCACTAGCTGAAGCTCGAGCTTAACAGTGCAACAGCCAACAAGAATTGAAGTTTTTCTTGAGTTGAACCCGAATAGCTGCAAGGGCAAGTTTCCCATCAGCACCCTAACGTTTTGCATTTGTAAAAAATTAATAAAAACATTAAACAATAAAGATTACCCCATCTGAAACGGCTCACTCCAGCCATCAGATATCGATCCGAACAACCCCGAGACTGCCAGAGGTGACTCAACTTCATCATTCACAATCAAACCATTCTCGTCCCCAGACATGGTGTCACCGAAAGAACTCGAATACTCCGTAGCATCCTGACATTCAACATTAATCATCTCAAACTCACCAGAATTCACACATTCAATAAGATCAACCTCCAGACCAATGTCCCCTTGCATCCCCTTGTTTTCTTGATTTTGAACCACACTCTCCTTATTATTAGCCGAAACCACAATCGAAGTGGCTTTCTCAACCGGATTCAAACCAGGACCCATATAAAGATACCCAAATCTTAAACTTCCATTCCCAGTCAAATTAGAAACCTAAACCCTGTCAAAATTTAAAAAACCCACTAATGTTATCAACTAAATCCTCAACCAAAAAAAACATATTTTTAATCTACGTATAATCTTTTCAAAAGAAACCAAATCCATCGATCAAGACAGTAGAAAAGAAATCAAATTTAGAACAAACTAACGAAAAAAAAGAACCAAGAGAGCGGCGAGATCAAAATTCACAGCAACAGCAGGTGATCGCGGCCGCAAATAGCAGTGCAACAGAAAACAGTAGGGATAACTCAAAATCTGAAGAGTCAAGAAGAATCAATCTTGAAGCTTAGGGATTCAAGAATTACCTCATTTAATTCCCCTGGTGTGTCGGAAACTTGGATGGCAAGTGAAGGGAGGCTTGGGTCAGAGCTTGTTTGGCGGCGGGGATACGGGCAGAGAGTTATGAATTTTTTTATTATTTTTAAAACCCCTTTTTCATGAGAAATTATATCATGGGTCAGATCCTACCACGTCATCCATGGACCAACCAATAGAAACCGTCCACTTCATTATTTTTTAATTTTCCATGTGAAGATTCACTTGAGAAAAAATTATGATATAAAAAAATTAATGAAGTAGACAGTTTCTATTGGTTGGTCCCATAGACAGGTGATGGGACTGACCCATGATATAATTTTTCCCTTTTTCATATATAATTTTCTTGGTCTAATTCTGGTATTACTTCCTCTACCCTACTGAAATTTTGGGATTAATTCCTGTATTCCATTTCTGCAAAATTGTCGGCTTTAATTTGATACACTTTCCATATTTTCTAAACAAAAACCCTATGTCATAAATAGGGTTCATAACGGGTCGGATCTTTAACTATTCCGAAAAATAAAACATTTATTTTAATTTTGACCAAATTTAGTATTGATGTATTTTCTTTTGTCTCGACTTAATTTAATAAAAATTATAATATGATTTTCATTTATTTTTAATATTTTAATAAAAATAAATAAATCTAACTTAACTCGTAAAAAATAATAAAAATATTATATATTGTATATAAGTATATCGGGTTAAGATAATTTTTACTCTATATTTGATCTCAATCAGACTTAATTTTTTAATAATTGGATTTAAACTTGATTTTTTAATAAAAATTATTCCTATCATAACGAGTTAAGTCAAAAATCGTCAATTTTAGATCAAATTACTATCTTTAATCATAAATACTTTCATTTATATCACATTAAAAAAATTTAAAAACTAATTTTTAAATTTTACTATATATTAAAATAAGATCGTATATCTAATTTTTAAATAATATAAAGTTTAAATTTTATAACCAAATTTATTTTTTAAAAGTAAATGCATTAAAAGTGACATAATTAAGGGTAAATCCTTTTCTACTTTTGATTTTTCTCTTATAATCATATAATAGGGTTAAATTCTATTTTGGCCCCTGAATTATACTCATTATTATTTTACTTGATGAATATTTTAATTTTATTTTAATTTTAAACTTCTCAATTGTGATGTATATATATTTTTTCTTGTAAAAGATATCCATGTGTTATATTGATTTTTAAAGAAATAACTCTCGATAATAAAAAATACAGATAGTATAAAGACTATACCGATCGAAAATTACCATACGAGATTAATCGCAAAATCTTATCTTTAATTTTATTTTTAAACTATATTATAAAGTTTGGTCTAATTTATAAATTAGCCCGCTTAAAAATTTTAAATTATTTTATATTTCATTAAATCTTAGAATAATTAAATATGTATTCGACATGAAGTTTCCTTACCACACAAGTAATTTCCCCTCTACAAGAAATCATACTTGCTGTCCAAGAAGGAATTGTAGTCCTAGATTTTTTTTAGGTTTTCATATATTATAATTTTTTTGAGATCAATTTTTTTATTGAGTTTAAATTAAAAAATTAATTTAAATCTAACTCAACTTGATATTTACGTTGATTACATAGAATTTAGGGTTTAACGTCGATATTTGAACATATAATTTTGCTTTGTGTATGTATGTATATAAATACAGTCATTAGTACCATGTCTATGTTTGAAGCATTCAGAATCAGTGTTTCAATAACATAGCCTCCATTCCGTTCTCCATCGCCGTGATTTTAAGTTTCTCCGCCGCGACGAGGCCGATTTGCCGCACTCTCTCTCTCGACAAACCGACGCTGAAGAATGAACCAAGTTAAACCAACTCGAAAACTAAATGAAATGTACATGAATCAGACCAAACTAAGATGTTAGGCCTAAAAATCCGGAGATACGACCACACTCACCGTTTACTGATGTCCTCCCATGTAAGACTCTGTGTACCGAGGCCGTGATAAAGTCGTATTATCTCCCTCTCTCGATCTCGCAGCGTTGCGTCGATGAGCCTGTTCACTTCATCCTGCAGGTGTAACGTTCATGAAGGTTATGTTTTATGTGAATCGAACACGAGTACGATATTATAGTTATGAGCCTTTGATTCGATAATTGTTCGATGTTGCTTTCTTTAGTTCTTAAATCAGTGAATTGAACTCTTGGTATACCTTAAGTGCACATTCATCTACTCCATGCCATGGATTGTTTTCTTCATGGTTATCTGCAATGTACTGAACATAAAACCGAAATTTGATTAACCGTAAATGATCGTCGAGGTAGTCGAATTTCTGTTGAGTTGGTTCGTGTATTAACGGGAACTTACGCTATGATGAGTCTCTCCCGGGAGACCATTCAGAGAGGGGAATGCATCGCGGTCGAGTGAGAAGACCTTGCTCACTGCCTGCATTAAGCAAAAGCATAGTGAGGATTGGAAAATGCTACTGCAAATGTTAACCGGACGGTAACTTCGTACATGTCGTACCTCGGTAGCATTCCGAACTTTTCTCTGTGACATGTTCAGACTCTCGGCGATCCTCTGGCAGAATAATTGAATCGGTTAAGGTACGTTTAGAGAATCAATAAGCTTAAAACAGAGGAAATCTCGAATACAGATGGTAAACATTGATTTTTAGTATAATGATAGGTAGGACTAACTGCAAGTCACTGCAGCTTCATCCTTGTAACAGTAATGGATGCCACTTACGTCAATCGTCGGCGATATCCCTTTCTCTCGGAGTCTGGATTTTGCATGTCGGATTAGTCCTAATCGTCCGTGCATATGTGTAGGCAACCTTAATGTTCTCGAGCTCTGAACTAATGCTTTTGATACACCCTGAGACAAAGTACAGACACTAATGTTCTTGTACATGTTCATATTCGACAACTCGGATGAACATTACCTGACGTATCCACCAGTAAACGTATGTCGAAATTTTATATCCCTTTGAAGAATCGAATTTTTCGATGCCACGCAATAGTCCGATCAGGCCAGCCTACACACAGATCAAACAAACAAGTTCATCTTGCAGTTAAACCGAACAAGTCGATACAGTATACGCAGGTGGTTGATCTAATGGATTACCTGAATAAGATCAGGCATTTCAGCTCCCAAGTTATCATATCTTTGAGCTATGGACATGACCAAACGGACATTGCTCATGGCCAATTTGTCTCTTGCAAATGAACATTCGATTAATATCGAACGTAACTCTGTACGAGAAATCTTCAACGACGTTGCAAGTTGCTCGTCGGACGGCTCACACCCGAGCCTCTCCTTCAATCTAGAATTTCATCACAACAGTTAGAACTGAATTACAACAATTCATGTACTACACATCACATACTGTTACCTAAATCTGTGATCCTCTAAGGAAAGTCCTGCTTGGATTTTCTTCGACAATCGAACAACTTCGGCATGGCTGAGCAACTCTCCACCTACTACACCTTTCACATAACCTTTCAATCGGCTTCGAATCAGCTCCGGACTGATCAATGACCTTAGCTGCTTAGCATCAGGTTGCACCATTGATTTATTTTGGCTCAGAATTTTCCTCCTAGTATTGATTCTCCGTTGCCGAGCTGACACTCCGGAACAAGTAACCGGTACCTTCTCATAAGGCTTCCGACTCACCGTGCTCTCGATCGAAAGAGTCCATTGCTTTTCGAGCATAGATTTCTGAAGCAACAGAAGAGCCTGCACAGAGTAGTCAAGATGATAATTTTCTTCTTCAAAATCATCCAATTCACTAATCCAAGGGTCTGCAATTGAAGCACTGGAGGCAGTATCCACATGCTCTTTAAGCGCTTTAATCGACCGAGCATGCCGGTCGGACGAAGGCAGGCTTCGGCCACAATTAGACGATTTCTTTGAAACTACAACACTTGTTGTAGCAGCAGTCTGATAATATGAACATCCACCATAATCAGCTACATATGACATCTTCTCCGAGATATCGGAATACGAAAACGAAGAACTCAACAGCCTGTTGCCGGCGGTCAGGCCGATAACAGCCGCTGTTGCCATCATACAGGGTGTTATAGTGCTAGAAGAAGATGCAGATAAAATCTACAAGGAGGAGATGGAAGAAGCAAGAAAAGTATGTTCCAATGTGGATATTAGAACAAGTAGCAAAACAAGAGGTGGTGGGACTTGAAACTTGGCTTCAACACTTTTCTTACAAATTTTCCGGGAAAAAAACTTTTTATTTTTAATTCAATAATTTATAATCATTATCTAATTTATTTTACTAAGAAAGGGATATTGGTCCTCATGAGTGGCTCATAGCTCTTCTTTCTGTTTTTTTTATCAGATTTTTAATTATTTAATTAAATATCATGTTGGTATATTTAATTTAAGTTACTTATTTAAAAGAATTTTTAATATATTTATTGTGTAAATTTAATTTAGGGTTTATATTTTAAAGTATAAATTTAAAATATATAATTTAAAATTTAGAGTTTAATTTTTTAAGATTTAGAATTAAAAAATATATTTAAATTTTATAATATAAATATATAAATTTATGTAAAATATATTAAATTTTTAATTGAATGGCCTAGGTTAGGCCAGCGCATGTCACCAACCAAAACTACCTCCAAATTTTTGCAAAAATGGAGGTTCCGTGGGTCCCATTTTCCACGTCTCCAAAACTAACCCAAAACTTTGCTATTTATTTGCTTTTTAGTTTTTAGATTATTTTTTCTGAAATAAGTATTTAAATTATTATTTTAGATTATTTTTAGTGTGGTTGTCATTTAAATTTTTTAAAATTATTTCTGTCAACTAAATATTAACATATTATAAAAAAAATAGTTCTTTGTTTAGGGATTAAAATCAGAAGGAAATAATAATTTAAATATTTTTCTTGATAAAAAATAGTTTAACTTCAAATGATCATATTAGTTTAGTTTTTTTTTAAAAATAGTTTAAGAAAATAATAGTTAAAATAATTTCTTATTATTCGCTCTATCTTATTTTTTGAGTCTGAATCTGACATTTATTTCGTTAAAAAGTGTCTTAAAGTCTACTAATTGAGTAAAATTAATTTTATTTCTCTCATCAATCTTTTTTTTTTCATAGAATGAAGTTCGTTTATAAGTATGTTACTTTTATCCTACTAGTGAAGCTTTCCACCGTTTAGATCTTATGATATAAATAACAACGTTTATATTATACGTATATAATTACATTTAATGCACAGAAAATTAATCTTAATTGTAATGTGGACCATGATTAAACTCAAATTCAAAAACTCTTGAACTTCACATGGATAAATTCTAAAATAATCTGAATATGCACAAATAATGTACTAAATTTGGAAACTTAACAAATCATGATACAAAGAGGAATTTTTTACCTTTTGATTCTCAGATTTTATGATTCTAAGAATCTCAAACTTCAATCAATAAGGGAAATTAATTAATTGTATAGTTCAATATACTTTGAATTGGAAACACAGATCAATTAATTGTCTGGATTTTATCACAATATCTTACCATTAATCAGTTCTTAATTGTCTGAATCTGACCTTACTTGTTTCATTACAATTCACATGGCGTTTCAATTCAAGACTATAAAACAAACCCTTACACCATTAGAGTCTTACAGTCTCCAACAATGGCAGCTGCTGTGTTTTTTATCCTTGCTCTCTCAACCCTCAGCTTTATTCATGCTCAGAATGGTGGTTTCAGTGTTGAACTAATCCACCGTGACTCGGTTAAATCTCCGTTTTACAATCCTTCCGAAACCGGTTCTGATCGTATCGCCAATGCATTGCGTCGCTCTTTCAACCGTGTTAACCACTTCAGGCCAAATTCTGTGTCAACAAAGGCGGCAGAAGCTGACCTTATTGTTGGTTCGGGAGACTATCTGATGAAAATATCACTCGGTACACCAGGGTTCAACATTGTTGCGAGTGCTGATACGGGAAGTGATCGTATCTGGACTCAATGTGTGCCTTGTTCTCAGTGTTTCAAGCAGGATGCTCCGATGTTCGACCCTAGTAAGTCATCCACTTACAGGAAGATCTCTTGCAGTGCAAGTCAATGTGCCGGTTTTCAAGGGGGCTCTTGTTCTAAGGATAGTACTTGCCAGTATTCAGTCTCTTATGCTGATGGATCATTCTCGAATGGAGATCTTGCTGCTGATACACTCACCTTGGGTTCCACAACCGGTCGCCCAGTGGCTGTTCCTAAGACGGTCATCGGTTGTGGATTCAAAAATGGTGGGATATTCAGTGCGAAAACATCCGGTATTATTGGTCTAGGAGGCGGCAAAGCTTCACTTATTTCCCAATTGGGAACATCCATAGCAGGCAAATTCTCCTACTGCCTGCTGCCGGTTTCCGAAACAAGGAGTTCCAGCAAAATGAACTTTGGTTCCAACGCTGTAGTGTCAGGGCGTGGAGTTGTTTCAACTCCATTGATTAAGAAATCTCCCGACACTTTCTACTTCTTAACCCTTGAGGCCATTAGTGTTGGAACAAAGAGGATCAAGGTCACAGGCTCTTCTCTCGGTTCAGGTTCAGGCAACATAATCATTGATTCAGGCACTGCTTTGACTTTACTCCCATCCGATTTCTACTCTCAACTCGAGTCGGCCATGGTTGAACTCATCCATGCCACCAAGGTTAAAGGTCCTCAGGGTTCGAGTTTATGCTATGAAGCTGCAGACAACATCAAAATCCCTGATGTTATAGTGCATTTCACCAATGCAGATGTGCCATTGAAGCCGTTGAACACCTTTGTCCGGGTCTCGAATACAACTCTCTGCTTCACTTTCAGTTCTGATGACAATTTCGCCGTCTATGGTAACTTAGCACAAATGAATTTCCTGATCGGATATGATACTGAGAAGAAAATTGTCTCTTTTAAGCCCACTGATTGCACCAAGAGCTAGACTGGTTCAGACCATGTTTGTTCAAGTTTATATTTCTAATTATATTCACTTAATTATAATGATATAATAATTTTTATATCTTCTGAGTTTGGATTTTGACTCACTCCTTTTATTTAATCAAACATACTTAAACATGAAAATGGAGAATAAATTTTACACACTTCCATCATTGAGTACAACTTTAGGGCAGAGGAAACAAGCATCAAAAATCAATTTCAAAGTACCTTTAATTTAATTTTAATAATTTTGGATCGGTTTTAATCAATATATTTTTTTAAAACGCTAAATGTCTTGTCCCCTAAATTTTGTATTTTTTTTGAGTTGGCCCTTAAAAAAAACTTTTAGGATCGTCAAGCGATTTACTTATATATCTACTCTCTGATAATTTTCAAGGTTAAGTGATTTGATTATATATTTATTACCCGATGATTTTTCAGAATCGAGACATTTGTTTATTTATTTATTTCTCTGATGATTTCTCAGAGTTGAGTCATTTGCTTATATATATACTTCTCCGATGATTTTTCGGTGTTGAATCATTTACTTATATATATCTACTCTCTTGACGATTTTCTGGGATTGACTTATTTATTTATATATCTACTCTCTCGATGATTTATCAAGGTCGGCCTATTCTAGATACGTTTGCTCATTTCATATTAATTCTTTATTCAACTACGACTCTCCGCTCAAATCATCAGAACAAACTACCATAATTTCTCTTAAAATTTTTCTCTGTGATATTTTCCCTAATGATTTCTCAGGGTTGAATCATTTTCTTATATATTTACTCCCTTGATTATTTCCCGAAGTTAACTCAGTTTAGACATTTTTGCTCGATCTACATTATTTCTCTAGTTTTGAAGCCTCTATAAAGCTCACCTGTGAATTCATGGGCTACGAAATTTATAAGCCTCCACAGTTTCTATTCTTCAAACTACTCTTTATACTCGACTATCGCACCTTGATATAATAATGGTTAAGTTAATTTAACCTAACAACCCAACCTATTACATAAGGTTGAGTTTATTTGTCGGTTCATCAATAATCATCATGACGTTAAGTTTAATATCATTACATCAATAAAAATATCTGAGTTTGTAAATACCTATAAAATCATGAGTTAAAGAGATGGTTGCTGTTTTCAGAGGTCGCGGGTTCAAACACCAACGATACCAGCAGAGTGATTGAGCGAATAATGTCAAATGATGGAGAGATTATATTCTAGAACAAATATTACTGTAATTACTGTTAACTTGTTTAAAAAATATCTATAAGATCAAAAATAAAAAAAAAAACAATAGAATAATCATGGATAAGTCTCATCTCTTCTCCATCCTTATTTCAGGCACCATATTTTTTGCATTAGACCACAGCCCATAATTATGGACTACTTTGACTTTACTCCCATCCGATTTCTACTCTCAACTCGAGTCGGCCATGGATGGACTCATCAATGCCACAAAGGTTAAAGGTCCTCAGGGTCTGAGTTTATGCTATGAAGCTGCAGACAACATCAAAATCCCTGATGTTATAGTGCATTTCACCAATGCAGATGTGCCATTGAAGCCTAACAACGATGAACGATGGACAACGTCCACGCCATAACATTGTAAAATTATTAATAGAAAAGTATAAAAAAAATTTAATGTTTGAACTCCAGAAATAAATTGAACAGAACTAAGATATTATTTATTATTGGTTTAAGATTTAAGTTTTTGGGTTTATAGTTTTGTGTTTTGGTTTTAGGGTTTATAATTTTTTTATTTTTTAATTGATTAAGACTAATATTTGATCCAATTATTAAATATATATAATAATTTAACTAAAATTTTACTTTAAATAATTTATAATTGTATATTGAATTTTTTAGATTTTTAATTTTTATTAATTAATATAATAATATTCAGTGATGTTCTATATTTATATTATTTAATAGTATTAGATATACGCAATATATTCATCCTAACAAATTCTATCTAAACCTTGTAAGTTGTATATAATTTAAAACATATTGTTTTAAATAATAATATTTATGTTTTATATAATTTTAATCTTTTAGAATATTTTAAAGAAATTTTAAAATTAAATGAAATTTGGAAAGACCATATGACAGCATCCTAACATAATAAATGATAAAATTATTTAATAATAAAATTAACATTTAATATCGGTCAAAGAGTCACATTAACTTTTTCTTAATTATAAAAAAATTATATAAACTATTTTATCATAATAATTAAGGAAAGATTATTATGTATTAATATTTGATATATAATATTTAAGGAGTCCAATAAATAAAAGTATATTTAAAAATAAATATTACTTATAGTATTATTCAAAAATATATATATAAAGAAATTAATTTCCACCCAACTTTATATTAGATTTTTTATTCACTTAAAAGTCGATAAATAATGACGTAAAAATAGCATTTTTTTCTTAGAGAATATGGAAAAACAAGTTTAATCGATGGCAAATACAAATAAAATTATGAATAACGAATGAGAAACCATTTTTCTAGTAATAAAACTTGTCTGGGTTATAAATTAACTGAATATTTGACAAACCGTTGATAAATCGTTTATATAATATTTATCTATTTTCGTTTATTAAATTAAATAAATATAAATAAAATTTTTATATTTATTTAATAAATAAATAAGTAAAAATATATTTAGATTATTTATATTCATAAACATGTTCATTTATTAATTTATTTATCAACTTGTTTATAAGCTCGTTACAAAGTTCCCTTTTTTTTAACAATTTAAAAATTAAAAAAATGATTAAATTGAACGCATGATAAACTTCAAAAAATTCAAATTGTGAAAACTTAGGACTAGTGACGTAATTTTACCATTTTGATGAACATAGAAATGGGAATACCAACAAACACTTTCAAATAAACGAACACAAACAAAATCTTATTCGTTCAAACTTAGTTCATTTAATTCAGTCTTGTCATTGAAATTAAACAAGTTTCATCCATAAAATTTTTCTATGCATATGCAAAGATAATCGGATTGTATCCTTATAAAGGAAAGATTATTAGATGAACCATGTTCACCACGTCATCTGTGGTCCCAATTAATCAAGACCGTTCATCTTATTTTTTAAGGTGAATCATCACCTCGTTCCTACGTGTAATTAGTGGGTGAACAGTTATTGGTAGTTATTTAAAGATGAACAGTCTTGATTGCTTGGAACATGGTTCACCTAATAATCTCTCCTTAAAAGATGAAGTTGTCCTATCAGTCTAGCTAGATAATATGTTAGATCCCTTAAATAAAGTCAACAGTTCTAATCTTAGAATTGTAAATATACAAAAACTAAGTTATAAAGGTCACTTAAATACTAGATCTTTGTAAAATCCGATCCAGATTAATTAACCAAATGAGTCAAATAATCTCTATATTTTAGATAAGCAAGTGATGCCATTACTTTCCTCACAGATAAACAAGGTAGGTATTACAGGTGAAGTTCGAATGTTAACATCGACAACAGTTTCTCGTGGTTCGAATGATTATAAACTAGGATTTCACCAAAGATCCAGTCATCATAAACGGTAGTGCTAAAATCATGATATCATATTATTAATATGATACCATTTTACTTCCTAGTTCCTACTAAATCTTTACACCAAGTACATCAGAAAGAGCTAACCTGGAGTAGATTACCGGGCAACCAACGGCAGCATACGAGAATATAGGTTAGGTAGTCTTCACAAAGTGAGGGGTTAACATTTTTCCGATCTCCAGGAAACCGATCTTTTCTTTTCCATCAAAAATGGTCTTAAGCTTCTCATCGCAAAAGATCTCCTTCTTGTTATCTGGATTCTGCAGTTTAAACAGTTTTGTTCTCATAAAACAATGACAATCACTCATGATATGATTTCCGAGAGAAATATGTTGATATGAAATAGTAAAACCAGTAACTATTAACATCATGACAAGGATTATGCAAGGCAATAATGAAGCTAGCTGCTTTCATGATCCAGCTTAAAAAACAAACACAATCATGTATGAGAAAATGATGGTTCAGGGTAAAAAGAGGATCATCTTTTCCTGCCTATATAGGACTATCTTTCTCGGATCAGATACAAGCAAATTTCTGAGCACGGATATGTTTTACTTTTCCAAGTTTTCCCATGTATTTGTAGTGTCATAGCCCCACACCCATGTAGCTTTATGCATTAGACACAATGTCAGATAAACGTACCTCAAGAAAGAAAAGAACAGAGCAAAATGATGAAATAGGGTTATCTCAACTCGATATAAAAATAATGAAACACGCACAAAAGGTTATCTCAAGCAATAGGGTTATCCAATGAAATCTCTTACCCAACCCTCAAAGAGGAAGAAACGAAATGGAGAGTAAAAATGTTGCCTAGGAGGGACACATCTAGAAAATGCACTAAACACCGAATACAAGCGCCGATTAGAGAACTTGGATGCCATATACCTAAAGTACATATTGCTCTCTGCCTCACCTGGTCTCAAGGGCAGCATGTTAGGCCAACGGACAACAAGCATTACTCCTTTCAATTTCCGTACCCTCCTCTACGATATAAACACCGAATACAACCGCCAATTAGAGAACTTGGATGCCATATACCTAAAGCACCTATTGCTCTCTGCCTCACTTGGTCTCAAGGGCAGAATGTTAGGCCAACTGACAACAAGCATTACTCCTTTCAATTTCCATACCCTCCTCTACTATCTAAACACAGAATTGAAGGAAGAAAGTCAGCCTACGAGATTAAAGACCAATTCTAAAATATTCACATATTCTATATTTTCTTTCTGCCCCCTATGATATTCCAGTACCCAGCCAGTGTGCCCTCTTGATACAAGAAACAGCGGGAAGGTAAATGAAAACATCATTGGTCAGAAAAAACATAAAGTCCAGTTCCGGTTTTCGAGTCTTAAAGCTTTCAACACACACACACACAAAAATAAAGTTCAGAAAAACAGGGAATGGTAGTGTAACCAGAGGCTTGATTTAAGCATACACAACAGAATCCAAAGTTTGGAAATCACTTTGCAACCCTCCTTTCCTTTCATCTTTACTTCACTAACCCTAAACTCTTACATTCAGAAACTAATATTACCTTTTTCATTGGAAATTCTTTTTTTTTCTTCTTTTTCATACTTACATTACTCATAAAAGACGGTAAAAACACAAAGCACAGACGACCCATGAAAGATATGAACATGCAAACCATTAAACATGTAAAATTAAAAAAGAAAAGCTACACTGGAAGTATATGTATATAGATAGAGAGAGAGAGAGAGAGAGAGAGAGACGACCTGGAGGTTTTGGGATTTGATATAGGACCAGATCTGCTTAACAGCTTCAGTACGGGAAGCCTGTTGGACTCCAAGGAAGTGTCCCAAAGCGGGGGAAACCGTGGTAACTTTAAAAATCCCCGTGGATCGAGTCTCTTTTCCGGCAGCAGGTGGTTTTTTAGCCTTGGGTTTTGAACCAGTTGCCTTTTTCTGGGTTTTCTGGGCCACTTTTGAAGGCGCTGATTTCGCAGCGGCAGAAGAAAACGTGGCCGGCGCCGCTGGGGAAGCTAAAACCGCCCTGAAGCCTTTGTAAACCCTCCACATGTTGAGTCGCTACGAATACTCGAGCCTTTGACCTTGTGCTGTCGGATCTATGGAGAAATCGAGATGACCGGGGTGGCCGTTCGAATAAATAAATACAACCATTTTCACAAATGACTAAACTACATTATAAGTCCTTTAATTAGTAGTAAAGTTACGATTAGATCATTACATTACTAAATGTTATAATTTAATCACTTAATTAAATTTTTAACTATGATTAGTGTTAAAACACAAACAGATATCTAACGATAATTAATATATTAATATTTTTAATCCTCAAAATTTATATAATTTTATTTTTTAAAATAGTTTGTTCTTCACCATCATACAAACTTTTATTATAATTTTCAAATATAAAAATAATTATTAATAATTATGTATTTGTAACTTATGATTCTTTTGAATATATTTTAGATATGTTTTTTTAAAATATAAAAAAAATTAAATGATATAAATAAAGATAAATAATTAATTTTATTTAAAAATATTTTTTAAAAAATAAAATTTAAAAAATTTAATTTTTAAAAATTGCTATCCAAACCAAATTAAAAAACACTTTGACTTGAAAAATTAAAGTACGATTAAAATACAGTTTTATATAAAATTTTAACATTTAATAAAAATATATAATTTAATAGTAATTTAAATAGAATCAAAATTCTGTGTAACTATATAAAATTATATAAATTTTAATTTAGATAAAAAATTATAAACTTTACAAATTCTTATCTATATACAACGATATGAATAATAAAATAATAGAAAAATAGAAAAATTATACTGAATTAAAAATATGTATAATTTTTTTTAATCACACCTCACTCTAAAATTATCTATAAAGAAGCCGAGAAAGTTATAGAATTTTCTAAGCTTAGGAGTTCAACACGTCGGGAATATAAATCTAAAGAAATAACAATCGGAATAAACGACGCTCGAAAAGCTTGTCAAATTCATCAATTCCTTCGAACTTTTTCAATCCCAATCAAATCGAAAACTGTAAATTCCTCCGTCATCCATAACTCAAAATGGCCCTAAACCCTCAGCTTTTTCCTAATGGCATGCCGGTGCCTTTCACCAACGAGATGTTTGTTCTCGTCAGAAACGGCGTTGAATTCGAAGTCGACAAGATTCCCGGGTACCCTTTTCTTCTTTTTGATTTTTGTAGCTTTAATTTTTATGGGTTTTGTTTTATCTGAGAAAAAGATGCATTCTTGGTTCAGTTTGATTATTTTGGTTCCCTTTTGTTTTTCTGTTTTTTCAGATCTCAGGGAGGTCGTGTTAAGGCATGGGGCACAATATATTTGTCAAATGTACGGATGGTCTTTGTTGCAAGTTGCCCTGTTGGGAATTTCTTTGCTTTTGATATGCCTCTGGTATTTTATACCTTTTCCCTCTCTGTTTTGAATCATAATGTTCGGATGCAGATTGAATCTGTCCCTGGTTGCCCTTGAATGTTGCTTCTCTGTTACTGTTTTATGTTTATATTTGCGTTTTAATGTTCATGGCTGGACCTGGGAATTTTGCCCTTTTCCCATACCATTTTGTAAGGGGTTAGGCTTTGATTGGCAGGTCTGGCATACATTATCTGGATTTGTGAGCGAGTGGTCGATTCGAGTATGTGTTGAATATGAATAAGTGTTTCGAATGTCGGAACTGTTTGTTTTTGAGAAATTAAGAGTTCCTAATTTATGGCTACAAGTCTAGAACTACATTCAAATGACTGCATATCAAGGATAATAGCATATGGCTTGGTTTTGCTTGTTTGCCGAGCATACATGTCATCCAAATTCTGTTACAATTTGCTTGCTAGAGCTTTATTGTTCGACTAAAAATGTTGGACTGCTTAAGACAGCAATGTAAAAGTATTTCCTATTGTATTTGTGCTTAATAATAACTGAAAAAGTAATTGTTAACTATGATCATGTCAATTGGTGTGGCATTGCATAATAATATGTTATTGGATTTTGGCATTTTGATTTCTTAAACTACAAATTCATCATTCTTCTTTTGTATTGTTTTTCCTGTGATCTAAGTTGCTACTATTAAAGTTTAGCATATGAGTTATGTTACTTGGATTCGGGTGAGTATTAGATACCGGTATATGTCTGACACGAGTATGTTAATTTTTTTTTGAAGTTTTTCGATATATTTAGATTATAGAATCATTCCTGATATGCATTTTCAAATGTGTCTGATGATAAGAGTACTTTAGGAAAACTGAAGAGTCAGAATAACATAGTTTATGAGTCTCTTGCAGGCGGTTGTGAATCGTTGCTCTGCCCTTCCAACTACTCTTGTGTCTTTTTTGTCAATTGTTTGGATAAAGTAACCTTGCCGGTTTATCCTGTAATTTTAGACTGATTCGGTATAGTTATTTATGTTTTTTCAGCTTTATGTGCATGGTGAAAAGTTTAACCAACCAATATTTCACTGCAACAACATTTCTGGTCAGGTGGAGCCTGTAAGTAGATCAGAAAGCCGTTTTCTTCAGTTCTCTTGCATATCTTATTTAGTAGTTCATAAATGTGTCAATTTTATAAAATTCTAGGTGGTTCCCGAAAACGAGCATAGGGCTCTGTACTCCACTCATACATTCAAGATTTTGTTCAAAGAAGGTGGCTGTGGAACCTTTGTTCCACTTTTCTTGAACTTGATTTCCTCAGTTAGACGATATAATCAACAAGTAAATCATGAACCACAGCCTCGCGTGGATCCCTTACAAGCAGCACAAACTCCTGTTGATGAAATGATGCGACATGCGTAAGTGACCTAGTTATCAACATCATAATCTATGTTTCTTAATATGTCCGTATGTGTTCGACATGGGTGCTTTATGGTTAGAGAAGAGTGCGGTAACCTAGCACATCGTAAATGGTTAGCAAATTGTGAAGTGGCTTATAACTAAACTATGTTCTTTCTTTTTTTTTTCAGATATGTTGACCCAAATGATCCAACAAAGATCTTTTTACAGCAACCAACTATGGAGTCTCAGTTAAGGCGACGTACGTACCAATCTCAACCGGTTGAAGGTTCGATGTGAATTTAGTCTTTGGCCTTCTAAGATCATTTTGCTAAGAGACTCAAGTGGTGTAACTAAATGCTGCAACATCATGGCATAATGCTACTGTTTCATTTCTGTTATGTAAAGTTTATAAGATTTACAAGTGAATTGCATTCTCATGTTTATATGTATAAGGTTCATGTTAGTAGTTCCTAGGTGCCTTGTTCTTGCATGCTATTGAGGGGGAAAGAAAATAATAATAACAGTTATTGTGTGGATTCAATGATAGCAATAGTCAGAGATTTAAATTTGCAAGTTGTATTGGTTGTGTTTACAACTGTTGTTGTGGATATAGCAAATGTTATTACGAGTTGAGGTCGGTTAGTGAGACGATGGGATAAGCTTCATCGTCGAGAAGGAAACAGTTCGGATCACCAGTTAAGGTCCCTAAATGACCGCTTGGTGATAAAGGAGGTAGGGGTGCAGAGACAGTCAGTAAGTTTGCCTAAAAGTAGCTACCCTTGAAAGAGGGCGTAATAACTCACTGGTCGAGCGTTCTTGTGACAAAGACGAACGGGATTAAACGATCTGTCGAAGCTATGAGATATAAAAATATATCGGGAGGGAAGCATTCCGAGTTCCGCCTTAGGGGAAGCACTCGTGGATAAAGTGAAAACAAGAATGTTAACTTGAGTAACACAAACACTGATGAGATTTTAATGTCCCGCTATGATCGTAAATTTTTAGTTAATTTAATATAAAACCGGCACATCGAACAATATGATTGGAACCGATAGTATTGGTTTACTATTAAATTAAATAAAAATATCATAGTTTTTTCAACTTTTATTTTATTTGTTATTTAAATAATATTAATTAGAAATCAGAGACGGAAAGAATTTAAGATAAGCCTAATACTCAAATATATTCTTCAATATTATTTTTTTATTCATAGTTCATTTATACGAGAATTCAAAACTTTCCCCATATACTTTTATACATAAATAATAATAATAATAATAATAATAATAACAACAACAGAAAGCTTTAATAAGAAAAAGGAAATATTAATTATTATAATTTAATTATATATTAATACCAATTAACTTTTTGAATCATTGAAAAATATAAAATATTCTTGAAAATTGAAACTAAAGATTTTATGGATAAATTATATTACAAGTTATTATTTTTTTAAAGTTTCAACTGATCTTTAAATTTCTTGAAACCTACTTTTTCAAGGTAATCACCGAAAATTATAAAAAAAATATTTATAAAACTAAAATAATGAGTTGTTTGTGAAATTATTCACACACCTCAACTAATTATTATATCGACTCGAAATAATTTAAATTGAAGATTGATTAAATTTTAATTGAATTAAATTAAGGGTGAACGTTTCATTGAGTTGAGTTAAGTTGAGTTGAGTAAAAAAATTATAAGTTATTTGAGTTGACGAGTCATATTTTACAATTTAAACTTTATCTTTTTTGGCATAAAAATAATTTTAACCCCTAATGTTTATAATTTTTATCGTTTTGGCCCTTATTCTTTTTTTGGGATAAATTTAGCCCTTAACCTATATATTTTTGATAAATATCTTATTTTTTAACCATCATGATAATTGTTGGGTCGTAAAAATTTAACGATGATAACATATCATATGTATATAATAATATATTTTAAATGACATAACATCTAACCTATCAAATACATATATATATGAAATATAATTTTATTTCAATATAAAATATAAAATAATTAAAATTTAAATAAAATATTAAAAAATAATTAATTATAAAATAGAAAGCTACTAAACATTCTCAACCCTAATTAATTAATTTTTTAAGATATGATTTTGATTTTATCGAAGTTAGGGTTGAGAATATTTAGTAGTATTTTATTTTAGAATTAATTAATTTTTTAATATTTTATTTGAATTTTAATTGGTTTATATTTTATATTAGAATAAAATTATATTATACATATATAATTAAAAAATAAGTTATTTGTCAAAAATATATAGATTAAGGGCTAAATTCATCCTAAAAAAAATAAGGGCCAAAACGAAAAAAAATAATGAACGTTAAGGGTTAAAATTATCTTTATGTTTTTTTTTTCTCTTTCGAGTAAGTAAGAAATTTGAGTCGAATCGAGTTTTTAAGTTTCTATAAAAATTTAATTATAATTATTTATCATGTTATGGTACGATTTGCTATCAACTTAAATTTTCTCTAGTCATACAAGATACATATATATACATATTCATATTTTTTTCATATGTGGTATATATATCATAAAAAATTGAGACTTGTCTCAAACTTAAAAATAAATCCTTTAATTATTAAAAGGGTAAATTACTCCAGTGACCACCTAACTATTTGAAGATATTTATTTTGGCCACTCAACTAACAAATTTGTCAATCAAATCATTCAACTTTTAAAACCTACCTATTTGTGTCATCGCTGTTAAAATCGTAATGGAAGAGGTTAATGGCGATGACATATTAATTAATTAATTAAAATCTGTAAAATTACATATTTAATCCTATAATTTATTTATTATTTAAATTTAATTATAATTTCAAATTAATAAACAAAATTAACCATCTAATCCGATGATAACACATGTCATCACTCGATTGGATGATTATTTTTGTTTATTAATTTATTTTTATTTAATATTAAAATTTCAAGTTATTTGAATTTCCATTTTATAACTTAATTTTTTTTCAAGTTCAAGTTACGATGAATCGAATATTTTCACCTTAAATTGAATCAAATTATTCAATTATTTCGAATTAAAATTTTCTCGATCTAAATCAAAGTTGAACTCGAGCCGTTTGCCAGCTGTTTAACTCAATTGCACCCCGCGGAAACGCATGCAAAGCCTACGAGAACCTATTTATTTTCGTTTCCATTTTCCCACGCAAATTGGGTTTCAGATTTGGGGAATTGGATTTACGATCTCTCTTATTTCTCTTCACAAATCAACTCCAATAACAAGACAGGAGGAGGTTGAGAAATTTGAGAGATTCCAAATCACTTTGCTCTGTTTCTCTTTTCATTAATTTGTTACAAAAGCTTGGCGTTGCTTCCACGGGTTCATCTTCTTCAAATTCCATCTTATCAGGAACTATCTTCAGGGGTCAGTCTTTTTCTATGATTCCCTTTTCTCTTTTCACCGGTGCAACGTGGTATGTTGATCTAGAAATATAATGAAAATGGGATCTTCCATTATTTTTGTTATTGAATTGTATCGATTAGTTTAAAGCAATTCGAAAATTTCAATTAGAATTTTGTCGTAAAAAAGCCGGTTTCTTATTATTTCTAGTGTTTTGTTATGGCAGTTTTGCATGCAAATTCGTCTCTTCTCGGAAGATTTTTGATGAAAAACTTGTTGCGCAACCTTTTTCTCCAGTGCTAATTGAATTTCTGGTACCTGCATGTTTAATCTATTATACTAGCAGTTCGAGGATTTTATATAAAATTTCCCTTTTTTTGTTTATTTGTTAAATGTTTTTAGAGTTTAAAAAGGATTGGAAGCAAACTGAAGCAGTAATGTGGTTCGGTACCGTGAGAAGGAGGCTTCCTAGTGGGGAAGCTGACAATGAGAATCATGAAATGTTGGGATTAAATCATTTAGATGAACCTTTATCGAGGTATCACAGTTATGATGACAAGCATTCCGAGGTGATTGTCGTTTTTGCCAAGTGTATCTCTTTGCAAGTTTTTTTTTTTGGGGTATTTCAAATGTTAAATTTGCTTTATTTGATGTCTTGTAGAGTCAAAGGTCAAATGAAATATCGCATGAAGAGCGAAGGAAGGCGGATCTTCATTATGAATTATTGTTCTCTCACTTGATGATGCAGTGGACAAACTGGATAGGTGTGGTTTCCTAGTTGTAGATATGGGGTTTTGTTGCTTATTATGTCTATAATTTGTGTTTCAATATATTTGTATTTAATTGTTTCTTTGGGTTGTTAATAGAATGCTCCATTTTTATATCTTCTGGTCATTAGTATTGTTTATGCATCACATAGCTTTATAACTTCACATGCACTGATTTATTAGAAAAGTTCCTAATTGGTGGCATTTTTTACGGAATGGATTAAATGTATCTTCAAAGGCATTTTAAAGTTATACGACAAGGTTATAGTTTGATGCTATAAACATAGAAGTTTAGCTTTTCTTTCATTATATTCTAAATTTATTCACTTCGGATAGGCAATTGGATGTACATAGAATTGCCTGCATTCATGATTACTTGGCTTTCTGCTGCAAACATAATGATGTATGGTCCATTGTTGTTAGATTTTTGCTTTATTTGGCTTTTTTTTTTGTAAATGGTGGGATTTTAATAACTGTTCAGTTACCGACTGTTTAATCTTTTCTGTTCCAGCTAACATTTTCCATGGACCTGGAATATGTATCTTACAGCACTTTCGTCAACATTTTCACATGCAACATGGACAAAACCAGATGCTTCTTCCACCTGCTCTTAGTCCTTTACAGGTATAGATTGCACTGCTCTTTTCCAATATATATTTTTTTTATTTGAATTGACTTTTCTAAGTGGGATAGAAGGGGGGGGGGGGGGGGAGCAGAGGTGCTTCTGCTGCTCAAAATGGCCAGTCATTGTGGCAGAAAGAGAACTAGAAAATATTATATGATTTTCTTGCGTTCTGAAAATCTAAACCAGACTTCAACCCAGGTTTAGAGTTCACTTGTAGCTGTTACAGTTTTCCAAAGTACTACTTTGTTCTGCATTGTAGAGGAAGTGGAGTGGAAGGTGGATGTGCCTCAGTGAAACTGTGGGACCCTGACAAATGTTGGATGTAAGAAAACATCTAAAAGAATGAAAGTTATCCATGTTTATCAGAAGTTGGAGCGTTGAAGTTGGTACCAAGAATGAGCTTGGGGAAATAAGTGAAGCTTATGAGCAAACAATTTTTTTCTTGTAAATGAGTTGACTAGGCCAAAAGCACAAGTCTTGTGCGCTTAGGGTTATTCAGTCGTTTCCCTTTGAAAGGCCAAATGAAATTGTTTTCACTGACCGTTATGTTTCATTTGTTTTGTTTATCTTTGCTTTTGAATATTGAGCTGTTGTAGAAAGAAAGGCTGAAAAAGCTACAGAAACGACTACAAGTCCCCTTTGATGGATCTCAGTGGGAGCATCAAGTAGGTTTTGTTATAATCAGTATGCCTGCGTTTTTGTTATTTCATTCTTCCATTTTTTTAATTATTTTTCATGAACTTTAGTGTGTATAATGCACTTTTGATTAAAATGGGCCAATTCTGTCATTTTCTTCTGGAATAGAAAATGTTAACCATCACCTTTCCAGTATTTCTCTGTAAATAAATATATGACTGAATAAATTATGCTTCATCGTACTATGGTTGATTATGTAGTCATTTATATTCATTGGACCAGCAGGATGCTCTTCGGCAGTTATGGAGATTGGCTTACCCTAACAGAGAGCTTCCATCTCTTGAATCCGAACTTTGGAAGGACATGGGATGGCAAGGGACAGATCCTTCAACGGATTTTCGGTATGCCGTATTGTCTTGGTTGGGTTCTTTATTCCTATTTGATGCTTATTTATGTTATTTAAACTTTATTTGAAGGGGTGGAGGGTTCATATCGTTGGAGAATCTCATCTTTTTTGCCAAGAACTATCCGGTTTGTCACCATTTACTTACCCGGATTACATTTTATTGATTAGTGATCCATTATATTGTGCATTTCGGAACTGATCAACCTTTTGTAATGAAGCATTTCTTGTGTATCTTATTTTATTAATGTGCTTCAAACAATTATTTTATTCATTAGCATGAATTGCAGCCATGGTCATACTCGGAATTCGGTCTTTCCTTTTAACAGGAATCTTTCCAGAATTTGTTGCACAAAAGAGATGGAAACCGGGCTGATTGGGAATATCCATTTGCTGTAGCGGGCATCAATATTTCCTTTATGTTGGTTCAGATGTTGAATCTGAGATCTGGTAATTGATTTTCAGAACTAGTTAGGTATTTGAATGTTTTTTACCCATTGTAGTGAAATGTATGCATGATACTGGCTTAACCTGATAAAGTTAAGTACTTAAATTATCTGCTGTTTGACTCTAGAAATTTGACACTAATTATGCTGCATCTGTAGGAAAACCATCATGTCTGGCTGCAATCCGTTTTTTGCAACTACTCGGTGAAGATGAAACAGCATTCGACAATCTTTTTTGTGTGGCCTTTCGGATGATGGATGCACAATGGCTCACGAAACGGGCTTCATACCTGGATTTCAATGTAAATTAATCCGGCGAATGATCCTAAGCAGTGCTTCTTGAGCTTTATCTTTATATCAGTATTTTCCATATTTCTTGAGATTTATATTTATATCAATGTTTTTCATCTTTTGTTCCTTTTTTTCCAGGATGTTCTGAAATCAACAAGAAAACAGTTGGAGCATGAACTCGAACTTGGGGATGTCTCCAATGTGAAAGATCTACCAGCTTTTAATAGGCTGAGAAGCAGAGAAGGTAACTAATCGTGGAACCCCAAATAGCTAAATTATTGGTTTCATCATTTACAGATATCATGCCATATATTTTGTTCTGCGAAAGATCTATCTTCAAGCAATGAAAATCATATATTCATTATAAAAATTCTAGTATGGTTCAATGTTGTCAAGGCATGCACCTTAAACCCAGACAACAAAAGTATCTTAGTTTTTGTTAGTTATCCAAGAAGTGTTAGAGCTTGAGGAGAAGACTAAGTTAACGAGGAGTGTTAGAGTTTTTATTTAATATATAATTAGAGTTTATTCCTAATTAGTAGTTTAGATTTATTAGAAGTCTTATTTAAATTAGGAATAAATATTATTTAAATTAAAGGTAAGATATAATTTTAGTCATATTCAAACTCTATTTTAGCCTATTTAAAGGCTTACTCTGTAATCCTTTGATATAGAATAATAATAAGAAAAAACAGAGGAAGACTTTGTTTTCTTTGAAAAATATCTTTGTTCATCTTCTTCAAATAACCACTGATCACATACAAACCACCATCATCCGTTGCATCTACGGCCCCCTTTCTCACAGTTTTAGAAGCCATTTATTGAGACAACTATACGCATTATATACCTGCAACAGAATTAACAAAAATCCTCATGGTCAGATAATAAAGAATTGTTTGTCTTAGATCTGGTATGTCCAATAAGATATAGAAAGCAAAAGCCTCTATTTTATGAGCAATTGCTGGGTGTGGTGGTTGCTTTGAAATTGCTTACCTACTCATCCCAATCCATTCTTCAAATACTGATGGAAAGAATGAGTGTTTATAGCCTAAATCCACTAAGCATTCCAATCCACAAAGCACGAACCATGTTGCCTCACTGTAGCTGATTCAAAAAAAAATAGTAAGTCACATTTGTTTTTAAATTCTATCATATTATATCTCTGAACTTTTTATTAATAAATTAGATAACTTATGGTAACTTGTTACATAATTTTAATGTAAAAGTTGTCTTAGCATGCATACATGACTGACTTAAACAATTGTATTTGTAGGCACCTGATAAATAAACCCTAACCGAGAAGCCATGAAGCTTACCAGTTAAGAATTTGGATGAACACTAACGAACAAGATTGACAAGGCAAGGAACCTTGAAAGGCTTGAAGCAACCTTTGCAACTTCAACATTGTTAGTGAACAAATATGAAAGTTGATGACCAAATATTAAACACACAAACCAAAAGCATGTTCCCAATATTGTTGAAGTTGCAGTTATAGTTTCTATGGAAAAATTCTTTGCGTTTTAGTTTCCTCTTACCGATTCATTCACCACTCTAACTCTGAAAAAAAATAAAAGTAATAAAGATGAAAATAAAAAAAAATGGAAAAATATTAGAAAGTTTATGGAAAGTTTTTTAGGACATTACATTGATGCAGTTAGAATGCTGAGGTGGATCATGAGTTTTCATGCATGTCTGTTAGAGAACTTACTGATTGAGAAAGCATCGGTGACAATTGTTGCATTTTTCATATATCTGGACAGCAACACAAAATGGCATTGTACCATAACTCTAAGCTGTTCACTATAATATCTTGAGCTTCCAAATCCTGTTTCAAAGCTGTTAGAGAACTAATCTTTTTAATAATATTTTTTACCGAAGTATTGTCAAGTATTTTACTGTCAACATTTAAGTTGTGCTTGGTACAACATAGTCATAAAACTGGAAGGGGGGAGAAAGGAGGGAAGGAAAAATGGAAGGAAAGTAAATAAGTGGTGCTTCGTAGACCAGAAAATAAGAAGGAAAGCAGATGGAGGGAGGGACTTTTCTTAACTGTTGAACAGTGGAAAGAGAAAGGAAGGCATCTGATTTTTAAAATCAAAAGATTAATTTAACTTAAAAAATTTAGAAATCTCATTCTTTCGGCTCCCCTGTTAAACACATTGGAGACTAGATCAAGACCTCGCCCCAATGGAGTTTCCTCCGGTTATTCTCATCTCATGATGATCACCTTAGTAAAGAAATAATCTACAAAGTCCTCGACATTTTCAAAAGCTTCTCCAAAGTCGACTCTTCAAAGGTTATCTCTCTTCCATTTCATATATATTTTTATCTCTTTGGTTCTGACTTATTCCTTGAATTTTATGTTTCATTAGTTGGGTGCTTAGAAAGTAATATTTTGCCGTTACCCTTTACGGGAATTACTTGATATTTGATGCGATTTATAGTCGACGAATCAGATTTCTTTTTATTTTTCTCTGTTGAATATTTGGGATTGATTAGAGTACTCTTTTGATTGGTTGATCTAATACATTTGTTTGTTTTTTAGAAAAATAAATGTGGGTATCAAAAATAAGCTTAAAATTATAAGTTTGTTCTATATAATCCATTAATTGCAAAAGAGGTTGACACTTGTTTTCAACTAGATAAACTAAACAACCAGACACAAAATAATAGAAGCAACATCGACAAGTTTCCTTAGTAATGGTAAATTTTCAAAACAAGTTAAATGATGATGGCAGCTAGCTTCTCTGTTGGAAGTAATTTGTTAGACTGCTTTTAAATAAATCCAACTACTAGTTAAATGTGGTAGAAATAACATGTAAAGGTGAACAAAGCGGAATATCATTGATACACATTCTGCAGGCACCCTAGAGCTGAAAACTTCAAGTAGAAAAAAGTATCATTTAAGTCGCTTGTTATGGTGTTTTTGTTGCCTAACATGATCTTAGCTTCAATTATTTCATAGAAAATTGCATATCCCGAGTATCGATAGTCATATAATGTATTTGCGTATGCAGTCAATGTACCGATCACATGATCGTTAAAGCTTGCCAAATTCTAAAGATGCAAATTAGATCAGATGAGCTCTATTGTGTGTAATGTTGTTTCTAGCTGCCTTTTTCAAGTGAAAATAAGTGGCATGATTCCATTTTATAGGCATTTGAAGTTATCACAGTTTAGTAATTTGAACAATCTTAAGAAACTGGAAATGTTTCTTTTGTTAAAAACAAGATGTAAGAAGATTCTGTTCTTAGAGTATATAGCAAGGAGATGGGCTTTGTAAATATTCTTTAGGATAATTCTCTGCTAGAGAGTAAATATGTCCTCCATAGCTTCTGCATATTCTGTAGGATGATTTTCAAGAACTTTATAAGGTGATTTGTGTATATACAACAAATTTTACAGGTCATATTCGGCAACAGAACCGATTCCAAGAGACCATGAATTAGTTGTGAAATCTCCTTGTTTCAGCCTCAGAGGTATTAACCTTTTGTTATGTGATACTGTATTGTATATACTATTATGTGCTGCTGCTGGGTTCATATTCGAATGCAGAGACAGCAAATTTAAGGGTTAATTATATTTTAGATCCTCGTAGTTTTGAAACCATTGTAATTAAGCCCTTTCTCCTTCCTTGCCCCTCCCAAATTTTCATGGTTTATTATTTTTAGGACCCTGTAATTTAAAATTAATAAAATTGAACTTTGACCTTCCCTTTTACAGTTTAATTACTTTTTAAGACCTTTGTAAAATTAAGCTTAAACTCCCTTAATTTTTACGATTTAATTATTTTTTAAGATCCTATTATTTCAAAATTAATCGGTTTGCTCGGTCGTAGTTCAATGTGACTCTGTCCTTGTTCGTTTGTCTGTATGTTTTGATGTTTGTCTGTAGGATTTATCAATGCATTTATGTGTTGCTGTTGTCTTATTTTAAATACACTTGTTTTTTTGTCCATGCATGATGTATATGTATATGAATACTATATTTTTGTGTGTCATTGATGACATAAACAAAAGGTGTGTTTGTGGTGCTGGTGCATGCATTGCTATTGACCTGTTCAAGCCAAGGTGTGTCTTGATTCTGTGTAGTCATTATCCATGGAAAGTGATGCCTTTTGGAAGGGGAAGATGTTTTTTTACAAGAATATAAAAAGATGAAAGATTTTACAAGGAAACTATTTAAAAATTAAAAAAAATACGAGGGGTAAAAGATTTGGGTGCAAATCGTTTACTTTTTTTCTTATGTTTTTATTTGTGCCTCCGCTTTAAATTAAAGGGTTTAAGGTTTAGAAAATTAGGGGTAATATATATTTTCAAGGTGTAGGTTTTAGAGTTTAGGATATAAAAATAAGGATTATGGTTTAAAATTTAATTTTTTAAAAAAATTTAATAGGAGACGTAACTGAAGTCATGATAAAAAAGATTTTTATCCAAAAGATTTGTGTGGAAGAAGTTTTGCTGCTTTGAAAGTTGTCGCATTTTATGGATTTTTTTTAAGATTAAAACGAGGCTCAAATAAAATTGTTATAAAAATTATAAGAATTTTGGTATTAATTTTTCGTTATATGTCAAAACTCTTATACTTTGTATAAAAAATTCAATACATATCAAAAAAATTAATACCAAAATTCTTATAATTTTTATAATAATTTCAATTGAATCTTATTTTATTTTTATTTTAACATATTTTACCCTAAAAAAAAATTCTTCTATAATTTAGATTTTATTTACTTTTTTAAAATCTGTCTTTATCATTGTTGAGTCGTCTTTCACGTCTTAATGTATTTTTGTCTTCTTTCACTCATCTGACTTATTGTCTTTTTAATTTGTTTATTTGATTTGTTGTCTTTTCGTTGTCTTGAGCATTTATTAGCTTTCCTATGTATTGTCTTAATCCCTTATTAATAAAAATGTTTAATCGCTTTACGGAAACAAAAGGTTAGCGAAATGTTCTTTGATGATCTGCTTAATAGTATTCAAGGCCTGATTAATAATAATTTACGTAATCGATTTAAAAATAATGATATAGATATTGAGTAACGTTTTGTCTTTAGTTGCTTGATTATCGATATTTATTATAAATTTCTCATTTGATTTAAACTTTTCTGATCCATAGTCACTTTTTTATTACCTATTGTTCTAACTTTTAATTAGGGTATGCATCTAGTTAATTAGATCATCGATATTTATTATAAATTTCTCATTTGATTTAAACTTTTTTGATCCATAGTCACTTTTTTATTACCTATTGTTCCAACTTTTAATTAGGGTATGCATCTAGTTAATTAGATCGATGATCAAATTAAATTAACTATAATCAAATTAATCAAAAATTTAGAATTTTAACCGTTAATTGAATTGAATAATCAAATCAACTAAATTAAAATTATTTCTAGGCATAAAGATAATTTTCACCCTTAACGTTTATAATTTTTGTCATTTTAGACCTTATTCTTTTTTTGGGATAAATTTAGCCCTTAACTTATGTTTTTTTAACAAATAACTCATTTTTTAACTACCATTATAACTGAACCGTTAAAAATTTAATAATGGTAACTTATCATATATATATGATAATATATTTTAAATGACATAGAATCTAAACTATTAAACATATACATATATATAATATAATTTTATTCTAATCTAAAAATATAAAACAATTCAAATTCAAATAAAATATTAAAAATTAATTTTTTATTCATTAAAAATTAATTAAATCTAAAATAAAAGGCTACTAAATATTTTCAACCTTAACTATAGTAATCAAAATTTTATCTAAAAAAGTATGAACATAATTTGAAAAGAAAGGGTTTTGTAGAGTTTGTTACCGGTGGATCAAAGATAAATGATTTCGATAATAATCAATTGGATTATTATTATTTTAGTTTAGAATTTAGGTATTTTAGTTTTAATCTAAATCAGATTTTTAGGGTTTTATAAAGATATTTTAGTTTAGTTAGGGTTGAGAATATTTATTAATTTTTTGTTTTGGATTTAATTAGTTTTTAATATTTTATATAAATTTTAATTATTTTATATTTTATACTGGAATAAAATTATATTATATATATGTATATATTTAATAGGTTAGATTTTGTCATTTAAAATATATTAGTATCATATATATATGACAAATTATCATTATTAAATTTTTAACGGTTCAGTTATCATGTAGTTAAAAAATGAGTTATTTGTTAAAAAGACATAGGTTAAGGGCTAAATTTATTAAAAAAAAAATAAGGGCCAAAATGACAAAAATTACAAACGTTAAGGGTGAAAACTATCTTTATGCCTTATTCCTATTATCAAAATTTGTTGTAAATCTAATGTTTCTAAAAATAGTAATTTATATAGATTACACATAATTTTTTATATTTCTTAAAAATCTACTCCATTCATGCACTACATAATTCAAAAGATGTTACTTTCCATTGATAATGGACAATAAGATGCACTAAAAGTTAATGTTGGTATTATTTTGTTAAAAAAATAGGTGGAATATTAAAATAAAAAAATAGAAAAGGTAAAATATTAAATATGTAGTTATCCTTTTAAGTTTTAACTATTTTTTCTTTATTAAAACGGAAAATTTATTACATGAACTTTATTTATCACGTCATCTGTGGTCTAATCAATTTAGTTCGTTTATATCAAAATAATTATTTAATAACTACTTATTCTCTAACTATACGTATGAAAGATGTGATGATTCGGCTTAAAAATAAGACGGACAAATCTAATTTATTGATACCACAAATAACGTGATAAATAAGGTTCATCTAGTAAACTTTCCTTAAAACGGGTAGTTTCTGCCAAACAATGGGGATGCAAACGGGTAGTTGATACTTGATACCATCCCCAAAAAAACTATGAAACACATCATAGTTATAATATTAAGGAGAATGTGAGTTCGAACATGTTTGAGCGATTAAAAAATAATGATAATAAAGATGATTTGCCTCTTCAAGCTCCATTTTCTTGGTTGCTGTTTGTTTCCCGGGATTCTGGTACAAACCACTTGTTAACTCTGGACCGAGCCAAGACAACCTGCAGATGATGTTTACATGTTAGAATTTGGAGTTTTGAAACAATGGGAGTTTGGAGATTTACCTGGTTGTCCCAGTCAGTCTTCCAGGTAATAATTACAAGTATTAGAGTTTGGACAAATGTTCCCAGCAGCATGCCAATCCAAACACCCTGGAGAACAGAAATGGTTATGTCTGTATGCATGTCTGGAACTGTTAGGCTTGATTCTTAGTATGGAAAAGATGTGTGGGAAGAAAAATCACCTTCACTCCCATGTCGAAGACGTATCCGAGCACAACACCGATCGGAATGCCGATTAGATAGTAGGAAGCTATGTTAACCCATGCCACAATGCTTTGCCATCCAGCACCAACAGCAACTCCTGTTGAAATGGAAAACACATATTCACTATGAGAAAACCAAACATTCTACCTAATGTATGAATATAATTGGTTTGAATGAAAATGAGAATTTTCGAGTCAAGACACAGATCCGTATCGATACACACGTTCGAAAAATCTATTGTCATGTTAGACTTGGAATATCAGCAGCTAATGAAAAATTTACCAGAGAGGACAGGTTGAACACTGTTAAGAAGTATGGAGCAAGCCAACAATGGAGATAAATCTGCAACTGCACTAGCCACTTCTTCACTTTCGGTGAATATGTATGCTAAACGTCCTCGAAGGAATAAGAATATCACGAATAACACAGATCCGATGCAAAGCGATGTAAGTGTCGTGGTCATAATCGAGAACTTGGCACCTTTGGAGCTTCCTCTTCCAAGCTCATTTGACACCCTGACACTGTAAAAGTTCCAAGAAAACAAACAATATGTTAACTTCTACCAGACAAAACACACTAATCCATGGTCTGGTCCAAGTTTTAAGCAGATAATAGTACCCTGCTGCAGCTAAGAAACCGAGTGATATCATCATCTCCCATCCATTAATGTTGAGACTGAAAACAAGTGCATACATGTATTAGTAGCGAAACAAAAACCCGAAGTGAAACCGTTTAAGTTGATTCGAAAAATGTCCGGAATACGAACCAAATGGCAAGAGCATCAATTGCAACTTGAGCATTTTGCATGTTTCCAGTTAGAAGAACCAAGATTGTGTTGTACCAGAGCTCAAGACTGAAAAAGACAGAAAAAGTTCTCCCAACATCAATATCTTCTGTGAGACAAAGTTCAGAAAAACATAGGCAAACTATTGAACCTTAAAAAACATGTACGGTTACATATTCTTTTACAAATTTGTTTTGTTTTTCACGTTTTTAGTTCATATTAATCCGAAATTCGGTTAAGCTTGACAGAAACCTTACCAAAGCATAGCACCAGATGACAAAGATAGCTTCACAACCGGCAATAGATCCTTGAAAGCTAACATTGAGAAGCCCTTCCATGTATCTTTACATCCTCCACATATAACAAACCATAGTTGACCTATATTCGGTATCCAATATGCCAAAATCGTGGATAACAAAGCTCCGGCGAGCCCGTACTTGAGTTTCACAGTCAAAAGCCATGAAAGAAAGATGTGGATTCCGATCGAGAATGCTGCCAAGTACGCAATAATCATATTCTTGCTCTGTGCTTGCAGGAACATTTGGCAAGTAAATGACACAATGAACGAAAGTACAACGAAGACGAACCAACGACCAATATATCCGGCCACCGCTGCTATCTCTTCATCCTGGCCTAAAGCTAATAGAATCGGGGTAGCGAAGATGTATAAAGGAAGAAGACATAAGGCAGTTGCAAACAAAACTATCCATGATCTTTGAAGGTATATCCCAAGCATATGGTATTGTTTTGCCCCATATGCTTGACCACAAAGTGTTTCCAATGCACTGGCCATACCAAGCTGCAGAAACAACAAAGTTCAAACATTTAACACTAATCCAAGGGTCTCACAAAGAAGTTCATTCATGGCAGTATTCAAACAACATGGATCTTAGACATCGAAATCGAAGTTAAACCGAACGGGGGATTAACCAAGTAGGCCCGGGATTCGAATCCCTTTCCCTGTCTCCAACATACAGACTTGAGTACCATTGGTGATTTCAAGCATGTTGAAAGCAAAGATGGGGACTTCAAAGAATGGAACATAGGTCATTAGACTACTAACAAAGTCTTAATGTTGATAATCAAGATCGATCCGAAAAATTCGATTTGAACTTGACCATCTTAAAATTCTAGACCTAAAACAAACTAATCTAAAGAAATCCTCTGAGTGAGCTGATTAACACCAAGCTTTGAGACATCATGTCCAAATCCCAAACCTTTTGTTGGTCATATTTGGAAGAGTACTTAAATGTGCTAGTTTTGCATTTCAGACCAAAGAAATAAAAATGATACTCCCTCTGAAACAAACCAGCAAACACTTTAAGCTTTCTCAGAGAACCAAAAACAAAAACCTTTTTCTGCTAAAAACCTTATATATTTATATTAATCAAGAAATACCATTTTCAGAAAGATGAATCTGACAAGCATGTACATACCAGAACGCCATTGCCAAACCTCAGAAGAACAGTGAAACAAAGTGAGAAAGCAGCAAGCTCGGTTGGACCTATATGACCAACAAAAGCTTGACTGATTACAGTAACACCAAATGTTGAAAACCTTGTGAAAATTGCAGGGCCAGCGACAATCCACATCTTCTTCGTCTCAGTCCACAGTTTGTCCTTGAATTTAACATCTTCATCTTCATTCCTCTTAGCTTCTGTTAGCAGCTTCTGGTTGAGATCCCCTTCCATTGTTTCACCACCAGTTTCCTCACGCCAATCTCGTCTCCTTTACAAGCTGCTTTATTTTAATGGTGCACAGAAAACGATAAACATAAGATGCCAAAAATAACAAATATAAAAAAGGAAGTAAAGTCAATCTTTGTTGTTCATATGAAAAGGGAGATTCAAGTAAACTAAAAATTATTACATGGATCTTACTTATTATGACTCATTTAAAACATATTTTATTTTTTAATTATTATTTTTATATATTATTAAATTAATAAATTTTATTACATAAGATCATATATTTAAGTACATAGGACGAAGAGAGGTAATAGTAAGGATAGACCTAGAATCTTATATAAAAAATATAAATTATCAAAAAGAAGGGTACGAAATTAAATTATAATAAAAAATATAAATAAAATATATAAAAAGAAAAACCTTAAAACTTTTAAGAGTACGATTACCCCTAACATTCCTAAGTTCATCTTTAGACAATCACATTTCACCATTAATTTTTTTTTATTTTTGTTTCTTATATAATCTTTTAAAATTAATTTTTATATTTTTTACTTTTAAATGTGTTTTGCTCTTTTTAATTTTTAATTTTATTTTTCATATATATAATAAATCGAGATCGTAAAATAATTTCTTCGGATAAATATTACACAAAAAAATTTAAACACGGCAGAGTGTTCATGGCCCCTACGTTTCACACGTTGTATATATTATTCAAAGGATGAGGTGTTTAAAACTTGTAATTCTCTTTTTCTTTATCAATTATTTGATTAATAAAAGAAACCAATTTTAAAAAATAAAAATAAAAAAGGAAGTAAATAAATAAATAGATAAATATAAATATAAAGACCAAATTATGTTTTTTTGTCTTTTTGTCGTGTTTCAATCTGGGGACTAATTGGGATTTGTTGTAAAGAAATAAATTTTGGTTTGTCTTTTTGCCATGTTTAAAAGTAAAGGGAATATAATATAATAGGATGAATCTATATTTACTTTTAATATCGTTGAATATTATTAAATTAATTAATAAAAATTTAAAAAATTTAAGAACTAAATATACAATTAATAATTATATGTTAAATTTATTATTCTTTTATTAATTATATATTGAGTTCTTAAAATTTTAAATCTTTACTAATTAATTTAATAGTGTTCAACAATGTTTAACGTTAATGGTATTCAGCGGTATTCGACTTCCGCCGTAAATTTTTTAATATAAAAGTTAAAATATATAATATTGGTTAAAACAATGAGATATATTATTAATGAGATAATAAGTATAATTAACGAGGTTGATTTAAGTGGTAAAAAGTTTGATATTATTTAAATAGGTTTTGAATTAAAGGTTTTATATAAAAAAATTATTAAAAAATTTACCCACTAAAATTATCTGTGCAATACGAATTAATCTAAATTAATCAAGACAAAATTCTGAATAACCTAAAGAATAAAAAAACAAGCGATATAAACATACATACTTAATTGTTAATAAATATAACACTCGAAAAACTAATTTAGTTGATAATTGAATTTCGACCACTGAAAATCTTACATTGACAAGTAAAATTATAACATTGATTTTTTATCAATTGATAAATTGTGTTAAGTATTGGACCCTAGTTTAACATTATTATTGATCAAGGACTATATTAAAAACATTAAAATATAATTTAATGATTAAATTATAAAAATTGAAACTATTAGATTAAAAGTACAAAAGGTTAAAATTTACATGACTAGTCTCGTAATTTTCTATAGCTATTGCCTATTGATTGAGCGAAACAGTTAAAAAAGCTAAAATAAGCGTTTAAATTATATATATTTAAAATAAATATTTAATTAAAATATGTGTTTAAAATTTTATTATGTTAATATTTTAAGATAGTATTATTAAAAATATTTATTTAATTAAAAAATAGGTATTTAAATTATATTTTTCTGAGATAGATGTTTAATTTTTTTAGCTAAAATAGGTGTCTAAAATTTTTTCCGTTAGTTTTTAAAGTAAAATCGTTAAAAAAAATCATCAACCAATCATAATCTAAAAAATCTATTTTTTAAGTCTTAAATCTCTAAAACCTCAAAACCGACACCACTACTATCATTGATAGTCTCAACGGATCAACGACGATAGCGACACTAATTATGATTTTTAGATTTTTTAAAGATTTTGGTACTACTTTATTCGAAAATTTTAGAATATTGTTTAAATTGATTTTTTTTATTTATTTTAAAAAAAGTAACATGTTAATCTATTATTGAATGATAAATTTTTATAAACAAAATAGAAAGCAAAACCAACTCATAAAGAGAAATAAAATAAGCATACATCTTTCATTATCTTCTTTCTTTGAGGATACACCTCTATTGTTCAACAATTTCGAACCGAATTTTTTTTCGGTTTTTTATCTTAAAATATTATGATCGATGGAATAAATATAATTTCTCTATTAATCTAACAATTTCATAGCCAGATCGTATCCAATTTCATGTTAAAGGATGATGAACCCTCAATAAGCCACCTAAAGATTTCAAGATTAAATCCCTATCGTTTTCATGACAGTAGGATCCTTGGAGCTAGATATTGTCAAAGGAATCATTAAAATTATTGTAACTTTTCTCTGTGTCTTTTTATAATTTCGGACATTAAATGAGAGAAATTATCTATTATATTCGAAGCTTTCAAATCAACAAGTAAATAAATTATTATTCGAAAGTTTCGAAAAATCTTGAGAGTATCGATGAGTGTAATCAGAGTCTTACGAATAGCTAGATGTTTTTTTATTTTATTGTCTATTATTTACTTGTATTATTAATACTTCTTAGAGTACGTCTATATCAAACTTCATAGTATCATTCATAAATATCGGGATATAAACATAAAAAAATAATAATATCATCATCAATGATCATCAAAACAACGGGATATAAACATCGACAAAAAAATAATAATAAATAAACAGGATTAATAAATAAATTGTATAAGGCCACTACCTTAATAGTAATTTGTCTTGATGTGTATACCTGCTGCTTTAGACGGTTATCCTCGAATGTTAACACGATCATTGAAGAAACTTTCAGGACTGAAATATCTTATTTATAAGATAAGAGCAGAGGCAAATATGTTCGAGAATAAGATAAAATCTAATTTAAAATTTAAATTTAATAACATATAATATTCAATTAAATCTGATATTAAATCTAATCGGTTACACATTTAAAATTTAAAAGAGTTTTAAATTGACCGAACTACTCTCATACCACCTATAAATACAGAATGTAAGATTTAAGCATTACCCACAATTATATTATTGATATCAATATTATTAAATTATTGAACAAAACTATATTGATCATTGTTATTATTATTATCATCTACTTAAATTACAAAACTTTAAATAAATATCAGATATAATTGGTATGTCATAAATACATAAGATGAATACAGTTGTGTTTTTACCGAACCGGTGGTTATCCTTATTAATGTGAGCAATGAAGTGTACGTTCTTCCCCACACCCCCAGCTTTCAATGCTCTGGTTTGGATGCCAATCTTATTTATGTTCCTGTTGGGAAAGTATGTCCCCTGGTCCCTGGGTTCTGCCATTCTTACCCACAACTACTTTTCTAACATACCTGTAACCTGTCCCATTCAATCCTTAGCTTTCACCAACGGAATCTTATATACTGATCATAAGATTAATGCAGACTCTGTTTTGGTCTTTAGTCCAAGTGGTTAAAAGAACGGTTATCGTTCTTAGAGGTCATGGGTTCGAATACCAACGATGCCAGCAAAGAAAGAGAGCACGATCAATGTCAGATGGTAGAAATTATATTCTAGAACAGATACTATTATAATGATTATTAACTTGTTAAAAAAAATATTAATGTGCACCAGTTTTTAAAAAAAATATTAATACAGACTCTCTCCCTCCTACTACTCCACCCTGTAGTATTGTTGTCCAACTATAATTTAAGAACTAAACATTTAAACACTGTTAAATTAATTAATGAAAATATTATTTTTGACTTAAAAAGTCCGGCTTAAACACATAATTATTTTTATTTTCTTAAAAAATATTTTAAGAAATATTTATAAAAGAAGTATTTTAAAAGATTATCAAGTAATGTTTAAAAATCATTAAATAAAATTGTTTTTTTAAATAAAATATAAAATCTCAAATTTTAAAATCAATATTAAAGATTAATAATCAAGATTAATAAAACCAAAAATTAATATAATATTAAATATTTTATTAAATTAATCCGAATCAAATTATATACATCATCGATAATAAAAATGAATAATTTTAATTTTAAAAATATATCACGTTCGACCTCATAAATCATATTTTTTATTTAAAGGAAAAAAAACCCTACTTATTTTCTGTGTTCACACTGAAAAATAATTCAATTTTCTTTTCACCTATTTTTTTTAATAAATGCTATTTAATTTTTATTAAATCTATAAAAAATTATAATTACAACGTAATCAAAAAATAAAATAATTAAATTAAAAAATTTAAAAATTCTTACAACTAAAAAAAATCCTATGAAATAAAATTCTTTTCACCTAATTATTAGTTTATTAATCCACTAAAATTTATTTTTAATTAATTTCGCTAAAGTGACCTGTGCTTTGGCAGGTTCCTTGAAATAATGTATTGCTTTCGGTACAACTTTTTCTTTTTTCTCATTAAATTATAAAACAAGTATTTTAATCAAAATTTTATTGAGATATAAAAAATAAATATTTTATTATTAATAGAGTTGATTTTTATAGATGTCCAATATAATTGAAAATAAACTAATGAGAAATTACAACAGAACGCATAAAGGCTTAGGATATTTTCTTGGAGTCGAAAGGACATTTATTATTATATGACTGAAAATTTGTTACCGTCGTGATTTTAGTGTTAAACATAGAAGAGATAATATTATGATCTTTTTTATCATATTATTTGTTATCTATATAATTATATCCGTTTATTTTTAAGTATCTGTCGGATAATTATTCATTTGTTAATTACATATAGAAAAGAGGTGATGATCTATTTTAAAAAAATATATAAGATGTATAAATCTAGTTGATTGAAACTACGAATAACGTGATGGAAAGGGTTCATGATATACTTTCTCCGAATATAGTTTGGTTTGGCGTAAATGAATGTTTGTCTACCATCATTTATGTCTAAATATTCGTAAACTGACAGCTAAAAGATTTAAATTCTCTTAACGATCGTTTCTTACCTCAATGGTAAAGAGAAGCTTTGTTCGGTAACACTAAAAAATCATGGGATGGATAGAGAAATTACGATTGAGGAAAAGTTAAAATTTTTAATTTTTTCAAAATCAACATCGAGAGCAAAAATAGTAAAAAACTGTCTAAAAATAAAGATAAATTAGGTGTTTGCACCGTTTTCGTAAAACTAAGTGAAAAAACATTATTTAACGAACCCTAAATATGGTAATTATAAAATAAATAATAAAATTTTATGGTTAAAATAATTGAGATAATAATAAATTTAATTATTAATTTTATATATTATTTTAATTGTTTTTAAAATAATTATTAATATTTTAATATTCTTAAAACACGATGACTTTGATTTCTTTCCCTCCATTTGTTATCGCTTTCATTAGTACGACAATGGCAATTATAGCTGTAGCTTCTCCCTCATTCATTGGTTAGGACCAAATTATTATAATCATTTGAAAAGGACTAAAGATTTATTAAATATTTAAATTTTTAAAAATTAAAGGAAATAAAGAACTTGTTTAATTAGTAGTTTTTTAGTCAAATATTAAATTTTATTCAAATAATGAAAATACACAAATAAATAAATATTTTTTATAATTCAAAAATAAACGTGAAAAATAAAAAAAATATAAATAAATATTTTTTGTAAAGATATGGATTTTACAAATTCTAGCTTTGGAAATCCAAAGTAAGAAGCTGATAGCCATAGGACAGAGTGAGGTGAGGTCGGTAGTATACTGAAAGAACCATGAGAATGGGGAAAGATGACGACAGGAAACGCTGAAACCGTGAAAGTGTTCCATTCTCTACTGAATAATGAATGGAATAGCTACAAACAGCAGGATGGGACATGCCAAAAAATGTAAATACAAAGTTGACTGCCTTTAGTACCTTAGTTACTGTTACGATCGGATTCTTCTTTTCCAGGATCAGGAACATTTCTACGATACTGTTGAGATGTCAACCTCCTCTCCAGTGGGGTTTTCCGCTTGCTCACAACAAACCGATTCACCCCTTTCCTCATAGGCATGATCGATGGGAAATCTTCGTCTGGGATCTGGCTCAGCTCTGAGATGTCCTTTATCTGAGCAACACGGCGAAACCACCTCTCGGCTTTAGCCTCCTCAGACATGTCCAATGGATCAGGTTCCTCCTTTACTGCTGAACCTTCCAAACTCTTTCCACTACTAGTACTGCCAACATTCTGATACCCAGATTGTGCGGGTGAACTTCCTAGCAAGTCTGAATGTTTCCTACTGTCATTATTACTCGTTTGGGGATTGATAGACTTCAGGTTTGAATATCCACCAGTCTGTTCCTGATCAGCTGTGTCCCCAGAAGGTTTCGAGCTCCAGCTTTGCATCTGTTGATTTTGCATTGGCTGCATATCATCAGAAATGGAGATCTCAGATAATTTATCCAAAGTCTTCCCCGGTGTCGAATAGGTTGAAGGTTCACCAGCTGCTTTTGCACTAGAATCTGTACCACTTGCCGGCGGCTTATCCTTCTTAGCAAAGTAGTCTGGTGGGAAGGGGACAAAGGGAACATAATTGGTATTGCCAGCTTGCTCAGTCGCAACACGCCTCTTGTAAGTTGGAGAAGTCAAAGAACGGTCTTTGTTTCTGCTGACAACAAATTTATTTTCTCCTTTACGCATAGGCATGATTTCAGGAAAGTCTTCATCAGGAATTGCAGTGGCAAGATCAGTTACATCATGGAGCTCTGCAACCTTCTTAAACCATCTCTCAGACTTTTCAGCTTGTTCTACCTCTCTATCAATGCTTTCTTTGTCAGAATGTTGACGACTTTGTAGAGACTCCTGCAAATCCTTTCTCCCAGAAACAGCATCCATTTGTCCAACTGTATTTGAAGCAACAGTCTTGTGGTCATTTGATACAGCATTTAGGCTATCCTGTACCTCCAAATTTTCAGGTTTCTTCGCAAACATATCTGCTGGTAAAGGTACAAATGGAACATAAGTGGATTTAGTTCCTATCGGACGACCATCCTGCATTGTAGTAGACACAGGAGAATTTTCCACTCCAGTATTGATGCTACCACCATTAGACCCCGAACTGCTGGATGAATGACCAAGAACCTCATCTAAACTCTGGCTAACTTTTGCACCAGGGGTCTTATTTACTTCCCTAGTCTGAAAATTGTTACGTTCAGGAATGCCATCATTATCCATGTTTCTACGGTACTGTGCATCAGCTAACCTCCTCTCCAAAGGTGATTTCCTTGTACTCACAACAAATCTATTAACACCTCTTCTCAAAGGCATGATTTCGGGGAAATCTTCATCTTCTGTGAGACTGCTCATGTCTGTGCCTTCAAGCTGAGAAACCTTGCTAAACCATCGTTGTGCCTTCTCTTCATTGACAGCTAACCGCCTATCAAGATCAGCCGTATTTGAACAAGTCTCGTTGCTGTATGCTAAACCTGGCCTTGAGTAGGCATTACCAAGTGAGATCTGTCCTGGACGCTTGCAATCACACCTCAAGCATACTGTATTCCTCCCATAATTAAAGAAATCACATCTGTAAAAAAGAGTGAATAAAGTAAAATTACAATTTTAATTCCCAAAACGAAAAGAGATTAAAAAAAATAATGCTCACTGGGGACACTCCCACTCTCCACCAGTCAATTGCCGCTTGGGACGTGCTTCCTCACACTCGAGGCATTTCACATTTCTTGCAAAGTTCATAAAATTACACCTGCACAAAGAATAAAACATTATGCCACCAAACCTCTTTAGCAGCGTTCAGTCATAGATATTATGAACAGAGATATTATGGAGCACATGCGATAGGCAACCTCATATACGAATATGTATAATATCTGATATCCATGATATCACTATTCAAACAAAGCATCCCGAAACAGGCTTGAATCTAATCAGAAACACAATTCTTTTGAAACAAAAGGCACCCCACAGGTGTAGTCTCGACTAAATGTTTCATGAAAGAAAAGATTTGTACAGAGGTACTGGCCATCCTTGGTTTCTCTGAAGATGATAGAAAATAAGTTACCTACCTAGGGCAAATCCAGTCACCTCTTTTCATTTCAATATTTGGCCCAAAAGACCTTGCCATTTGCCTATTTGGGTCATGTTCAGAATAGTTTGAAACTGGCGGACTCTCACTCAGTTTTGCCAACTCGCCCAGCAAATGTCGGACAGAAGATTCAACAAGCTCCGTGTTGTAGAGACTGGTTCTATCAGACGAAGAGATCACATTGCTTGCATAACTCAATAGAAACCTCATTAAATCAAATGTGTTTGCTTTATCACCATCCGCAACCTAAAAAAAAACATAGCACATACTAGTTTCAAACTCTGAATTCAACAGCAACAGTGGAAAAGAAAGGACTTCATTTTTACTTAATCTCAAGGTGACCATATACAACCACACAAAATGCATAAATATAAACATTTACTGGAGGCCCTACTATTCAAGAATGTCCTTTAGGAATTATTTCACATACAAATTAGAATACACAATTAGCAGACCAAGACCCTTAATTTCTAACAGAGAATTAACAATGAGCAACAACCCAAAGTCCCAAACCTTAGAATTTTAGATACTTTGGTTTAAAAGGAAGTTTGAATAACATGAGTTTTTGTGAAGACCCCTGTTATGTACTACCGGTGCTGTCCTAATAAGGTCGTTTCAATGGCTGGTCTAGTACAAAAATATATACCATTAAACAAAATCCTGTAGACTTACATTGCTTTCACCGTTATTTAGAAACACCATCAACCTTCCTGCAGACTCCTCCCCATCCTTGAACAAAAACGGCTTCCCGTTGAACACCACTGCCTCGATTTCTTTCCTCGAAAGCAATCTGATCATAAAATCCAATGCAACAGGAGGGGGAAATCACTTTAGAAAAAAGAAACTGGCATAATTTAAGTAAAAAATGATTTTAACTTCCATTTTTACTACCTTAGAAGGTCTGTTTTATCACGTGCAAAAGCCAAGCAAGCATTCAACACTATCAGAAACTCATCCGGGAACAGGGAAGCATCCGCCGCAAGCTCATTGGAAGTATAGGGGAAATTGAAGTACCCGGAGGCTGAGATGTTGTTAAGGAGATTGGAGAATTCGGGCCAGGGGTGATTGGATGTGGCCAATACGGAGGAATTAGCGAAATTTGAGGAGGCGATTTGGGCGTGGAAATGGCGTGGAGAAGGTCTGGGAAGAAACGAGGACGAGTCTTTTTTGTTTTTGGTGGAGGGTTGCAAAGGGCAAGGTGGTGGGAAGTGATGTTGGCGGAAGAAGGATAGCTGCATGCGATGGCGGGTGAAGCGGAGGAGGGAGGAGGTGGGGCGGCGATGATGGAGGAGGAGAGGGGAAGAGGGAGAAAGGATCATTAGGAACCTACTGCTGCTGCTCATTTTTCTATTCTTCTATTATAGACAAGTTGACATTAGAGATAGAACTGATGAAGGCAGCGGCGGAAGCGATGGCGGTGATACGAAAAGGGCAGCAGTGTATGGTCGGACTAAACCCTATAAACCTATAATACTGGTTCTGATTGGCTCCGACGTAGAGGGTATTAGTATTATCTTCTAGAATCTAGGCTTCTGGCTATGAAACAAATTGCCGAACTAAAAAGATTTTTCTCTCTTTTTTCTTATTTTCTGGACCAAATTTATTTCTTTGAAAATGAAAATCATGGAATATTTTTATTTCAAATATGAGTAAATATTTAGGTAAAATCATTATTGATCATTAAATTATTTTTATATTTTATTTTAATTATTAAATTATTATTTTAAAAAAATATTTTTTATATTTTATTTTTTAATGATTGAACGGTTATTATTTTTGAAGGTCATGAGTTCGAATATTACATTATAATATAATAATTGAACGATTAATATCTAATAGTTAAAAATATATTATAAAATAAATATTATTTTAATCATTATAATTAATTAAAAAACATATATTACCATAAATTCTTATTATCCTTAACGTGGTCTAAAAAATAGTCTTTAAAATGCGTTCCATTCTAATTCTAATTTGTTAATGGTCCGACCTCAGATATTTTTTTTAAGATAAGGTATATTAGTTAAACTGAAATGTAGCTTATAATAAATATATTAGTTAATCGATCAAACGATTTATTTTTGTTTTCGTATATTTTTTAGTCATTAGTCCTAAACCTAGTAAGAATATCTTTTTCTTCCCATTGAATCCCCTTTCATAGATAGGATTAGGATTAAACTTATGTCAAGAAAAACACTCGGATCTACACGGTGAGGAGGGTGGGCCCTTACTTACCCTGCATTGTTTAAAATTCATATATTTTTTTAAATTTTTTAAATTTTTATGAATTGATCCTTAATTTTTTAAAATTTTTATGATTTATGTCCACCCTGAATTTTTAAAATTTTATGACTTATGTCCAGGGACGAAGTTGTGTGGGGTTAGGAAGGGGCAATCGCCCCAACCCTAAAGATTTTTTTGTTCACTTTTGTCCTTTTATTTAATTTTTTTAAAATTATTTTTTATGAATTTATCTCTTAACTTCTAAATATTTATATTTTGTCCTCTTAACCCTAAATTATAGCTCCTTCACTACACCCCACACAAAGTGAGAAATTAAAGTTAACTTGGTTTATAAATGAACCTTGGAAACACTCTTTGTTCAAGAGTGATGGACTAACCCCTCATCTGTATTGTTGCTGTTTTTGTTGTTTAGTTTGTGTACTCTTTGTTTGCACATATTTATTTTTTAACAAAATTGTTACTCAATAATTCTATTTATAGATGGTTTAATGATCGGAATTTTCAGATAACGCAAGAATAAAAAAAATTATGATAAGTGAATGGCTAAAGTTTATGACGGATAAAAAATCCATCATGGATCAAGTTTATGATTAAAAAATTAGTGTAAGACATCGTTTCTGAAGGAGTAAAAATGAGTAAGGTGTTATAAGCTAATATACTAATTGAGAAGTCCAAATCCTGTTTTGATTATCGTAATTTTCTCAAACACAAAAGAAAGATATGATAATTATGAAATTGATAATCACAATTCAACGTTGCTGAGAATATCAATGATATTATTGTAGCGCTGATTTCAAAAGTAAATCTAGTAAAAACACAACCAGCGGATCATGGACACCGGTATTTAAAGATATTTATGTGTAAAAAATGAGTTATTTATTGAGTTCGAAACAATGGATGAAGGAGAGCAAATTTATATGAGGAACTCAGCAACTCATACATGATAGATGAAGGTAAAGTATTGCTCAAGTTAACCTCCGGTAAAACTTTAGGTTTAAGCAATATATTTTTTGTATGTAGGTAAAGTATTGCTCAAGTTAACCTCGGGTAAAACTTTAGGTTTAAGCAATATAGTTTTTGTATGTTAATCAAGTAGGTATAGCTATTGTAGCTCCTGACATTGTATATTCTCAAGTTCAAACTCCTCGATTATATATCGAATCAAACTCAAATTTGTATTTTTGATGTTGAGTTGAGTTCGAAAAGAATATTGAGCTCCGAATATTGAACCAAACTCGAACTTTATCAACACTCAGGCTCTGCTAGATGCTTATAACCCTAGTTCTAGCAACCTAAAATGGCAGATATTTACAAAAAATAGTGGAACTCGATATGTCACGAAAAACATCCATCTTCAACATTGTTGATATCACACAACATTTTCAGAATAAAACCAACTGAATGACGAGAATCCGATAACACAATCAACCCAATAAGAATCAGAGAACAATCCGATCGAGTTTTTCTTTGTTTCTTGTTTGTCAAGTTAGACGGAAAACGGACATGCAAGTGTATGAACTGGAAAATTTTTATGATAGGCCGCAGATCATCATAGTTTCTTCTACTATTTACAGACTTCTCAAAGAAAGGATTGATACATTGCTTACCTTGTAAATGATCCTCACGTGCTGCTCTCTTGGGATGTCCGACAATGTGAAATGGCTGCCGGATTTGCTTCCGAAATATGATTGCCACCCGGTATATGGTCTTTGCCTTCTGCTTTAGATTTAATGGTGTTGGAATTTTTGCCTCCGAAAGGATCTTTCTGCTCCGGTTTAATACCTAAAGTAGCCCATATAGGACTCCTTGAAGCTTCATTTGGATCATCAATTCTTAAGGTTTTCGGAATCAGAACACACTTTTCTGGTTGCTCATCCTTGACAGAATTCGCTTCCCTGGAATGTTTTCCTAGTGTCGGTGAAGCATTGCCCGAGCCACAACTGTTGCTAGTCGAGGACGATGGGGATAGGCAACCATTGGTGCCATTGAACGATACATTTCCCCCTGTAGTGGCCCATAGAGGCACACAACCCCAATAAGCAGGCACAAACTGTAAGGGAATGTTTGGTGGGCATAATCCAGGAACAGCCACCAACGGTGTCGGGCACCATTGAGGAACTGCATGGGAATTGTTACTATTTGACGAACTAACATGCTCGGAAGAACACGGAACAGTTTCCATGGGAGCTACATTATTCGGACCTTGATTGAAAGGAAAAACCCAGGGTGGAACGTGATAGCACTGTGGCAGATGTTGTGTATTCTGCTCATTAGATCCGGCCAAACCTATTCTCTCTCTTTGCATGACATGTCCGGGTAATTCGTTCGCCCGTATGCTGCAAGGTGTTAATGAAGATCCGCAGGAAAAGGGCTCCTCTCGTATTTCTCCGGAACTAACTGTAGCAGTCTCGACACATCTCTTCTGGTCTCCAAGGCTAAGAACTGTCTCCATGGATTCACAAAGAGGTGTTTCGGCACCAAACTTCAACACTGTTCCATTCCCCATGGGAGGCCTAAAGGCAGCAGTAGATTCACGAGGAGATAGATGTTGCTGATTAGCTGAGTCGGGGGCTTCTATCCGAGTCGTTGGTACTCCATCAGAAGAAACTATTATCTGGCGGTACTGTGAGGCCAAGTGCTTATTCTTCCTCCGACCAGCTCCGATAGGAACATTTCGCATCGTTCCACCAGCAGTCCAATATCTCTGGCAATTCTTACAAAAGTGACGAGGTTGATTGACATTGTAGTTATTGAAGTAACAGAATTTTGTGTCTAAGCTGTTGCACCGCGGACATGGAAGGATCTTGTCTGGCCTCTTGAAAACCATCTCTTGAGCAGTTGCATTTGTCTCGGTCTGTTCGTCTCTGGTGCTAGAGTCTACTTGCATCTCAATCGATTTCGTAGAAGTTTCGTGTCCCTCCTTATTATGTTCCACCACAACGGACTTATCCGGCTCATCAGACGTGTTTGTTTTTGAAGTTTCAATTTCCGGGTTCGTTACCTCACTACTTGAATCCTTAAATCCAAAACCAAAACAACATTACAAACTTGGTGAAACGAAAGGCAGAAAATGAAAATACAGAACTCTTACACTCCCATCGTCTCTAACTCGAGTATTGTTAACAAAACATAAACAACCACACACATTCGACACAGTCATCGTACAACATCAGTTGGTTACTAAAAAAACAATTTAGCAGGCATAACACATGAACATCAGACAAATAGTAGTTAAAGTAATTAAGAAAGTTGTTCTTGACCAAATGTTCAAACTTCAAACCTCTTTCAAAGTTTACAATACTTTAGTTAGCAACATGTAAGAAAGTATGACTGTAATGATTTCATGACTTTATGCAAAAGAAACACCATGAACAGCTTCCAAGACCTCAAGCTGGACTAACTGTTTTTCCCCACATCAAAAGACAACAAAAAGACATAAATATATGTTTATAAAGCTGTTTTCCGATTCAAAAGCCGATAAAACCGAAACAAACCGATCCAATGTAGTCTAAGGAAAACAAGATGATATGAACGCCGAAGGGAACCTTTAAACCATCCAAGAAGATTATAACGAACAGGGAATCGAGATTCGAGATGAACCAAACCATGAAGAAAATTACTATTGTCGAAACAAATTCGAGCAAATTTCAGGAAAAACAATAGTCACTTGGTTTTGCTACAATGGACAAGTCTAGCTAGGTAGAAATCTGTGGCATCAAATGAGTTCCTTGAGTAATCAAACTCTGTGCAGAAACATGTTTTAGACAAATTCCTGATAAATTATACAATCTTCACGACCAAACCCCCAAACCATTACAAGAAATATAACAAGCTAGACATAATTTGCAGAATTTAAGGTATGTTTAGTTCATTTAAAACTATACAATACCAAAAAAAAAACATGTGAAACATAAGAAATGAAATGAAACAACAAATCATTTTGTACCTTAAAAGCAAACAGATTCATTCCAAAATACAAAATCAATCAACCAAGAACATATGAAACTTGAGACACAGAAATAAAACCAAATCTTTTATGTCCTAAAGCTTCAACTTTGGGGTCATACCAGAGCTTCAAAACATCATTATTTTCCCCAACAAATCATAAACAAAACCCCCATAAATCCTAATCCCAACAACAACAGCTAAACATTGTAATAAACTTCAGGAGCAAGCACAAAAATAGCAAAACCAATGTTTGAAAAGAAACACAAAGAAATGAAGTTTGAATATATGTAAGCTTAGCTTACCCCAGACTGAATCTGAGTTTCAGGCACATGAATCTTCCTTCCAAAGAGCTTGAAGGCTGGATCTCCACCGTTCATTTTTACATAAAAGTTTTGATATTTTTGCAAGCATGAAGAGCAAGAATCATAACTTTTAAACCAAACAATAAATAAAGTGATTTAGAATGATTAGATGAAGAAAAAGAAGACTCCTTGGAGAAGAAAGGAAGCAACTTTATATAGTGTTTTTAGACCCTTTTCTCTAAAATCCCAGAAAACCCCTTAAACACACTTTATATATATATATATATATACATACACACACACCAGATATAAAGCATAAAGAACGTGAAGGATCAAAGTACATTTTTTTCAAGCATAAATCAGACCTTTAAGCATAAAAAATCATTTATCAAGGAAATTAATAATATTATTTTATTGCACTAAACAAATATATTAATTATAATTTTGTTAGGCACAGAGATTTTAATTAAAAGTTTGCTGACAAATGCTATAAAAATATTAGCTCGCTAGACATAAAAATAATAAATATATAATGAATGAATTAAATATTTGAAATTAGTGAAAATTAATTTAAATCAATGTATCTATAAAGATTTTTAAGTTAAGAAAAAGCATTACTTCTGGATATATGAGTTTTGCTTTCATCGAGTTAAATTCTTTATATATAAAAATCAAACTTATTTAAATTTAATGTAAAAAATTTAATCAGATTCAGAATTAATAATATAATTTTTTATATTTTTAGATATTTTATAATTATACTCGCACTTTATATAATTTTATAATTAAATATTTAAAATTGATTTTTTAAAATTAAAATTTTGATAGATAAATCATATCAATTTTACATATATAATTTTTAAATCAGATTTAAATTTAGGATAATTTTTAATTAAATTTTATTTAATTTAATCCAATTTAATCATCCATACTCATCCTTAAGTGAATTTTCCATAATAATATTTCATTCCTTCAAGTAATTAATAAAGTTTATCTACGCTCAACGACAGCATTTAATACAATACACTAATAAATAATATATTACAAATCTTACCGATAAAACCTGACATAGGTGATGTAAATAAAAATGTGTTTTATTTTAATAAAATAATAATATTCGATGGGAAATTTATTAAAATAATGAATAATAATTTTATTTTAAAAAATTGTATTAAATACAGACATTTTCTATATTTTATTTCTTGGCTCTTGGCATGGTTATAAAATCTAGGCCATGCTGCCTTATTTTCAGAATAAATAATTAGCCACCAATAATTTTCTTTTTCTTTTACAACTGGGTACGGATAAATTAAAAAATGCTAGGGATATTAAAAAATTACAATTAAAATTGATGACAAATTTTAAAAAAATAATTTTAAATTTTAAATATAAATTTTAATGTTATTATTTATATAATATTTAAATATTATTTCAGGATTCATTTTTTATATTAATGTATTAAATCCTGTAATGAATAAATTAATTGATTAAAAATATGAAATCATTTCATGGGATTTCGGAATTAAAAATTGGAACTTTAATCAGACATTTATTATGTGTGTTCTTTTTTTGTCTTAAAAGTTAAATGGGAGATGGTAGCATTTATGTCATGAGATTTATTTGATTTATATTTTATATTTTAATAAAATTTTGTCTATATCTGACAATTAACAAATAAATAATAATAAATTATATTAATTAATAACGGATTATATCAATTGAATTGATTAACGAATTATATTAACTAATTTGACTAATATATTACATTAACTATGGTACAAAAGTGTTAGCTGAAATTAGCTTGTAGTTATTTAATATTTGAATAAAAATAAAATATAAAAACTAATATATTTAATACTTATTTAAATAATTTATTAATTATTAATATTTTATATCTATTGATATAAATTAAATTATAAAAATTAATATAATATTATTAATTATATTTAAAGAATTAATATGTTATTTTTATTTATATAATTATTTTTCATAAAATTTTAATGATATTTTTGCAGAATATTTTATATCTATTAATATATAAGATATTAATGATTAATCTGAAAAGTAAATTAAGTTGTGAGGACTTCTTAATTAAGAAAAAGGAAGGACGGGTATTTTATTTGATCTGATCGAGTTAAATTTTTTAATAAATTTAATTTTGATTTGGATTGAGTCTGTTTATTGAAAGAAAAGTTAAATTAAATTTAAGTTTAAATATAAAATATTTTATCTAATTTGACTTAAGATTAAATATATAATTTTTTATAAATATTTATAATAATACTCTTTTTCATATATATTTTTATAATTATATTCTCAAAATTATTATTTTTTAAAAATATTTGACGAGTCATCTTGTTTACTTGATTCTGTTAGAAAGAGACTGAATGAGTGGATGGGAGTGTGTGCCAGGTGGCATCCTAGTCAGCAAAAGAAGAAGGACAAGAGATGTAGTGGCTAAGGATGCTGCTGACGTAAGAAAAACAAAAGTAAAGGCAATAAAATGCTAAAAGGGTAAAGTTGTGGGCCCTGTTCGTAATAAAGCGAAACAACAAAAGGCAAACAAATAAAAAAAAATAAAAGACTCGTCTTTTACGCCGCCTTCAATGTCTTTGCCACCTCCCCTTTTAGTTCATCTATTTTTCGAATTTATTTTATTTTAAATATTTTAATATAAGTATATAATAATATATATTTTAAATTAAAAATTTTTAAAAATAAATCACTGTTAACATTAATTTATTAATGTACATGTATTCTTTTAATATTTATCAACATGTTTATTTATATCTGTGTCAAAATGATTAATTTACACAGTTATTTTTATAAGATAGAACTAAGATTTTGAGTAAGAGAACAAAATATATATATAAATAAAAATAAGATAAATTCATAAATAAAGTAAATTTTAAAAAACAAATATAAATAAATATTATATTTATATTAATTTATTTATTTAACTTAACAAACAAATATAAATAAATATTATATAAATAAATTACGAACAAAGAAAGTTGCTAAGTGGTGTTATAAAGAAAGTTGGTCTTGCTTTATTAGTTTTGTTGAAGAATAAAGTATTGGAGCCTTACTAGTTTAGAAAAAGATCAGGCAACAGATCTGTACACGAAGGGACCATCGAATATTATAGTGACATAACTTTTGAAAAGGGTTTATATTTTTTTTTTCAAAAAATCAGAAGTTTTTTTTTTCTTTTAAAAGTGTTTAGAAAAAAAAATCTTTAAAATGAAAATAAATAAATAAAAATTTATAGAAATGTTTAAAAATTAAAAAATGGTGTTTGACGTATGTTGTAGAATTTTCCTAATTTTAAACGAAATAAATTTAGGCTTTGTTTAGGATTGTTTTTCAAATAAATTTTTGGGCCAAGAACTGGTTTGAAACGCAGAAACAATGCTAAACAGTTAACTTTTGAAGAAAAAAATTGCGCTTGAAAAATGATTTTCAACCCAAACGCAAAAATCGGTTAGAAAAGTGCTTTTAAGAGTCAGATTACAATTTTAACCTTCATTTACTATATTTTATTATGATTTTAATTTTTAAAAATACATAATTATATTTAACATAAATTATTTTTTAATTTAAAAATTAAACATATTCATATAAAAATTATATATTTTCTCGGAAGTATTTCTAAAAAGCACTTTTCAAAAATAATTTATATATTCATTTATTAATATTTTTATATTTTATTGTAATTTAAGTTAATACTATGATTTGAAATAATTTAATTATCATTTAAATATATATTTTTAACTTATAACATCATGTCTAAAATAGTCATTTATTTCTTAAAAGCACTTTTTGACAGCAATACCAAACACATATATTTCAAACTAAAAATTCTAAAAGAGTTCTTTCACTATACTTTTTTACCATATTTTTCTACCGCACTTTTTAAAAGCAATGCTAAACTTGCCCTTAGAATTAGAGTTTACAATTTATTTGAATACATATTAAAGATATAATGATTTATTTGGATGCAAATTATCATTTTGAGTAAAATATTGTTTATCCAATATTTATTGTTTATTAAACAAATTAGATCATCAAGATAAATGTTAAGATTTAAACTTATACAAATCGAACAACATAAACAAAAGAAGTTTAAGAATACATATTATAATAAACCACATTAATAATAAGATCATTATCTCAACTTAACCATGAAAAAGAGCGGTGAGTGTAGCAGTGGCGGATCCAAAAAAAAATTTGAGGGTGGACACATAAAATTTTAAAATTTCAATGTTGGCATAACTCATAAATATTAAAAAAAATTAAGGACTAACTCATAAAATTTTAAAAATTTGAAGGCAAATGTGTAATTTTTAAAAAGTTCAGCCCTATCATACATGTGCATCTGTCACTGAGTGTGAGTTCGTATCCAAATTTAGTTTGATTGAGGTTCTAAAATAAAAAAGATTAACAAAGATAATAAAAAAGAGTCATCTTAATTAGTCATAATAACCCCAAATTTAATCCTAATAAAAATTAAATTAAAAAAGTGATTAAACGACCGGTTAAGAGGAGAAAATTGTGTCAAAAGATAAAAAAATCTAGCAAAAAATAAAAAATATCATAAACATATTTAAAAAATTTAAAAACTAGAAAACAAAGCACAAAACAAAGAAAAAATGATTATATATAATCAATAATAATACTAAAATTAATATTATTGTTAATCAAATAGAGATAAAATAAAAAAAATACTTATGTTAAAAGAAGAAAATTAATTAAAATAATTTATATACTTAAAAATAAAAAACAACATAATTTCAGAATTTTTTCTAATCCAATATATAAATATCCAGACATCACTAACAAGCTTGATCACATTGGTAAGATGTATTACATTTTTAAAGAGAATATGTGAGTTTAAATCTTAAAGATGATATTATTAGGGTAACGATCTTATATCCTAAATATGTACCGTAAGAGAAATATGTATATTAAAATAATCTACATACGTACGAATTATTTTACTTCAGTAGTTAAGGGAACGGTTTTTGTTTCTAGAGGTCACAGATTCAAACACCAATAATGTTAGCACAATAATTGAGCGATCAATATCTAATGATTGAGAGTATACTATAGAACAAATACTACTGTAATACTGTAGCTGACTAAAAAAATCTACACACTAATATAAGAATTATCCACTAATTGAATCGGATGCAAATTGTTTGTCTACTAATTATGTCCATTTCTATGTTTCACATTAAATATCTAAAGTCTGTTTTTTAATATACCGACGATAATATTTGTTTATATATTATTATATTAATTATTTTTATCTCGTATTTTAATTTATTTTACACTTTTAAATAATTTATCGTAATTTAATTATAGAAAAATATATTTTCATATAACTTTAAGGTGTGTTTTCATCATGGAGTATTATTTTTTTATGTTACGTTTGATGGTATAAATTATAATTATATAATTACAAAAATTTAAGTTTTAAAGTGATATTAATTAAAAAAACTAAAGTGATATAAAAAAATTCCCATCTTATTATTAATACATAAAATCAAAAATATTTTTAATGTTTGATTAGATAGTCGTTTTAACCTTATTTTTTAAAATAAATTAATTTTTAATATTTTATTTTAAATTAAAATAATTTATCTACAGGTAACAATTATAAGTCAACTAACTGCATACAGCTTGAATTAAATTGATATACTAAAATGTCAACATAAAAAATATTATTAATTTCATAATAATTTTTTTTGACTTGTGAACATTCTTTTAAGTGGGTTTGTCCATCAAATTATTTACGTTCACTCCCCGATAAAAGTTGTCATTAACAAATTATCAGATAAATTTGTTTTATTAGATTATTTATGATTTCATTTAATAATATTTTATTTTTGAGAAATTATATTATGCGACATTCCCACCACATCATAATGGGATCAATCAATAAAAAACATTCATTTAATTATTTTTTTCACCTCGTTATTTTTACTAAGTGAATCTTCACTTAATATAATTTCTCCTTATTTTTTTAAAAGTAAATATTCATTTCTTTTAATTTTTTTATAGGTGAATCTTTATCTCTTTCCTATTTTTTTAAATTAATGTTCTTTTAATATTTAAAATAATATACTTTAAATAAATAAAATGATTAATAATTTTTTTTATATAACCCCCTAAATATACATAATTTTATTTTGTACCAATGTCTGTTGTCAAGAATTGTAGCTAAAGATCCTGACTTCTCCAAGTGATGGTGGGCAATGAAGGGACAATCTCATCCGCATTTTAGGCTTTTGACCCCTAAAAATATTTTTTTTTATTATTCTTCTGGTTCTAGAGTCTAGTCGCACACCTAATTTTGATGGGTGAGTCTGCAGAGATTTTCTATGTACACAATATCTCAAATTCAAAATTTACTTAAATGAAACCAAATTACTTACCACTTAGATCAACCACGTTTTAAGCTTTTTGACCCCCCAAAAAATCTTTTATTGTCATATACACAATTCGAAAAAAAGGGTAAAAAGGGTTTATTTTTGACCCCACAAAGACTGCCTTGCTTACTTCAACTGTGGACTTTTTGCCTTTTTACTTTACTTCAACAAGGGGCAAGAAGGTGGTGTGACACGACACCCATTCAAAACTCAAATGGTATAGTAGGTGTAAAAATAGTTTAAAAATAGGAAAATATACAAACACTAATTATTAACAATATTAAAATATATTTTTAAAATAATAGGATTTTTTTAAAATAAAAAAATTAATGATGATTTTTAAAAATTTAAAAGAAAAACTAAACTAGCTATAAAAAACATTGTTTGAGTTAATATCATTATTGATATAGGATATTCAAACGGTCGGTTAAATCGAATTAACCGATCAAACCGAATTAATTCGGTTAAATGGTCAGCTAAATCGAATTAATCGATTAAACTGAATTAATTCGGTTAAACAGTCTGCCACCGAACTTTGTTCGGTTGTTGAGTGGTTAATTTTTTTTGAAAGTTCGGTTATGGTTAAATCGGTTCGAAATACGTTAATTAACCGAAAATTTATATTTTATATATTTGTTTTAGTCACTAAACTTTTAAAAATTATAAATTGGTCATTATATTTCATCAAATTAATATAAAATGATAATTAAATTATTAAATTATTAAAAAACATTTATTAAATTTTTTAATATTTATCAATAATTTATAACATACAATAATTAAATGATTAATTTTTATAATAATTAGACAAGTTTAATGGATGTTTTATAATTTTTGAAAGTTCCGTGGCTAAAAAGAGTATTTTAACATTGTTGAGTGATCATTTGTGTAATTTACTTAAAATTTTATAACCAATTTTGGTTAACAGAATTAACCAAAAATTGATTGGTTCGGTTAATGTATTTTAAAAAAAGTTTGGTTTGATTAACGATTAAAATTTTTAAAAGAATTCGATTAACTCATTTTTTAGTAATTCGGTTCAACCACTAACCGAATTAACCATTTAAACACTCTTAATCAGTGAATAGTGTTTTTGATGAATTGTTTGTGAATTATTAAGTTAATAGTGTAAAATTTTATTAATTTTTATAATATTAAATACTTTTCAATTAATATTTCTATATTTCATATTGTTTTAAATACTTTTCATTTTTTCATTTTTAAAGATTTAACTTTCACAATTTTTATTTTTATCTGATTTCTAATATTTTTTTATTTTTAGTAAAAATTAAATAAGTATTAAACTTTTTAAATATTATTAAGTTTATATATCATGTCATCATCACATGTGAACTATAACGTTGACGTCATAATGATAAATAATAATTTTCATTTATCGAATGACTAAATTATTGTAATTCACAAACTCAAAAGTCTAATTATTTTTTTCTTGCGAAAGGATTAAATTAATTATTTGTCTGTACTCTAATTATTATTTTGATAAAATAATATCTAATATTTTATTTTATTTTGATACCCAAAATCATTAAAATTATATAAAATTTTAACGTTATGAACAAAATAAATTGCTAAGATTCCATTCATTTCTTTGAGCACTGTTTGGTATGGGCGGCCCAATGAACACAAAATGGTCTTGCTTGCTTCACCCTTACTTGAAACAAAGCCAACTACTATAAGAATACTATTCAGACATGTTCTCCCACACTGTAAAACTCTCCAAACTATTTGGATTTTCCTGCACCTACAGGAATCCAGGAAATTTTCCAGGGAAAACTGCTGTAGCATCTCAACAAGGTTACTTCCTATATTGGGTTTCTTTCTCTCTTCCAAGTTTTTTGAAAGTTTTAAACTTTTCAAGTTTCTTAGGGATGATTTAGTACAATCCTTGCTCTGTTTTCTTTTCTTGTGCTTGTGAGAAAATTTTTGGATTGGGTTTCTTCAATGAGTACTTGGGTTTCAACATCTGGGAACGAAAGCAAAAGGTACATCATTTTCTTGAACCTTTCATTTCTATTGGCAGCTTGTGCTTTCTTGATTACAGGCTTTAGGTCTTCAGGAATTGTTGTTTTAAGCAACAATAGTCAGCAAGATTGTAGGGGCCTAGGGAATCTGGATGATTACAGAACCAAGTGTTCTTCCCTAAAACTCAGTAGCTCATGTGTGTCTCAAGGCTATGTTGATTATCTCCACCATTTTTCTTGCAATTTTGGAAGATGCCCACTTTTGGGTCATTGCCTGTTGATTCTCTGTCTGCTTGTGTTGTTTTATCTGTTGGGAAATCCAGCCTCTGAAAACTTCTGCTATTCCCTTGAAAGCTTGTCAAGCCTGTTGAAATTGCCACCTACACTTGCTGGTGTTACACTCTTGTCTCTTGGCAATGGTGCCCCAGATGTGTTCTCCAGCATTGTCTCCTTCATGGACAGTGGAACTCAAGATGTTGGCCTAAATACTGTTCTGGGTGGGGCTTTCTTTGTAACATGTGTTGTGGTTGGAACCATAAGCACTTTGGTGCACCATAAAACAGTCCATGTCAACAAACCTGGTTTTATCAGAGATGCTTGCATGGTTATTGCATCCTTGATTTTGATTCTGGCTTTTGGGAAAATCAGTCTTTGGGGAGCAGTGGCATTTTCTTCCATGTATGTCGTTTATGTTATATATGTTTATGTCATATATGTTTTCTGCAACTCTGGTGGCATGGACAGCATGGATTCTGGTTCGAGTAGAATGTGCTTTTTGAGAAATGCGATCGTCATGGATGTAAGGTTACGACGTTTAATCTACATAAAAATGCTAATTAAAAATCCTAAAACATGTACTTAAACAAAACACTTTACTAGGAATGAAATGGTATTTCTTAAACATGCATGTAGGGATGTTCATTATTCGGTTCGATTCTCTTAGGAGGACCGAACAATGAACATCCCTAAGTCAATTTATCCTTTTGTTCTTATGGATGACTAGTAAGAAGCATTTCAGCTATATTTGGACACAAACATATTCTACCACATTTGCATATCATTTTCACCACCTATTTAGGGCAGGCAGAAGGAGGCTGATCCACAATTCGAAGAGGGGTGGGGGGGATGGAGTCCCACCATTCTTTCATTCGCCTCTGCCTTTGCTTGTTTCTCATGTGCTTCCCTAGCTTTGATGTCATCGTCATCGAATGTAATACACCGGTTATTATTAGATACTTGAACGGAATTATCGCCAACAATATCGCCAAACCGACGAGGCCAACCATCACCATATCAGCATGCTGAAACCGAAAAAACTCGGTGGTATGAAACTCTATAGTATGCTAGCATGTATGTCCGGGTTCGAAAATCATGTCATATAGAACGTATGAATATTTATGCAATAGTATATCAGCCAAAATACTCTACATGTGATTGTAGTTCATGGCTAAAGGCAGATTATGAATCCCATAAAAGAAAGCATTTACTTGAGCTTGAAGCTAAAAGAAGTGAAGTTGAATGAGTTCACCTTGTGTGCCCTTGAAACCAGAATTGAATGCAATTTCAGAATTGTAACATTTGCTTGATTTATCATCTGGGAAATGGTAATGAATCCATATTGTGCTGAAACTATGTTGTCTCTTGTCGATGTAGTCGGCTCGGAGGCAGTGCACACGGTCATCTCCTGTTGCTTGCCTTTGAGCCTTCCTTGTCTCGCTTGGATCATCTTCGCTACCGATGCGAGCAAAACTGCAGATATTGCCTTTCCAAACCATTCCCTGCAACAACAATAACATAATTTCCTAGTTGTTTAGTTATTTTTTTTACTTGAATTTGCATCAAAACATACTTGTATACGATTATTGTAATTATGGTGATTGCAACAAGGGTGACTGCCGGTTGCTCCCATGAAATTATGTCTTGTAACCAAACGAAAACACTCTTGAGTGGCTTCAGTAGCTCCTGTATTTGCAAGGAAAATGTGCAAAACATATAAGGTTTCTGCAACAATCCTTTGATGTAGTCTTTTAGAAAGCAAGATATGTTTGAGTAATTAAATCGGACCGGAAAGAGTGTAATTACCATAAGAATGAGAGCGTTTTCACTGATCCCTTCTTCTTTCAGCCCCTCAATAGCTTCTTTAGCATTAGCAACTTCCCTTTCTTCCTTTCTCGTTTGATTAATGGCAGTCTCTAGTGAAGTCGTATCATCTTCTCTGCCCGCAATAGCTTTACTCTTCTCGTTCACTCTGTTTGTTTCTAGGCTCAATATAGTCTGATCCGAAAAGTTCATTTTCCTCAGTATGGAGTGTGCACTACATGGCTGTTCGATATTTACCCTATTTAGACTCTCGGCAAGCTGTTCGAGTACGTAGTCCCCTTTAGGTAACTCATCATATAAAGCAAAAATCAAGAATTTTGTGGGATCTGGGGGAGAAATTCTGAGCATTTCTCTTGCTGCATGAAGCCTTATGATGCCCAAAATGGTCCTTGCATGCATCTCCCATGCTTGTGTTGGACTTTCTGTCTTGAATTCAGACAAAAATTTGTGCATTAGCAGAACCTCCTTTGTGAGCGATAGCCAATGGTCACGCCTCGTGGAGCTTGTCATCTCCGGAAACTCCAGCAGTACTTCTTCTTGGCTAGAAAAATCGGAATCTCAAGTCACTCAAAAATCAGAATAAGAACAATCAAAATTTTCAAGCTTTAACAGTGACCATCAAACTAGCATCGACTCTAATTATCAAGTAGTTAAAATAGTCCCCAACTGCCTAACTTTCGAACCGGCACTTGTCAACCGATTCATTGTTGAAATGAACTTTGAAATGATAGTCATACTAATGGTAATATCACTGGTAATTCTTTGCAACCATGTACTTACAACTCAGGTGATTCGTAGACTATGGCTTTGTCGAAAAGCGGAGCACCCCATGGACCAGTCGAAGCGGGTTTAACACTGTGTTGTATATCCCTTGAAAGATCAATCTTAAATGCATCTTCGTACGTTAACACTCCAGAGGCCTCAAAGTAGAGAGCATAGTTTGTCAGTGTAAGCCTACCTATAAAAGTAACCTCCAAAGTAAGTAATTTCAAAGTAGCAACGACTTAAATGATCATAAAATACATATTCCCTTGAATGCCAACACATTCTTACTAAACCGGAAAATGAAATCAAACACCAACCAGGCCAACTTGTTCCTCCAATATGGCGGACTACTCTCTGTGAGGTGGCCGTTCCTTCGACATGCAATATAAATTCATCACCAGCTAACTCTACACCCTTTGGTTTGGCTTGTTTCTGCAAATGCTTCATGCAACTGTTGAACCAACATTGAATGCAAACAAAATAAAGCATTTAGAATATTGCAGACAACTTTTCGAGCTCTGCACATACAACTCGAAACGAATAACCTTAAATTTCACAAATTTTTGGAGGCATTGAGGATTCTATCACCCTGCAGTCTTTTACTATGTAACCGTTGATGTTTATGCCAGTCGGAACAAATTACAATTACATGAAAGCAAATGGAGACGACTCGCAGTACCATCTATGAAAACAAATATAGCACTTAGAATACTGCAGACAACTTGCAACTTTTCGGGCTCTACACACACAATTATAAGTAATCCTCCAAGGGAGTCTTTCAACGGTTGCAGAGTACACATTATACATTCACATAAAAGGCATTCGGCGTATTTTTAAGACGAATAAACAATATTTGTAGATTATCATAAGTAAACGAAGACCACTCGCAGTACCATCTATGATATTATAAAATTTTTAAGTTCTATTTTTTTCGCTAGCTGCCTGTTTTGTGTTTCATTCAAGGAGTTTCAAGGCGTACTTGTCCATTTCTTTTAGGAACTTATCATATGCTGGGAAGAAGAGGCGGTTTCCCGTAGGCGCCGTTAGAGTTTCGAATGTGAATCTTCCATTAACGATATCTGCAACTAATGGAACTAATGATCCCAACCATACAAACGCATCTTCTCCAACACTTGGTTCATCATTAACCTACCAAGAAAGTACACAAAAAATCTGTACCCCAAGAATGACAGACACTGCAATATGAAGTATATACAAGCAACATGAACAGGTTCATCAACATACCAATTGTCTTTTAGAATATCTCAACAATCAAGCTGTAAGTCTAGTGACGAACCAATTCAATTGAATGAAGAGAAATAAATTTACTTACAAGGAGTGGCATTATGTCTGAATAGAAAAGAGGGATATCCTCCTGCTCTGGTGGCAACTTTACAGATATTTTTAGGTCTTCTTTCTCCTTGCCAGTGCTATCCTGCTACCTCAAAATGATAGTATAAGTACTCTATGGGGAATATCATCAAACAGATAAAATCTGAAAACTTGAGCACAGATTTGATTACTGAGGCAATAGGGTTCTCCCATGCAAGCATCATGTCATATGTGAACCTGCTGTATGATCCATTGTTTAATCTTTCTTCTATGTTTTGACATACTTTAACCATGGCTTTTGAGCAGCAAAATTCTATCAATTTCCTGGAATAATCTCCAACATCATCATTCCATCCAGCTTCAAATTCTTCCACCAAATGATCCACAGAAGTACCTAGTTCCCTGGATAAATGTTCAATAGGATCTATACTGTGTAACAAAGAGCAAGGTGACAACTAAGTGATTATTTAAGAAACTGAAAAAGAGGGTGGTGGAATTATACAGTGCAGTTGTTGTAAGAACATGGTTGGCAATGGAAGAAAGATGCTTCCTCTCCATCATAGCTTCGTGCTTCAAGACTTCAACTTCTTAATTCTGTTGATTCAGGATAAGGAAAATGCATATGGAATCTGAATTTATTTTCCAGATATCAGTGACAAGACAAAGTAAAACAAAAAAATGTGGCCTTCTCTGATGTTGCCACGTAGAGTTTTTCATGCAAACACCAGGTATGTTCATGCATGCCAACATCTCAGACTTATGGGCAATTCTAGCAAAAAGCTCCTTAAAAAGAGCCTAAAAAAAACCATGTGATAATGACAATGGGGAACTGGCTGTTAGCCGGTTCCAAAGTATTTTTTTTTTTTTAAATAATAGTTATCCAATTTATTTTTATATATTTGAATAAAAAATATACGAATAAAAATGTTTATATAATAAATATTCGAATAAAAATATTCGTATAATAAATATTCGAATAAAAATATTCGTATAATAAATATTCGAACAAAAATGTTCGAATAAAAATACTCGAATAAAAATATTCGTATAATAAATAAAAATATTCGAATAAAAATATTCGAATAAAAATATTCGAATAAAAATATTCGTATAATAAATACTCGAATAAAAATATTCGAATAAAAATACTCGAATAAAAATATTCGTATAATAAATAAAAATATTCGAATAAAAATATTCGAATAAAAATATTCGAATAAAAAATATTCGAATAAAAAATATACGAATAAATATTGTACACAATTCCTTACAAAGTATACACAATGGCTTACAAAAACCGTAAGGAAAAAGGTATGTACACAATTCCTTACAACTTCTCACCATGAGCTAAAGGAGCCATCCAAAGGTAAGGTTTTGTGTACATACACAATTTACTACAATTTTCGTAAGTCGTTGTGTATACTTTGTAAGGATTTGTGTACAAACACAAATCCTTACCGTTTTCGTGTCATATTGTGTATTCTTGTAGGAAATTGTATATATACACAAATCCTTACCCTTGGAAGCCTCCTTGGGCTTATGGTTTTGAAGTGGTAAGAATTTGTGTACATACCTTTTTTCTTACGGTTTTCGTAAGCCGTTGTATATACTTTGTAAGGATTTGTGTACAAACACAAATCCTTACCGTTTTCGTGCCATATTGTGTATTCTTGTAGAAAATTGTGTATATACACAAATCCTTACCCTTGAAAGCCTCCTTGAGCTCATGGTTTTGAAGTGGTAAGAATTTGTGTACATACCTTTTTTCTTACGGTTTTCGTAAGCCGTTGTGTATACTTTGTAAGAAATTGTGTACAAACACAAATCCTTACTATTTTTGATGTTTGTACCGTTTTTCTTACAGTTTTTGTAAGAAATTGTGTATAGCATAATGTGACCGGGTAAACAAGTTAAAGTTTTTTATAGGCTTTTTTAATTGGGCTCTCCCTAGAACTACCCCAGACTTATATTTAGATTTTATCAAGAAACGGAGGATTTCCACCTAAATATATACCTTAAGGAATTTCGAGAACAAAAGGTTTTAAAGCAAGGAATGAAGAAGAGGTAAGATGACGCAAGGCATAATTAATGATGTTGGATGAAAAAAAAAAATCAAATATATCATCACTCAATTTTTTTCTTTTAATTTATTCACTCAACTTTTTAGAAACTTTTAATTGAATGATTAAAATTTTAAATTATTTCTATTTTAATCACTTTAAATTATTTTATCATTTTTATAATAGGACATAGTATTATTTATTAACATTTAATATTAAATGATATTTAAAATTAAAAAAATAAATAAAATAATAAAATTTCTAAATTTACGCTAAACCTCAAACTCTTCGTCAAATAGAATAATTTAAAATTTTTATTATTAAATTAAAAAAATTTAAGTTGAGTGAACAAAATAAAAAAATAAGTAAATGGTAATATAATTTATTTTAAAAACCCATTTATCTCTTTTCAATGTTTTTTTATGTATAAACTTTAAGCCTTAATCTTTATCTGTATACTCTAGAAATTGACTCAATCTTCGGTTTCTGAAACTCTAATTTTAATTTAAAAAGTTAATCTTAAATTCTAATATTTTAATATAAGATATAAATATAAATATTTAAAAGAGACAAATGATTTCTTCGATGAACCGAGAAGATTGAAGGGAGCAGTCGTCCCTTAAAATTTAAAAATACATATATATATATATAACTTTTTTATTAGTTATCATATATTAATATAAAAAATTGGAAGGGCTATCGTCTCTTAGCTATACATAGAGATAGGATTAAGTTAAACAATCTAAAACTCTCTAAGTTTTATACGTTTTTTGGATTGTTAGATGACTGAAATAAATGACTCAAATTAACTCTTTACTTTTCTTCAAGAGATAGTTTGCACATAACCAACTATTATTGTGAATCATCCGTTTCAATCATCTACTAATACCAAAAATGTGTAAAACTTAAAGAGTTTTACGGTGTGTAATTTTTGGATAAAAAACTATCAACTATTTGCACAAAACTCATACATGATTCAAATTTAAAACTAGAATAAATCTGTCATGAAATGAAATCATCTTGAAATTATTTGACCTGAAATAAACTCGACTTAAAATCTATTGAGTCCGAATTAACCCGTCAATTAATTTAGGCCCAAATTGATTTTACCAGACTGAAATGAACATAACCCAAAAAAAATCCGATTTGAAATTGACTCGTACTAACCTTAATCAAAAACATCAAATCAACCTAAAATGACTTGTATCTGATTTAATTTGCCTTGATAGGACTTAACCTGAAATACATCTTATTACTTATTTGGGTAAACTACAACAAAAACCATTCAATTATAGGTAGGGTTACATTTGGATCACCTAATTATTAAAAGTTACGTTACATCACCTAATTATTGAAAGTTATATTTGGATTTCTGATTTATGGGTAAGGTTAACTTTGTGTCACCTGTTATTGAAGGTTATATTTGGGTGGCTCAATTATGAGTAAGTTTACAATTGAGTCACCCTTCATATTTAAAAAACATATCAATTTGATCGTTTTTCTTCCGAATCACTTGTATACCCTTATTAATATTAAAGTACTTCATTGGAAATCATTAATTAATCTAATACACGAATTGATAAATATTTTTTAAATATGAAGGGTGACCCAAATGTAATATCACCTATAATTGATTGAACCAAATATAACCTTACTTATAATTGAGTGACTCAAATATAACCTTACTTATAATTGAGTGGCTCAAACATAATTTTTAATAATTGAGTGATTCAAACATAATTTTTAATAATTAAATAATTCAAATATAATTTTATTCATTAACCTCCATTGTGGTTTACCCTACCACCTTTTATATCCTGCGAAAAATTATTAGATGAATCCTATTTACCGAGTAAAAATCATCTACCTCTTTATTATGCATCCTTTTATGCCTCTTTTGAAAATTTTTTAAAAATTGAATTTTAAACCATAACCCTTAATTTTTTATATTCTAAACCTTAAACCCTACACCCTAAAAAATACACTCTATCCCTAATTCCTTAAATACTAACCATAATCCCTAACCTTGAACCCTAACCCTCTAATTTAAAACGAAGACACAAATAGAGGCATGAGAAAAAGATAGACGATTTACACCCCTATTTACCACGTCATCTGTGGACCCAACCAATCATATTCGTCAATCTTATTTTTTAAAATACGAATCATCCTATTTTTCCTACGTATAATTAAAAATAAATAATTATTTTAAAATAAATAAATCAAATTAATTAAATGATGAATAATTAAATCATTTCTCCTGATTACGATTGTGGTGTTTTAACCAGATGATGGATCCAATAAATTCCGATTGAGCGATCCCGTTTCAGTTTTCACAATGAGTCGAGCCTTTCCACACCAAGGGGAAACTTTTAAAAACACCAATAGCGTGATCAAAGGACATAATTTCAGACACTACCGCAGAGTCCGGACTAGGGTGTAAATGAGTTGAGTCGAGTTTGAATAGTGTTAAGTTCGGTTCGGTTCGTTAAGATTTTAAGTTGAATTCGAGTTTGAGTAATTTTAAACGTGCCTAAAAAATCTGAGCTCGGTTCGACTCGTTTAGAACTCGAGTCGAGTTCGAGCTAAGTATTAACCGATCTTTGACCATGTTAGACTTGAGTAATTCTTATCTTTTACGTCTCATTTAAAACCTAATGGAGAAAAAACTTTGATACACAAGTTGTATAAACTCAAGTTTATTAATTTTAAGCTCTAGTATGTTAATTTAAAGTGTAAGACTTATGTTTAGGGTTTAGATTTTAGGGTTTTAAAATATATTTATATTTTCGAGTAGCTCGTGAGCTTTTCGAGTTGAGTATCATGTAGCTCGGCTCAGCTCGTCAAGAACTCGAGCCGAATCCAATCGAATCGAGTTTTGACCGAACTTTGACCGAGTCGAACTCGAGTAACTCGCGATCTGTCTCATCTCATTTACGACCCTAGTCCGAACAGATCGGAACGGAGAAGGAGGGCAGACTAATAATGACTAAAAACATCAATAGCGTGATCAAAATTGATAATGATATAGGGAGAAAAACGATTAAAATAATATATATTTTAAATATTAAGTTTATTGAGTTAATTTAAAATAAAATTAAATTATTATAATATATTTTTAAAGATCAAATTTTTTATTATATAAAAATTTATTATATGTATATTTATATTTTAACAGAGAAATGATTCAAGCGAAGTTTAAATTTTAGTCGAATAATTTAATTATAACTTATGAAGTGATCGATCATAATTTTAATAGTAATTAAATGACTCTTTATACAATTTATATTTTTAAATATGATATTAAGAGAAATGTTTCGCTTTTTGGGAATGTTTGAATATTATTAAATTCTTTTATTTTATATGAATAATTTTTTTCTTTAATTATGTCTCATTTTATATTTTATCTTAATTTTTTTAAAATTAAATTTTAAATCTTAATCTTAATTTTTATATTATAAATCTTAAATTTTAAAATTATACAATACTCTTAATTCTTTAAATTTTATTTTAAATTTATTATTTTAAAATAATTATATTTAAAAATAATAACAAATAAGCAACGATTTATACTGTTTTAAATAAGGGCAAATAAGGGAATCGATAATTTTTCAGACAAGTGAAGGTAAAGTCACGTTTTGTCTTCTAAAACCATATTAATTTAAAGGGTAAACTACTGCGCTAGTCACTTTCGTTTACCCCAGTACACTTTTAGTCACCGATTTTAAAAAACGGTCAGTAAGGTCACTATCGTTTTCGGGGTGTAAAGTTTTGGTCACTCCAACGTTAAGTGCCGTTAGATATTGACGAAGAGATGATATGACACAATAAAAATATGAGAAATTACTTAAATAGTCCTTAGATTATTATTAAACTTTTATTTTATCTTTAATTTGACTCTCAAAATTTTAAAACTTTATATTTTTACCATCTTCCCCAAAATATTGATTTCTTTAAAATATTAAAAGTTTGAAAATGGATAACCACACCCATGTTTGTGCATACAAGCATGCTAATACATCATAAAATCTTCATAAACTATTTCTACAAACTCCAGATTATGAAAAGAAAACAGCAGAAGAAAAATAATTAATAATTTACGGATACCTTCCTCATAAAAGGATTAATAAAATCAAAGCGTTTGCATAAAACAGGTGAAGGTCGTTATTGAAACTCTTCTCATTTTGGGTACATTTTCTTTGTCACCAAATTTTTAGCATGAACATTTTCTACTTGCTATTAAAACTATGAAATATAAAAAATCTAACATAAAAATTTTCAGTAATTAAAAAGTTATCACCTTAAATATACTTCTAGTGCACCAAAAGTAAACTGCATCCCACAGACTAAAATATCCAATGGTTGCGTTAAAATCATGCTTTCTCTCCTCTTTTTCGTTTCTGTATAATGATAGTTTTTCAATTCAGTATCATATCAAATATGCATGGTTGAAGATTGAAATGATTTTTTTTAGAAGTAGAGGATATAAAAACTAAGTTCAAAGTAATTAAGTTGCAGAAATGACTACTTAACAATCACAATAATGGAAAATACATATCACAAATGTCAATTTGTTTAATACATGAAATAAGCAACAGTAAAAAATTTAAGCGTTATTATAAGAGCTTAAGATTAAGGCTCTGATTGAAATGAATAGTAAAAAAGCTTGGAGATGAAAAATCTGTCGGTCTTTGTTTAAGTTTAAAAGTATAAAAATGGTTATAAATATTAACCATTTAATTAATCATGTGTGTATGTGAGGGGTAGAGAGAAGCTTATTCTAATCTTATACGTGATAAGTTTCAGTCTTTACCCTTATCATAAACAACTGCCATGCGACGATGAGTAAGAACTTCTCTTGAGTCCTCGTCTTATTGCCAACAAACTCTTTCTTTTTTTGCCTAGGTTCCTGCAAGAAAATCAAATTCATTATTGTGGAACCAACAGTTCACTCAAATATACGCTATTTAAATTTTATCGGTCATTTATTTAAGGAATGATAAAATACAGATATTAGATATCACTTGTGTTGCATGTGCAAAAATGAAGAGCAGTATCTGAAATACTTTTCATTGAATTTTATGATCAAATATAAAAGCACGAAAAACTCGTTGAACAGAAAAGGATAATAAATTATCACCTCAGCTTCTTCTACCTCCTTTGAACGCTCTGATAGTGTTAACATCTGCTTCTTGATAGTGTTCTTCAGAAATAAATATTTTTTTTTGAGAATATGGTAAAAATATAAAATTTTAAAATTTTGAGAGTCAAATTAAAGATAAAATAAAAGTTTAACAATAATCTAAGGACTATTTAAGTAATTTTTCAATTTTTTATTGTGTCAGATCAACTCTTCGTCAATATTTAACGGCACTTAACGTTGGAATGACCAAAACTTTACACCCCAAAACGATAGTGACCTTACTGGTCGTTTTTCAAAATCGGTGACTAAGAGTGTACTGGGGTAAACGAAAGTGACTAGTGCAATAATTTACCCTAATTTAAATCCCCGGTCTTTAAAACCCGACAGTGTTTACCGTTAATCAACCGGGACCCACAAATTCCACCGCCCATGATTAAATAAACTCCCTACAACTCATCACACTGGATAATCCCCCGCCTCTCCCTTTTCTGTGCTTTTCACACTTTCCCAACTCCCCCGCCAGATCTCCCTCTCGGGCGAAAGAATTACTGAAACCCTAGAAAAGACCTGGTTTTAATTTGAAACCAGGTCTTAATTATTTCTAAGGAATTTCCAGTATCAAGCGATCACATTTCATTATCCATCTCTTCAGATTCCGTTTTCTTTACTTTCTTTGAGGTTTTGGTTTCTTCTCCTCGAAGCTTCATTAAGACTCAGTCTTCTTTCCAAAATGAACGACCTACTATCGGTAACGGTTTCATAACTTCATCTCTGCTTTTTGATGTTTTGTTGTCAAGTTTTACTTGTTTTTGTTTGGATCTGAGTTTTATTATTATTTTGATCACTACGATAGCTTCATTTTGTAAAGTTTTGCTTGGATCGTGATTAGTTTGCTTTGTTCTGTTTGTATAATGCGAAATTGGAGGAAAATTAAGTGAATTGAGAATTTTGGATGCTGAATCTTATTATTTAGGATACTAGTGAGCTTGATAGTTGATACTGTAATAATTTAATCAAGCAGAATTTGGATCGATTCAGAAATATCTTTAAATTAATTAATTAGTTGCAGGATTGGCTGACTCGATTGCTAGAACTTATAGCTTAAGCTTGTAAAAATAAAGTATTTTTGTCTTTTTTTTCTTCTTATTTTTTAAAGATCAAACTTTCAGGGTTTAAATATGCTAGAGGTCACTTTAGTTTTTCATAATTTAAAATTTACCCCCTATACTTTATTTTTGTCTAATTTGGACCTTGTATTATTTTTGTTTGAAAATCTTGGTCCCTCACTGTTCAATTTTAATGTTAATTGCTAACTTGAGCAACTATCAAAATGGAAAAATAACTTTTTTAGTCCTTTGTGTTTACAATTTTTATCAACTTGACCGTTGAAAAAATGTATTGTTCAATAAATGGTAATTTTTAGTTATTTTAAAGATTTAAGTGTCTAAATGATAAAAAAAACTGTAAATATATAGGCTAATTAAATAGGTTACTTTACATTTTCATTATAACTACCAGGTCAACAATAGTTAAAAATAAAATTGAATAGAACTTATGAGCGAAACCAAAGTTTCAAATAAAATATAGTGCAAGTACACAGTTTTACAAAAATAATGTATGAGGACTAAATGTTACATTATGAAGTACTACAGGGACTCTTAGCATATTTAAACCAACTTTCAGTCCCTATGTAATTTTACTTTGCTGTCCCTAAATTTGATTTTAGTTATAATTAAGGTCTTTTAAGATGACTATCTCTGTACTTTCTTTGTTCGTTTAGAATGTCTAGATAATTTTATCTTTCTTGGAGTATGCTTAGTAACAATTAGATTTAAAAATAGCTTGGTTGAATTTAGTTTTACTTGTTTTGTATCTGTTGCAGGACTCCTTTGAGATCCCTCGAGGTCAAGGATCTCAAGGTGGGGATATCGAATTAGGAGCACAAACAAATGCAGATGAACTAGGCCTTCAAAATTTCTTTAAGAAGGTACTCTGGTCTTCTTGATGTAAATTGTAATTGTCTTTTGTATGTTAAGAATTATATAAAATGTAGTTTCAAGTTTTATTTGTCCCTCTTCTGTTTCTTCTCATAATATTTATTCTGTGGGCGGATTTAAATTCATTATTTTGGCACAATGCAGCTCGAATCATTTTTCTCATGCAATTTTTTTCTTGACCAGGTTCAAGAGATAGATAAACAATATGAGAAGCTGGATAAGCTACTCAAAAAGCTTCAGGTATCTGATCAAATACCTTTTCCTACTCCTTGTGTGATACCAGAGCTTCATAAATCTTCGGGTTATCTGTCTTTGCTGTTTTGTTCACTGCTCTGAATTTTAGGAAAATTCAAATATTATTCTTTGCACGTTGATGATTTCTTATTTTTTTAGTCCTCCTTATCCAAGCACTAGACTAAATGAAAGAAAAGCTACTGTTCTGTTGGATCTTTTTTAGAATATTAAACTAGATGGTCTCATTCCCTCCACAGTTTTAAGTTCTTTAGCTTTTGTTTTGTTTCCCTGATTTTCAAAGTCTTGATTCAGAAGCATTAGGATCTTACTCTCTTTCTAGCCATAAGACCTAAAACGTGAGTTTAGAAGCAGTCTATTCTAGCTTGTTGAATACTAGTGTAATTTTGCATAGTATTCTCATCTTGTATTATGAATTCTTGCCCAAGATAATTGTACAGTGGTTGATGCTTATCAGTTGAAACTTGCATAACATAATTCAGCAGATGATATGTGAATGATGAATCTTGTAAGCAACATTATTGAGTATTGGTTCAGAAGTTCTTATGTTGCATTTTCTATGCAGGATGCACATGAGGAGTCAAAGGCAGTGACCAAGGCTCCTGCCATGAAATGTAAGCAATAGTTTTTCCGTGTGTTTTCTTACGTTCTTAGTTTCACTAAAGATGCAGCATGTAGGAAAAGGAAAATCATGATGAAGCCTGCATTAGTATCCTTTTTAATGACTTCACTATTGAAAATATATATAGGCCCTATTCTATGTGCTTGAATTTGGTTACAGTATTTTGAAATCAGTTCTGATGATGGATGCTATTATCGTCTGTAGCTATTAAGCAGCGAATGGAAAAAGATGTAGATGAAGTTGGAAAAATCTCTCGTTCTATAAAGGGGAAAATTGAGGAATTGGACAGAGAGGTAATCTACATACTGCGTTTGTTTTGGTTATCTGTAGCTCATAGGTTTAATATTTATTTTTCTTGATGTTGGGTAGAATTTAGCCAATAGACTGAAGCCTGGATGCGGAAAAGGAACAGGTGTAGACCGGTCAAGGACTTCAACAACTCTGTAACATATCATCCTTTTCTATTTTTCTTATCCCGCTTTAATACAATAAAGCTGTTATAATTTATTACTATTTAATGTGGATCTAAACTAAACATAGCAGAAGTCAGGTATATTTTATTTTTCTTGTTGTGTTTAGTTTGACAAAATCTGATAGGTTTTAAACATCCATTGATCCTACCTTCTTTTTTTTTCTCTTTATACTTCAGAAAAGATGTATATTCTTCCTTTATATACTATACTATTGGAGCATGTGTTGTCTAGCATTTTATCTATAAGCATTTTTAAATCTTTTCTTGTAAGGAGCATATGGAGTGAATGCGGGCTACAAGTTAATGAAGATTGTTTTTTGTACTATATTTCTTGAAGTTTACATTAGTTGTGGTTTTGGTTCATGAGTAGGACAGTATTTAACTCATACTCATAGTATAGTGTTGTCTTATCCAATGTGTTAATGATTGTAATGCACCCTCTCTCCCTCAGCTCCTAAAGAAAACAAAACTTTAGGAATGATCTTAATTTTATGTGACCAATTTTGTTCCACCTGTATTGAAATCCTTTCTTGTAATTCAAGCTTTTGGGCTTGCTAGTGTTTTATCATATTTTTGTTAGTTTTCTTCTAATAACCTTTCTCCTTGCAGTTCCCTGAAAAAGAAGTTGAAAGACAAAATGGCTGAGTTTCAGGTCGGTTGCATATAGATATTTTAAGATGTTATATGGTTGTTCTGCATGTACTCTCGTAACTTCTTAATTTACCATGTTCGTTGTATTAACTATTGCAGATTCTGAGGGAAACCATCCATCAAGAGTATCGAGAGGTTGTTGAGAGACGTGTTTTCACAGGTTAAAATCTCAAACGATACTTTTTTAATTGCTATGATATGGTATTACAGGGAGCTAATATTCTTCTTCACTGATTATAATTTCCAGTGACAGGCACAAGGCCTGATGAAGAGGTATGATTTACTTCTTTCCTGATATTATGAATAATTCTCATCATATTTGGCCCATAACTGACTGTTCGGCGATGTACAGACAATTGAAAAATTGATTGATACTGGAGATAGTGAACAAATATTCCAGAAAGCAATTCAGGAGCAGGGACGAGGCCGGGTTTGTCTTAAATTTCTTTTTTTTTCCCTTAAGTAGAATTTTCTTGTGTAATTTCAGGAATCTTTTATTTGTCTTTCAAGTTTCATCTCTAGAACCTACATTGTTTTGTAAAATTTATTCTAAGAATATGATATACACTAATTTCAGTTTTCAAAATCAAACTTTTATTTAATTGCTCGAGTTTTGATTTTCAGTATTCGTTCACTCCATCTCAAGCCGCAGTGATAGTGGTGGAAGATACGTTATTAGAAATTTGCTATGATTAAATTAATATTTGGCGTGTTTGTAGATAATGGATACTGTATCTGAAATTCACGAGCGCCATGAAGCTGTTAGAGATTTGGAGAAGAAGCTTCTTGATCTACAACAGGTAGTGAATCAGTTTGTTGCCTTGAGGTTCCGCTGTTTCTATCAAGATCACATTGGACTTAGTAGTTAATAATGTAAGCTATGCAGATATTTTTGGACATGGCGGTGCTGGTCGATGCACAAGGAGACATGCTCGACAACATAGAATCTCAGGTAATCGAGTTCTTAATCAATTCTATATCAGACAAGAACTATAGATAGTCTTTGGGAATCCCGTAAAATGTCTCGGTTTAAACCGCTCCGCTAATTGTCATTTCAAACCCTCAGGTCTCGAGTGCAGTGGATCATGTTCAGTCCGGGAATACTGCCCTACAAAGAGCTAAAAGTTTACAGAAGAACTCGAGGAAGTGGATGTGCATTGCTATCATCATCCTTCTACTAATCGTTGTAATCATCGTCGTCGCCGTGATCAAACCCTGGAGCAACAACAAAGGTGCTTAGATAGTGTCTTTATTTTGTTCATATAATCTTATACACGCATGCATTATAGGAATTCCATGGTCGGCCTGTTGGTGTGAATAATTTGAGGTCAATATTTCCGAACTCCCATTTTATTGCTCGTCTATGTTTGGTTTGACTGCTGGTATGGTTGAAGTTTGAAAAAATGTTGTTTTGATTTAAAAACAAACTTGAATCCATGTGTTGGTTAATTTAGTTAAAAAAGTTATTCGTTTAATAAATAAATAAACATCTCACCAAACGACTCGGTAAACGTTTAGCTTGCATAAACAAGGCAATCATGCTTTAAAAAACCATAGACAAAAAAAATCATGAATTAGACTTGACAAATAAACTGGGGAAAAAGGGTAAGGCTCAGACAAGAACACCAAATTCATAAAATATATGCAACATATTGAGTTTAATTAGACTCTTCAAGTTTTCCCATATACATGCTGTTGGAAGATTAAACCAACATTGGTACCGTGTTGTAGTTCTTAGCAATCCTTAAATTTGATAAGGCAATGGACTCCTTAGATTTCGACTCGATCGATGCCACTATCATCGTCGGTCTCTGATCCAGATTCTCCTCGATAAATGATATTCATGATCGTCTTTGTGGCTTGGCCGACGGCATGAGAAGTTTTTCTAGCAGCTCCAGCCACAACGGGTTGTATAGAGATGATTGGTAGACTCGCCCGTTCCTGAATCATTGCTGAACATAGAGGAAATGGGATAAAAAAAATATGAAATCAATAACTAGCCTTTATGTCGGGCCGGATGCAGGGGATGGGGGCACTTCTTTTGAACTTACACATGGTCTGCTGCTGAGCAAGTGAACCGATCTGCCGAATCCCGGCTTCTGCCGCCTGCACGGCTTGAGCTGATTTGTTGACACCATCGGTAATCTCTTGGCTGAGTGTCAAGTGCAAACCAAAGCACTATACTTTTATGGAACCAGAAACGTAAGGGAAGATTAAAATTCAACGCCATACTTCTCATTCAAGAGGTCATCAACTGTATTATGCTGTCTATGGAACAAAAAGATGAAAATATGAGTATGTGAGTGTCGAAAATGAATGTCCCTCCATCACAGCTTTTTCTAAATTTTCCATAAATTTAAGGATCCTAGGAAGATCATATTTACCCGTGTCCGAATTTATGTTGACAGGGGTGTCAAACATGGATACTCCGTAATTCAAGAAAAATAGAGACACGAAGCAACATAATGCATGACTATGAAACAAAAATATGAAAAACATGATTTAATTGTCACCTTAAATCACTTAGTTCCAGTGTAAGATCACTGATCTCCATGCCAGAAAGCCTAATTGCAGCCATCGTACTAGGAAGTTCCTCTCGGGCAGTATCTGCAAGCTTGGAAAGTGAAATTGCAGCTCTTCTCATTGCCTGCCGCAGGAAAAAATCGAAATAAATGTAAAAATTATCCCGACTAAAGCATTCCTTTCTTTGATTAAGACTGACATGGACTTCCTAAAGATCACATAAGGCTATTTTGAGATAGAGTATAATAGGCATACGCCAAAATTCAGATGAACAAGCTTGAACTACCTCGTCGGTATTACAGTTCACATCACAAATAAGCCATGGGCGAAATCATGGAAATATTCAACATTATTGTGCATTACAGCCATTATCAAATCAGATCACATTCATTGATTCATAACATGAAAAGAGAAGACAAATTTGATTTGTAAGTGAAAAGGGGAAACCATGGCCTACTGTATCGCATCTATGAATAAGTTGCAGAATGATGTCGGGAAACTTACAAAGAGGGTTGGAACAGCTGCAATGACTAGACTTATAAATGCCACAGAAGCCTGCATGAATCCAAATGATTGTTACTAATCTGTCAGAGAAAAAAGAAAAAAACTGAAATCGCAACACCAAACATGCCAAAGCTTAAAGACGATATCATAAAGGACTCAAAATGAAATACTTCCAATCTTCAACACTTACATTTCACCACCACTAATTGAAAGAATGAGAATATATATTCTATTTTCCATCACAAGCCAAAGAACCACACAAATCAAAATCATCCAACAATTACTTCAAACACCCTAAGCATCCGATAAGACGATAACTACAAGAACCTCCGACCTTAATATATGAAGACATGGTATCATTTCAAGCTTCCTACATCACAAAACCTTAATATAAGAAGTTTCTTTAAATTCCTCTTCCAACCAAGACTAAAACATTAAACTGTACAAAGCAAGCACCTAATAACCATAAAACAACACCCTCCAAGCAAGTAAAAATAAGAAAGAATCTTATTCTTTCCTCATGTTACTAAAACTTAGATGCGAGTGTAGGATATGTGTATGGTCCCAAGAAGGGTATATTCAATTTTTTCTAAATTATTCGATGAAGTGACTTCAAGAAAATAAAGAGTCAGAACAACATGTCTTACCAAGTTACTATTCCAATAATATCAAACATAATCAATTATATATAGATAGATAGATAGATAGAATCAAGTTACACAACCTAAAAATGTCTAAGTTTTAGACTTTTTCTAATCATTAAAGCGGATGGTTCAGATTAACTCCTTGCTAAAAAAATTGATAATCTTTGCATAATCGACCGTTAATTAGAGCCATCCGTATCTGTTTCAATCGACTAAATGCAGACCAGAGATGCATATCAAACTTGAAAATAATCCAATAAGCAATACGAAGCACTCGCATAAAACATGCCAAAACCAAGAACTACCATCAAGAAATCCTCAAATAAGCACCAAATGATCTCAAAACCTTTAAAGAACAATCCGTTTCTTAATCATACTTTCAAAGCAATGAAAACCAAAACGGAGCAAGTCCATCATTCAAATATACTCATACAAATGAAAATAAATAAAGAAAATTCCGTATAGAAAACTCTAAAAACTCCATATACAAGCCCAAAACAAGAACTACCCAAAGCACCCAATAACCTGAAATCCTTAAAACCATACCGTACAAGAAACAAAAGCGAGCAGATAGAAGGCTTGAGCAGCCGAGCTCATTTTGTTTGTTGAAATAAAATTGGGGAGAATTGGATTACCAATTCCCACATTGTAATTCTCGTTAGATTCTTCCTCAAAATTTGATTTTGACACCTGGGGAAATCCATTGGACTCCAAACTAAGTTCCTTTGTGGTTGAATTGGTACAAGAAGCGGAAGAACAACGAGAGACGCAAGAAGAAGATGGTCTTGAAGAAAAGGGGAGAGGAGAGGGTGATTTCAACAAGGAAATTTGGGATTTCGCCTTTGAAGAAAAAGAAAGGAATTGGAGTAAAGAATTTGATACGGGGTTTACGTTTAACAGGAGATTGAATTTCATTTGAGGGAATTTGGGAAGAACAACAGAGCTTGAGTCTGCCGGAAATGAAAACGAAGTGTACATTTTGATTTTCGTTTTATATAAATAGAAGGGTGAGTTACAGAAAATTTCATTAAACTTTACTCTCAAATATAATTCATTTATTGAAAGACTTAATATCCAAATAGATATTAAAATTATATTTATAAATTATTTTTGTGTTTAAATTATCTTTAACTTTAAATGTGTCAAAAATTTTAATTTAATTCATGTTAAATATTTAACCATAATAAAAAATTATTTATCAATAAAAATATTTATCATTATAAGTTTAAATTTTATTATTAATTAATTTTTAAATAAAATTAAAATTTTATTTTTTAAAATTGACAGTTTTAAATTCTTACAAGATAATTTGAACCATTGATCCAAAATCCTCAAATTATCATTATTATTACTATTTACTACCTCATCAGAGACCATCATTATCGTCGTCGGGTCACCATGATCGTTTCTCCCAACTAACCATCATCTATAACCGACGGTAAATGCATCGACAATTTTATTTTCATGATTTTTTTAATATTAGAAAGTCGATCGACACACCTACCACCGATTACTAGCTATGTGTGACTAGGAAAACGATCGTGGTAATAGTTCTTCGACCATAATGATAGTCTTTAATAATATAATAAACGATGATAATAATGATAATTTGGAGGTTTGAGGTTTAAAGTTAGAGATTTGAGATTAAAGATTTAAATTTTTATTTAAAAAATAGTTAAAATAAAATAAATTAAAAAATAAATAAAATAATAAAATAATAAAAACAATAATAACCGATAATTAAGCACTTGAAATGACCAAAATTAAAATTTTAAACACCTATTTAAAGCTAAAAATATTTTAGACACTTATTTAAAGCTAAAAATAATTTAAACACTAAAAAAACTTACAAGCATAATTTAAGCACCTTTTTAAATATTAAACTTTATTAAAATTTTAAAATATTTATTTTATTCGCTGTATAAATATATATACGTACTTAAATTACATAAAAATAAAATATTAATATAAGAAGACACATCACTACTTTTTTTTTTCTCTCCTTTATACTCCTAAACACCCTTTAAAACCACTTTTATTCTGTTTCTTTTTTCTCCCCAAAATTTTAACAAGCAGATCCCATAATTTTATGGCATTCAAAACCATTTTCTCTTAAATTCCATCAGCAATGGCCTCTAAAGCTCAAAACCCAGCAATCACTAGTTTTTAATGTGGGTTGAATATCAAGTTCTGAATTATTCGAATATTTAAAAATATATAAATTTAAATTTTTATAAATATTATTTTTTATTTTTAATAATTTTACATTTGTTATATCTAAAGATTAAATTTTTATAAAAATAAATCTTGTTATATTTAACGATTTGTTGTTTGTTATATTTAAAATTCTTAATTTTTTCATAAATATAACATTTAAATTTAAAATGAATTAAATTAAAATATATTTTTAAATAATTAAATATCCAAAAATGCAGTCCGATTATCGAAAAAACCAAATATAACAAATTCAAAAAAACTAGATCAGAATGGATCAAATATATAACAATAAACATCCTTACTTGCAAGTGTGGTTGGTGTAGGGTACATAACACATACATATTTAGATAAGATAGAGAAGAAATATTATATTGAAAATCAATGGTTGCTGATTTCGGAGATCAAAGGCAGTTGTTGCTGGGTTTTTAGAGGAAAATTGTGAAGTCTACTTGCGGAATTTTTAGCCAGAAAAGATTATGAACTTATTTAAACCTGGATTCCAATTATCACGTACCGAAATAGTTGGGGTGTTGAAACGCAAGATTCATCATGTTTTGCCGAATCATGCACATGAATACCTGAAAAATGTTCACACGTCTGCTAAGAGTAGGTCGCACAGGGCCAAGCTCAAGTAAACAAGCACCTGTATGGGCATGAAAGTCATGAGAAAAATAACACATTCTTGTCGAGTTTGTAAGAATTCCCTGTGGCAGTACTTCCAGATGAAGTATTTCCAGGAACATTCAAGGGATTACCCGCCTTTGCATCATTAACCAAAGACGTTACCTAGAAAAGTAACAAAAATTAAACATTGGTGCACATCCAGTCATAGTTTCAGATGAATGTTTTTAACAAATATATGAATTCTAAACTTGACTGTTGTTGGATGATTAACAAAAACAGCGACGGAAACAACAATAGCAAGTGACAAGTATTCCTTTCAAATCGATTAAAATACCTTAATTTTTTCTTGAAATATGGATTCCACATATATATAGCACACACTTAATGAACTAAATAATAAAATAAATCTAAATGACCCGGCCTCAGGTATACTTTAATTATCATAAACAATCATATTTATCATCAAATAACAGAGCAATGAACTGACTAGAACATGTTAACGTTCACAACGATCTATTATTTTTCATAATTCAAATCAAACTCTGTTAGATACAAACTATAAAGAAAAAAGGGGGAAACGAAGAGTACCAGCTTGTTAGTAACGGAAAGAGAAAGCCATTGTTCAAAAAGCATTTGTGTGAATTCAGGATTGGATTTAAGAGCTAATGGAGACATCTCCTGTAGCTGCAATAACTCCGCATCCAAACACGCAATATCTCTAACAACAGCAACAGTCTCCATTTTCTTTTCTTCGCGCATAACAAAATGCAGCTCCCGCGCAGATGAAATGAAATCAGAACAGATTCAAGCTCAAGAAAAAAAAATATTTCAAAATAATGCAAAACAAAGTTCAAGGAAAAATTCCGACGTGGAGCAGAGAAATCATTGGAAACTGCATCTTCATAGAATGAAGAAAAGGAGGTAAACAAAATAATACTGAAAAAATTGTTTCGTTTCTCATTTTGACGTTATCAGGAGAGTGTTTGGGAGGAGAGAAAGTGAAATATTTCGCTTTTCTCATCTTGAGAGAGAAAAAGAGATCCATGCGATTCAAGAGGGAGATGAGCTAAGAAATTGCAGAGATTTGAGTTACAGTTGGGAAAAAACCGAATACCCGGTTCGGCTGGACCCATGAATCGGTTTGGGCCAGTGACATGACATTGTAAGTCGGATTTGTTACGCTTCCAATTCAAATAAATTAATAATTTTGTTATAAATACACTTTAGGTCCCCATTAATTATGAAAATATATAAATTAATTTCTTTAAAAAATAAAAATATTAAAAGATGCCAAAATTTTTATAAAAGAAGGTAAAAAATTTAAAATATATGTTAACAAAAAGTTGAATTTAAAAAATTAATTTATGAGAGGATGTCGTCAGTCTCTTTCTTATATTTTTCTTTGGTGTTTTTACTTTAAATTAATGAGTTTTTGATTTTTGGTTTAAGATTAAAGGTTATGGATCTGTGGTTACAATTTAAGAAATTAAAAATAAGATGTATTTTTTAAAATATAAGTTTAAAATATAAAAAAATAAAATTAGAGTTTAAAATTAATTTTTTTTATATAAAAAAATATGATTAAGAGATATAAAATTTTTACAATACACCGTTTTTCGATTATTGTGAATTTTAATTGATTTTGTGTGATTTTGCTTTTTTCTTTTTTACTAAGTGCAGCACCTTTGGGCATACTCCTAAGATATGCATTGGGATGGAGCATCTTAATAGACATAGTAAATTCAATAATAATTTTTTAATATGTTATTGAATTACTTTTAATTAAAAATAAATTAATAAAAATATATAAATTTTAAAGATTAAAATTATTATTGTACTAAGTTATCTATTTAAACCTTTAACAGAGAGTGATATATTTGTCACAATTTATTTTTAAAAAATAATAATGTTTTTTTATTATAATTGTTTATCACAAAAGCTAATAGAATTAAAATAGAAGATATACAAGACAACAACATACAAATTAAAGTAAAACAAAAATAAAATATCACTCTTTTTTTATGTTCTCGAATTGGAGAAAAACGTAGATTAAAATTATCAATAAAATCTAAAATCCCACTGCATGTCTAATCAAATATTATCAGATTTATAAGAAAATGTTTAAAACTGCAATGAAAGAAATGAGTCACCAAACCTTCTATAATAACTTGTAATCTTAAAGGAGACGTTTTCAGTAGATAGAGCTATTCGGGTGGATCAAACCATCAACGATCTTTAACGACTATATTCTCCACTTGTGAGGATTTCTTTGATTTAGATAGTCATTGAAGATAAACTTCAACCATGTTAGGGATGACAACGGGGCGGGACGGGACGGGTTTTTGGCCGCCCCAACCCTAACCCGATTTAGTGATAGTAAATCCGATCTCGTCCTGCTCCGGGTTAAAATATTAATTTACCCACCCCGTCTCACCCCGATATATTATTTCTTAAACTCGATCTCGACCTGACCCGAAAAATTTAAAAAAATAATCTTCGTCAACGATAAAAGTTAAATTCGATCAATCTTTTATCACAATCATAAATTATGTTTTTTAAGTAACTTTAAATCTATATAGAAAATTAAATAAAATATAATTTAAATTACTCACATGTTAGATTACATATTTAAATAAAGAAACTTGAATCATCGACTAACAAAATCGAATATATTAAAATTTGAACAACATCTAATAATTTTTTATTATAAGAACAAACTTCAAAGTAGAAAAATTACTTAAAACCCATAAAAATGTTTATATATAATAATATTTTTTTTTATAAATATAATAAAATATATAAAAATATACAAAGGCGAGGCAAGGAATTTCAAACAAATACCCGAACCCGACTTAATGATTTCTAATCCCTGCCTCGATCCCCAAAATTCAAAGAGAAGACCCAAACGGGTCGAGTCAGGTCGAGTATTTTTGTCATCCTTAACCATGATAGGTCAACTGGTGAGTAGTCTTATTACATGTTCTCGGGGTATGTTAAAAAATAATATGTTCAGAATTCTTTAAACTATTTTTGATGTCTGAAATTATCCTGCCAATAAGAGACTTGTATCGGTATAATTTTTTTTATAATTACGAGTGAATCCATCGATAATTATTTTTTTGAAGAGCAATTCTTGAGCTAAGTTGATAGCTTGTTTGGATGCATGTGCTTCTGCTACACATGGTTTTGAAACATGATTGTTTGGGACAATGACAACACCCATAATAAGGGAAGGTATATTAGAAATCTACTGGTGCAAAATTACAAAAGTTTAGGGGTGTATAATTAGATTATCAATAGAAAATACAAAAAAATATAAGAGAACCTAAAAATTTTAGTGTGAGCGACTACACCTATACCTCCTAAGTCCATCCCTCGATGGATCCATAGTGCCCAATAATCAAGTTAAATACATATCGAATATAAATATAAAAGTATGATCTCAAATTATATGGAAATAAGAAAAAGTACAAAAAAGGTTGTAGTAAAAAAAATCAAATTACATTATTTATTATTTTGGTCATATTACATTATTCAGTTGCATCATAGAAAATCAACTAATTTCAGAGAAAGAGAGGGCATGAATCTGTTCGGATAAAAGCTATGAATGTAAGAACATGAGCAATTTACCTTGAACACATATTAACAAATTTGAGGAACATAGCATCCTTCTCTTCATGAATCTACAGCAACGTGGCACGATGGTGAGTAAGGCAATCAAATATATAACATTTCCATCGAAAAATATGGAATCTAGCCGTGACCAGACTCGTATGTGTACGGAATACATTCGGATTGAAGTAGGTAGAAGAGTTGTGCTTACCAAATGGAACATTCATCCCTTTCTATCTTCTTTAACCCTTGTATGGTGCTCAGAGCTTGGAGTTTGATCTTCACGGATACCTTTAGAGGTTGTAGCTTTTGAGAGAGATGATCTCTGCTCAGACCCAGAATGGGGTCTCTGGCTTCCAGAGAGACGACTACTACCTGAAAGAAGCAAACTTGATCGACTATCACTGGGCCCCAAAGAAGAGGTCGGCCTGCTGCTAGTGGCAACAGCCCTCTTGGACAAGCTGCTAGGGCGTGTGGAAGAACTTCGCGCCCTTCCGGATTCATTATCCTAGGAGAAAAAATGAGAGATCAGAATAAAGATGAGGGAAAAGGTTATGAAATGGTCAATTTTTGTCATTAGTCCCCGTTGTAAGTTGCAGATTTCATCTCTATACTCTTTTCAGTCAATTATAGTTCTTGTCCTTTCCAAAATTTGAAATTTCAGTCTTGATTCAAATGATAGAGAGACAATATGACTAAATTATAGTAACTGAAGCAATCAAATTGGAGAACAAGAACTAAGGCTTTGATTGTTATGAAGGATGAAAAAGAGAAAGGATGGAAAATTAGTTAATCAAATTTGAAAGTAATAACATAGATTAGATGCAAAAGTTAATTCCTTAACGCCTACCCATCTTTTAATGGTCATACCTTCTGTTTTGAATGATCACTGAGATGTCCACTGCCTGAAGCATTATTCCTGGTAAATATATCAACAGCACCTGATGGTTTATCTCGTTCTCGTCCCACTAATTTAAAACATGCAAGGAAAAGAGAGAAAATGCATTATAATTTACTCGACACAAAAGGGTAGTTTTCTTGCTTCCACGAGACTGAAGTCAATTAAATTGAATACATCTTTTGCAGTAAAAATATTTTAATCACACAATTTATCTCCCCTCCCCAAAGCATCCCTAGAGAACAACCCACCTAATTGCTTCTCCATTTTTTCAGCAGACGCAGAAGCAATTAAAGCAGCTTTTCCACTTGGCTGCTGAAAAGACACAAGAAAGGAAATAAGAATAACGCGTGATGGGGGAGATGTACAGCCCAAAGTTGACTAGCACTCACATGTTGCCTAGAGCTACCAGTGAGCTGTGGATACTTGAGAATGGTCCAGTCATATATATAGTCAAACTGATATCCTGCAAAAAAAATAAAACACCTCAAGAATCAAACAAGACCATATTCATTCCTACCGTCCAAAGAATAATTTGAAACAATGTTTTCTCAAGACATTATTGGAAAGTAAAAGTATCACGTTTTCCAACATCTTAAAGCAGGAAAACTAACATCTGTTAGCAACAAAATGAGCCTCAGGCATGTTATCAATACGGCTACAACAAACTGTGTTCACCGCATGTTTCAAATGCATCAGAACAGGATTCAGACACATCTTGTTTAGTCTACTATAGTTTCTACATAAATACTTGTTCATTTTCAAGGCTTGTAAGTTACATGCTGGTATTTGAGTACATACAATTATGACACAGATTTCACCAATCTGTGTACGGTCTCTGATACATTTAATAAATGACCCTACAAAAGAATCGAAGAAACTAGAAAGCAATCCACCTTCCAATTTTCTGCTCACTATAATGCACAAAACTTTCTGTTCACTTGATCATACTTTTGATGGTAACAGTCTTTTTTAGACTCTGAGAAATTAGGCTATTCATAACCTTGAAAACATTTTTGTGCATTGCAAAGGATACAAAAAGGCCCTAATTTCTGATATGAAATGGCATACGACTAGCATTTCGAAAATGGAACAAAAGTCTTGTGTTCTTACCTTCTCGAATAAATAGGTCACGGAAAAGCCTCTTCAAATATGAATAATCTGGCTTGTCCTCAAAGTGTAATGAACGACAATAATTGAAGTATGATACAAACTCTGATGGATAAGACTTGCAGAGTACCTAAAGGTGCAGTATGCATATTTTAAGTAATTAATTATATAAAAGGGAAGCACATTTATAAAAAAGGAGAAGATTTGTACATTCCGAATTCAGTACGAGTGCACACGTGTTAATCTATAAGCATATAAACCTACATGCAACTGACAAGTTGAAACTTAAAATACCTCAATAGAAGTTATCATCTTCTTTTCACTGATTTTATCATATTTCTGTTTTTTCGTTCCTGCCTTTAGGCCTTGCCAGGGAAGGCTGATGCCAGCAGTACACAAAATTAAACATGACTAATGAGGAACACTTTTCAAATCAACACTTAAAACAAACAAAAGAACGGTACTTATATTGTTATAACCTTCCTCGTAAGAAATACATGAGCACGTAGCCCAGTGACTCTAGATCATCTCTTCGGCTTTGTTCTGTGAAGATTGGACAAACAATTAGCTTACATGATGCACATGCTGTCTAGCATCAATAAGCAGCATAAAAATAACTGAGGTAACACTTCACCCACCAACTCCAAGGTGAGTGTTAACGCTTGCATATCGGGCTGTGCCTGTGAGATTCTTGTTCTCTCTGTGAAGATAGCAAAATCACAGATGTTGAAGCAAATCGTGAACTTGAATAAAAAGAAAAAAAAAACCCACTCAAATAGACAATTGAAACTAATACTAGATGCCTTCCAGAATGTGATTACTTCCTATAACATTTTATACTAGCATATAAGCAATAGAATAACAAACTATGCAAGCAAAAACAGGTCAAATATCACAACAGCCTAAGAACTTTTAGAGTGCACTGATGTCACATCACTCTAGCTTCGTTAGTCGGATGTTATCATTCTCAGATAGAAACAATTTGCATACAACTGATGAACATAGAAGATCAATGGAACTGCAGGAAACCGGTGCATGTCCCACTATAGTGGATAAGAAACAAATGGTGATTGCATACCTATAGGGTATGTGTCTATGACTTCGAAGATCTCTATACTTTTTAGCAAGGCCATAATCAATGATATACACCTGTTAAAAAATCAACATGATTGTTCACTGTTAGTAGCAGAGGATTTTAATAACTGCTGGGCACTTGTATACCAAGCAGCATGCATCCGCAATACAGTATATTTCACAAGTCCTCCGTTTAAACTTCTGAGTTAAGCAAGACATAATTCAGATATTGAGGCTCACAGTGCAAACACAAGAGAAATGACTTTTATTGTGCAAAAACACAAGCTTTCTTCTCTTTTTGTAATCAGAAACTATTAAAATAAAAATATGAGTATGGAGCTTTTCGTGAGGTGAGACAACTTCATAAGATATTCTTAAGAATCACATGCATGAAGCAAAGTGGCATCTCAAAGGGGTGCATCCCACCATACAACTAGAAAGTAAAAGCATTGCATTCTCAAGTACCTGATTTGCTTTTCGTCCCAAACCCATTAGAAAGTTGTCGGGTTTTATATCACGGTGAAGAAATCCCCTTGAATGCATAAATTCAACTCTGTTGATCTAAAGGGTCCCAGAAATAAAGAACTCATCATGTTTGAGGCAAATACATGCAGAAAAACAATTTCACCAGTAAGACATGTAAATATACCAACTGATCTGCAAGCATTAACACTGTCTTCAAAGTGAGTTTTCGATTGCAGTAGTTGTACAAGTCCTCAAGGCTCGGCCCTAGAAGCTCAATAACCATAATATTGTAGTCACCTTCAACTCCAAACCACTTCAGGTGAGGAACTCCCGCTTCATAAAAGAATAGACAAAATAAACAATGGACTTTAGCTAATCTAGTCCATATTCAGATTGTACCTAAACAATTGGTTGTACTTACTAAAATAAATAATTAGCAGAGCAAAATAACAAAACCTTACTTCCGCCTTGAAGAAGCATGTACAACTTTGACTCATAGTGAAGCTGAGGATGGTTGGTCTTCACAGGTTCCTGAAGACGCAAGATAAAAAAAGATTCTGGTTTATTAGTATCCAATGAGACTGAGCTATGGAATCAGTAGAAATATTGCACTAGCTCTCCTCCTGTCCTGACTCTTGTCCTAAATGGTAAGGTGCTTGTCACTTTGATCTTGACAGGGCTCAATAGCTCGTACGGAAAGGAAACGGGACTGAACCGAAACCAAAGTAGAAATATTCCAAATTTACTCCTTATAAAATTTCAGCATAAAATGGTGCTTCATTCTAGAATGCATAGCATTATTGCAATATCTATCGTGCTTCTATGAAGCAGCAAATGTCAGTGTAGCTCCATTTTCAAAAGTCACCAAATTGTTTTATGTACCCAACATCTAACCTTAGATAGAGATAGGGCTTACACTCTTCGAGGAGTCAAAAACCTTAAACATGCTCCCAAAAGATCCTAATCCAAAAATCAGTTCCTTTTATCTACATCTCTATTTTCATCAGCATCTTCCCATCCATCACGAATCAATCTCTTTGCATTCAATCTAGTATCTAACTCAAAAATTTATCATAACTAACAGTATGTTCTCAACCTAATAGATTTCTTCAACACACAAGATACATTGAGAATCAGCAAAAAGTCTCACAATAACTTATATAAATTCCCATTTCCACAGATAAAATATTCAAACACCAATTAATTGCATTGATATTGTAAACAGTGCAAGGTGAGGTGGACTGTGCAGCAATTCAAAAATTAAAAACAAAACAGTAAAACTAATCCTAAAAATTCCTTATATCAGGTGACCATATACAGAATTACAGATATCTAAAATCAGTAAATCGCGAATAAAAATTAGAGTAATCTTATATACACTAAAACTTAAGTCCCAAAAGATAAAGGTTCGAACCATCTTTATAGCAACTTCTTCCCCTGTCTCGACATTGACTCCTATTCGGAAAAAGAAAATTCCATCAGTTTAATTACTATAAATTACAAGGTAAATTAAAGGTAAAAGAAGAGAAAGAGAGATTTACCGAGGAAAAGCTCGCCGAAAGACCCAGCCCCGATCTTTCTACCAATTTTGAATTTTCCACCAACAACACGCTCCATTATAAATAATTAAAATTATATAGATCAATCAAAAATAAATTTACAATGAGAGGATTTCTTCTGACAAAATCGGCTCGAGATGGGGGAAATAAAACTCGGAAATTACAGGATCGATAAGCAACATTCTTGAATTAAAATGAAAACATTATGAACAATTATCGTTGAAAAACTTCCATCAAATTGAACAAAAACAAGGAAAATGATCTCATGAAGAGATGAAAACAAGTCGGGAAAAGGAGAGAGAGAGAGAATATAGGATTTGATTACAGGACAATTTCTGAAGAAGAAACAAAGGTAAAAGAAAACAAGATCAATTTTCCCCTAAAAATAATGCAAATTATTCCATTTTTTTATATATTTTCTTTCTTCCTTGTGTTTTCTTCTTCTGTTATCTCTCTCTAATCATTCATTTGCTCTATTGCACGGTTAAGAAGACGACTCACAAGCCACATAACAAACACGTGTATAAATATAATAGCTTTAATTCTTATTTAAGTAGAAAGATTAAATTGTAAAAGAAAAATGAATGCCACCTACTTTTCAAAATTTATTATTATTAATAAATCGAACCGACATAAATAAGAATGTATTTTTATTCATTTATTTAGCTTTAACCGAAAAATAAATAAATATATTAACGAACACAAAAAATTTTATTTACGTTTATTCATTAAAGAATAAAGCTTTTTCGTGTTCGTTTGTTAATATGATAAACGAATAAAAATGAACATATATAATGTATTAAATATTTAATATTTTGGGTTAGTTCTATTCTATTAGTTCAGTCAAATAACTGATTTTAGACCGAAGTAATCAATAATACAAATTTGAAAAAAAAACTTTAATGATTAATCAAAACCTAAAACTATCTAATAGACTAACTAATTTTATTTTTATTTGATCGGTTAATTCAGTTTAAACGAATAATGAACACCCATATATATTTATGAATAAATTTAACTAAACACAATCGAACGAACATAAACCAATGGATATGAATAAACATATATCATCGAACGTTTACGAATATAAATGAACGGATAATAAAGGAAAACGTATCGAATTATACTTTTTCAACCTCTTTTTCTTCTCCAAATCTTTGTTTTGTTTAATCACCATCTGTAATACCCCAATAAAATTGGAAGCCAAACATATGGGCGTCAAGAACAGGAATAATGGGAGAAAACCATCAATAATTTCTCGAGGCAAACCATCAATAGTTCCCAAACCATTTCTGTAAGTTCTCAGACCAAGTGATATTCTACAATAATTCCACATTGTCGACATATCTTAAGTTACACCGACTCTTCATTGTCGATAAGGTTTACTCGTATTGAACATCGTGTATGAAGATATGATTCTTCAAATATATGAAAATCTCGAACAAATTTCCGTATGAATGTGTCGAACATGTACCTGCATTTGATAAATCGCTCCGGGAGTCCAGATAATATAGATGGAGACCATGTAAAAGGGGTACCAATCTCACCTCTATTCCAAAAAATCCCAAAGGAAGGATCTTTCTGAACATGCGTTATGCAATATGTTCTTCAAGTTTCCTACATTTAGCTTCTCGTGCATTTCAGGCTTCCTAAGAAAAGGAATTTGCTGATATACGGTATGCAGATGATTAGTTGCTTGCACCCAAAATACAAGTTTAAACCATGATTTAAGCTAAAAAATGCATTACCTTTATAAGCCACAGAAAGTACATTGCCGAGTACATCGCTTGTGCTTTGAAATCCTCGAATTCTGTATCTTGAATCATTGAGCATGAATCCAGGAGACAGATTTCTTTATCCAAAAATATGTTGAGTTCAATATCCATGGTGGTTTTCTGCTCAGAGTGGCATGAAATACCACACATAGTTATTGAATGCTGTATCCAACATTGGGACAGGAAACGACGGTGAAGCCAGAGAGCCTGTGAAAGATAGAAGTAGTTTGAAAGAATACAGAAATCAGATGCTACACAAATAACACTAGGCCACAACGTCATCTGTCACAAATAGGCTGCATTTGCTTCTTTTTTTTTTCTTATTTTTTTTTTACACTATTATGAAAAAACAATGTAATTACGAAGAACACATGCAGTAATTCTGCTCAAAACCCACTTCACAGTATGAAGGAAAGAGACTGGGAGATTAGCTTCGTACCTCTCTCCCAACGTACCGCTTTATTAAAACTTCATTCAAATCAAGTTCTTCCTGCCCAGTACAAATTTTCAAAACCGTCAAATAAGCAAGTAGTCGATAGATTGTTCTGTAAGGCATCAAGAATCACTAGTGCATATCCCACACATATTCATTAGTGCGGACATACATGACTCTTCCATAGAATTACCTTCATGACTTGATAATTTTCCACATCATAAGAAACATTGTCACCTTGTTCATTCTCTAAAACCTTGAGTATTAGCCGCTGCAAATTGGAGTACAACAAAGTTGTATGCAAAAAAAAATGTGTTACTCGATTTATGAGAATAAACTAATGACGATTTCAGATTTCCCCAGGTAAGAATTTATAATTTCCCTTTACTATTTGAAGTACAATCATGTTTGAAGCATAGAAACTTACTCTGCGGTAGTGAAAGCATGAATTATCAGCAACATGTAACCCGGCCCAATCTCTGGATCTCTTTAATTCGTGAAGCATCTGAAATTATATATTTACATTGATACAAATAGTGAGCATTTAAAAACCAAAAACAAACATGACTCAGACACATACTGTATCTCCCCATAAAATCAGTGTTAAGTACAGCTATTGACTATCCACTTCTCTGGACACATAATTGAAAGTGCAAATAGACCTGGAAATAGTGGTACCAAGAGCATAGAACATTTCAATAGTATAATCCAAGTATCTAACCTGTTCTCTTGCCATGTAGGGAACTAACCAGCAGCGATGATTCCAGGCTCGATAGTTCATTTTTGATTTCTGCATTTTGAAGAATGTGAACTGCATCAAGTGTGGTTCTACCCACAAGAATTATACAACCATTGATGTTCGATGAATAAAAACGCATAATTCTTTAACAGGAGGTTTCGTCCACTATGAAAAGAACAAGACTCTAATATCATAATAATAACATCAGGTTTACCGTCTACATGAAAAGGGTAAAAGATTACGACTAACTCGTAGGAACATTGATGAGTTATCAACCTAAGACTCTAATATCAAACTTTCAGGTAAACCACTTCTTGAGATATATGAAAAGAAAGTCACAGATTTAGTTTGAGAAAGCTAATTAAACCTCAGCTATTTTTTCAACGAGCTCGGATTCTTTTGCTACAATCTGTTGAAGATTCGAATATTTCCCAGCAATCATCTTGATCACCCATCTCCTGTGACTCCAAGCTTGCTCGCTTTTAGGTGAATAAGAGAGAACGAGCGAAGATAAAAGGAGTTCATCTGTAAACATTGAAAGCTGCGGCTTCTTCAAAACAACTAGCTTCCTAAGGCATGATATGAAAACTACAATCAAAATGAAATACAGCCATAAATTAAGATAAAACTAAAATATTATACCATAACAGTAAGCATAAGGAACTTCAAAACTTTCAGCATGCGGTCATGCGAAGTTAATCTCAAGGTTCGATTCGTCATTCTCAAAGTTTATGGCTGAATCTTGGTCAGATCAAGCTTAAACTGAGGCCTGAAGAACCAATAAACTAGCCCATGAACAAAGAATTGAAATTCCATAGCAGGCTAAACTTGAACTATGCTGCATGCCCAAGGTTACAAATCACTGTTTCCGAGGCATGTCAATTATTTATCAGCGGTGAAACAACTAGCACATACTGGTCAATAAGATCATATATGAAACAATTCACAATGCCATACAAGAAACAGAAAATGAGTAACAACTACCAATCATCTTACCATAAATCAATTTTTGCATCCAAATAGCAAGTTAATGGAACTGGAAGAAGTAAAGACAGATATAAATCGGAATTACGAAAACCTGGCATTCCATGCAGTGCCAAAATCACAGCTTAACAATAAAAGTGCCTTGCTGTGCTTCATGACTTCACTTTCGACCGATTGGCAAGATGGTGGAGAGCCATAATCCTCGAGCTCATCCTCTGATAAGTGGCTAAACATCTTATATCCTTTCATCGCATCCATAAATGCACTTCTTGTAGCTTTACACAAGGGAAGAAGAATCTCAGTGGAAATGCCCAACTTGTGATCTCTATTCCAAAAATTCATATGTGTTGGTCCGGAAGCACCATCCCCGGACAACTGACCAGACTCAGCACATTCTTTGCTGAGAGTGGCAAACTGAGACGGGTGAATAAGCCCCAATTCATCACTGAATTCAAGAACAGACAATCTTAACATTACAATAATATGTTTCAACATATACATTAAGCAAGTATTGATTTCCATTAAAACCAAAATATTAAAGTTTCACTCCTTTTATTTTAACATTTCAAAACTTATAGCCCTTGTTCTCAAATGAAAAGAAATATAATAACTCACATGAGAGGATCAGATTCCAAAATGGTTTCCAACTGATTCAACAGATCCATCTCTCTTTCTTCGTTACACGAGCTTCCTCCCAGAGACAAAAAAAAAAAAGCTTTAAATTGTCATAGTGAGAGGTGAAAAGAAGGGGAAATTCGACAAATTAGGGTTTGCGAGAGAAGCGGAATTGGGATCGGCAATATTCAATTGAAGCCGGAAGGAGGGAAAGGGGAAAGCAATACAAACGACGGCGTCTTAGTTAACCCAGCTGAAGAAGAGAAGCCCAATGACCAGATATGTTCGATCGAGCGTAAAATTTTTGAATTATTTGATTTGAATTTAATTTATTTAATATTTCTTAAATTTATTTGAGTTGAATCTAATCATATAAAATAAATTTTCCTAAATTAATTAAAATTATTAATTAGGATTAAATTTAAACCGAACGATATATAATATTTTCCAAAAATATTTTTTAAAAATATTTTTTGTCATACTTTTCAAAGCAATGTAAAATTGACAAAATTTTAAAATATAAAAAATTAAATTTATTAAATTATTTTAAACTAAAATTAAATTGATTATGTAGGTTTTAAAGATTAAAATTATTATCGTATCATAAAAATTTAATATTAACTTACTTTTTAATGATAAAATGAATTGATTTTAACATAATTTTAATTCAATGATTAAATTATAATTTCTTAAAAAAAGTATGATCTATTTATAATTTTATTAATAATTGAGTAACCTGAAAATACTCTGTTCTAGATTATAACTTTGATAATCTATTTATATTATGGCAATTGGGGTTATTTATGGTGATGAGTCGATAAAATTAAAAAATATATTTTATATATTAGTATTAAAAATAAAAAGTTTTCATAAACGTTTTAGTTTTAAAGTTTAAAGATTTAATTTAAATTTTAAATTTTAAAATTTAAGATTAAAATTTAAAGTTTAAAATTAAAATAATACAGTTAAAAATTTAAGCTTATACTAAATATTAACCCTAAAATTTAAATTTTAACCACTATAAATTCGAAAAGTACTTAAACTCTTAACTATTAAAGCCTAAACATGAAATCCCCTATTATAATTAAAGTTTTTTTTTTCTGAAAAAAAGCAAAGTTAAAAATTGATTAAAATGAGCCTGTACCAAAATTATTGTAAAAATTGTAAGAATTTTAATATTATTTTTTAATATGTATCAAGGTTTTTATACTTTTTATAAAAAATTTACTATATACCGAAATTATTATATATATTTTTAAGAATTTCAGTATATACCAAAAAGTGTGTACCGAAATTCTCACAACTTTTATAAGAAAAACAATACAAATATTTAAGAAGCAACTGCATTTTTATCAAACAAAACAAAACACCATTTTGAGTTTAATTTTGTTCTGGTTCTCTTAAACATTGAGCATACACCATTAGGAGTGAAAATAAACCTGGTTTAAACAAATAAAATTTTATTTGTGATCGTTTATTTATATTTAAAAATATTTGTGTTTGGTTAAATTTTTATATCGTATTAAAAAAATACAAAAATTATCAACTAAACTTTCTTCTCTTTACTCGCTCGACTTTAATATTTTATTTTACTAACTCAACTCTCAACACTAGATTATCACGGAGAATTCTTAAAGAGATTTCACATGAAGATGTTAAAATTGAAGCTTTTAGGTTTCGTTTTTATTCAAAATTATTGATTCATTGTTCAAAATTAGTGTCTGATATACTTGACTTTCAAAATACTGTTGAAAGATTAAAATTTTAAAAATAATCGTGAGATATCAATACTGTGGGAACTTTTTTTCATTCACAGTATCTCTTGAAATTCTCTGTTTTCTGAGAGATTATATCCTAGGCCCGGTCTATCACGTCAGCTGTGGTCCCTAACCAATGAAAACCACCATTCCGCCACTAATCAACCATGTAATTAATATAATTTTTAAAAATTATATTTTTAAAATGACATGTAAATTATAAGCGAAGATTCATTGGTTGGAAAAAATGAGTTAGAGATTAGTAGTAAAATGGGTGGTTATTATTGGATGGACCATGACTGACGTGGTAGGCCGGACCTATGATATAATTTCCCTTGTTTTCCACACTAGCACAATCCAGAAAGTAGTAAAATACCGTTTTATCCCTAAACTACTTGAACAAAATATATTACATATTTTTGTTACTAAAATAATAAAATTTTAAAATTGAATAATCAAAATAGGAGAACGTAAAAAATTTATTTTTGTATTTTATCCTTTTATTTTATATGCACAAAATATATTACATATTTTTGTTATTAATCATAAATAACTTTTTAGTATTTCAGAAACAAAGTACTGAGGAACTTTTTAGTCCTCGAGAAAGTATTACATGATCCCGATTTATTACATTATCTATAATTTATCCAGTAAAATTTATTTATTTAATGATATGTAGGAAAGAGGAACATAAAATTCACCTTAAAAAAATAAAATAAAAAATTATTATTGGATGAGACCATGAATGACGCGACGAACCAAATTCATCTAATATTTTTTCTTAGTCTTTAGAGGATCTTGATGTTCATAGATGGTCCATTCCACTTTTGTATGATTCAGACAAGAGCATTTAGACACCTAATTTTATGTTGCAAGAAAGAGAAGGAAACACTGAAAATTTGGAATTGTACAACAGTTATGCCATGCAAGGAGCAATGAGTTTTCTTTTTCTTTTATCCAGTACAGTTATGGCTTTGAATCAATGACCTATATGACAAATATTTCTAAATGTAAAGCAAAAATAAGTGAGCCACCATAAGGACATTCACAATCAAACAGGTTGGAAAAGCTGACCCTACATCTTGGAAGGATTGACATATAGAACTATCCATTGCAAGAATCATTTTTCGATTAATCCGGTCGTGGCAACAAGAAACTAAATCCGATGTTCTCACGAATAAGTGGTGGTGGTTCAATGTCGGCAATGTCTATTTGCTCCATCGACCTTGATATGTCATCTACAGAGAATGGAATGCTGCAACAATGACACAAGTTCAGTGTTAGAACAATGTAAGATTATGTTCCAAGTAACGTTTTCAGCTATGATAGTCGGAGTGAGGATCGGAGTCGGATACAGAGGTGTTTCGAGAACACAGAGGGTCAATAATAGTATTAGATGGTGGCATACAACTGCTAACCTGGAGTCATCATCCAGCAGGAAGGAATTACTAACTGCATTGTTCGAATCTTCGGTCATCAACACTCTCATATTGGCTATTACCTAGATTTTGATACACCAGCAAAGCTGAATCAAGTCAGGAGATGGCTTTAATCCTATTCTTTTTTCTGGAAACCTGCATTTTGTGAAACTTACATCTGGGGACACACTATGCGTACCGTACTTGTCGTCCCAATACATCGTACTGATGCGATACAGCTGCTGTATGCTGAGGACCTGCAAATGGAGATCAAGTTACCTTGAAACTTGAGACTTAGCAGGACAGATTTGTATCTCATTCTAGGTTGCATTTGTTCCGTATCTCACCGGACAGAGATCGTGGCTTATTTCATCCAGCGTTTTCTTCGGCTTTTGATGTATTACCTGAATCATAATCAAGAGTAACATTGATATTATTAGTGCACAGCTCTAGTAAATAGTAATGGAGGTACAGATAGCAGTGTTGCAACAATGGGAACATACTAAGAAACCAATGGCCTGCCTAATATGCTTGAGCTCATCCCATGCAGAACCTGCATACTGCATTTATATGTGTTCAGATTTTTGCAAGCGCGTATCCGAGATCTGGAAAGTGAATTTAGAGGTACTTCAAGGTACCTCATCAGTTGCTTTGTAACACCAATGTTCCAGTTCAGCCAATCCGGCTTTAACGTATTCACCGTTACTGAATGAACAACACTCTCTCCTCAACAGAAGGCTGCAACAGAATAGTGAATTCAAATCAAATGTGTAAGCAGAAAACCAACTATGAAGATACAACATTGCAGTCTGGACTGTTACCTGTTGAATAGTTGAACATTGATGAATGAGAATATTTGAGTGAACACCTTTCGGACTAAAAACGGAGGCACCTGTAAAGGAATCAATCAAATGTTAATCATTCGGGGGAAACGTCATTCGAACATACTACGCAAATGGTAGCACTTCTACACCAAAATTGGAAGACTCAGTTGAACTAAGTTCACTTCAGAATGTGATTATGTCAGAGTTCTCATGCAGAAAACTAGGCTCAGGAACTAGACTCACATAATTTGCTTTCAAAGTGTTCAAGAAGTTTCCAAGGCTCTGCACAATCCCTTGCCAGTGAGCAATCAAAGCCTGTTGGCCTGCAGTATTTGCAACGGATCGCAATGCTCCCTTAACTAAGCTTGCTCGGGATGTTCTCGGTGCCTATATCATTATTTCCTTCACTTAATCGATTGATATGTATATATATACATATGCGTGTGTCTATATGTTATATGTACAATACCTGGATACATAATCCTAGCAGTGGTGAAATTTCTTTTTTCAGATTATCTCTGACCATTCCATATATTTTCTCCACATAGGCTGTAAGTTGTTGCTTAAAAAGCAAAGCCGGGTACTTGGCTTCGACTTGCCGGAGATTATCCACCCTACTATTGATGCTGCCATTAATTAAGGAGAGATTGACACCTTGTGGTGCTCCACGGAAACTCTTTGAGGACAATAAAAGTCATATATAGATTCATTACAGAAAATAAAAGTTACTGAAGGGTATGGATTGACATCGGTGATAATACTTACTTGGGTCATTCTCCCAAACAAAGTAGCTGATGATGAACGACGATGTTGTGGAGTCATCCCAGCGGCACCGCTAGATTTCAATGTGCGCTGCAGTAACAAGAGAAGTGTGGAGGCATTGGATAGCCAATAGGCCAAGATGTCATTGTTTTCCGGGGTCTGATATTCAAATGCAAACAATCAGTTTCAATAATCTGAGGTTTCTAATATGAAACTTTTGGAAGTAAAAAAGAACATGTGTCTGAGAAGTTTGATATTCCAACCTCAATAGCATTCCCTATAGTCTGGATGATCCGATCGAAGACACTAGTTCGCTCGACTTCAAATGATCTCCATTGCAGAAGACATTTATATATGATACAGGCTGCAATAGGTTGGTTCCCTGCAAAGCCTAAATGTTGTGCAATACATCGAATGAGTAACTCCTGGTTTTCCTGTTGCTTCTCATTCAATGATTTTTGTGGTTTCTCCTCGACTTCAGCATTCTCCCGAAGGTTCATTGACGGGCTGTGAAGATCCGGCTGAAAGTACATTGATCATCGAAAACAATTCAAACAACGAAGAACACCAGGGCCTAATACTAATAGTGTCATGTTACAAGAAGTTACTCACCATAGCCCTTCCTTCCAGGTGACCACTCTCTGAACCTCTCTGTCAATCATCAGACAAGCAGTGAATCTCCTCAATCCTACGAGACATTCAAAGTTAAACTGCAAAACTTACACAAGCTCATTATTCGAACTACCTGCAAAATCGACCTTGAACGCCCCGAAAGGAACTTATTAGGAGCTATAGAAACTGCCTGTTGCCGAAGTACTTTATTCTCTGATTCTATATTAGCCAGCTTCTCTTCTAACCTGAGTTCAATAAACCACATCAAAAAGTATACGTATCATATGTTCTTGGAGCATTTACATTAAACAAGGCAAATTATCCATGATGGACTACCCTCTTATTGTGTCACTGAGTAGTTGAACTTTTTTTTCGGTTTCTTCCAGTTTTTTCCGTTTTTCTTCACATGTTTCCTGGAGTTCATTGTACTTTCCTTCCGCCTCATCAGCTCTTTGTTTTTCTGATTCCAATGAGACCTGTTTCGAAACAAAGATGATAAGAAGCATTACAGACCATGGATAATATGAAATTCTTGCATTGTTTTCGCAAGATATATTCGATTTTGGAGGACAATACCTTTAGGCTTTCCACTTCTTCTGTTAGAGATTCAATTTTCTTTGTGTCTTCGACTAAAACTTCTCTCGATTCAATAACCGGTGGCGCTTCTTCAACTATTTTCTTCGCAGCCTCTTGTTCTTGAGCAAGCAATGTGTTGGTTTCATCTATGGTTTTCTGCATTTCTTGAATTGCATTCTGCAGTTTCGCAATTTCCTGAGCTTTTGCTTCTTCTAAATCAGTCTGCATACATAGTTTCATGAATTTCCATGAACATATATCCGAATACCGAATATTTTTGAAGAATGTTGACACTGAAATCGGAACACAATACGACATGGTACACATTATTGCTTGTTACTAAGCAGGATTTGCATTAGCCTAATGCACCATGAGATGAGACACAATCTGTCAAAACTAAATTAAATTAAAACAACAATTTTTTCTTTCATGTTTTAGCATAAACCAAATTATTACCCTTAAACGTTTTTCCAGCTGCAAACGCCATGTAAGTTCCTCGACGTTCTTTTCGAGTTTATCCTTTGCTTCTTTCAGTGCACCAGTTTCCCTCGCCGCCTGCGTAAACAAGGCATGATGGGAAGCTTAACGAATGTTAATCAAACACTGTGTAAAAGCCATTACCATAAAAGATAATTTATCTAACACAGACCATTTTGAGCTTTCTTAGCTCTTTTCGTGCAATTCTTCCCCTCCACCGGGTTTGTGTCACAATACAACTTCTTGTAAGCTTCTTGTAATAAACGACAGCTCTCCGACAGAGCCACCAGGCCTGCAATTTTTCATTATTTCTTCTGAATTATCAGACAAGGACTAGTCTCAAGTGGATAGATGAGGAAAGAAGCAACCTATAATATGGTAAGAGTATATAACCTGAAGCAAAGTTGCGTTTTTATTTAAGTTCATGGATCGAAATTCTCTACGAGCGGCCATTGCCCGCAAATAAGTCTGTAAGGACAGGGCAGATATGTGGAGTTTCTTATAGGCTACTCTAGCTTGATGCCTCCTAGTATTCTTCTGAATTTTCACAGCTGCTGCCCGCCTTCTCTTGTTCTCATAATTTCCTCCGGCCAATACTCCTACAGATTATTCATGTTGGTGTGAAAATAGCTTGTGAATGGTGTTGGTGTAACATTTTCTGATGTATTCTTTCAACTATTTCAAGTAGATTACCTCTACAAATAGACTGAAGATCAATAGCAGCCTTTTGTATTGCAAGGAATCTTTTACGAGATACATGAGTACGAATGCGTCGCTGGATAACTTTTGCGGCAACACCGAGTACTTCTGCTCTTCGTGCATCTAATTCCGCCATCTGACCGGCTCTCAGAAAGATCTTTGTTAGACCTATCTGCAAAAGAAAACCATTTTGAGCTTAATTATTGATGCTGCAACACTGCAATATATCACATACAAAAAAATTATTGCTTTACCTGAAATCCTTGAAGACCAGACTTTTCCAAAATCTTCTGGCATGCACTCTTTTCGTCGTAGCTGCTTATAGTCCACGTAACCAACATGAAGAGTGGACACATTAGATCAATTATATGGAGTAAACTTGCAACAACAGAGTTCATAACTTGAATCTCTATAGCTAAACAGGATTACACTGTTTTCATCACAGTTAAATTTCGAGTTTAAAGGAAAACAGTTCACTTACTTTCCTTCAAGAGCCTCAGGACAAAGAATTCCGAACCGGTTAATGAACTCGAAGAAAGCTCTGCGTGTTGGATATCCAGCCATACTGATTCTAATTGCCTCTAGAACACCCTACAATGACCAACTTCCAGTGTAAAAAAGCTGAACATATTATGAAGAAACAAGAATCCCATGGCAAAACAAGTTGAGAATTGAAAATAGATGAGAAATCTGCACGCACTCCACAACGAAGTTGTTGCATGATGTTTTGATTTTCAAATATAGCCGGTTTAAGTTTGTTGTTTGGCTTTACGCATCGGATGTAGTGCGGTTCTGTAGAGTTTAATGTGTCCATTAGTGACTGTAATTGTAGCTGCAGCATTTTATTAAACCAGTGTTAGACCCCAAACTTCTTGCAGCATATGACAAGTTATAATGAGACATTGTAAGAGGTTTGTTCAGTTGATAGAAGGGATACAACCAAAATCCGTACGACAACATACAGAAAACGACCTTAAAACGTGAACCAATCGAAGAAAATTTGGATGATTTAGATGTTTCCTCTGGAAGTGGAGGGAAAAGGCCTGCTACAAATGAACATTTTGAAGCACTCAATAAGTCTTGATGCTCAGGAACCACATAATCCTTGTTTTTGTCCAGAAATTGATCAGATTGATACAGGACCTGAAGAAAGAGACGTTATTCGAAATATAATCTTACAAATGTCATAGAATATCCAACTGTTTACTCATAAACATTGTGCTATGGAAACATACATCTCCTGCATAATGAGCAATGGTGAAATCGGTGCGAGACAATTTCGGCTTAATGAATCTTTTGTGGTTCTTAAACGTCTGATAAAGCTTGTTTGCAAAAGTTTCATGAGTTGATTTCGGGAACATGCTGAAAAAAATATAGATACTACTAAGTTTTGGGTACTAATGTAATTAATTGCAGATGAATTTCATTTAGAAGAAGACATCAAAGAACAATGTTATACCAAGCTTCATCGAGAAGAGCAATGATTCCCCCTGGTTTCTGCGAAGAAAGCGAAAGAAATTACATATTATTGAGCTAAAATGACTAAGGCTGTTAGCCTGTTACATACATATAGACTCAAAGAATCCTCATTAAGGATTCTTGGTCATTAGTAACATTGATGGTTAAACATAATATATATGGGGCTTAACCTTTTCAATAAGATCCAGGACATCTTGATTATCAACAAATTCTATGTAGCTCCAATTGATCTTCTCTTTTGTGTACTCTTCTTGCTCCATCTTGAAGACATGCTGAAAACATACCAGATACACATGAATGTACTGTTTCAGACCAAATCGACTAGCTGAAACGATCGAATCATGGTTCAAGACCTTACCTGATTGAAGTGCTGTTGCAGCTTCTCATTTGTGAAGTTAATACAAAACTGCTCAAAGCTGCACAGAGAGAGAGAGAGAGAGAGATCCAATGTTATTCAGACTTGGGGTTAAGTCTCTGTACTGGGATGGATTTGTTTGTTTATTAGCCTACAAGCATGGAGCATACCTATTAGCCTTAAAGCTTTCGAAACCGTAGATGTCTAGGACTCCGATTAGAAACTTCGAGTTCGGATCCTGTCCGATTGAATTATTAATTTTGTCTACCAACCTGTGAACGCAAGCATTATCTCAGAACCCGCAAAAAAGATTTCTCAGCTGATCATATGAGATTATTTTGTAATTTGTATGCAATCTTGTCTCACCAGTCAAACAACCGTGAATATATTGTTTTAGCCAAACCGTCCCGGCTAACTGTTGCGCTTTGCGGATCGAGGCTTCGCTTTATAACTTCCTCGGGTGTGACCATAACACGTTTGCACAATGCATCTTCTAAGGCCTTAACATCACACCTGAAAATCAAGTGAAAATTCAGTGGTTTGAAAAATATGACAGTTAAGCTTGCCAAAAGAGGCCTTTGTGACTGTAAGAAAAAAAGGTCATACATGAGAAGCTCTGCTGTTGTATTCAGGTGGAATTTAGCTTGGTTGTCTTTCAGAACTGAGGAATCAGCATCTTTTCCCTTAGAGAATACAATGTTTCCAAGATGAAGAATTCCAGCAACAACTCGGAAAATCGCTTCCTGCAAGTGAGATATGAAGTTGATCAGTCCTGTTTTTATTTCATAAGTAACCAGCTGAATTCTTTCAGGCATAAGATATCTCTATCTATTTATAAAATATACCTGCTCTTTCCCACTAATCCCTACAATATCCATAGCTCTCCTTGTGGCAAGATAATCTTCGGCATCGCTTACACCGACTAGTTCGTAGCAACGGGACTGGTTAAGATAGTGATAGCTTTCGGGTCTCCCCAACTTGTACTTTTCAACTTCCTGTTAACAATGGTAACTTAAGCCTCACTGAAAAACATAAAATGGCTAATATTTACCATTAGGCAGATGATCTCTCAAAAAACCAACAGAAATACCTCAGGTGGTGCAGCACAAAGAAGATAAAAACAGTGATAGTTGCGCTCTGGGTCGGAAACTTGGCAAACACGAGACCTCTCCAAAAGGTATGTCCTGATAGCAGCCCCTGATATTCTTCCATGCTTATCAAACTGGATCTCAACAAATTTACCGAAACGGCTGCACCAGTATCAGTTTAGGAAAGATCAGTCGGTTTACAACGAAGCAAATCGATGAACTTTACATGTATGTATGCATGAGATAACATGAGATGAGCTCAATGATTTCTTCTTCTGTAAGAAAGATCTGATAGAATAAATTGCTTGGACTTGCTCATTGCTAGTGCAGAGATATCCCCATAAGTTGCACCATTTTGTCATCATCTGCTTAAAGAAATTAAATTAACAGCCTTCTTATCTTACCTGGAATTGTTATTTCGAACAGTTTTAGCATTTCCAAATGCTTCAAGGACTGGATTAGACTGCATTCATATAATATAGTCCATATCAGATATCATGCAAGAAACCAGAGACATTTTCTGATGGATGATAATATGAAATCAGTTAAACAAACTTCATCAACTCATACTTCAAGAACTTGTTGTTCAACTGTCCGTCCTTCGGTGGCGACTCGACCACCGAGATATGCCAGGTATCGCATAAGCATTTTGGTCGTCTCGGTTTTACCTGCTCCACTTTCACCACTCACCAGAATCGAATTGCTCTTCGACTCATTAATCATGGCCCTGGTGGTAATTCAGATTCCTGTTTAAATTTGTTCATCAAATATACCCGAAAAAAGTTGAAAATTCATAAACTGAAGAATCATAACCTGAATGCAACATCTGCAACTGCAAAAACATGAGGGCTTAGTTCCCCAAATGGGGCACCCTTGTATTGTTCCATCATATGAGAACCATAGATGTGAGTCAGCCTTTGGAATGGATTTATGGCAATCAGGATATTTCCTGTATAAGTCTGTTATCAACACCATGTCAATAACCTTAAACACAACTAAGCATATATAGCAGATGTGATTACAAGAAAATAACAGAGAAGCTTACATAAATTTCATTCAGTTCATATCTACTTTTCAAATTCTGCAAAACTCCAGGCTCATGTAGGTAAGATAGCTTTGTCATGTCATCAACTCCTCCAGCAGGTGCTTCCATGTCTTTCGGATAGATTTTCGATAAGTTTGCAGTGACCTTCATGTCGACCAACACGAGAAACGTCAACCCCGGGCACATGAAAATGATTAAGAATACTTGTATCGGAAACATATCCATATGCGACACTCACCCGAATCATGGTAACATGGTTTGAATTCAAATGGAATGCTTATTATATGTAATCTGCATACCTTTTTTCCATTAGTGGTATCAATCTCAGCATTTTTCCCACTGATTTTTTTAACCTGACCATCAATCCAAGCTTCATCTGGATCTTCAACCCAGACATGAGAACCAACAGTAATATTCACAGCAGTAGCCTAAAACAAATGTAATAAACACGTCCAAAATGTCACAGTTTTTTTGGAGGACTATGTTTGAGACGCATATTCGAATACGTATCGAATACGTACATTAAATATAAGTGAGATCATAATAACTATATCTATATTTATATGTCAGTCAAATTATTCTTGAGAAAAAAACAATACCATGTAAGCTTCAGATTACCACTGTTAAGCTCTCTGTCCAAATCCAGGCAAAATTCTACCGAGCATGAGTTTTTCTAACCAGAACTTTTGGCTCTTTAATGTCAGCCATGACGGACTGTTAAAATTCTAGCAAGAATTCAAAACCAAAACCAAGTTAATATCATAAAAATGAAACGACCCAGATTTCCTAAACAGGGAATTAACACTTTCCAGTTTATTGAAAAGAAAGTTGAAATGCAAAGTAAAATGTAAAAAGAAGAAATTTTCTGGGGAAATGAGACAGAGAAAAGGATTGTTGAGTTAAATTTGTGTGTTTGTGTGGCAGTGAAAGTTGAATATTTGAGAGAATGCCATTGTTGAAGAGGACCGTTAAGTTCGGTTTTTCCTTTGCCTTTGTTTTCGATCCAATTCGTGGTTACTAACCGAGTCTTAACTATATGTCTGAAATCCGGGACGAAACCCAATTTGTTCCTGCATGCATTTTAAGGATATTGAACACGTTTTAATTCAATTTCTAACATCTTGAGATGTGCATAGGTCGAGTTGGGTCGGATTTTTGGTTCACTCGAACTCGATCCGAACATAAATATCCAAAATCTGACTTTGACCTGATTCGATCCAAATATATTTTTTTAAAATTCGTCCCGACCCGACCTACAGAAAAAATAAATTTAAGGATTGAATTGTAAAAAACTAATTTTGGGACTTAATTATAAAAAAATATAATTTTAAAGACTAAATTATAAATAAAAAAATAATTTTAAGACCTAATTATAAAAAAATATATAGATAGATAGAGGACCATTATTATAAATATCCCTAAAAAATATAAAAAAATTACATATTTAGTCCCAGACCGGATTGGGTTGGATATTTTACACCCTAAACATGAACCCGATCCGATCCGATACCACTTTAACAAATCACCCGACCCGACCCGAACCTAATTTTTTCATAAAAATTCGACCCAATCAAATCGGATTAGAATTTGATCGGCCCGTGTAAAATACCCATCCCTAATCTTCACTCCATTTAATTATTTTGGGTTTACAACTTTTTCTAAAAAAGGAAAAAATTATGTCTTTCTATGATCATAGATTGAATTGGAAGTGTAAACGTTGTATTAAGATCATACATTTTTATACAATGAGGCTATTTTTTAAAAGATTTGTCTAATAAAATGTTTATGTTAAGACTTTTATTTTTTTTATATAAAATTGATATTTATGTCTTTTTTTAAGGATTATTTTATTTCTGTAATAATTCTTTTAATCAGCTACAATGGTACAATAATATCTATTCTATTATATACTCTCAACTATTGAGCATTGATCGTTCAATTACTAAACTGTAATATTAGTGTTTTAATCCGTAACCTCCAGGAACAACAATCATTCTCTTAACCACTGAGGTAAGATAATTCGTGTTATTTTTGTAATAATTACAAATAAAAAATGGTGTCTATAATCGATATAGTAATCATAATTTTTTTAAAGTCAACAATATTTTTCCTCCTTTTTAATTTCATTAATCGAGTCCTCGAACTCTTGGATCGTATTAATCTTGCTCTTTAATTGTTGTTGATCGACAAAGTCGTTAAATTCTAAACATATGATCACCATACACTTAAACCCTAGAAATAAAATAATATAATAAATATATAAAGTTCTTATATTGTAGAGAAAAGAAAATTAAAAGGTAAAAATAAAAAAAATAAAAAATATGATTGAAATAAAACTGAAAATAAAATTATAGGACTAAATGTGTAATTAGACCCTAAAATTTTTTGAGTTATTTGAAAATAGACGTTTGAAAATCTGAATCCACTCAAAAACAATTTTTTTGAGTTATTAGATTCGATTCGACTCTAATAACTCGACTTTAATAACTCAAAATAAAATAAAAATTAATTTTTTTGAGTTAAGTCGAGTTTTGTTTACCCCTAATTACATAGACACGAAAAAACATATTTGCATGATTTTCGTAACTATTAATGTGCCAAATCACAAATTAGACCCTAAGAATCATTTGTTGCTCATTTTGTACCAAAATAAAAAATGGGTTAAATTTATTTCTAGGTATCATAAAATCACTGCAACAAGTCGCACAACTTACTATTAACACAAAAAACATGTTCACATAAAAGTATAAAATTACAATTTTGACCTTTCAAGGAATCTTACATACTTGAATTCAATTTCAAGATAACACTCCTAAACCATTATATTAACATACCATCGGGTAGTTGAAAATTTTAAAAGCTTTGTACAATTTATTAAAACGAGATTATTATTTTATAAAAAATATTATTATTTTTAAATTTTTTTGGGTTTTATATAATTCATTCAAAGATATATTTTTTTAAAAATTATTTTAATAAAAAATATTATTAGATTATTCTCTTGAGCAATAAAAAAATATTAAATAACTAAAAACGAAATATTTTCAGTTTTTCACCTAAAAGTTATATTCTTTTTTATATTTTAAGTTTTAAATTATTATTATATATACACATAATTATATATTTATATTATTTTATAAACATTTTATTTTTATTTTTGAGGTGTCTCTTTGAAGGTCTTATTTAGTCACTCTTATTGCGTCTATCGAACCCACTGCGTACCGTAATTTTCAAAGTGTACTAAATATTAAAATGCATGAAACGCAAGTTATGGTAGTTGCTAGGGGTGTAAACAAGCCGAGTCGAGCTCGAGTAGTACTAAGCTCGGCTTGTGAGATTTTGAGTCGAGTTCGAGTTTGAATAATTTTAAACGAGCCTGGAAAATCTGAGCTCGGCTCAACTCGTTAAGAATTCGAATCGAGTTCGAGCTTTTTTCGAGCCTAATCGAGTCAAGTATTGACAGATCTTTGACTGTGTTAGACTCAAGTAACTCTTATATCTCAAGTCTCATTTAAAGTCTAATGGGAGAAAAAAAAAAAAAAAAAAACTTTGATACACAAGTTGTGTAAACTCAAGCTTGTTAATTTTAGATTTTAGCATTTTAATTTTAAGGTTTTAAATTTAGAAATTTAGATTTTAAATTATATAAAAAATATATTTATATTTTCGAGTAGCTCGTGAGCTTTTCGAGCCAGGTATCATGTAGCTCAGCTCGGCTTGTCAAAAACTCTAGTCGAGTTCGAGTTTGAGCATAGTTTAATCGAGTCGAGTTTTGATTGAGTTTTGACCGAGTCAAGCTCGAGTAGCTCGCAATCTATCTCTTCTCATTTACAACCCTAACAGTTGCATATAATATATATATATATATTGTATTTTTTTAAAAATAATTTAAAAATAATATTTGTTCATACATATACCTAATCTTTTAATAATGTATATACATTTTATAGATAAAACGATTAAACCCGAATATCTAAAATGAATATTATCCTTTTTCTACGAGAAGTACTTCTTTGTTTCGTAAATATCGTAAGTTACATATTTCATTCTATGTATTATTACATTAAAACTCATTGTAATGTCTTTAAGCAACGTACATAACAACTCCTGGCTTCAAAAGATTTTTTTTTAGAAAAATTCAAATAAATTATGTGTACATAATCATAATAATATGAAATGCATTAATTTAATTTGCATTTAAAATTTATTAATTGAACTGAGAATTTAGAGATTTAGTAGTACAAGACACTAATTCTTTTAATCAAGGTTAAAAGTATGAATCATAAGACTGAATACAACAATCGGGTTTAGACGGTCGTCACATATTAATTAACTTTCACGGTATACAATTTGAATTGATCAATCAATAAATTAAATATTAATAACTAAAAAATACATTAATTGATCTTGAAATGTCGCATGATAAAACATCATCTATTAGTACAGTCACGACTGGCATCAGTCGCTAACTAACAGAACATCAACACAGTAAAATAAACTAATTTATGTCCATAAAAAAACATAATTTCGAGAAAGCAAGTGAATTTATAAGTTACTCATCCTTGTTCCTTATATATATATATTGCTCGGCAAAAGTTTAATTTTTATTTAATTATATAAATACCTAACATGGTTTAGAATCTCGTTAAAAACTCCTATAATTCTAAACGAAAGTAAAAGAGTGTTTAAAACTAAAAAAATACAAGAAACAAAATATCAACTTTCACAATAAATAATAACCTGATACAACAATTCTAAACAAATCTAATTCCTTCGCTTCTAAATAAAATTAAGATTATGATTATATTTAAGATTCATCATTTCAGATAAACGAGAAGTTGAAGCCCAAAGACTGAACAGCCAATGGAAAGAACAGCTTTAGCAAGCCCAGGAGTATCAGCCAATACTGCATAAGTGCCTGAAACAAAAGCTATCACCATTGCAGTAATCCCATAACTCGTTAACAACGTGGTGAGATAGGTATAAAATGCATGAACGTCCAGCTTTTCCACAAAGGATTTGAAGTAATGGAGGAACATCGAGGTGGTGGAGAAGCAAAAGGCCAACGCATTGGCTATCACAGACACTCGAAAAGCAGAATGTCTGCTTAAAATAGCCATCCCTTGTTCGAGGCCATCGCTCTTGTACCCACCGGGCATGGTGAAACCGGCAGCGAATGAGACGGTGGCGATCAGGGTGGTCACCAGTAAATTTATACTGGCAATGTTTTGGAGTTGCTCGGAGCTCGGTTTTCTGAATGCTATGGGTTCAGGATTTTTAGCAGCGTCGGATCCTGTCTCGGGTGGTGGCTGATTTGTTGTCGATTCAGTCGGCCTTGTTTTTCTCCCGTTCTTGTTGATTGCATGCTCCAAACTTTCTAGACCTCCGTTGCTTGCAAGATTCATCGTAACCCAAGTCTATGGTCGGGACGGACACAGACCTTTATATTAATACATTCAAACTCGATTTCGAGACTCGAAAATCAAATAAAACATAAAGTAAAATGGCATTCAGACATGAACTCCGTACCTTTTCAAAGTAACCAAACTCCTTCAACATGATAATGTCGATAACAGTGAGACCCTCCATGTTTCTAACTGTCTTGTCTACCCTAGCATCTTTTATCAGCATCTCAAAGATTTTCTGGTTATTTCCATGGATTGTCGCAAGGTGCAACGCAGTGTTGCCTTGGTTATCTTGCTGGTTTATAAATCCGTAATGCGAGCGGTCGGTCCGAAGAATAAACTTCACACAAGCCAGCTTCCCTCTTTCAACTGCCAGGTGAAATGCTGTTTGGCCTTTATGATCTTGTAAATCCCAGATTTCCGGGAACGTATATGCCAGACTTTCTAACATGTCAGCTTCACCTTCTCTTGCAGCAATGTGAATGATGGACATGCCTTGTTTGTCTCTCTTACAAGCAACTGATGAATCCACGTGTTCTAAGAACACCCTCAAAATGTCGACGGCGCCGAAATGGACCGCATAGTGCAGCGGCGTCCATCCCAACTCATCCGCTTCGGAGAGTGCCCCTAGGCATTTTTCCACCAAGAGTATGGCGAACTCTGGACCAAGAAGAAATTAAGCTCAAGTGCTCAACCCATCGAAGACTTCTGTGAAAGGGTTACTTATGTGTTATGAGTTTACCCTTATTTTAGAAAAATTCAAGATTAGTTTCATGATGTGAGCACATTTATACCTTTAAAAGAAGCTGATTCGGAAATTCTAATAAGACCCGTCACTTGTTCTAAGATTTATAACATGTTACATACTGAAATATAGTTTGAGAATCATTCGATATAACATATCTCTTAAAAAATAAAGTTTATAATGTATTACATACTGAAATATAACATTGTACTAGTTTTATTAAGTATATGAGGGTGTGTATTATGTATATTAAGTACTATGTGTTTTTTAATAAGTATTTTAACTCAAAATGTGTCTGTATTTTTATGTTAGCTCATTGTGTGTCCAAATAATAAGGTCACATTATTTTATAGCTTATTTGGATGATTTTAATAAGTTTACAATGCTTTTGAATGTGTTTTTTTTGTTTTCGATTAGAAATTATAAAGGACAATAAATTAAAGACTTATTCCAGCTCGATTGAAGTTCAAAGGCACCAAACTGAGGAGGTTATTGATAGATTTGTTTTGAATTTTAAACACATATTAAGTTTAAATTTCAATTAAGTTTGAATTTTAAATTTCAGTAACTCATTTCTTGTTTTTTCGTGTATGTTTTTCTTTCATAATTTCATGTTTTCTAAGTCTAAAATCAATCTTTTTGTTTTATTTAATTGCAGGGAAGTATTTATTATAATCCTTGATTCGTAAACACTCAAGGATCGTTGTTTCATCAAGCAACGCTTTCATTTCATTTATCCAAAAAAAGATTGCTCATTTCACTGCTGGGGGAATGTTGATAATGCTTAAAAAATTATATTTATAGGCTTTTTAAATTTCAGAGGATAATAACTGTGTCAGTTATTTTTTTTATTTCTGAAATCTAATCTTTATCTGTTTGTATGAACCTAGATTTTCCTTGTTCAAGGGTTAAAAGTTAAATAATTAGAATTTAAACTCAATTCTGAATTTAAATTTTAATTGAAATTAAATTATTTTTTGATCTTTTGTTAACAATTTTAACCTGTATACAATCTATAAGAAGTATTTTGTTCTTCTCAATTAACTTTCGTTCAGTAATTCTTTCAAAAAGCTCTTCCAGTTAAAAAAAATCTGGTGATCAAAGGGGTAATATAACAGAAGTCCACTCTGATTTCGGGTGTATGAAATAAGAAGCGATCGTATTAACCTCAGAAGGACAAACTACCTATCGTAGCGATTATCATGGGTGGAACCACCCTTTGATAAGGGTGCTCAAATGACACCCCAAATTTTTTTGGTTCATCTTTTTTTATATGATTTATATATATAATTTTTATAAAAAATAAACAAATAACATCAATTTATAAATAATTGACACCCCTTAAATACAAATCTAGAAAATGACACCCTTTAAGTAATTTTCTAACTCTACCTCTGACGATTATATACATCGGGACGAATTTGTTCTTAAGACAGTGATCAATACCACGATATAGTTTAATTTAAAATTATTATTTTATTATTTTTTACTTAGTGCTAACATGCCTCATTTTGCATAAATTTATTTCCAACCCTATTTAAATAGAGTGCCTCGAAAACGAATACTTTTAAAAAATATAAAAGGTAGATTGAGAATGAGATGAACTAACCTGTGTAAAAGTATGTCTGTAGGACAGCCTTAATGATGGCGGCCGGTCCGAATGAGGAGATCTTGAAAGAGTGTTTGAAGGACATATTGGTTAGGTATGTCATAGGACTACGAAGCTTATTCATATAGGAAGATAATCTCAGAACTGCAAACATAGAAAAAAAAATTAATATACATTTGAATCCTCAAACATAGTTTTGGTTTGGTTTTTCTGAAAATAATTTGAATAATAATTAAATATGTTTGATAAGATTAGAGGGGGAACTTTGAATAAATTGAGAATTAGGGTCTAAATAAGTAAGATTTCCATTATGTATTTTAGTGTATAAAAAACACATTACTTAAAAATACAGAATAATCACTTTATTTTTTATTTTTTTAAAGTAATTTAATCTTTAATGTTTTATTTTAAAATAAAATACTAAAAGATTTAAAACGACGTAACAAATTTATAAAAATATGCACAGTATGATAATAATGTTATGTAAGCAAATATTTTGATTTTACAAAATCATATATCAGTTAAAATTTAAATTTTATAAAATTATATAAAATATTTTTTTACGATTTAATATTTTTCCAAAATAAAACGTTAAGGTCTGAATTGCTTCGTCTCTACATTGATTTTTTTTCATTAAAAATATTGGCGGATCCGCTCACAAAGTAGGATGGGCTGGGCCCAAACTTAAAATTTTTGAAGTTTATATATTTGTCTTTAATTTTATACAATTTTATAAATTTATCTTTTATTTTTTTAATATCTATAAATCGTGACCACTCTCAAATATTTTTCTCGATCCTCCGCTAATCGAAAATTGATCTAAGTTAGTGTTTTCTGTATTGATGACAGAGGAATTACCTTCATCCTGTGATCGAATAACAGCTGCATGTAGAGCATTCATGTTATTTCTCCCTGCAAATGAGAAAACCTGAACATCTTTCAAGATAAATTCAGCAACTTCAAGATGTTTTTTATCCACAGCAATGAACAGTGGGGACTCCCCAGCACCATTTATCAACGTAGCTAGCTCAGGATCTTCTCTAACCAGCAACTCCACAATCCCAAGATGACCATTTCTTGCAGCATCATGAAGTGCAGTATCATGCACGCCATTCACCATCTTTATAACCCTATCACCAGTTTCAATCTCCACACTGTTGGCACAGCTTAAGAATATTTCAGCTGTTTCGAAACTCCCAGACCTTGCTGCAACATGCAATGGAGTGTCACCTTTAGAATTCTTCTGATTCACGAGCGACAGCAATGGCGGAATCTTAACGATCTCCGACGTCATTCGCTTTAGATTGTATTTGGCAGTAACGTGAAGAACGTTGTCTCCCTCGGTTGTCAGCTGCAAAAAAGATGATAAATCCCTGCTTGCGTACTCGTGTATGGTAGCCATGTCTCCTGCTACTACAGCTTCGTACAGGTTGTGATCCATTTCTTTCTGGGTTTTCTCTGTTCCCGGCGATTATCGTTGAACTCCATTGATCAAAGGGTTATTTATAGGAACAAAATATTATGTAATTCACGCGTTTTAGCTTAGGAACCAAAAGTTTTCCGGGAAAATTCTGCTGGTTTTCTTGTAGGAAACAGCCAGTGGAATCTCTATAGCCGGTCTGGGTGATTAAAAAAAGCAACGTCTCTTTTGACTTTGATCATTGAGTAGAAAGGTTATCAAGTATTACTAATTTTTTAATTTGGTTTTAATTAAGTCTAAATAGAATTATTAATATAATAATTAAATAAATTTATATAATGATGCTTTTATCATTATTATTTTTATTTTATATCAATTTGTTCTTAATTTTATAATTATTAAGTTATACTCAATTCAATAATTACATATAGAATAATAAATATGGAAGGTGAAACTTAGTTAAAAAATTATTTCCTTGCGTCTAATAGTGTTTAACCTAAATATGAAAGTAACATTTAGTTTGGTTCGATGGTTGACTATGAAAGTAACATTTAGTTTGGTTTGATGGTTAAGTGTTGTCTCTGTGTTACGGGATTAGATTTTTAATCTAACGAATAATACGATATGTATAATATTCTAAAGATAGTCTATGATTTTTTTCCGCAATGAAATATGATAAAATTAAATATTAAAATACTTTTTTTTAATATTGATAAGTTATATTTTATGAATGTTTAAAGAAATCTTTTAAATTTTTTAATAATATTATATTAAGCTTTTAATGTTTTTATGATTGTTACTAATTATTGGGATTAACTAAAACTATTACATAATTTATTTTTATTATTAAATGTATTTTGAGTTTATCGATATCGATACGTGTATAAAATATCAATACCTACCTCAAAGAAGAAAGAGTCGTTAAGTATTTTTATATTGATTGATAGTATATGATACATGTGTATCGGTACAAACCCTTCCATAATAATACGAATTAAAGTGTATCGATACTCATTTAATGCAGGAAAAATATACTGGTACACGGGTAAAAAACATATTGGTACACGGGTAATTATACTGATAGTATATGATACGAATTTATTAAAATTTGGAGATAAAAAACATATTGGTACACGGATAATTATACTGGTACAGGCTCTTTTAGGTATTAATACAATAACAAATGTATCCGTACATAAAACCTATTTTTGATTTTTATTTATTTTGAAAGCATTTAAATAAGTCAAAAATACTTTTAAAAATTTAAACATATTTTTCAAGTCAATAGACTTTTAAAATATTTTCGTAAATTAGTTTAAATCTAAAAATATATTTTTTTATTTTGGGTTTATATTAAAATCAATATCGATAATTGCCCAATAACATTTAATTTTTTAATGACCTAAACGGTTAAAAATTGATAAAAATATATAAAAATTATTCAAAATTTCTTAAATTATCAATTTAACCTCTTTTAATATATTTCGATTATTCAATTAACTCAACAATAATCCTATTATTTTATTTCATGTCAATGATCTTTCTTAAAAAAATTACAAATTGTCATTATATATGGAGGTGGTTTTTTATAAAAAAGAAAGAAAGAAAGATAATATTGAACCATGAACTATTATTATCACAAGCTAACTATTAGTATAATACGACATGACAATAGAATATACATCATTGTATTATTTATCATTTTATTAAAAAAATATATTATAATAAAATAAATGAAGTTAAAATAGGGTTGATGATTGGTTAAAATTGGTTTTGGGTAACATAATATATAAAACCTAATTCTCTCAAACCCTTTGGGGCCGTTTTTTCCTAAATTTCATCTTCGGTTTTTCGTTCTGATTGTTTCTTTTGATCGGTGGTCGACAATTAATTTTAGTGTTGGTTGTCGATCACCGGATCTATCTCTTTTTCTTATTTTATTTTAATAAGAATCTCTTTTTTTTGTCTTTGTGACACGCTTTTCTCTGTCCTTGTGACATGTTTTTATTTTTGTTTTGGGGTTTGATTCGTCTGTCCTTATGGCATGTTGTAGCATACTCTAGCGATCGGTTGTTGTTTGCACAAAGATTCAATCGATGCTAGTTTTCTGATTTATTGTTTTGTCGGTGGTCACTTGGAAAGACTTATCCCCCACTCAGTTGATGGTTGTTTGCCGATAAAATCAGTCCTGGGTAGTGGTACTTTTTGTACGACAGTTTGAATCGCCTACAACTCCTTCTTCCTTCACTATGCGTCTCGTTTGAACAGAGACAATGAAATTCAGAAAGCTGCTGAATTTTATTGTTATGCTTATTTCAATAGGAGTTTTATTTTTCGTTGTTTTTGGGTTGTAAGAATTTTTGGATTTTTTAATCCATTATTTTGCTTCTTAATTACGTTGTAATTATAATTTTCTATGGATTTAATAAAAATTCAGTAGCATTTATCAAAAAAATGATTTTAGGTATATTGAATCTGGGTTTATATATACAGATTGAATTATTTTCGATTCGGGTCAAATCGGATGAGTTCATACTAATCCAGACAAAATTCAAGTCAATTTTTGTTTAATTCGATTGTTTTGGGTTTTAGATCAAATATAAACCTTTATATTTATGTTCATCGAGTTTCGGGTCAATTAAATCATTTCAAATAATTGAATTCGAATCAAGTTTTCTAAATCAATGGTTCGGGCAATAAATATATTTACTCTAAAATTTATTAATGATGCATTTTTATGACATTTGCACAATAATTGAGCTTAATTCAGATTTACCATACTTAAATATATAATTTTTTAAAGCAATCATTTTTCCCGTTAATATAAAAAATTAAAAAAATTATATATTTAATTTCTCTATAATAAATTTTTAGTTTCATCCTGGTTCAACAACTGCAAAAACAAACTAACATATCCGCAAAGCAAGCCCTCCTTGCCTACCAACCTACGGGCATCCCCTGAACCCTAAACAAAATCTTTTATCCCAATATTCTTACTAAAATATAAATTAATAAAACATGATCTTTTTTTATTTTTTAAATACATCAGTTTGATATTATTAAAAAATATTTTAAAAGTATTATTAAAATATAATTTTAAAAATAATTTTACGATGTTGATTATAAAATTTGAGTGTTAAGAAGTATTTTTGAAAATATAAAATATTTATTTTAGTTATAATATTATAAATAAAAATAATATTTAAATTTGTTCTTAGGAAATATTATTTTTAATATAGTTCTTCATATTTTTTTATATGTGACAATATTTCTACGTATCTTTATATATCAATATATATATCATAAAAAATTGAGAGACTCGTTTCAAACTTAAAAATAACCTTTTTAATTATTAAAAGTTTCGAGTTATTCAAGTTTTCATTTTACAACTCGAAATTTATTTAAAATTTTTTCAAACTTAAAAATAACATTTTTAATTACTAAAAGTTTCGAGTTATTCAAGTTTTTATTTTACAACTCGAAATTTATTTAAATTTTTTTCGAGTCGAATTTATAAAATTTCGAGTCGAATCAAGAAGAGTCAAGTATTTTTGCCTCGATTCGTTTCATTCAGTTTTTTTGAGTCGAATTTTGCTCACCCCTACTTGAGATAGTTTTGAGAAAGTTCTATCGCGAGACAGATTAGAATAGGGTAAAAATATTAAAATAAGATTGAAATCTAATTTTCAACATGTAGTTCTAGTAAGATGACGAATGAGTTCATTCTAAGAGATTCGAATTTAATTAATTTATCTGTAAGATATATACATTATCAAAATATTAAAAATACGTATAAAAAATACTTTTTGAATATATATTTAGATTTCGTAACTTATATTTAATAAATTTACGTTTTTAAATTTTTAATTATATCTTCTCTTGAATCTTAAATATATATAATATGAAATTTATTATTATGATTTACATGGAAAATGAAATCCAATTCCAAATTTTAAAATCTATGTTCCAAATAGAGAATTTGAGATTTCAAATTCATTATTACTCAATTAACAAATCCATGAATTTAAGAAATAATCTAAAAATTAAACAAATAATAGACAAATGTTATGTATCACTTAATTAAAAATAATTCCATTAATTTTTACTATAATATTATATTATTTTCTGAATAATTGTTCATCCCATAATGTTTTAAATTAATTAATTCACTATTAGATTTATCAAATGTTTTAAACACTACTATTATTATTAGTGTTGTGTTGTTTTAATTATTTAATATTTTACTTTTTTATTTTAATTATCATTCAAAATTTATTTTCTTATAAATAACATTATAGAATTAAAAGTAAAAAATATAAAATGAAAACTTTCCAAAATTTTAACATTTATATTTATTAAACAATATGTTCATACATAGTACTTAATTTTCAGGAATAGAAATCATCTACTCCTTTTTCATGCCTTTTTTTATGCCTCCATTTTAAATTAAGGGTTTAGGGTTCAAGATTAAGAGTTAAAGTTTGGGGAATTAGGGGTAGGGTGTGTTTTTTAGGGTTTATGTTTAGGGTTTAGGGTTTAAAAAATAAGATTAGGGTTGAAGATTTAATATTTTAAATTTTTTCAAAGGAGGCACGAGAAAGAGGTAGATAATTTTACTCAATTTTCAGCACTGATTTTTGTAATTCAAATTTGATATTTGTTAAATTAAACATTAAAGGTTGATTGTTAACACCTTATATTAGCCTACTAAATTATTATCAACAATCAGTTGGTCTGGTAAGATGAGATATTAGAATTTTAGGTAATATTAAAGATTTTAATGTTGATATCACGAATAAAAAACTGGATGCAGTATTTAAACCGAATTAATTAACCAATAAATTAGATATTATAGCTAAACAAAAAATAATTTATTAAATAGTATGTTAATCTTAAATTTTCACCAAATACCACTATTATCCAAGTAAATAAGATTTGAGTTTTTTATTTTTTTTACAATGACACAAGGATTTTATTTTAAAAATTATGGAAGATAATCATAAATACAAAACATTTAGAAGGAAGAATAATATGTACTTGATTCACTAAAATGTAACACAAAAACTTGAAGGTATAAATAAAAAGTATATACTTTCATAAAATTTAATATATCGTTAAAATTCAAAAATCTTCTAGAATCGTTTTATTTATATTTAAACGATATCGAAATTTTATTAGAAATAGAAGACGACGATAATTATTTTAAACAATGGGAAGACGTTAATAGTTTTATTAATTTTTATTTGTTGTTGAAGAATTACAATAGTTTGGAGAATGGTCTTATGGAAGACATAAACTCAAGCATGGAATTATTTAGGGACTTTAGATTCAAACACTCATTTCATGCCATGGAACTTTATTTTTCCCAAGGGAAAAAGGCATTGGACCAAAGGGCATTATTGTTGACGTTAATGTTATCTCCAAATGGGAACACCATTTCATCGCCACCAAATCCAACATGACCTTGTGGATTGGTAGTCATCAGCTCCATGATCCAATGTTGCCTCTGCATCGTCTCCAAGTTGTTGTTCATCTCCATTTGCACGCTCTCCGCGACACTTATCCTCGGCGTCGCTTCCTGCATTGCCGCTTTCATCACCGGTTGCGTTGCACCCACACACGAGGATGACCCTTGGGGATTATGACATGTCTTGCTAAGGAACTCAACCCTCTTGTCGATTTCCTTGATGTTCTGATCAATCAGCCACCCTAGATCGTTCAAATCCATCATGTTTAACCCATGGATGCCGGCTTTTCCGATGAGATTCTGGAACATGAGTTGGGTCATCTCCTTTTCCCGATTGTCCTTGCACTGTTTCTTAAGCTGTTCACCGGCTTTGGCAATCCTTTGGCTAAGGAAACTCTCTTGGTTCACCATCTTCTTGCTTTGTTCCATCTCGGGGATCTTCCTGAACTTGGAGAGAACTCGTTGTACTCCCATGGCGGATGGCCAAACCTCGGGTTGAGACTCATAAGGACTGTACATAATAGCACAGGCCTCAATCCCACAAAGGGTACTGAGTTCACTCACTTTCTTCATTAAACCCTTCTTTCTTTTCTTGAAGGTAGCTTTCCTTGCAGAGTCATTGGTAATATAGGCAAGCTTCACTTTCTTTCTCGTCATGCCTCGGAAACCAAAGGGATTGGATTCTTAGGGTTTTATTTTCTTCTTACCCAAACAGCTAATTTATGCTATTTATAAAGTGGAAGGGATTTGTTGTTATCTTTACAAGATTATATGGAGCGTTCAAATCCATTTTTTTCTTGTGAAGAAATGCATGAATAAATCTACTCAAATTATTGTGAATAATACCTCTATTTTTACTATATAAAAGATATCATGATCAGATATCTAAGCTGTAAGGAATTATAGAGAATTTAATTGCATGAGATGTTTTTTTACCATAATTAAAGTTTTGTACGGATACCAACCAAGGTGGAGGGAGTAACGGCGGAATAAAAATCATTTATCTCTTAATCGTAGTTTTTATATTTTTATTAAAATATTTTTAAATTTTTAAATTTTAAATCTCAAATTTAATTTTTTTTTACATTCTAAAAATTACACCATATCCCTAATTCCCTAAACTCTAACCACAACACCTAACATTGAATCTTAAACCCAGTAATTTAAAGTGGGGCACCAATGGTGCACGTTTAGGTGGTAGACGAGACCATGTATATTACTCTCTCAAGGAAAAATCTGGGTTCGAAACTTGGAGATGATATTATTGAAAAGAAGAGTATAATATTGAATAAAGTTGGTGGTGGTTCAAAAATTTTAGGACTTTGTCTAATTTATTAAAATGAGACTCTTATTTTATATTCAGTAAGATATAAAAATTACCTTAATAGAGAAAAATATTATTGGATTATCCTACAAAAAATTAAATATTAAACATTAAAAATCAAATTTCAATTTTCACCTAAATATTAACATTTTTTTCATGTTTTAAGTTTTAGATAATTGTTATATATATACACATTTTTATATTTTTATATTTCAATAAATATTTAACTTAATTTCAATTTTCACTTAAAAAGTAACATTTTTTTTTCATGTTTTAAGTTTTAGATAATTATTATATATACACATAATTATATTTTTATATTTTTATAAATATTTAATTTAATTTTTTATTTTTTAGTTTCTTTCTTTTGAGAATCTTGTGCGGTCGTTCCTATTGTTACCTATGTATAACCCCAGTGAATAAAATGATACCATCGTATATTTATATATTAATAATTTTTAAAATATATAGTTAAAAATTTTCGATCGACAACACTTTCGTTATAGATAAGAATTTGCCCCCCCAAAAGTTTTATATCTATATATATTCATACATGTTTGGCATTAATTAATATTATATTTTGGTAATGACAGATATTATCAATTTATATACAAGAATGATAATGACATATATAGCAATGTATATACAAGAATGGTAAGGACAGATATATCCATGTGTATTAAAAAATATGCATGAATTGGTTAGTTATCATATAATATAGAGTAATTAATGTTATGTATATGTATACATTCATGAAACTGTATTATAGAGGCAGATATAGGAATGGATATACAGGAATGGTATTGACAGATATAACATTGTTTGTAATATATATAAATATGAAAAATTCTAAAATAAACATTATGTATTAATATATATCACTAGTTATGTGTACTTATATGTACCTATCCAAACTATGTATACGACTCGTGTCGGTCTGGATTAGTCAGGCCAAAGTCTTGAAAGCCGGAATAGTAATAAAAAATAACTTTTGAAATCATAAACCCAATAAGTAAAGATGGCATGAGTCGGGTCGGATTGGGTTTTTGACCTGCTCGATCCTAACCCAAATATAAATACTCTAAAATTGACTCGAATGTCTTCTTAAAGAAACTCAACGCAAAAATAAATATCTTAAACTCGAATCATAAAAAAATTATTTTAGAGACTTAATTATAAAATTTAATTTTAAAGATTAAGTTATATATAAAAATTTAATTTTAAAGATAAATTAAAAAATAAAAATAAAGGAGTATTAAATTTGAGTTTACTCCTTGTCGGAAACCCTAGCTTCCTTTGGGTTAAAACTTACAAGTCCAAACATCAAAACCAAAATCACTCAGCCCAAGATTGTTTCTTAAAACTTGAAATTACGAAAGTACCCATACAATTTACAGGTTCTAGCAACGTTTCTGAAGGTTAATTCGGGACATAAACCATAGAAGTTGAATAAACCCTAGCTTTATTATCTGAAAACATTCGTCCCCCTTCTTCTCATCCACCAAAGAGTGATCCCAGCAATGCCTCCCAAGTTTGACCCAACGCAAGTTGTGGATGTCTTCGTCCGCGTCACCGGCGGCGAAGTCGGGGCTGCCAGTTCCCTCGCTCCGAAGATCGGTCCACTTGGTCTGTCTCCCAAAAAGATCGGTGAAGATATCGCTAAAGAAACCGCCAAGGACTGGAAGGGTCTCCGTGTAACCGTCAAGCTCACCGTCCAGAACCGTCAGGCAAAAGTCACCGTCGTCCCTTCAGCCGCGGCTCTGGTAATCAAGGCGTTGAAGGAACCCGAGAGGGATAGGAAGAAGACCAAGAACATCAAGCACAACGGGAATATCAGCCTCGATGACGTCATCGAGATCGCTAAAGTGATGAGGCCGAGGTCGATGGCTAAGGATTTGAGAGGGACGGTGAAGGAGATTCTGGGAACGTGCGTCTCCGTTGGGTGCACTGTTGACGGAAAAGACCCTAAGGATTTGCAGCAGGAAATTGATGATGGCGATGTTGACGTTCCTCTTGAGTGAGAATCTTGCTTTCCTTTCTCCCATTTCTTTCCATTTGCTTAGTTTCGGGTTTTGACAATTTCTGGATCTTTATATGTGAGTGGGAGTTTAAATTAAGTTCTGTTTAGACAATTTTAACTATTATGCATCCACAAATCGCTTTAGATGCCATGTTTATTCATATTGTTTCCTGGAAGTTCTATTTTTTGCATATTTAAAATGCAAATATTGGTAGTGCTTCTTCTTGGTTTGTAAGAATTGAGAGGAAAATGCTAGTCCTGGTAGTGTCCTGTTTGGCAAGTAAGAAATGGATGACATTCTTGCATTATGGTTGAGTATAGGGATGAACATTTTACCCGACTTGATCCGCTTTTTTATTAAAAAATGGGTTTGAGTTGGGTTTATCTAGGAGTTAGCTTCGGGTTTAGGGTGTAATATATTCTACCTGTGTCTAGTTATGTATTTTTTTCCATAAAGTTTTAGTGATATTTATAATAATACTCTATATTTTTTTTACAATTATGTTCTTAAAATTGATTTTTTTTAATTTATAATTAAGTTTTTTAAAATTATTCTTTTACAATTAAGTCTCTAAAATATTGTTTCTATAGGTTGGGTGTAGGGTATATATTTGGGTCGAGTAGGAGACGGGTTTAAGGTATTTATGTTCAGGTTTTGGTTGAATAAAAACCCGACCCATGCCCATCTTTTGTTGAGTTTATTTACCAAGCTTGTTTTATGAAGTCAACTACATAGTTTTGCTTGTTTACAATGTTCTAAAGTTTTAGTCTTATGCTTCAAGATTGAGATATCTTCGGATGTTTGTTTTTCGTTCCTTGTGCAAGACTTGGGTGTTGGGTTTTATGAAGACTGCTAAATTTGTTAGGTTATGTTGGATATTTTTTTACCATACAACAAGGCAACAAGCATGTCTAGGATTTGAACTTTGTCTGGTAAAAAGCCCCAATTACTAGGGGTGTTCATTATCGGGTACTCAGTTTGTTTGGGTCATAAAAAATCGATTCGTGTCTCGATCTATTTAAATCGGGTATTTATTATCGGGTATTTGTTTTATAATTTTATTTTTTATTTTTATTTTAAAATTAAAAAAATTACATATTAAACATATAAGTTTTAAAAATTTATAATACATAACCAAACATAAAAATAAGAAATTTAAAGTTTATTTTAAAATATTTGAATTTATATATACATCTATATTTATTAAATTTTATCACTAAAACGATATTAAAAATATTAATCTCATTTTTTCTTTCGGTATTAATAAATATATAATACAAACATAAAACTAACTTAGAGATTTAAATTTAATTTTAAGTATAAATATTAAAGAAATCTAAAATTAAAATATAATTTAAAATTAAAATATAATATAATAAAACTAATTGGGTCGGGTATCTGGAAATTCAAAATTTTCAGCCCTGGCCTACTAATTCTTAGGTCGTGTAATTTTTTTCAAGAATTACTCGATATTTTTATTTCGGATTATTGGGTCGAGTAATTTTAACACTCCTACCTATTAGTTACAATGTTTAAAAGCATTTTCGGCCACTTTATTACTATTTTCTTTGAATTAACAGACAGAACCTAGAGATTTATGTTAACCTTTCTTATTCCAACTTATGCTTCATGCTTGTCCTGATTTAATTCCACTGTTCCACAGAACAATAAACATCACCTTTTGTTGTTCCTGTTCTTGAATCAAAATATTCTAAAAAACAGTTTCAAATAGTGGTCCGTTACTGCTATAATGGCTGTTATACAGTAGTGGCATCGTCTGAAACCGCTATTTATCTATTATTGTCTATAACTGCGATAAAAAAAATTATATTAATTAAATTACTTACATGATTGAAAAGTATATATATAAGAATAAACTTAAACCATTGCGTATCATAATCAAATGTTAAAATTTGAACATCTAATAAAAATTTACCATAGACACGGTAAATAAGTTAATTTTAAATTCTTAAAAGTGTTTATATATAGTGTTATTTTTATAATTATTATAAAAAAAATATAAATATATAATTAAAAATATATCATGATAGGGTGAAACTAAAAATTTTTATCTTATATTTGAACCTGTATCTGACTCAATATCTTTTTTTAAAACTTGTTTTATTCCATACCGATCTTTAAAATTAAAAAAAAAAAATCAGTCGAATTATATTAGAATTTATCAAATTGAATTGAAGTCGGATAATTTTATCATCCTAAAAAGCTTTTGACATATTATTGAAGGCCAAGACAGGACAGGTGAGCCAATATAAGTACCTCACATCAAATTATGTCTTCTTAGGCCTTTGCTGTTCCTTGAAGCTATCTAAAGTAAAACCCCACACAGGCTTCAGTTTCTCATTTAGGGGCATAAATGTCTCCAGACGAGTTTGTATCGTTAAGTTTGATTTAAATTTGAAATATTCAAGGATAAACTCAATTCAGTTTGCAAGTTTAAAATTATCAAATTTGAACTTTAGTTTGATTGAGACTCAAACTCAACTCAAAAACTCAAGAGTTCAAAATTATCAAACTCAAATTAAATTCGAAAAAAAAAAACCCGGAACTTGAGTTAGAACTAAACCTTAATTTACTAACACTCAAAATCTATCGGCTATTGTTAACTTAACCTAATCATAAATCTCAAACCGTTCTAAATCCTAAATTGACTCCAAAATCGAAAATCTTAATTAATAATATAATATATTATATTTTCGAGTAGCTCGTGAGGTTTTTAAGTCGAATATCAAATAATCCGTCTTGATTTGTTAAGAACATAAATCGAGTTAAATTCGAGTTGAGTCCAATTAAATTAAATTTTAACCAAATTAAATTTAAATAACTCATAATTTATCTTGTATCATTTACGACCTATTCTCGATAAACGATTAGAAAATCATTTTCATCATAGTTTCTTATCCATTTTCCTTTTTCTATTGTAATAAATTGCCATGTATTGATGATCTTAAAGTAGTACCTTCTTCTCCTTTGCATTGCATGTTACTGAATTATAAGTTATAATAATTTGTTTTGTTCTCAATCAAGCATATAAGAACACTTGACTTTGTGAGTATGCATATGGAATTTAGGACATTATCAGCTAATATTCTACATGGATGAGAAAAGGGATTAAAAAAAATTAAATAATTCGACATTGATAAAAAATACTTGATTCGTATTAACTCGAAATTTTATAAATTTGAATCGACTAGTAAAAATTTTAAATAAAGTTTAAGTTTTAAAATTTTTAGTAATTAGAGGATTTATTTTTAAATTCGAGACGATACCTTTAATTTATTATGATATATATCGATATATAAAAATATGAAAAAATATTATCACATATGAAATATATATATACATACATATCTTATATGATTAGTGAAAGTCGGTTAAATTAATATCAATTCGTACTATAACATAATAAATAATTATAATTAATTTTTTTAAGAACTTGAAAACTCGACTCGATTCGAATTTCTTTCAATTTGACTTGACTTGAAATTTTTTTGAATAAAAGTTCGAATGATAAAATTAGATTCGTAAACTTAAATAACTCAAAAAAATTTACTCAACTCGATCGAATGTTCTTCCTGCAGACGGGAGGCATTTAGTTCAGAATAATCTATTTATATATTGCTCCGAAGTTGATATTTATATAATGAATCCGATAGCGTAAACGATCGAAAACTAACATATTGAAAAAAAATGACATTGGGTATAATTTATTCTAATAAAAGTTGATATTGATATTCCTGGACTGAAATCAAGGGGAAATTAGGGAGACCAACTGTTTAGAAAGAATCATTTCCATCATTTTGTTCCACTCTCTTCGATCATCATTTGCCGTAACAAAAGTAAATGCTAAGCAACAAACACTTTAAAAAGACCCTTTCGAAAGCATTGGTAAAGGCAGACCAAAGTTCCAACTCAAAGCCGACTACTTGTGCCTCTACCCCAATCAAAGAGAGAAGAAAATGAGCCCTTTCTTTTCTTTCTTGCTTCTGTTATCTTTTCTAGCCTTTGTCTCTATTGCCAATGCCCAAGACAGAGCTCCCCATGGGATCGCTAACGAGAACCCGATGGCCTTCTCGCCGTCGGCATACGAATTCTTCCACCCAAAAGCACGAAAGCCAGACTCTGAAACCCCATGTGCAACTTCAAATTGCTCACCATTGTCTTTAGCAGCCGAAGTGGACTCTAGTAAAGCGCTTGAAACCAGAGTCATACCACAGCATCAATCAGGACATGGAATGGGAGCAGGTGGAGTTGCTGCCATTGTTTTTGGCTCCGTATTTATAGCGGTTTCGGCGATGGGCGTTTTCTATGTGCTTAACGCCCGTCGTGGAAATGCCATGGCTAATCCACCCAACACAGTTGAACCTGATGTCTGAGTGTGTGATCATACACTCACCAACTCTCTCCATTGTATAAATCTATAGGTTAATGCTTTACTAAAATGAAGCCTTTCTTCCTCCATTTGTCTATTTTCGTTTTTCTTTCGCCTATTCTCTTTTGTTTTCCTCCTTCCAATCTGCTTTCATGGAGTGTATTTGTTTTATGATTCAATTTTTTGTATAACTGGGAATGGGATGCTACTGTTTTAAACATATTTTGACTAGTTTAGTGTCTGACCAATGACCAAAGTCAATCATTCAAGGCAATGGCACCCAAAAACTGTAGGTTCTGAAACTCAACTTTATGCCCCTAAATTACTGTTCTTTTCTCCATTGATGTCCAATAGAAACGGGACATTTTATATTCCAACAAAAATTCCCCTAAATATGACCCCTAAAGTTCAATATTCTATCAACAAATAATACTGTTCTTGACAATCGAATTGTGATTTTAATTACAGAATTAAGAGCTGCTTTCATCAGTACTGGAGCTACTAGTCCAATAATAAGTATCATTAAGAGCAAAACCACTAGTTTTATGTTCAGAAACATGAATCTAAGATGAAGAGTTTCCATATAATTCTACTGTATTGGAAATAGTATTACTCAACAAGTCAATAAAGATTCAAAGAAACTTGAGAGGTAAAATTGACTTCAAGCAATTGTACCTATTCAATAACATGAAGAGATACATTTAGAGTTTGGTGTAAAATTACCCCAAATCTTCTACCATCGACGTGAACTAATGGCTTCAATTGCTGGCACAAATATCTGGTCCACAGTTTTATTCCATAGAAGGGCAAGCTCCGAGCGAGATTTCTTTCCAAATATCGGTTCTTTCATCTAGAACTTCCAAGTAAAAAATATGAGAACTTAATTCCCATGCAGAGTTTACTTACAAAATACAAATCTGCTAGAATAACAACTTTTTTATACATACTCGGTAACCATTTCCTAAAAAAAGCCCTTACACTTTATGAGTTTCATGAATTCATCCCTATCCTTTTGTTTCACTCGACAAACGTTTAAAAGTATTATTTTTATCCAATTAAGCCCTTAAAGTGTTATACCCTAAAAGTGCCATCATTGTTAGACCAAAACCCCTTTTTGCCTGATTAATTTTCGAAAGTGTAAGAATTTCTGTACATAACGAATTTATTACAAAAAGTGTAAGAATTTCAGTATACACCGAAAAGTTGATGTCGAAATTCTTACAACTTTTGTAACAATTTCGGTACAAGCCTCATTTTAACACGACTCATGTTAGAAAACCCCTCAAATTTATACCGAAAAACAATCAACAATTATTCCTCCGAATTCCCCCAATCAACCTTAATACCTATTGATAACAAATAAACATGATAGCAAAATGAAGCTAACAAGAATTTCCCACAAATAAAGAAAAGTCAATTCATCTTGTTCCTTCAAAGAAACAAATTTAAAACTAAAAATATACATTATGCATTACACATTTCATTTTTTCATTTTTATATTTTCCCACCTCCAATTAAATTCACACCTTTTACCACCTGAGCTAAAGGCTAAAGCAAAAAGGTGCGAGCAGAACAATTTAGACCACATTAACTAGGGCATAGTTGTTCTATATTAAGCATTAAGCATTAGCTGAAGCAAATACAATATGATATAGGATTGTTTTTAGGCATGAATAATGACTTGCAATAGCAATGGCCTTATCCCATAAAACTTCATCACTTACAACTCCCTCAACAACTTCCAAATCATATTCAAATACAAAGCATCTCATTTCATCTAAAATAAAGATAATGACATAACAGAGTAATCAATAATTTTCCATATATATACACTTAATTATGAAAAAGAAGCTCGAAATATGATTTCATTCCTTCAGTAACCATTATAACTTTGATCTACAACCTTTTATCTAGGGTTTCAATAGCAAATACGAAATAATATTCAACTTGAAAATGAATTAAGAAAAAAAAACTGAGATTGTGAAGCCGCTTGTGATTGATAATACGAACCGGATTCATATATGCGTCTCCGTTGCTCGAATACAATGGTCCCCCTGAATGCACATCCTAAGGCTGCACCCAACAAACGCTCCTGCATTTTCAGCAAATACCAGAGATTTAAAAGGAAAGAATAAGAATCCCAAAAGCAAAGATATGAAGTGTTTTAGGTTGAATTGGATTGGCAACCTGAGCGAGAACGCTTATCATGATCAGAATCTCAGAAATTCGGCGTCCGATTTTTGGGAAATTTCTCTAGCTTTTTAGCTTTACTTCAAAAAAAAACACGCAGAGGAAAAAGATGAAACCATGAATGTTGGTCCTCGAATTTGGTTGTTGATTTCTTATTGTTTCATAGATGTTTGGAGAAATCTTTCAAACCTTCTAATGACTTCATGATCGTTACTAGTTATTAGGGACTTTAATTCTATCATTAAATATATTTTTAAGTTTATCGATAGTGGTATACGAGGTTTAATATTAATAATCATCTTCAAATAGAAAGAGCCGTTGAGCAAGAAATACAGTAATACCGGTATAAATCATTTTATATCAATGCGATATAAGTTGTATCGATATTTATTTTTGTTACTAAAATTTATCAAAATTTAAGGGGAAAGGTGTGTCGATACACACGATCGTATCGATATAGACTTTTTGTGAATCGATGAACTAATGATTGTATCAATATTTTAATTTTTGAATTATTTTAAAAGTATTTAAATAAATAAAAACCATTTGAAAATCTTTCAAACGTATTTTTAAAGTGAATGAATATAAAATATCAAATTAATTTAAATACAAAAATATTTTTTATTTTAAATTATATTAAAATCAATACCTTATTATAATTGAATGCCTAACTTTTTGTTAAAATATCAACTAGGTCCCTCAACAATCGTTTCATATCTATTATTGCTCATTGTCATCGATGAGTTCTCTTGGACAAACTAAAACCATTCGATAAAAATATGGTGGGCTCGTTTATTGTACCAACACACAACTATAAATAAGAAGAAGAATATTTTTTAATTAAATTCAAATAAAACTCCACCAAACTATAAATTTTAATTTTTTATTATATTAAAAATTATCGGTAAAAAATATTTTTTTATTAATTAATTAATAATTTAACGAGATAAAGTGTTAAATCTATTAAGTAATGTTAAAAATCTAAATCCTAAAATTGTCGATGGAAAAAATATGTTCAGAGAAAGTCAATCAACGACAAAGTGACCATTTTATTACAAAATAATAATGTTAGTGACCATTTTTAATTTTTAAAACTTCTGTTGTGAAAAATGATTTTTGTAAAACTTCAGTGACCATTTGTGAAATTTACCCTTTTTGTTTCATATTCAAATTTATTTGGAAATCCCAAATTGTTGAAGTAACACAAAAAATACATAACTATGTAGAGAAGTAAAGTCTACATTTTGAAACATGTAAATGCTTTATTAAGAACGAATTTGTGCATCCTGCAACTAGGCAATGATCTTAACACTACCATCTTTAAACCGGTATTGGACGACGGGGAATGTACCCCTCGACCGATTCTACTCCGGTCAGCAGGCTTACAACCTTCTAAATTTATTCTTCAGCAGGAGGGTCTATCCATCGGCCATGATCTTTTATTAGCTGGATTAGAGCTTCAGTTGCATGCTCCATCGCAATCCCGCGCTTCACAACAGTCTGAAAGACGATACATATACGGGGTAGGTTCAGAAAGTAGATTTGGAACATGTATTCGTGTTGTGTTCGTGTTATGTCCCGAGTTTAAAGTTTTTTTTTATGATGTAGGTAAAACAACCAGATCTGGCTTGCATGAATTAGTAAGGCATGAGATGATGCTACATATAGTACCTTGCCTACATAGAGGTCGATTTTTCCAGGTGCACCACCGACGTATCCGAAATCTGCATCAGCCATTTCTCCTGGACCATTGACAATGCAACCCATAATTGCAATCTGACAGAGAAAGAAACCACATTATTAATCTTGTGTTCAAAATAGATCAATGATTATAATAACTCAAACTATTATTCGATGTTCGACTGGACACTGAGGACTGGTTATTACCGAAACACCAGGCAAGTGTGATGTCTTTTCTCGTATTTGTGCACTTATTTCTTGAAGGTCAAACAAAGTTCTGCCGCAAGATGGGCATGAGACATACTCCTGCAACCAGAAGACTTGCAATATTAGATATATCTCCGAAGATTGTTGCGGATTTTCGAGCCAAAGATGAGATTCATACTGTTTTGGTATTCCTCATTCTGCAGCCCTGGAGTAAGTTGAAAGAAGTGTTTCTGAGGAAATCAAAATCTTGGTCAGGGGCTTCTAAAAAGATACCATCTCCAAGTCCATCCACCAGAAGGGCTCCGGCATTGGTTCCAGCATTAATGACGAGGTCATCCCTGCATGTTGAAAAAATATTATAAACCGAAGCCTATTCATACCTCAATCAACAAGCAGTATGGGGCTTCTTATATTACCTGTGAATCCCATTTGGAAACTGAATATGGTGGATTACAGGGAAATCGAGACTATTCTCTGATAGATACTCAAATAACCTGTGGAAGCATAATGTTCAAACATCGGAAACGGCATGCAATGTGTGGTAAAACAATAAAAGTAAAGGGAAATGATCAAACGGGCCTAGCATAAACCAAACCACTAATCTTATGACAAATAAGGAAATCAGATCATTAGCATATTACCTCCTTGCTGCATGCACTCGGCCAATCTTATCTTCATTGTAGGGTACATTATGAACAAGCATTGTAGCATCAATGTCTTTAAGGATTTCCAACTCTTCGTAGGGCTCATCCCCATGCACAGATACAGCCAAGCGCGTACCTGCACGGTGAATGAATTGATATCGTATGAGCAAAGAAGAATAAACAAGGATAATCATAAATGACTTCAGAACTCAATATTAAAAATAAACAGCAGCACCTTCCGGTAAAAGCTTGTAAGCTCCAGTCGCTAGTTCCTTGAGATTTACCAGAGCAATAGCATTAGGCAATGGCTTTGTTAGCTGTTCCGATAAAGGTGTTATGACACCCATGCTTATGTCTATCAACCGTTTAAGAGCCAGCCGCTGGTATAGTAAAGTGAATAGCATCTGTTATTTCCAAATTTTTGTGGAGAGACTGAGAGAAAGAACAAGAAATCGGATTCTTACGGCATCACTGTCATCTACTGGTGGAAGCTCCCTCAGTATGATTGTGTCCACTGTAGCCAAATCCTGCATCAACATATTACAAGACAGTTGTGACGAAACCCACATAATTCACCCAATCTTAGACTCTTAGTAGAATAAAAGGATCAAGAGTAAACCTTAAATGGCATGCCAACAACTAGCTTCGCTGCAAGTGACTTGTATAAGAGTTCTGGTGTCTGCAGAGGTGGGAAAAGGAATTACTGAAATTCTCCTCCATCTCAATCAAGGAAGCTAGTGCAAATATGTTACCTTTAACTGATCCAGGGAGACAGACATAAGAACCGAGCCATCACGATGCAAGACACCTCTATAATCCACCTCTTCACCCTACAAACAAATAAGTCCTCCATTCAGAACAGTTCAGGGAACAGGATTAACTAACACAGTGATACTGAGACATTTATGACTAACCTCCTTTTGTATTGGCAATTGACCAGATCGACGCTGGAAATCAAAGTAATGCCTGTGCTTTTCCTCAAATGGTGCCTAGCGAAATTTCAAGTCATATAGAAAGATACTCAAAATAACAGTACTTGAAGTGATAAAAACACGTTGTCTAACTAATTGAAGTTTCTGAATCCTACCACCCCTTGCTGAAGTTCAGCAGCTTTCATACCAAGGTTAACCATCCTTCTGCATGGATCTATCTCTTCCTCAGGTGGCTCGGTCAGTGAAACTCTGATTGTGTCACCTAAACCATCCTGCAAGTATAAGAACATATTATCAACAAATGAGCCAGACTTGTCTAACACATTTTAAAATCACCATAGCTGAGGACCATTGCAGGACCACAGCATGAAAACTAAGATAATTGTTTCCACTGACTATGTTATATATATATATATAATACGGTGAAGCTACCTGAAGGAGGGTCCCAATACCAATCGCAGATTTCATCCTCCCATCCTCACCTTCTCCAGCTTCAGTGACTCCCAGATGTAGTGGATAATCCCAGCCATGAACGTACATTTCAGCAACGAGCAGACGGTATGCCTGGACCATGACAACTGGATTGCTTGCTTTCATTGAGAAGACAAAATTATGGAAATCCAACTTTCTACATATCCTGGCAAACTCAAAAGCAGATTCAACCTGTTTTACAAAAAAAAAAAAAACAGTTAATTGAATGCATAGGACGAGAAAATGCACTTGAAAGCTGTCAGGCAGTGAGAGATAAATGTTTACCATTCCCCTAGGAGAATCCCCATAGTAGCTCATAATACGATCGGAAAGGCTCCCATGGTTGGTTCCAATACGCATTGCCCTTCCATACTTCTTACATTTTTCAACCAATGGTGTAAAAACCTGTAGTTCATAGTGGAGGGCAGGTCAATATGCATATTGAAACTGATACATGCTTAAAGAGTCACAATGAGATGTTTGATACTATTGACTCTATAGTTAAATTTTTAATATTTTTCACCCTAATCCAATTGGATAGCCAATGATGCATGATTGAAGCCTAACAGAAAAGTGGCCTGACCTCCTCAATATGCTCAAGTTCTTTCTGATACTCCTCGTCCGTATATTCTAGTTGCTCAAACTGAGCTCTTCTATCAGCTGCAGTTTATCGCACTTTTTATTCAGATAGCTGAACTCAAAATCTAAAACAAAACTGAATGTACATCTAATTAATTACCGAAATTCCCAGGGTTGACTCGAATCTTATCAAAGCACTCAGCAACTCTTAATGCAACCGAAGGAGCAAAATGGATATCTGCCACCAGAGGTATATTATAACTGCAAGATAATTATTGACAGTTTAGTTTTATATTAAATATGTGACTGAACCTTCAAAAATTGACAATGATATTTACAAAGAACCAGACTTACTTTTTCTGTACCAGAGAATTTTTTATTTCAAAACATGCATCTGCCTCTTTCTTCCCTTGAACAGTTATCCGGACAATATCTGCACCCTTGTCTGCAATTCTCATTACCTATTAAAAAGACCACGGCCATTCATTTCATAAGACTAACTCACATCATGTCAAATAAAAAGTCAAGATGCCATAAGGTAAGGAAACAAGAGCATCACATTCTACATATCAAACACTCATCAGATATGGGTGGACAATCCGGGAAGAGAATCCCAAACCCATTATTTGAACCAATAAAAACACTCAACTGGAAGGGAGAAGTTGTTAGTTGATACCTCTTCCACTGTCCCAGCCACATCCTTAGTGTCTGTTGTAGTCATTGTTTGAATCCTTATTGGATGCTGGCTACCAAGAGCCACGTTTCCAACCATTACTGTCCTAGTTTGTCTCCTCACAGTTTTGTATATGGATTCACAGTACTTTTGCCTTGGAACTAAACCAAAAAAGTTAGTCATAGGAAGTTCCTTTAAAAACAAATTGATAATACAAAATCCGAAATCGAGTGCATAGCTTAACTGTAATCGAAAATAAACTTGGAATTTGATGTATGTAAATGGCATACGAAAACCAAACATGATTCATCAAGGTTCAGATTTCAGAACAATAGAAACTCAAGTGGACAAAAGGGGATCAAACCCCTCTTTCCAACCAAGTTATGTCACATTAGTTCGTATAAAGATCAACATAAATAATCAGGAAAAGGTGATTTTAGAACCAAATATAATTTCTTTTTGGCTGTTTGAGATTTATACCTAACAAAGGGCTCCCTTCTGATGCAGGCTGAAGTTGAGCAGTGTCCTGACTGGGATTCTGATTCCTAATCACAGAGATCCTTGTTTTACAACACTTGGGTCTCTTCAAATCACACAGTCTCACAAGATCCATACTTTTAGAAAACCCCAAGCCTGGCTCCTTGCCCTTCAAACCTAGAAACGAAGCTGGCACAGTTCCGGTCGCCATTTCCTCACAGCTCAAAGCCTTCACCTTTACTGCACAAACACACAAAACTTATATTTTTTATGAGAAGAAGAAGAAGAAGAAGACAGCGTTAACCCAAACATTCGAACCCAAATCTTAATATTCTGAGACACACGAGATTGTTTGACTCGAGAACCAAAGGTTTTCATTAAAAAAAAACTAACTTTTTATCAACCAAACAACATTAAAAGGACAGGCTTTGTCGTTCAGTATATGATCATCGTCCCCCAACGAAATTGGAAAACTCTACCTTAAAAAGCAGCTTAACAACTACAAGTGACCTCTGCAAAAGATGGGTTCTTAGAGAGTTTGATTTTTTTTAAGTGATTGAAGCAGAAACTAGGCTTACCGTTGCCTTACGCAGTGATTTGGACTTAAAATAGAAAGGAAAATCGATGAATGGAAAGGTCGGGAAGAAAAGAAGATTGGTGGTGGGAGATGTTTGCAAGGATTTTCCGGGAAAGAAAAAAAAAAAAACCTTAAGTGATTGTGGATAGTCCAAGAGATGGGAAAATGGAATTTATGGGATTTGGGAACATGACAAAAACATTTGTCCTAAATTTTCGATGCCTTTAAAATAAAAGGTTGAATGAGATTAATATCTTTATTTATTTATTTAAAAAATAATGTTTTTTAAAATTTATTTTTAAATTTTTTTGTATATGTTAATTTAATTTGTATTTTATAAGATACGATTTTTACTTTATATCATGTAAAATAAAAATTAGATTAAAATAAATTTATTTTATTTTAAAGAATTAAAGAATTTCGAGTTCTACAAAACATGAAATAGAAATTCGTATTATGCCGGATGGAAATTAAGTCTACATAATTATTTTTTAAAATTAAATTTAAAAAACATTATTTTTTAAATAAATAAATAATATTTTTATCTCATTAAACTAATATAAAATATTGGTTTTTAATTATAAGATAATATTATTCATTCCAGTTTAAGTTATTTAGTTATATATGGTAATATATCTTATTTAGTTTTAAATTTAAATAAATTTATATAATTACAGATTATATTATTTGAATCTAGTTCATTCAGAAGTGATAATGACTTCATTTACCATTAAGACTATTCAAATACAAATTTTACTTAAATATGATATTTAATTTTGTTTTGTAAATATGATCTAAGTAATTTTAATTTTTAAAATATTATACTTTAAATAATAATATTAAAGTCAGACTCATTAAATTCAATTATAAGCGATAATCGAATTAAAAATTAAAAACATTACTTAAATATTACTTAAAATTGTTTCTAGGTTTAAATTTTCGCATAAAAGTGATATTTTATTTAATAAAAAAATAACGAAATTAAATGGTTTAAAAGTTAGGATCAAAGACAAGTATAATTTTATAGATTCTATATCGTATTCGTCTAAATAAGAATAAATATGAGTATGAGTTTAGTGGATAATGGGCGGGTGCGGATATAAAAAGTTTTATCCATCGTTGGTAGTAAGTGATAGGTTTAAGACCTTATTTGTACTGTATCCACTCCTCCTGCATTCACCTACTCTATGAATTTTGAACCATTTATATATGTAGATTTGATCAGGGACGGAGCTATGATCAAGTATTGGGAGGTGCAACTGCCTATTAAACTTTTAAATCTAAAAATTGGGAGGGGTAAAAGTTTTATTTTAATATTATTTAAACTAAAAAGGACCTTAAGTGTAATTATACCAAAAATATTTGGAGGGGGCAAGAGCCCCTCCCATGATACACACAGCTCCGTCACTGATTTTGATTATGCCTTTTATAATGGTATTTTATGTACTAAGATATTAATTTGTTTTAAAATCTATGTTAATCTTTAAGTTTGTAGACTTTGAACTCAATTAATTTAATTTTAAAAAAATGATGATTTATGATCAAACTTGAATTAATCAGGTTGTAAGTTTACAATATGTGTGAATAAGTAAAATTTATAAAAGTGTAAATATTCTTTAGATAAGTTCGTTATATATATATAATTAGTTAGTCGTAGTTAAGTAGAATTTATATGATAAAAACGTGTTTTAGTTAAGTTAGTTATCGTTAGTTAAACGTAGTTAAATGTATATTGAAGTAAATATATTATATTTATACACTTGATCAATCAATCAAGTATGAAAAGTTTTACTATTTTTATAAAATTTTATGATTTATTTCTACATAATTCGATATTATTTGATTGTTTGTAGGCAGGTACCAGCGGATATGGTTTGAGTGGTGGGTGTGAGGATGGATAAGAATGTACCCGTGTGAACAGTGTGGATTTAAAAATTATACCCACTATAAGTAATGAGTAGGTGATGGATATGAAAATTTTAGGCGGGTATGTATATGAGAAAGGAGTATTCGTACCCGCCCGCCCGTTTGCAATCCGATATAAGATGTCCTTAATTTTTTTATTCAATTAAGTCATTAAACCAAAAAATTTAAGCAATTAAGTCATTAAACTAAAAAATTTGAATCAATTAATTTTTTGATCAATTTTGATCATTAAATCTTAATATTTATTTGTATATTACCTCACGATACACCATAATTCTTTGATGTTGCATTTACCTATTTTATTTTAAGATTTTAGAATTTTAAAACCTTTAAATAATTTTTAAATGGAATAAAAAATTTAAAAATATCAAGTAAAAATATGTAATAACCCGAATTTTAAAAACCTGAGTATCGGTTTAACTTGAACCACATGATTTGTCTTGGCCGAAAATTAGTTGAAGTCATTTTACTGAAAAAAATTATATCATAGATTTAAGTTATTACATCAGTCATAGTATTATATAATGATAATCATTCACTTTATTATTTTTATTATTTTTAATTAATGAATCTTTACTGAATTTTATGTCATTTAAAAATAAATAATTGAAGTAAAATTCTACGACACTTGCTTGACGATAAGCATCATTAATTTATTATAAAAATTAAAAATTGAAAGAAACCACAGATAATTATAAATTATTTAAAATAAAATTTTAATTAAATTATTTTTAAAAATATTTTTTAAATTTTTATATATTAATTTATATTTTTAAATAATTAAATATTTTTTAAAATTTTAAATAATTAAATATTTTTAAATATTTATTTATTTATTTTAATTTTTAAACCATAAATCGAAAACTCAAAACCTTAATCCTATGACCTTAAACCCTAAATTTAAAATTTTAAACACTATACTTTAAATTATAAGTAAACTTTCAGGGTTTTAGTTTATATTTTAGATTCCATGTTAATTTCAGGTGTATGTTTATGGTTTGCTTAAAGATTAGAGTTTTGAGTTTAGGATTTTATATCAAGGGCTTAAAGTTTAAAATTTTTAAAATAAAAAATAAATTATTTAATTTTTATAAACATTAAATAATTTGATTAAATTTTTATTTTAAATAATTTATAATTATATATTAAGTACTTTAAATTTTTATTATTTATAAATTGATTTAACAATATTTAATAATACTTATTATTAATAATATTAAGCGATAATCAATAATGCTCGTGGAATGTAACAAACTCAATTAAAAAAACACATTAATATTATTAAGTTGATTAAATAAATAATAATAATAAAATAATTTTTATTAAATAAAAAGTATAATTAATATAACATATTAGACCTATTATATAATTTCTCTTATTTCTAAATCTTTTTCTCTCCGCATTTAAACCCCACTAACCCACGCACTTCACGATCCCATGTTCCCTCCACGTGAATCTTAAGGAGTTGACCCTTCAATAATTCATAATAAGATAAGATTTCTTTTTGATAAAGAAAGGATTAGAGTAGTTGATATTAATACGAGGGATGAGTCTACAACGGACGTCGAATACTGTTAATGTTGAACACCGCTGAACATTATTAAATTAATTTATAAAGAATAAAAATTTAAAGGACTAATTATTAATTATATGTTGAGTTTATCACTCTTTTGTTAATTACATACTGAGTCCTTGAGATTTTAAATTTTTATTAATTAATTTAATAGTGTTCTACAGTGTTCAACATTAGTGGTGTTCAGTGGTGTTCAACGTCCGTCGTAGAATTTTCCTAATACGAGTATAATATTATTGAGTGGAATATTTAAACACATCAAAATATATAATTGATCCTTGCTCTCTTAAGTAATTTAACATAAATTCAATCCGTAAAGATAATATTATTAAAAGAGATACAAATTTTGAATATTAATCGTAAAATAAATATATGCTTTATAAAAAAATATACATGAATTATGGATTATCTTTATTAATTGCTTTTTTAATATAAAAAGTCACACGTGTTTTATAGGCCATAATTCGGTATTTACTTTGTCAATGTCGGGTGTACACAAAACATGTGTTTCCATCCCTGTAGGGTTGAAGAGTCTAACCCAAAGCACGTTTTTCTTGCCTTGTCTTCCATTTATGTTCATGGAAGATTTTAAAGCCATATTTGTTATATTTCAAACTGCATCTCCTGAACATGATCAAAGCAGGTACTGGTCAGAAAAAACATAATAACACTGAAGGTAAATTAGGACGAAGCATCGGTTAAGCCTATATAAACTGAGAAATATACCAATTACCAACGACTCGAACCAACCCCAAATGCTAATAACGATCATAAAACCATTAAAAGGTTTAAAAGACATCTTCAAGCAACCACGAAATAACAACGAAACGACGACCATAATCACAACCATCTCATGAATCTAGGGATAGCAAAAACATTCACAACGATCCTTAGAGTATTACTGTTCTTTTATTTGCACACACACTCAAAAAATAAAAGAAATACAGAAGCCATGGATGATATCAACAGCCAGAGAGTAATGGGAAGTGGAAGCTTTCTTAAAGATGTTTAAGTCTTATGTGTTCCAAAGACGACAAAATTTTCCGTATGCTAAACATTTTAACATAAACCAAAGTTAAAAGTGTAAAGGCAGATCGATAAAACTGAGATACCTTCACGAACAAATGTGAAAGTTACTTTCGTTTCTTTACAGAGTGAAGTGCAATGTTACCTTTGGAGTGGCTTATAGAGTACAACAGTCACGTACTTGGACTCAAACCGATGGGTCAATCCCAGGGACATGACAGAATGGGATGCCCATACTTTCTCAATGAAAAGGTGATTAAGAACAACATGTTGAGGCTTCAAGGATGATGATCCATCTTCACTATCTGTACCAAGGACAGTTTGATGCAGTTGGGAAGGAACATCAACAGGTTCCTTTTCAAAATCTTCCTCAGTTGGCAGTGCTTGACCATAACTGGAGTTTGGAGATCCCGGGGCCACAAACTCTGTTACACTTTCCAGATTTTCAGGTACGTAGTCCTGCAAGAAACAGTATGAAGTAAATAAGTTAATGAAGCCAACAAAAATGGTGACAAGCATAACTGAGATTAGATATGGACAAAAATAACGAGTAAAGTCATAAAATCATTATTGTTAAGTATAAAACATGAGAGAACCTCTCTATTCATTCAATAACTCATGTTTATTTTGTAAATAGACAGCTTTGCATGTCAGCCATTTATACTACATCAGCATATGAAAGCATCATTACTGAGTAAAAGTTACGTGATTCAAATTTGAGTGTCATAAGAAGATACATACATGAACATCAAGAAGATTACAAACATGGCCCATTTCATCAGCTACAAAAGGCAGATCTGGCATATATCTCCATTCACCATCAACAATAAACTTGTAATGGTATATGCCAGATGGAAGGACCAAAAGAACTGAGTGGTCCTTACCAGATCTCAGCAGTTTCTTCCTGGAAGCATAAAATAAGACTTAATTATATGCTGCCCATGATTGGGTTTCAGTTTGCAAACAAAAAGAGAAACAGCAGGATTTCTTAAGCATGAAATGCCAGTGTCTATAAGACTAAGGAGGAGCTGAAAACCAACTTTGATCTCCAATTGTCCCAAGAACCCTCCACAGCCACGTCATGACCACCATAATTCCACGTAATGATGATTGGGATACCTTTTTCAGATGGACTATCAACAATCCCTGATGAATCATGCCGCCAAATTTGGCTGAAAAAGGAATGGCCATCACCCCTAGGTAAGGGAGCTACAGGAACCTGAAAAGGCACCAAAAGCAACCCAACACATTAGTAGAAAGGACACTGCCCAGATGCACAAACTCTTCAGTCTTCAGTACCTCCACTCATTTCTTGACAATCCCTCCATAACTAAAGAATAGGTGTTGAAAAATATGGATATAGCACAAGAATAATTACTATCTGACCAGATGATTATTAACAAAACAAAACAAGGTAGTTGACATAACACAATTTAGAAAACCAATTACTTGCGAGCAATGTGGATACTTGCACATCCAAATTAGGTGTCTAAAGCTCCACATGAATCTATAAATGAAATCAAAACCACACATGAACCAATAGAGCAATGTACTTGCACCTCCAAATGTTAATAGACACATGAATCTTTAGATGAAATCAAAGCAACAAGATTTCTTGGACAAAAGCCAATCTAATGACCAATCAGATTGAGACCCCACATCAATGTTTCCAAAACTTTAACACTTTTCGGCATTTCACATTGGTTAGACCATAAAAAATAATCTTTCTCCTTGCCCTTTTGTTCATTCATGTGTTTTCCTCTCATCTATCATCAGCTCAAAAAGATGAAAAATAAAGATTTAAACATCTAAGCATTCCCTCTTAAGAATTAACATTTGAGGAAACAATTACAATAAAAGGATCCCATAAATATCAATTTAAGGCCATTCCTTTTTACTTCCTAGTGTCTTTTATATCCAAACTTCAAAAGAATTTCTAACAAAGCAACAACGTTACATTGATATGAAAAAGAAACTTAGCATCAACATCTCCACTCACCGGTTTTTGTAAAAGCCCTAAATTATGGTCAAAAAGTAGACTGCCAAAAACATTATCTTCCATGTTTCATTCAATGAAACAATTCAAAACATTTTATTTCCCCTATCTGTCAAAACAAAATTTCTTCAGTTAGCTATTCAATTTCCCAATAGAAACTTAGATTTGCACTAATTCAAATACATTCAGAAAAATAACTATCTTTATTTCCCCTTAGGATATTACTATATTAGGTGGGTTGGAATATTGAAAATGCAATAAATTCAAAATACATCAATAGATATAGATCATTGAAGTTCCGAAGATGCGAACCTGAGGCGCGAATAAAAGAGGGGATCGAGACCGGCGAGGACTCTGCAGCGGAGTATTCGCCATTGAATCAGATGACGGCACTCGAACTGCTACAGCAGAGGCTGACGCGGCAGCTCCATTAACGATCGGCTCCCCACCGTTGGATCTTGAGTAGAGATTTTCGATACTTCCATTGACTCCGTCTTCTCTTCCATTTGCATTCCCCATGTCTTCGGGGGAGTTTTTCAGAGTAAGCAAGAATTAGGAGAAATTTTGTTTTGTTATAGTAATTGAATAAAGCCGAGAACTTAAATAACACTGGTTTTGGATTTATTTACGAGGATTGACCTGCAAGTGCCGGGAAACGGTTGTTCGGAGCACTCTTTCTTTTTCTTTCTGGTGAATAAAGTACATATTCTTTTGTTTTAGTCACCTAATTTTTTAAAAATATACATTTAATATTCTTAAATAATCATTTTAAATATTTAATTATTAATAGAAAAATTATATTATATATTTAAATTCTTAAATAATTATTTTAAATATTTAATTTTTAATAAAAAATTATATTATAGATCATTTGTACCATATCATCTACAAAATCAATCAATCAAATAAATATATTAATTTTTTATTATATTTTTATCAAATAAATGTTATTTAATAAAAATTACTATTTTACTATTAATATTATTAAAAACCCACTTAATAAAAGATACGAGGTTAAAAAAAATTTAAATAAAAATATTTGATTAGTTTATCCGATATGATAAAAAATAACTCATGATATAATATTTCTCATTAACGAGAGTTAAGAACTAGTGGTTCAAGACGTGATGTGTAATACTATTTTATTTAAAAAAAAAAAAAACTTAAAATATAAATCTTCAAAAAAAAAAATTTTAAATTTTTTAAAATAATCCATAAATCTCTAAAAAGAGGTAAACATTAGACTCAATTAAATGATACGAAGAAAAATCTAAATTAAATATTATCTTCGTGTACCATGTAAAAAGAAAAGGTGACATTTCAGCCATAAAAGCTCAGTACTACCTTCGAACACAACAAGATAGCAAGCTCTGTGCATAAAAATAACATCTTAGACATTTCTAAAATAGAAAACATAATTAAAACATCATCCTCTAGAAAATTGAACGCAAAGATCACTTCAGCCTGCTCCAAAATTAGATTTTGATGTTAAAGTAATCCGGATCAAAATGATGCAATCGAACATATCCGTCCTCACCGCCGCTTGAGAAACTACAAGTCACAAAGACGCCGATGGTTACAAACAGTCAATGATCCGAAAGTCGTGTAAAAGAAGCTCTCGAGGTAACCGTGATGGCGAATTCGAGATTAGTACTAAATGATATTAGTCAACATTAGACAACATGGCAAGATACTATATTAATGATGCAACTGGACTAGTAGGATATACCGTTCACAAAATGTTAAGAATATGCTCCCTGTGAATAAGAAAGTTATAAGTGTATTATTTCTGTCATACCTCTTCCCGTCTGGGTTAAAGGCCAAAGCGTTTATAGGCCCAAAATGCCCTTTCACACCTCCAATTTCCTCTTGAAGTATCTACAAGGCAGGCAAACATTACACGATAAAGTGGGAAATTGTAAAATAAAAAATCTACTATTTCGGAATAAACCTTGTTCAAACAAAATTACCTTGTCGTAGAATTTAGCTTCAAACTTCCCAGCACGATGATCCGTGGTTGTGACAGCTGAAGCATCCTGGCCACCTCCAAGCACCACCTAGAAGAACACAAGGCAATCAAAAGAAAGATTAAAAAGAGTGTCAAGTGTTCAATGCTGATTATGAAATCAATTCTCCACCCTATCAGATTATTGTCAAATAAACAATCAATGTTGCAAGGCTTGAGATGCATTACACTATTAGACTTCTGTAGCCTTGTCTTATAAGAGCTAGCAGTTTACAAAAAATGTTTGAAGACCCTCCAGTTACCAGTTACATAATAAAAGGGGTACCAAACTTCCAGAAATTAGAAAAAGGATAGCTAGATTTCTATTCCCTAATGCAGAAAATTAAGAACAGGGCAATTAGGGACAAAAAAAATTAGCATACAAGTTATGCAGCATTTGTTAGATACTTACATGGTCAAGAAGTGGAGACATTGCAACGGCGTTGACTGGACGTTCAGTACCATATGTCTTAATAAGAGTCAATGTTCTTGTGTCCCATAGCTGAACATTCACAGAAAGAAATAAGAATGATGAAGAGAAAGTCAACCATAAGAATTCCAAGGTTTCCATACAATAGTTCACAAATACCGAAGAAACTCAAGGGGTAAATAAAATGCATCACCTTGGCAGATTTATCCAGGGAACCTGTAAGGAAGTGTGAACCATCTGCAGCTTTAGTGAGTGATGTTATCGTCTTTTTATGACCAGATTCCTTGTCAGACTCCCTAAGCAGTTTTCCAGTCTGCAATATAGATAGGAAAAATCAATCCAACAGCTCGAAGTCTTTCCAACGAACGAATCAACAGAACTTACAAACAAGGAAATAAACATGACTGAGGATAGTTAAGAAGGATAATTCAAATAACAAGAGATGTAACTTGAAGCCTATTGAGAAAGAATCCAAAACCAATTATTACATCAGCATTTTTCAATGTTGAAGCAAAGATTGTAAAGCAATCACCACACACACACAGCAAACAAACCCATCAAAATAAATGTATATATCTCCGCATAAACAGAAACATACCTCAGAATCCCATATACGAATTACTGCATCTTCTCCGGCACTAATGATAGTCCTATTGAGGGGTCCCCAAACAGCTCTATTTATTCTTCCTTGAGGACCCTTGATGACAAGCACAGATTCCTGTGTCTCTGCATGATTATGTAACAGTATAATGAATCAGAGTTCAGACATCAAATACATTAACAGAGTGACAGATTTGAAGCACATGATATTGTATGAAAACAGCAGAATTAAACTACAATGCCAAACGGCTACAACTGCATTCTACATAAACGGTCTACTTCAACAAAGTTCTTATTCTTTACAGCTTATTAATCACTCTCCCATTGCCTAATTTTATTCAAAACTTCAAACAAGCCAATTCTATTGAACCAATAACGCAATGAAGGAACAATAATTTTTTAATTATGAAAAGCAGACGTATTGAAAAGGGGAAGAATTTTAAACCTACGTTCGGTTGGGTCTTTAGCAATGCGTTTAAGATGAATTGCGGAACTCAATTCCATGAACGGATCCGTAGTAATGACAGCTAGTTTATCCCCTATGGCAAACTCCACCGACCTCGCCGGCGAACCAAAATTAAACGTAAATAATTGTGTTCCCGTCCGAACATTCCACAGCTTCACCGTTTGATCAGCACTTCCGGTTAAAAGCCTCATTGAATCCCCTAAATAATTAAAAACAGAAAAAAATGAATATTCGATTTCAAAAGTTTCAACTTCGATAAAAAGGAAAAATAAAAACGCGAATTACTTGAGACATCGCAAGTCCAAACAGCTCCATTATGACCGCGGTAAGTGCCGAGACGCTCGCCGTTGTCGGCGAACCAAACGGTGGGAGTGTGATCTTTGGCACACGAAAACAAAAGATCGCCATCTCTGTTGTACTTAAGAAACGTCAATGGCCTTTCATGACCTTTCATCAAAATCGGCCTCATCGTTTCTCTTCTTCCTTCCGAAAATAAGACTCGCCTGGACTTCTGTAACTTTCTCACTCAGAATTAGGGTTCCTAGCTTCTGCTGTATTTGTTCTGTTCCGAAAATAGTCTTTGCGGCCATTCTTTCACATAATAAATAGGGCTGATTGTTCGCAGCGGCCTATCCAATTGTTTACCCGGCCCGACAGTATTTGGTGGCGGTCCATTTAACTTACTAAAAGGGTAAACTGCCTGTTTAACACCCGAATTATGTACACATTATTGTTTTGGTTCGGACTCTGAACAAACCGAACGAACATAAATGAGAGAGTGTTGATGTTCATTTATTTGATTTTAATCAAATAAATGATCGAATACAAATATAAACGAAGAACAATGTATTACTAAATTATGATTGAACTTAAAAAATTCTGAGATTGAAATTTCTTAATTTAAAAGAATTTAAAAGTTTTGGATAGATCTATTAAGATTATGATCGAACTTAAAAAATTATAGTGTAAATATGATCAAAGTATTTAAAAAAATTGATTTGTGAGGTTTAAGCTTCGACGAATACCAACGATGATGGTTTGTACAATGATTATATGTGACGGATGTCAATCGACAGAAAAAACGTTGACGGACTCTAAAAACCATAAAAACAAGTACAACCAACGGCGTAATTTAACCGGCGAGAGCCGTCGAACAAACATTCACGATCTTAGATACAGTAGGGGATACACCCCAAAAGGTTCATACTCAAAAAGGATGATGATTCAAACCAGTGAATCATCATCATAAACAGTCAGGGTCAACCCTGCTTTTAACTTACAAACATGATTAAAACCGTTTCAGTCACTTGGTAAAAACAAAATACCTGTACAAAACATGGGGCTCGTAGGTCACTCAGCAGAAGAACATAGAGTTAGAGACGAAATCCTTCAACCTAGGCAGCTGAGGGACAGAAACAGATCCGGGGGCGGTAACACCACCATGGCTGGAGGAGGTCTCAGAGGCATCTTCGAACTTCATGAATGTACCTACCTGTGAGGCTGCCAAATGGGCGTAGCATATTGGCGCAACTGCGACAAAAGCGACAGTCATATTTGCAAATCCGATAAAAGATAAAGAAACACATGCGAAAAATGGAATTATAATAGCAAACAAGCAGGACGAGAGCCAGAACAGAATTCTTACCTACAGATATGGCCGTGGTACTCCTTTGATACCTGCAGCAATTGACAGATTATCAGAAATACAATATTTGGTTAAGGATTAAAACATTGGGGAAGCAGTTTCAATGCATGATTATACACTCACACATATGACAAAGAATGAACAAGTTCCTGGAGATCATCAGCCGAAAACCCAATCTGATCTAAGAGGACATGATAATGAGTAGGCCTTGTGGTTCCCTGGAAAGCAAACACAAATCATTAAAATAATGAACATTACCAGGTAAGATCAAGAAGAAAAGACTTGGATATGAAATTCAGAAATGACCAGAGCTTATGAAAAACAAAAAGTCAAAAAGATCAGAAATCAAAGCCTTGGTTCACATATAGAAGTAGAAAAGGAAAATGAAGTTCTAAGAATATTAATAATTAATAAAGGAGCAAAAGGAAAAGTTATAACCAATTAACCATAGAATCATTAATCGACAAAACAAAGTTCCGGAAACACTTACAATCATTCCCGCGTGAGCACAAAGATAGAAATCATTGTTCTTGGGATGACAGATTTTGTTGTCTATAACAGTTCCTGCATAACAGAAAAAAGGGGGAATCAATTTGAAGTTTGAACACAATACAAAGATACTGTTGTGTCATGCTGGAATCATGATTGAGCCTAACCAGGTGGGACATTGTCAGGAGATCCCTGCTGGAAAAACTTTGTATGATGGTTTTTCTGTGCAACGATGACCACAAACTTGGGGTTCCAACTCTCATCAAGAAATTTGCAAGCCTATAAAGTAGAAACATTTGCAAATAATGTTTTATCCCAATCACTATCATCTTAAGACCATGTTTTATTATTAGCAACGTTATCTTATTGCATACCTCAATGACTTGATCCAGTTCAATGTTCAAAACTTGATTGAACTGTGACTCACTAACCCCATCCCTGAATTGAACCAAGAATAATGAAGCATCTCATCAATAAATGTAACAGAAACATAATCTTAGTAACCACAAACTCACTAAGAAATATGCACAATCACTGATTAGTCCTGAGATAAACTATCCAAAAATTCTTAAGACAAAACAAAACTTGCAATAGAAAACCACGAAAAACAAGATATTTCTGCTGTATAGACTAACCAAACAACATATACTTGCAATAGCATAATAAAAAAGAATTTTAAAATATAAAAGGTCTTTACATGGCAGATATTATACTGTAACTAAACTATACAACACAGACGTGTAAGTGTTAAAGAGGGATTATCAAAACAGTCAAAGTCATACCCAGAACAATAAAATACGAATATAGAAGAGGCTAAAAGAAAAACAAAGATTTCACGCATTTCAAAATTCATGAAAAAAAAGACATGTTTAAAGGACATTCAACTTGTACAATTCGTAACCAGCAGGAAGATATTATGCAGATAAAGATGCTTATTCCCTAAACAGTGGATACACAGTTCACAGATAAAAGATAACTGATAGAATAAAAGATATAACAGCTTAGAGGTCAATATAAATAGAGTTTAGAAGAAACTACGTAAAATAAGAAATAGGAAAACCAAATTCACCTAAAAATGATATGCGTTGAATATGTTTATTTTATCATACAAACTGAACAAGCGTAAAAACAAACCTAAATATTATGATTTGATCAGGCCTTCTCTTTCCTGAACTTATATAGAAGTCCAAGAGAACCTCCCTGAGATTGAAAAATAATATCATTAGGAACAACTGTAAACATAAATAGACCCCGAAGTTAAAATGCTAGAGACAAATGATTAACAGAGTAACAAATCACAAACAACTTTTTAATTAAAGAGAGTTTATGCTTTGACATTTGACACGCACCTAATGATACCTTCATCCTCCTTGTCAGATACTCGTTTGAACAGAGAATCTATCATTTCAAGCTTAGGTGACTGTGTCCGCACAGCTGCCCTATAGCGGGAAATTAAAGGCCACTGCCTGGAGCTGACCACCTGGAAATTCAACAAAAGGAATTATTAAAATACGTACAATCTAGAAGCTTCATTGTAGGCAATAACTATTTAATATTTAACAAGTACAGACTGCATAATCATGTCTCAAATAAATGCCATAACAAACAGATAGCAATTGAAGGAAACTCAAGAAACCTAACAATCATGAAGAATCATCCCTACCGCAGCAATTGATGGAACATCAGACTGCCCGGGAGAGCCATGAGACACATCCATTCCAAGGATGATGGTTGGAGCCTTGGAAACAACTGGAATTGAAGGTGTTTGCTCAATTGCTAACATCGAATTCAGTCCTCCAAGCTGTGAGCAGATTATGCAGAGGTATTAGCAAGATAGGGCTTATTTACAAAGAGAGAAATAGCTTACTACTTCATGTTCACCTTCCAGAAGCTACAAATTAAAAAAAACAATGAATCTGATAGGACCATACCTTTGCATTGATTTTTAGAATCAGATTTGACAGGTACTGATCATTGACCCTAGTTGGAGCCATACACTGCGTGACTATACCAAACTCGGAAAGATTCTTCTTCTTCCATGGCCCTTTGAAAAGTCAATAAACTATAAATGTAAGGAAAGACTTTCAAACGAAAAGCAGAGTCAGTGTCTGCCAAAATACGATTTTGCATACCATAAAGATCAGAATTTTTCCTATCAGGCAGAAGACAAAGAAGGAACTGAGGAGCTCCAGGAAGTTTTGATTGGATATCTTCGAACATTTTTTCAACTCTAACAACAGGAGAGCAGCGCCTGTTCTGATTCGACTCTTGAAACACTTCAAATGGAGGTTCTATCCGCTAAAAAAGAGCCAACAAGTTGAATTCTATAACTCTGTATACAGTTAAAAAAAAGGCTTACAACCAAATAAAAAATCAGAAGCCAAACTTACAATTCCTTTCATGTCGGCACATCTAGTCAGATCCCGTACAAGGCTATTCGTATCACATCGTGCCGAGAAGTTAACAACAGCCCATCGTTCAATTTTAGTTGGCTCCACTAGTTTCTATAAAATCATATACGGGACTGTTAGAGAAGCAATAAATTAAATATATAATAGAAGGTTGCAAAAGAAAAGACCTTATTGTTAAAATTCCATCTCCCATTCCGTGGAAAGAAATCTTCACCATTCCCTGCTTTTAACTGTCATCAAAGTTAAATTAGAATGTAGATCTAGACACAAGATTATTAGTATAACCTTGAACACCAAGCATAAAAGCATGATATCAATGGAACAAACAAAAACTATTAACCCAAAGATGATTCTACCCTTGGCGCAGGCAGAACACGGCCTTCCACTTGAGTGAAATTACTGCTGATAGAAACACCGCATGAACGCAGCATTGACTCAGCACTGTAATTGCTCCTCTGTAAGGCCTGCACAAAATTTGCAACAGTCATTGACACAAGTTATACCACAAGTGAAATGATGTTGGTGAAAAGCTCAAACAAAAGACTTACACTAGATAAGACAGTCATTCTTTCCTGAGGCTTCTGTCTTGATTTTTCGACCAATGAAGCTCTCTGGAAAGTGGTTAGTGCTTTGGTGTAACGTTGCAAAGACACCAGGGAACAGAGCTATTGCAACAGGTGCACAACAACCCCTAATTAGTTGTGAAACACATTCTATAAATAAACAAAATCATAGTGCATGAATTCACCTCAAAAGGAATATATGTTGGCCGTTTTGACTTTCCAACATTAATGCATGGTAGGTCTCCAGAATAATACAACTGTATGTTGCGATGGTTGACAAAATAATCATAAACAGTAATCTCTAGATTCTCAGCTTCACCATCATCATTCTTCACACTTCTCTTCTTCAATGAAAACCTACACCAAGGCAACAAATATACAACAGATAAAAATGTACGTACTTAAAACTGAACCTTGAGACAACATGCCAGCAGACAGAAATAAACAATAACCGACTTAAAATAAATGAAAGAAAAAGCACTGTTCTAAGATCAAGAACCATACAACTGATCGCTGCACGTTTGCTCGCTTAATCCGGTAATCTTGTACTCTTGATTGGATGGACTGACTTGTATCCTCAGATTCTTAAGGGTTCGTTTAGCCTATACAGGGAACCGAGCAATAGTGGTTTAATAATTGATGAACTCAAATGTACTTGCCAAAAGTGACAAATTTATTAGTTACCTTGGTCCAGTCCAGGCGGGAAGGATCTCTAGCATTCTGATTGGCAAGTAAAAAATCCACAACTGGACCAGGTCGAATTATCATAGTAGTTGATACATCTAAAATAAAAATAAATTGAGTAATTAAAAAAAATACAAAACAGACAAATGCATAAGAGCCAAGAGATAAGATCTAAACCAATGTTCAGGGAAAGGCCTCCTTGAGAGGCTCTGAAACTAGAATGGAATCCCCTGCAACCTAGGACACCTCCTCCAATGTCTGTAAAATTGTCGGGATTGTTCTGAAAGAAAGATTGGCGAACAAGAAGGCATCCCCTATAATCAAATAAACATCAGAAGAAATTTAGCATCCAGAAAAAAAGCCTAAATTTGGGTAAAATAATATGCAAAATATATTTTGAACCCACTGTTTTGCAGCATGCTGCCGTAAAATGATATCTAGCACCCTTAAAGCTTCTTGGGAGTTTTCTGATTCCTGCCCACGCAGTGCATTTTGAATGGCCTGCATAGGAATCTTTGCAGCAAAACTAATCTCCACTTTAAAGGTTTTTGACTGATAAGGCCGTTTAATTCTCTTCCTGTCATGAGCATTTGGGCTCTCATGGCCTTCCGGACTTGCATTCCCATTGTTTCTATGGATAAAAAGGTCCACGTTTAGAGCTTAAATAACAATAAAGGGCAATGGCATAAATACTAAAAACCAACAATAAGTACATGTCTACCTATTGGATGTAACATCCTCAAGAACAACTGTAAACTCATGCTTGTTATTTGGGAGAGGACCAACAGTAAACAAACTCTTTTCCCCATCATATGCAAAGTTCTTTCCTGCCAACTCATTGCTATAGGTTTCTTGCACCCTATCTATCACCTTTCTTCCAACACCCTTACCATCAACTGGACGGCCATCTTCATAAAACAGGGAAACCTATCGAACCAAAAGCGAAAGAAGAAACTTCCATCAATAATTACCATTTACAAAATGCCAGAAGATAAAAAAAGTGTTAAGAAAAGAAAGGTGCAAAGGAAACAAACGGCATACACAATAGTGGAAGAAATATCCGTCAACACTTCCAACATTCACTTTGAAGTGATTGGTGAGAAGAGCTATCTTCTGCCCTTTAGACCCAAGACCTCGCCTGGCCATTGGGACCCGCACAACCTTTTTCTTTGCGGGTTCAGATTCTGCTTTGATTGGTACCACATCAGGAGGCACAGGAGGAGGAGGAGGAGGAGGCAGTGACTCGGGCACCGCCCCATTTCCATCTTGTTCTAACGAGTCCATATCCTAACAGAGAAGAAAAATATGCATCATATGATGATATGAAGATGAAATAAAAACCAATAGCAAGTGCTAAGGTCACCGGAAATAATGGCTAAAAGAGATCACATCATTTTAAGAGAAATGTAGGCATGCATTCAGGGAATCCAGTGGACAGAATAATGGCTAAAAGATCATATTATACTCGCAGACAGGAATTTAAAAACAGCCATAAATATTCAAAAACCGAAAAACAAAAGCAAAATCACGAAGCCAAACTCTATGCTGTTAAAAGTAGAGATTTTTTTTTCTTCAAGAATATGCTCAAAACAACAACAACATGCAAGCACATTAAAGACACGTTTATAAAGGATACGAAAATTACCTAGAAAATCAGATCTGCAGCAAAATAAGCGAATCTTTAAGAATGCTGGAACACCCACAAGCAAAAATAGATAAACAAATGTAAATGGTAAAAGAAAAGGGGAAAAAATACCCTTCAGAGTGTAAACTAAGGAAATATAAGAACATGAGCCTGAACACACAGAAAATGTTAGCATTAACTGGGAATGACGCAGAAATGTTACAGCTTTTTAAGATGCTTACCGTAACTCAAACAGATGACAAGGAAAACATTTTTAACAACAAATTAAAATAAAAACTAAAAATAAGATAAAATACTAAATTTTCAAAAATCACAAAAAATGCTCTCTACACTGCCGGGGGAAAATGCTGCAGTTTGTTGGCGTTAGAAAAAGTTACGTAAGAAAATTAAAAAAAAAAAAAAAAACTGAAAAAACGCATAAATTTGAACGCTTACTCAAAGCTTAAAACAAAAACAGGGGAAGAATTACTCGGATCATACTTAAAAGGGAGAAAAGCCCATGAAAACACACACCCAGTGAAGCTGCATTTCACGGACAAGATGAAAATAAATTCTAAAAAATACCTAAACACAGTAAAAATTCCAAATCGGAAAAACTCGAGCCAAACTTCAAGTAAAGAGAATTCAGAGGAAAATACCTGAAATCTGTAGAGAAAACAAGGGTAGAAGCCCTAATTCTTGCAAGAAATTATCAACTTGAAGACCTCTCTCTCACACTCGAAATGCTCAAAATTAATGACTGAAATTAAAACTTCCACTCTTTTCTGTCTCCCGTTAATTACTACGTTATTATTTCCTCTACATCGCGGCTTACACTATTAACATTGCCTTTTACCACATCTCTACCGTCCATCTCAATTTTGAGTTATTTGAATTGTTGAGTCTAATTTTATTATTTGAATTTTTATTTAAAAATTTTTCGAGTCGATTGAAAAAATTCGAGTCGAGTCAAAGTTCGAATTCTTTTAAAGATTTAATTATAATTATTTGTTATGTTATAGTACGATTTGATTGTAATTTAAACAACTTTCACTAATCATATAAGCTATGTATATATACATATTGTTCATGTGTAGTAATATTTCTTTATATTTTTATATATCAATATATATTATAAAAAATTGAAAGAGTTGTCTCGGACTTAAAATTAAATCTTATAATTACTAAATTTTTTAAAGTTATTCGAATTTCCGTTTTACAACTCAAACTTTATTTGAAAATTTTTCGAGTTGTTTGAGTTTATGAAATTTCGAGTCGAGTAAAAAGAAGTCTAATATTTTCATCTCGAGTTAAGTTATTCGTTTTTTTCGAGTCGATTCGAGTTTTGTTCACCCTTAATTATAGGGATTTAGTAATATGATTTTTAATGAAATGAAAGTGAAATAACAGTTTAAGAAATATTTAGATAATTTGTTTTTTATTATATCATATCATCTTTTCGTCAATCGAAATGGTCAAAAATTTACAACAAAAACGTAAATATTTTACATTGATTATCCGCACTTGAACAATATAACAATACAAAAAAAGTATTTATTATCAAGTATCGATGATCTTTTTAATCAATTGAGAAGAGGTTTTGTGTTTTATAAGATATACTTACGATCTAGTATTATCAAATATCGGTGAAAAAATCTAACGTTACAAAGATTATCTTTTGAATAATATATTTTGATCTAATCTTTTATTAGATCGAGAAGAAGGTGTTACAAGTGATATGACAAAACTTTTGGTCATGCTACACCTACAAAACTAATAAAAAAAGTAAATAACAAAAACTATTAGAAAAAATATAAACCATATAAATCGAACAAAATTATAAGTAAAAACATAAAATTTAAAGGCGTAAAGATAATTTTAACCTTTAACGTTTATAATTTTTATCATTTTGTCCCTTATTCTTTTTTCTGGGATAAATTTAGCCCTTAACCTATATCTTTTTGACAAATAGCTTATTTTTTTAACCACCATGATAACTAGACCATAAAAAATCTAACAATGATGACATGTCATATGCATATGATAATATATTTTAAATAACATGACATTTAACCTATCAAATACATATATATTAAATATAATTTTATTCCAATATAAAATATAAAACAATTAAAAATCAAATCAAATATTAAAAATTAATTAATTCATATTTTTTAATCTGATTTAAGATTGTATATTTTTAATTTTAGCGACGATTAAATAATTGTTTGTTAATCCGACAAATAAAGTTTAGGTGTGTTTTATAATTTGTCCTTAAACAAAAAAATAGATAAATCATATTTATTACATCATTTGTGATCTAATTAATCTGATTTATTTATCTTAAAATAACTACTTAATATCTAATTTTACATAAAAAAGTAATAATTTATTTTTTAAAAATAAAAATGAATCTAATTAATTATTAAAATTACAAATAACAAATAAAATTCACGTAATAATTTACCCTTAAACAAAGAGCTCGTTAACTTGAAAAATTGATTTAATTTAACTAACTCTTAAATTATCAATTAATAATTTCTGTGAATATTTTAATATGTAATCATGGCTAACAAGAGGAGATAATAATAAAAAAATATCATTAACTATGGAAGAAAACATTGGATTTGGATGAAAAGCGAGGAGCAATGCCCTAAGTACATTGAACTCCATAACCATGGTTTAAAAATAATTGGTCGATTCTAATGTGGTTACCAAGGAATTTTTATTATTTAAAGTTCATATTTTTATATTCTAGAAAGATAGTTCTTAAACAGAGAGAAATTAAAATATAGTGTTTAATTATAAAATATAAATATTTAAATGTAAGAGCATAAATTTATAAATAAATTAATTTTTAAAAAGTAAATATGAGATAAAAATTAAAAGAAATTTTTTTGAAAATTAATTATAACAGAGCCGAGCACCAGTAATACCGATACAATGATTGAGCGATCAAAATCTAATGGTTATAAGTATACACTAGAACAGATAGTACTGTAACCACGATAACTAATTCAAAAAAAATAATTTCGTCCATATTCCTAAGTAATTTGATGGTTTAGAATTTATTTGGAAATTGAAATAATTTGTATTATAATTTTTTATTTAAAATTATAATTTTAAAAAATTTAGTAGCTAAAAAATAAATTTATGAATTGTAATACATTAAATAAATATATTATAAAATTTATGATTATTTGATATTATATAGGGAAACTTGACATTAATTCAGTTGTGAAATGCTTGTATCACATTCCTTTATAAATAATTATTAGTTTTTTAAAAAAATCTTTAATCATATATTTTTTATGTTTCGTATTACAAATATTTAAAAATAAATTTTAAATTTTAATCTTAATTTTTATATCTTAAATTTAAAATCTTAAAAAATTATTATGTACTTAATTTTCTAGACTCTAGTCTTAAATCTTAAATCTCAAATCTATTATTTTAAAGTAGACATCAAAATAAATATGATTAGAAGGAAACAAACAATTTTCATACTATTAATTTTATCATAAGGTACTTTTATTTTTCTTACTTTTATGTAATTTAATTTTTTAGTTCTTATACTTTAAAATATTTTTAAATAATTAAAATTTATAATTTGATAATCAAACTTAAAAATGAAAAAATATATATATAAATCGTTTATCGTTGAACCTAGAATTATTTGTTATATAACTATTTTTCATATCATAGGTATGAAAATACATATGGAACCCATATTTTGTGCGCAGTATTATTTAAGATAAATTATTTTGGTGGTCATTCAATTAATTGAGCATATTTATTTTAATTATTAAATTATTTAATTTATTAATTAAGTTATTAAATTTATTAAATCCAGTTATTTTGATCATTGTTGTTAAAATCTAAACGGATGAGTGACAGAAAGATGACACGGTAATTAATAAAAATTTGTAAAATCATACATTTAATCTCTTTTGTCATCCTTTTAATATTTCTCTATTTAAATTTTAACGACAATGATCAAAATAGGTTAATTTAATGAGTTTGGTGGTTTATTCGACGAATTTGATAATTTGATGGTCAAAATAAGTATGTCCAATTAGTTGGGTAACTATAAGAGTAGTTTCCTATTATTTATGTCCCATTTGGTAAATTATAATTTTATATATAAAAAATAATATATGTATAAATTTAATAGTTATCAAAATTATATTAAAAATAATTCTATAAATAAAAAATTAATATATATATATCATATAGTAATGATATTAAAAATATTTTTATAATCTAATTAATATTAATAGATGCAAAATATTAATTAATAAATTATTTAAATAAATATCGAATATAAATATATCCTTATATTTTATTTTGTATATTTGAATAATCAAATAATTATCTATCATCAGTTAATTTTATCAAATATTTTTATACTATTGTTATCCGTTAATATAATTCACTATCCACTAGTTTTTTAACAATACCTTAGATTTTAATAATATTATGTGATTTAAAATAAAAAATTTAAATCACTTTTAAATATTTAACTAGTTAAATTTACTAATTTAAATATTTGACGATGCTTTGCGGTTATTATTTTTTCTTGGGAAAGAGAAATTATATCACGTCATTTGTGATTCATGTAATAAGGTTCGTTCATCTTTAAATAACTACCTGATAACTACCCACTTACCTATTACAAGTAGAAAAGATGTGATGATTCACCTTAAAAAATATAAGATGGATAAATCTGGATAGTTGGAACTACGGATAACGTGGGGGAAAGAATTCACGATATAGGAAGGACCTTTGCTTTGCGACAGTGGCGGATCCACTTGAAGCACATGGTGGTTTTAGGTCCACCCTGAACTTTTTAAAATTTATACATTGGGCTTTAATATTTTTTAAAATTTTATGAATTAATCTTTAATTTTTTAGAAATTTATGAATTGTGTCCATCTTATATTTTAAAATTTAATATATACTCACCATAAAATATTTTTTGGATCCACCATTGCTTTGCGTTACTAATTTTGAGAAATCATGAATTAACTATAATATGATCAGCTTTAATATTATGTTTTGATCAACTTTTAATATTATGATAATTTAACCCTTGAACAATTAAATTTATGTATGATATGCTTATTTATTTAACTTCTTTTTAATTATTTATCAATTTAATATCTTAATTTAAAATGTAATGATAATGGTAAAATTTGAAAACCGCTTACGTTTTGAGTTCTAATATCATGAAAGAAAGTGAATTTTGCATAGACTAATAAGCAAGCCATGTTTTTTTTCAAACAATTTCAAAATTATTTTCAACATGGTAAAAATCAAATTATTAAACCAATCGAACTAAAAAAAAATTATTTTAAATATCTTGATTTTAGATTATCCGATTTTAATTTTATTATTATAAAATCGTAAGGTACAATTCGATTTATTTTTAAATAAAAAATTAAATTAAACCGAATGAACCCTTAATTATAAAATCGTAAGGTACTATCCGATTTCAAACGTTGGTTTGTAACAACAATGACAAGTGAAGCCTTGTTATATCCATGAATTATAATAAAAATAGACAAAATTATAAAAATCATCATCGAACTTTAATTTTAAAACCTATTTTGACTATAAAATTTTCAAAACATTCAATTTATTTATTAGAGTTTAGATATTAAATATTTTTTTTTATTTTTCTGTTATTTTTTAACAGCATTATGATGTGAGCATTGTCTATCATGCACCATTGAAGTTTGCATACGATCTTGAATTCTGTTAATTGCTTCGTCTTGACCTGTTGAGTCTGAATTCAATCTCGTGCCTCGAAATTTATAAATCAAGATAAAGTCTTTTGATTTTTCTCTCACCAATCGTCCTCTATCATTGGATGGAACTCGTATCTTAATATGTTATTTCTTTCGCGCCGATGAAATTTTTCACTATTCAAATTTTGACAAGTTCATACGTTCTTCGATAAAAGAGCATCGTTTAAAAGTTAAAGAAGTAAAAAAAATGTTTAATGTCTAATATTTTAATTAATAAAATTAAACGTTTTAAAACTTTAATGACCAAAATAAGTTTGATAATAAAGTTTAGTGATGATTTATGTAATTTATATTTAAAAAATATATTACTTCATCTATTCCACTAAAATTATCAGTTATTGATTATTTTATTATTTTTAACTTTAATTCATTACTATTTAAAATTTATTACTAATAAAAATATAAAAGTATATTTTAAAAACATTTAATTGAATAATTTTAAAATATATATTTTATAAAATTTAGTTATTTAATATAGTTTTGGTCAAAATTTTTATAAAAATGAATGAAATATTCCATATTTCTAACTATTTATTTATTAAAGTCTTGGGTTTTAGTGTCTCCCGCTTTATTTGTTCTTTATCTAAACTTTGACAATCAACAGGGCGACGCAACCACCCCCTCTCTCTCTCCAATAATTCTCTTTCTAGAGATAGGAGAAAAAAGTTTCAACTTTATAATATCCAGTTGCCTCTCTTCTCTTTCCATCCATTTCTCCTACCTCAAAACTGCTTTCTGTGTTGCAGATTGAATTCATTTACTGTTGTGGAATAGTAGAAAATCTGGGTTTTTTTCATGGTAAGTCTCTTTGTGTTTTTTCTACATCTTCAGAGATGGGTTTTTGATTATTGACTCATAGTCTGAGTATTCTGATTAATTTTCCTGATGAAAAGATCCGTGTTTTGATTCTCTATTTGGGTTTGAATACCGGTTGATAAAGTTGAAGGTTCTATCAGATCCAGTCAATTTGTTGAGTTTAGTTCTATATTTTCATTTGCTTGTTTATATTTAAGATTTTAATTTTAATTTTCAAAAATAAATTGAGGGTCTTGAGATCCGATTTGTAGCTGATGATTGCTTGGTTTTTGTTTGGGAACATGTTTCTTTCTAAAGATTTTTTGTTCTTTCTTTCTTTCTTGCTTGCTTGCTTGTGTTGTGGTAATTAAAAAGCTCTATATGCTGATGATCAGCTGGTAGGTTAGTTTGATCTATGTGTCTTTAGTTTTGTGGGAATTGAAAATCTTTGCTTGTGCTCTTCTGATTCAATCTTTTGTTGTAGATTTTAAAATTCTTTAGCTCCTGCTGGGTTTTTGTTAACCAGTTTGTTGATTCATGTTCTGAACAGGTTAACTAAGCTTCTGTTTGGGTGGTTTGAGCTTAAACCTGTACAAAGAGAAGAGATAGTTTGGGGATTCCATCAAGTTTCAGACATATTTGGGGTCCTGTCTTGGAATAATGATGATGTTTGAGGATATGGGAATTTGTGGGGATATGGATTTCTTCATTGCACCCCTTGGAGAAAAAGATGTGGGAGCTTCACAAACCGAACCGGAGGCCGCGGTGGAGGATGATTATAGTGATGAAGAAATTGATGTGGATGAACTTGAGAGGAGGATGTGGAGAGACAAGATGCGTCTCAAACGGCTTAAAGAGCAGAACAAGTGCAAAGAGGTGGTTGATGTTGCGAAACAGCATCAGTCGCAAGAACAGGCTAGGAGAAAGAAGATGTCACGGGCACAGGATGGGATTTTAAAGTACATGCTGAAGATGATGGAGGTTTGCAAAGCTCAAGGCTTTGTTTATGGGATTATTCCGGAAAAGGGAAAGCCAGTAACTGGTGCATCTGACAATCTTAGGGAATGGTGGAAGGATAAAGTCAGGTTCGATCGGAATGGTCCAGCTGCTATTGCAAAGTATCAGGCAGATAATTTGATTCCCGGCAAGAATGATGGTTGTAACTCAATTGGCCCGACTCCACACACCTTGCAAGAACTTCAAGATACAACACTTGGTTCTCTATTGTCTGCACTGATGCAACACTGTGATCCTCCTCAGAGACGATTCCCTTTAGAGAAAGGTGTTCCTCCACCATGGTGGCCTACTGGAAATGAGGAATGGTGGCCGCAACTAGGACTACCCGAAGATCAAGGTCCTCCTCCCTATAAGAAACCTCATGACTTGAAGAAGGCTTGGAAAGTGGGGGTTCTCACAGCTGTGATCAAGCATATATCTCCTGATATTGCTAAGATTCGCAAGCTTGTAAGGCAGTCCAAGTGCTTACAGGACAAAATGACAGCAAAGGAAAGCTCAACTTGGCTTGCCATCATTAATCAGGAGGAGGCTTTGGCTCGTGAGCTTTACCCTGATTCCTGCCCACCTTTGTCCTCAGGTGGTGGAAGTGTGTCTTTGGTCATAAATGACTGCAATGAGTATGATGTTGAAGGTGGTGAAGATGAGTCACACTCCCATGTGCAAGAAATCAAACCCGGGACTATCAATTCTAATTTGGTCGTGGAGAGAACGAGAGCTATCCAACAACCGCCTTATATCAGTAATTTGGATTTCACGCGAAAGAGGAGACCAACCAATGATTTAAACATGGTGGAACAGAAATTTTATACTAGTGAGTTCCTCCAATGCCCTTGTAGTGAAGCTCGCTTGGGTTTTCCTGATAGGACTGCCAGGAACAATCATCAGTTGACTTGTCCATATAGAAACTCTTCTGTGCAGTTTGGTGGATCGAATTTTAATGTTAACGAAGTGAAACCAGTGATTTTCCCTCAACATTTTGGACATTCGAAGCCAGCTGCATCATCAGTTACTTCCGGCTCGACTCCCTTTGATCTATCTGTAGTTGGAGTTCCAGAAGATGGGCAGAAAGTAATCACCGAACTCATGTCAACATTCGATAACATTCAAGGCAACAAGAACATGAATCCCGGCAACAATCTAGTTACCAAAGCTCAAAACGATCTTCAGCCGAAAACCCAACAACAACAAGACGAACTCTTCCGTGGTCAAGGCGTCAGGATGGAGGGAAACTTCTTCGAGGAGTCCAGCATGCTCCATAATCATCCAATGTTTTTACAAGGGGAAGTTCAATTTGAGCGGTTTAAGGGCTTGAATTCTCCATTAGAGACCAACCATAATACCAACAGCTTCCAGCTGATGTTTGGATCCCCATTCGATATGCCTTCTTTCGATTACAAGGAAGATCTGCAGGCAGTTGGGATGGACACAATGCCAAAGCAGGATGTTTCAATGTGGTTCTAGTAACAAAGTGGAGGCCAAAACTGCATTCTACTCACTTAAGTCCTACTGAGCATTACCTAAAGACCTTTTTATTGTAATTGTCTTCCTGTCTGTAGCTGTAGAAGCTTAGCAAGTTTTAAACAGGTTTTCATCAGGGCTTCAATAAAAAACCTGGAAAGTCCCATGATATCTTGTAATTCTGCTACTGAATCACCATAGAATGTGATTTGTGTTGTAAAGTCGGTGTTTGAATTTTAGTTTTAAACTTGGTGTTATGATAACTATGTTGCGATCGATTTAAGTAGCGGTCTGTTACTGTAATAACAGTTAGTCTGTAATGATCGTAACGATATTCATTATATCGATAATTATGATCGAAAATATATCGTAATCGTAATTTAAATCTTTGAATGCGATGGCGAGTGTTGTCCTGTACTGTTTATGGTGGGGAACTGTTTGTTTTTTAATGGATGTATTTATCATCCCATGTGAACTCAGCCCCACCTCAGTTGAAGGGAAGAAGATGCCTTCCTTAAGTTGACTAGGTACATAGTGGAAGATAGGAATGGAACTTGTATGTTTAGCGCATGTGTGAGTGGTGGGGTCTGTTCAAGGACGGCGGCGCTCTATTTGGTTCAGCCAGCTGTCTAGGCCGGTTCAAAGTTTGGAACTTATCATGTCCAGGGTCCCACTTTAACATCTAGACATTTAAAGCACACGGCACTGAGAGGAGAAATTATATTACGGTAAGTCACACCACGTGTTTATGAGACTAAATATTAAAAATTATTTTTTACGTAATATATTTTTTAAGTGAATATTTACTTGAAAAAACTATTTTTAAAATGAATTAACAATGTATATGAATAAAGATTCACTTTAAAAAATATGACATGAAAAAAATGATGATATAAATGATTTTTTAGTGATTAGTCTCACTTACACGTAATATAATTTCTCCACTAATAAGGATGAGAAAGACTCGAAAAAATTAAAATTTAATTTAAGATAAAAAATTTGATTTGTCTCGTATTAATTTTTTTAAAATAAAGTTTAAATTATAAAATAAAAAATTAAATAATTTAAAATTTTTAATAATTAAGGGATTGATTTTTAAGTTTGAATCGAGTCCTTTATTTTTTTATATATAATATACGACCAATATAAAAATAAGAAATATTATGTAACATAAGAAAAATATGAATATATATGTATAATTTATATGATTAAAAAAGTTGTTTAAATTAAAATCAAATCGTACTATAAGATAAACAAATACAATTAAATGTTTAAAAAAATCAAAAATTAAACTCGAATCAAAAAAATTTAAATAAAATTTAAATTATAAAATATATCGCGTGAACTCAAATAACTCAAAAATCTTTAACCTGGCTCTACTCGATCAAATAATCACCTTAAGTACTAACTTTATATATTTGATAGATACATATTTTGAATAAAAGAAAGTCATTATATTAAAATATAAAGTATTATATTAGGAAAAATATGATTAATATCTTAACAAAAATATGTTGAATTTATTAATATTGCTGTACTTGTTACGTATGCAAATCTTCAAGTCATTCCGATATATCTTTCATGTTGATCCAAAGTAATGATTTTAAAAAAATAATGAGATATTGAAAAAAAAAAACAAATAATGAGATATTTGACGGAATAAAATTTTAAGTCTTTAAACAAGATTAGAGTTTTAAATACTGATATTATTAATAAAAAATTTAAAATAGAATTATTTTTATAATAAATCTTACAAAATTCAATCACTTAGTTGAATATTAATAATTTTTAATATTAATGATTTAAAAGTTTTTTTTAAATAATAATTGTATATTCTAACTCATTTAAAATTGAGATGCATTATATATATGAATATAAATAAATAAATTTAACTTTTAAATTATTAAAATAATAATTAAAACTTATAAAAATATATAAAACTCATTAATTTTATAATAATATTATTATTTTTTTGTTATATAATCTAAACATGATGTGCTACCAAAAATATAATGTGATGCATTGCTTGTAACGTTGGGATATAATTTATTAATTTACATAATTGACTTCATAGTTATCTTGCTGGTGAGGTCTTCATTTGCAAAATTCATCTCCCATTGAGGTATTTTGGTCTTTTTACATTTCCTCTCTATAAAGAAAATAAATAATCAGATCACATGGGGTATTGACTTTTAGTTATAAATTTATTATTTAGTTATCATGAATAAAAAAAATAAAAAAAAATCTCTTTTAGAATATTTGATAGAAATTCCACTTTTATTGTATATCCATTAATTTACCCATTATAGTTTAATAGAAAATACATTAACTTCTATTTAAATAATAAAGTTCTGACTTTTGAAACTATATTAAAATTTTATAAAATTAAATTATAAATAAATTGTGTTTAATTTTAAATAAAAGTAAATATTTTAAATTTGAGATAAGATCAAGTTAATCTGAGTTATCAGTTTCAGTTATTCAATGATCCAAAAAAAAACATATAAAATTTATAGTTATTTTTATAAGGGAAAAATCTCTGGTAACGGGATGAAATTTTTACAAGTGATTTAGTTGGTGTATAAAAATTTGGTTTAAGGTTTAGAGGTTTAAGTATATAGATTTAAAATTTAGGGTTAGTTAAAATTTAAGATAAGAGTTTAGATTTTAGGTTAATATGGTTAGGGATTTAAGTTTTAATCATAAACCCTAAATTTTAATCATATCCCTAAATTTAACACTCGTACACTTAAACCCTTAAACACTAAATCCTAAAAGAAATCTTTAAATCTTAAAACTAAGACGTTAGTGGAAACAAAGTTTACACGAACGCTTATACATAAAATGGTTATTTTTAAATTGATTATATGTAATATCTATGCTTTTAAAATTAAATAATAATAATTTTTTCTAATATTCTAAAGGTAAATACAAATTAATATACAATCACAAATTATAACGCCTAAACTTGATCTCACATTAAGCTCTAAATCTAAACCCGATGTCACATTGAACCTCAGATTTAACTCATGAACATAAAAAATCAAATTGGTTTACCCCAATCCACATTACATTTTCATAAAATCAATCAACTTTTAGATTGAAAGAATAAAAAGTAATTAAGACATTTACAAATGGAGCTCGAATTTAAAGCAAAATAATCAAAATATTTGTCATGATAAAACAAATTCAAATAAGACTTACATACTTAACAAACAAGGTACTATGAATACTTTGTCCGACAAATTTAAGTGTTGTACTCTTAAACAAATCGATGAGTTGATGGAACTCATACGATGCAACACAACAACTTAAAAATTAACGAGCGAAAATAAAGATTCCAAACTTTAAATTCATAAAGTTTAGTGGTACATTTTCGCTCTAAAATCTTTCATGATAAATAAAGTATGTAGTTAAAAAAAAGATGACATGACGATATATATGGCACTACACTAATCACGTAAAATCATACTCAATAATAAAACACATTATGCCATCATCGATACATCAAATCAATCGATCCAAAAATTTAGCGCGAGGCTCAGGTTTGTAACGCCCTCAATTTCGGATGTTATATTTGGGCCACAAGTCTAACCAGAACTAAATTTTTTTAAATCATTTACAATATAAAGAATATTCCATTGTTTTAAACAAATTTAATTTAAATAGATAAAATAAAATTTAAGTTCAAATGTATTAAAGAGTTCCATTTTTTTAAATACCAAAATATTCGATCAAATACAACTAGATTTAAAAGAGTTGCAACAAAATAAATGTCCTATGAATACATGACTCATCTATCTAAGTGATGTACTCATCTACGATTGTTGATGAAATCTATCACTCATGGTGCTCCGCGAACATATTCGTCACCTAAAAACCTATGCACGAAAACAAAGATCTCGAACGCCGAGCTAATGAAAGCTCAGTGGATACACCTACACTCAACTATGACCGTCTAAACACATAACATTTACATGGTATTATCAACACATTATATAAAGCATTCATGGATCTACAATATACACATATATATTAGATGTATGATTCAGAGTCATTTAGCATCGAAAGTCATACACCCGAGGAGGGTCAAATCATCACTAAGCCTTGAAACATATTTTCCGCCATACCTTGAATATACTCAGGGGTCATTAAGCATTAAACTATCACTCTCTCATGCAAGTGGTCCAGAGTCCAATAGCAACGAAAGTCACCGTTGAGTATACGAATCTCGTACCATCATTCCCATAGCAATTAGCAATAAAAAAAGTTTCAAATACGAGATTACATAACATCATATTCATTATGACACATTTAGTCCAAAATTCTATATTTAAGTCATTCACAATGTTAAGTTTCCGTTTCTCAGTTTTACAATTCATTTTAGGCATAAGAGGAACCACTAAGGTTATTAACTTAAATTTTCGATCCTCCAAACTCAAAGGTAAAAACTTGAACAGATTGACCTACTAACATGCGTCGTGTAGTGTCAAAATAAAATGCTTTATTCTCTAATGATAAATGAAATTAAACGAAATAAAGGAGAAGTAAGGGTCGATTCACAAGGACTAAGAAACTTCCTAATTATGGTTGTTCCATCGTTGATCCAAGAAGAGAGTTGAATGATGTTGAGTAAAAAAAAAAGTTTATCTAATAAAACTAAGCAATCAAAGAAAGTAAAGAAAGTGATTAAATATGTTGAGAAATATGTTTTAGGCTTACCCAAGGTAGGTATTTATAAACTCTAAAACAATAAGAAATAAATCCTAAATAAATCTAAAATTATTTAAATTCAAATACAAAAGATAATTCCCAAATTTGAAATCTAAATCCCTTCTGATAAGTTATCTAGAAACAACTGAGAAACTGTCAAGCGTTACTGATGTTATCTTCTAGAAGCTACTAACCGAATGCCACGTCAGTTCTCATGCCTAAAGTCATGCCCACTAATCTAGCCTCGATCTAGAAAAATAATAAAAAAAAAACTTTAAAACTTAGTTATTTAAGTGCAATTTGCAACATTCTTAGTCCTGCATAAAATCACACGAAAATACTTAAATAAGTAACATAAATCATCGAATAAGGAGTAATTAAAGATAAAATATTAACTATTCTGAGCATTTATCACTTACGAGTACCGATACACCTATATTGGATATCGGTACGCTGCTAACCAATATCAATACCCTTCTATTGAGTACCTATACTCATAACGCATTGGAAAGAATTAAGTTAAATTAATTCTCGTACCAATACACTTACTTATCATACCGGTACCCCAGTACCGGTACGAAGGCCATCCGTATTGATACGCGACTTCAATGGAACAATGATATGGATGCGCGCCTGTATATCGGTACGCCTAAACGATTTTGGAATATCTTAAAAAGCAGGGGTATCGATACCGAAAAAGCCGTATCAATACGCCCTCTTTGATCTTATCCATTTTTCTCTCATGAGTATTGATACGGGTATCTCATGTACTGGTACACAAGCCTAAATTTTTAGATTTAGAGCTTAAAGAACACATATTCCTCTACAAAAACCTTCCCAAAACCTCTAAAAACTCCCCTAAAAGCCCAACAACAAAATAAAAAACCCGACAAAACTTTCTTAAGCACTAAACGAGACTTGAATCTCAACCCAACACGCAACATCCACCGCTGCGGTAATCAAGCCATAGATTTTTAAATTCTTGTCATTACATAATTTTTCTTTAACCCTATGACAATGAACATGCACCTTGTAGAAAAAATAATTTAAACCCCATATCACTTAAGGTGAACATCATCTATTTTTCATCAAAATAATTATTGGGTTGAATTAATAATTCAACTAAAACAAAGCAATAGTGGTTATTTTACATTTAACAATTATAATTTGCAATTTCTTTTCCATGAGAAACAAACGCGTGCATAATATGTATTCATATGATGGATGACTAAATGAGCAAACAGCTGGAATTTTCATGATTATTTATTTTGAATACATTGAGATTATTATTTGGGTAAAATTTTTGTACACAATATAAAAAATAAAAAAAACTATAATCGATATTATTTTGAATTAATACTCATTTAAATAATTTAAAATCAATAAAAAATTAAAATCTTTTGTAGATCATTGTTATTAGTATTAATAAAATTTATATCGACGAAAATTAATGCTTGTGTTAAGAAGGGACGGAGCCAGGATTTGTGGTTAAGAGGGGCAAAACATAAATGTTTAAAAGTAGGGGAACAAATCCATAAAAATTTAATTTTTAAAAAAATTTAAAAAAGGAAAAAAAATCTTCAAAGGTGAGGGGCGATTGCCCTCCGCACTGACTTTATCCCTGGTGATAAATAATTTAATTATTTAAGCAGATTTTAAATTTAAATTTAAATTATATACAAATTTTTTTATTAAAAAATTCACCTACTAATTCGTTAGAACAACCCCAAAAAAGTTGTCATTACTTTGTAATCAGTGTTGAAACCTTCAAAGGTTTCACCATCATCGTTTCATTGACCAAGAAATCAACAAGAACACGTGCGCCATGCTGACAAACACTAGATAGCTATAAAAAAAATAGGGATAACTATATATTTAACGTTTTAATTTTTTAATATTTTATTTATTTAAAATAATATTTATTATTATATTATATTTTTATTTTAATTTTTTTAATGAGCATACTATATTATTTTTTATAATTTTAATCAATATGATATTCTGATTAAGAGAGAGAAAATGACATGATAATTTATCATGCGATTTTTTTATTTTTAGTCTGCAATTAACTTTTTAATAACTGATACCAAAACATAATGTTAAGTACTATTTTATCAAAAATAAATATACGAGGATATCAAAATAGAAAAATTAATAAAAGGGGGATATCAAATATGTAATTAGCCAAAAAAAACTACTAGACGAAAATCACACATGGTGTTTATTGAGTGAGTCATCACAAGTCGAAAAATATTCGATTCAAGTCAAAAATTATTAAATTTGTACTCAACTCAATACTTGATAAATTTAATAAAATATTATTTGACTCGTTCTTATTATAAAAATTCATTGCTTCGTAAAATTCTTTAAAATATTTTTCTTATTTTTAAATATATATATATATATTTAGTCTAGTGATACTATATAAGTGTAATATAAAACATAAATAACAAATTTAACAAAAATATTTAAATAATTTATTAAGAAATTTTAAAATATAAACTCTAAAATAACAATTCTCAAATGCGTAAAACTAACATGTTATAAAAATTAATGAGATAATTGCGAATTTATCAAGTTGAGTTAAATTTTATTCGACACAATTATTAAAATATTAAATCGAATTCAAATTCGAGTCAAGTCAACTTTAATCAAACATTGATAAAAATTTTATCGAGTCAAACTCAAACTGTCACAAATTACTTAACTCAATTAACACCCTAATCATACCAACCGAAATTATATCCTTAATTATTTCTATAAATCTATCCATAATCTTTATCCTTGTTAATTAAAATTTTTAAATCATGATCATATTTATCTCATTATCAACTATCCAAATTTTCACGTATAATTTTTTTTTCTCTACCCTTTCTTTGATCGTCAAGTTTAACATAAATTTCAAGTTCACTATAATTATGAGATTTAACAATTTTTACTTATAAAAAATATTTTTAACGACTATAAAACTGATATTTTAGAGAAGATAAACTGATGTTAACCGAAAATTTTTAATCACTGTAATAAAATTTAGAAACAATAATTAAAGGGTCATTTTAATAAGTGCATAATATTTTCTCTTCTCAAAAGATATATCTAATAGAATATACACTACCACTATTTATATATTTTAAGATATTTTTTTCCATATAAAATTAACGACCGTAATCCAATCTATATAATAATATGAGAATATAAGGGGTGAAATCCTATCATCTGTGTTCCTATGCTCACTGTTGGGCAAAAAAGTGTAGGATACTATACAAGTTTAGTTTAAAACCTCTAATTACATTTTTGGTCTACAAATCACCCCATTTTATGGCGTCCCTTTTACAAAATCATAGCTATTGTTGGGTTACCTATTGGTGGTATAAATATGTGCTATGTGATATACTAGGAACCTTGTTTTATGCTGTTGGGTTACCTATTGTTATAATATTATGAGGTGGATCCGAATACCCTATCTATCTATCTATCTATCTATATGAATTAAAGTTTTACAACACTCGAAGATATGTTGAGCGTAGGGGGTTATATGTCTAAAATGATATCTATTTTGTTCGCCGACATGATGATCCGAAAAGGATTTTTATAATTACATTCCTATAATTATATTTTTTTATAATTCAGCTTCTAGAATTAATTTTTTAATAAATTGATTCGAGATCATATTTAAGTATATAAATTTTGGATCGACAAATTTTAAGTTTAAAATAATTATTTCTTAGTCGAAAACCCAACTCGTATTCATCCAGGCTAAAAATCACAGGGAAAAAGGTTTAATGACGTCCAATAAGTCGGTTAGCTCAGTTTTTCAACGCCAAGGAATCTTCTTTTCGTCACTTGCACATGGGGTGATGTTAATTTCACATGAAGGCAAGCCAATAGAAAAAAGGGGAAAAGGTGCTGGAGCAGGTAAAATTGGACTTGATTTAAAAATAATAAGAATATTTGATTCGTAACTAAATTGTTTAAAGGTTTTTGAGACTTTGATCAAAAATTAAAATCGGTCTCTTATATAATAAAAATATATTTTTATTACGAATATAATTTTTTTATTTTTTATTTTTAGTATTTTATTTATAGATCAACAATAAAAAAATAGGTTTAAAATTAATTATGATTCAAAATTAAAGTTTAAATATTGATGTAGAGTTTAGAATTTTTGTTTAAGGCTTAATTTTTTAATATCGCACATAAAATATAACATCATTTTTTATTCATCTCATTAGTTTAAACAATTAATTTAATATTTTAAACACTTTATTTTCATTGTTAGATTTATTTATTTATATATCTAAAAAAATAATTTTAACCATTAAATTTTCTTGTTTATTTATATTCGGGTCGATTGGGATATCCGAATTGGGCCGGGTATGGGTGAACCGAATCATGGGTATTGAGTTTGAATCAGTTTGGGCGTGGTTATGATTTGTAATGCGTAGGGGGGTAGTTGGTGAGGACGTGTGTATTATTCGGTTTTAATTAAATGAATCAACTTAATCGAAATTATTTCAGTTAATTTAATTGGTTAATTTTTATAAATTTGATTAATGATTAATTTTTTTAAAAATTCGATTATTAATTAATTTAGTTTAAAATCAATTAATTAACGATTTAACCAAAGTTATCATATATTAAATATTGTATATTATATATTTATTTAAAAATTTATAAAATGTTCATTAATTTTTTTATATTATAAAATAAACACTAAATTTTTATTTAATCAGTATACAATAAAAGTTTAATGACTAAAAAATTATTTTAATAAAGTTTAATAACCTATTATATAATTTAATCAAAATTTATAATAAATTTTCATTAATTCAATTAATTCGGTTAATTAACCAAAATAATTTTGGTTCAATTAATTCGGTTAAAGATCGCAACAGATCCAAATGCACAAGAAAAACAGAAGAAAATACAATAACAACAATCATCTTAAAATAAAATGGCCTGAAAATCTCCAGAACATGGGACAAACAACCAGATGGAAACAAATAAAGTTGTCTTCATCGACAACGAAAGCAAGACAAAACCTACCAAGATATGCTACACCAAGTAACTTAGTGATCACCAGGCATGTTCTTAATGATATCAGAATCGCCTGAAAGGGACAAAGAGTACCAGAATCAGAATGGGATACAGGGAAGAGGAATATAGAAATTCAACAGGTTTAATAGTTACCAGCATCAATAATGCTGAGGCAACACACTCTGAAATATTTGCCGCATGCAGTGCCCAAATCTACGTTGTCTGAAAAAGAAGAACCGCGTTTTCAAGGGAATTATCATAAAAAATAACAAAGTTGGCATGCAAAGAAACAAATCGGCATCAAAATAGAGCATAAAATGTAATTAACAAGAGTGCAATAGGATAAAAGGCATACTTCCGTTGTAATGGTGAACTCCGACCTTGCACAACATAGCATAATACTCGATCTCGGATTTCCGAAGAGGGGGGCAGTTGTTGGCAATGATGATCAACTTACCTGCAAAGCGTAAAAGAAAAATAAGAAAAAATGGCTTCCAGTAGCTGAATCAACATTAGATTAGAATCATAAATAGAGATGAGTCTCGAACACAATCTACAGATGCTCTTGTTCATGTTAAACACAAGTTTTGGCCAAAATGAGATCATTAACTTTAGATTACCATCCAAATAAGAAAACAAACCCATCATTTTACCTATAATGAGAAGACAAAAGTGCAAGTTATATACATAAACAATCCAACAGCTGACATTTCAGAAATGGCAGAAAAGAAGAGGCATAGTTCTTCTAAATACAAACCAAAATGAGATAATTTGCTTTTAGTTTACCATCCAAATCATGAAAACAAACCCATCATTTTTCATATAAAAATGGACAAGAACTGCGAGCAATACACAAAGAAACAATCAGATAGCTCAACATTTCAGAAATGGCAGAAAAGAAGCATAGTTTAAATACAAACCAGAATGAGATCATTAACTTTTAGTTTACCATCCAAAACAAGGAAACAAACCCATCATTTTTCACATAACAAAAGTATATTTCCCGAAGTATGTTTCTAAATAAAAAACAAATACCTTTGGAGCTTCTGAGGGATTTGAGGACAGTTTTGTAACCCAAAGTATATTTCCCACTCTTCATAACGAGAGCCAATCTGTTGTTAATGCTCTCATGGGTCTTCTTCTGCATAAAAATACCCCATCAACGATATAAAAGTCAGTTAAACATGGTTTCAGTAAAATGAGAAAAACTGTGTAAAAATTCAACAATAAAAAAAAGAGTAAACGAGATTAGGGATTACAGTCTTCTTGGAGGCAACCATTTTCGTCGGGCGATAGGAAGTCTTCGACGAGAAAGGGGGAAGGCAGGGAATGACTGCGGCGGCTACAGATAGATCAGTTGCACCATATGCAATAAGAACCCTAAATTCCAACTACTAATGCTAATAAATACCGATGACGAGGTTGTTGTATATTGGGCTAAAGTAATGGCCTGTTTCTTCGGTCCAACTCAAAATTGTAAAAAATAAATTTTTATAGACGTAAATTATGTTATATTTAACAATTTATTATTTGTTATACAGTCGAAATTTTATAAATATAATATTTAAATTTAAAAAATAATTAAATTAAAATATATTTTTGAATAATCAGATATTTAAATATCAAATAAGATTAAATGATATCTAAACATCAGAATATTTATTTTTTTTAAATCAAATATAAATCATTATATTATCGATCTGAAATACTCATCCTTAATTATCTAGATAAACACTCCCATTCAGGATGGACTTGTGTCTTGCCCAAAGCGAGTTTCCTATGAGGCGGAGAAATTTTTCAAATTCTATGGTTTAAATATAATTTATTTAAGATTAATTCGATTTAAGTTAATTTCGGTTTAAATTATTTTGATTTGAGTTTATTCTATTCGTTTAAGAATCGATTTAAATTTATTAGATTTATTAAAAATCAGATTAAGTTTTATACCAGTTCAGGATTAATTTCTTTTTAATTCAGTTTAATTTAAATTTCTGATAAAGTTTAGATATTATATTCGAATCGATATTAAATCTTGAATCAAGTAAAATCAATTTAGATCTCATATCTAAAATAAGTTTATCATCTCTGACGGAACTATTTAAGATAAAGAGAGATGTCACGCCCCTAGATTTTAAGAACCGAGATGTGCGGCCTTAGACGCCTTTAACGGGTTATGACGCCTAAGTAAGCCTTGAAAAACTAAGCGAGAGGCTTAGTTTGGGCGGAAACGAGAGTTGTAATGGCAAAGAAAGATGAGTGCGGGAAAATAGGGAAATCTTATTATTCCTAATATAAGGATTAAAGCTGGTGCTTAACAAAGCCAAGAGTAATCGAAAGAACAATGAAGGATGAAGTAAATAATGAGGTGGGACAAAGCCTCCTTATATAGCCCCTTCTATCCTAATCCTAGTCTAACTAGGATTACTAATCCTCCAAGGATTGAAGCTCCTTGAATCCTAATCAAAGAAAGACTCCTTTGTGGAGTAGACTTGTGGGCGCCCTAGGTGCTGGACGGATTGGGCCCTAGGGTGCGTGCGGGCTCATGATGGTGTGGCTGGGCGAGTTCCTTGTTGGGCTCCTTGATAGGGGCTGGAATTGGACCCTTGGTGGCCTGAATTGGACCCTTGGTGGCGGTCCGTGACATTCTCCCCCACTGGTTCCTACGACGCCCTCGTCGCTCGATTAAGATGGTATTGACTGATTTGATCTTTGAATTGCCAAAGTCCTTCGGCTGGTTCCCAGCTTCCTTCGCTGTCGGGAAGTCCTTTCCATAGGACAAAGTATTCGTGCCTTGGTCAATGTCCCGATTTTCGTACGGCCCGTTCTGCTTGAATGTCTCTAATCTTATTTTCATATGAGATTTTTACTCCAAGGGGTGCTCGGTGTGACTCAGCTCGATCTGGGTCTGTTTCATCTCGGTTAAAGGGTTTGAGTAAACTTACGTGGAATACCGGGTGAGCACGGATGATTGCCGGTAATTCTAGACGATAGGCCATGGTGCCTATTCGTTTTAGGATTTTGAAGGGACCCTCGTATCTTCGAACTAGTCCTTTATGCACAGTTGGGTTTCGTAGGATTCCTGTTAACTTGGCAAGGACAAAGTCTCCTACTTGAAAATTTACGTCCCTTCGTCTTGTGTCTGCCCACTTCTTGGTCCGTTTTCCTGCTTTGTGTAAGCAGGCGCGGGCTAAGTCGTGGTGTTCTTGCCATTCTGTGGCGAACTTGTATGCTGCTGGATTTGGTCCATCATACTTTGTGGCGACCGTGTTTGGAGTGAGCGGCTGTTGGCCGGTCACAATCTCGAATGGGCTTTGGTTTGTTGCCTCGCTTCGTTGTAAATTATATGAAAATTGGGCTACGTCCAATAGTTTTGGCCAATTGTGTTGAGTGACACTTACATAATGTCTCAGGTAAATTTCTAGTAGAGCATTTACCCGTTCTGTTTGTCCATCTATTTGTGGGTGAACGCTTGTTGAAAAATTCAAACTTGATCCCAAGAGTTTGAATAGTTCGCTCCAAAATCTTCCTGTGAAACGTGTGTCCCGATCGCTGACGATTGTCTTTGGCACTCCCCAGTATTTTACTACATGTTTGAGGAAAAGACGGGCTGCCTCTTCAGCAGGGCATACTTTTGATGCTGGGATGAATGTTCCATACTTGGAGAATCTGTCGACAACGACCATGATGCTTGATAGGCCGTCGGTGTTGGGCAAACCGACTATAAAGTCCATGGACACACTTTCCCATGGTCGTTTTGGGATTGGTAAGGGTTGTAGCAAACCCGCTGGTTTCTTCATCTCTATTTTATCTTGTTGGCAGACAAGGCATGTTTTCACATATGCTTCTATATCTCGACTCATGTGGGGCCAATAGTATTGATCGGCGATAAGGGCGAAGGTACGATCCATTCTTGGATGGCCAGACCATTTGGAGTCATGGCACTCTTTCATAATTTCTTTGCGCAAGTCTCCAAATTGTGGCACATATAGTCGGTGTCCTCGAGAGTATAGTAGATCACCTTCGATCCAGAATCTTCGCGTTTTACCTTCTTTGGCGTAGTTGAGGAGCATCTTGGCTGTTGGATCGTGAGACAGCCCTTCCTTGATGCGTGGGATTAGTTCTCCTTTTGGGGCGCTAACATGCTCCATGTTATACCTTCGGCTTAAGGCATCCGCAACCGAGTTGGCTTTTCCTGGTTTATGTTCCATTCTAAAGTCGAATTCAGCAAGAAACTCTTGCCAACGGATTTGTTTGGGAGATAGCTTTTTCTGAGTTAAAAAGTAGCTGTTGGCGGCATTGTCGGTGTAAACGATAAATTTGGACCCAAGTATATGGTGTCGCCAAGTACGTAGACAGTGTACTACCGCGGTCATTTCTTTTTCGTGGACCGAATATTTTCTCTCGGTTTCATTAAGCTTCCGGCTTTCGTATGCGACCGGATGTCCTTCTTGCATGAGGACTCCACCGATAGCTGTGTCTGACGCATCAGTAAAGATTTCGAAAGGCTTGCCATGATTCGGTAGAGCTAAGACTGGTTCGGTTACCATGGCAAGTTTCAATTCTTCAAAGGCATTACGACATTCTTGGCTCCACTCCCATGACTTGTTCTTTTTGAGTAAATCCGTTAGAGGGGCAGTGATTTTGGAGTAGTCTTTGATAAATCTTCGATAATAATTGGCTAATCCCAAGAATGATCATAATTCAGTTACCTTGGTTGGTTGTTCCCAGTCGTTGATTGCTTTGATTTTGGTCTTGTCCATTTGAATTTTGCCCTTACCAACAATGTGGCCGAGAAACGGGACTGTCTCTTGGGCAAATGAACACTTCTCTGTTTTGACATAGAGTTTGTTCTGTCGTAATGCTTCGAACACCTTTCCTAAGTGTTTAACATGCTCCGCGAGGGTCTTGCTATAGATCACTATGTCATCGAGGTAGACTACAACGAATTGATCAAGAAAGGGTTGTAATACCTTGTTCATAAGTGTGCAAAATGTTGCGGGAGCATTGGTAAGGCCGAAAGGCATCACAAGGAATTCATAAGAACCGTAGCGTGTTACACATGCCGTCTTTGGTTCGTCTTCTTCGGCAATTCTTACTTGGTAGTAACCTGATCGCAAATCCAACTTGGTGAACCACCTTGCTTCCCCAAGTTGATCAAACAATTCCGCAATTAATGGGATTGGGTAACTGTTCTTCATAGTGACTTTGTTCAAAGCTCGATAATATATGCACATTCGTAGTGTCCCATCTTGTTTCTTTTGAAAGAGTACGGGTGCACCGTATGGTGCCTTCGAGGGTCTAATGTATCCTGCCTTGAGGAGTTCTTTCAATTGTCTGCGTAACTCTTCAAGTTCGGGAGGAGCCATTCGATAAGGTGTCCGAGCTGGTGGTACCGCATTTGGTACGAGTTCGATCTTGTGGTCTACTTCCCGTTTTGGTGGGAGAACTTTGGGTAATTCGGGAGGCATTACATCTTGAAATTTGAATAGAATCTGTTTTACCTCCGTTGGAACTACTTCGGTTGTGGGTGGTCCCTTGTGTACCAACGTTGCAAGGTACGTTGGTTCCTCCTTACGTATCCCTTTGCTAAATTGGATGGCGGACACCATCTTGCCCTTGATTCCTGATTGTCGACTTAAGGGGACCATACATGGATGGGCTGGATCCAATATGCATAAGCAGTTTGCGAATGGGACATGGAATGCTTTGAGTCGATCAAGGAAGCTTATTCCTATGACACAATCAAAGTCGTCAAGGGGAATTACTTTGATTGTCTCTTTGCCGGTCCAGTCGCCGAGATTGACCTTTATCCCTTTTGCTATTCCAGCAATAGGAGTCTCTTTGGAATTCACGGTTTTAATATATCCGTTTGCCTTCTCCACTTGAAGGCCGAGCTTTTTGGATATTCTATCGGACACGAACAAGTCTGAGGCGCCGGTATCGACTAACGCACTTATTTGCTGGCTTTTTATTTTGATGTTCACGAACATCAGTCCCTTTTTGTTGGAACCCTTCTTAATTTTCATGGAACTTATGATGGAATTAAGTTTAGGGATTTCATCTTCGACAGAGGCTTCTTCCTCCTCTTCTTCTTCTTGAATTGCTGCCGCTTTCTCAAGTTGGGGGCAATCTCTTTTCATGTGATTGCCACCGCAATTGTAACAACTAAAGTTGTTCTTTTCCCACGGCTTACGGAGTTTAGCATCTCCGCTGGATTGTTTCTTTGGCCCTTCTTTGGCTTGAACGTCTTTGCCTTTTCCGCCATTGCCTTTGTACTTTGGCTTTTGTTTTGAGTTGTCCGCTTTCTTATATTCAAATTCTGCGAGAGAGTCGGCTACGCTCAAGGCTTTTGATAGATCATGGACCCCAATTCGGTGTAGTTCCATTTTTGTCCAACGTTGCAATCCATTCTTAAAGGTAAAGAGGGCATCGGCTTCGCTCATATCATGAATTTGAAGCTTCCGTGAATTTATTGACGTATTCTCGGATTGACTTGTCATGCTTTAATTGATAAAGCTTTTCCCGAGCTGCTTCTTGAGCATTCTTTGGGTAAAAATGCTCTTTAAATTCAAATTGGAATTCTCTCCAAGTTTTGACGGGATTCTGTCCGTCTGATGATTGGGAACACTTATGCCGCCACTACAGAAGTGCGGAATCTACCAAGTAAACAGAGGCTGTGTTTACTTTTGTGCTCTCATCTTCGATGCCCATGAGTTGGAAATACTGCTCCAAACCCCACACGAAGTTGTCCACTTCCCGAGCGTCCCTTGCTCCTTTGAACTCCTTCGGTTTTGATACATCGATCCTAGGCTTAGCTACTGGTGCGTCGCCCATCATGCTGGTTATTACGGTATTCTTATAGAGGGATAGCTCGGTTTTGAGCTTTTTAATTTCCCCCAACAACTCTTCCTTCATCGCATCCATAGCGACTTGAAGGGAGACATCTTGTTCGTTCAACTTCTCATACGTTGCGTTGAGAAGACCTTGAACTTCTTCCGTGACTTCATCTTTAATGGGTTCGATACTGGCTTCAATCTCTCCAAGACGATCGTTTACAACGTCTGCAGATTCCCTCGACTCTTTGATATTGAGTTCGAGTCGATCAATTTTACTTTTAAGCGTTGTAAGTCGATCCTGATGCAGCTCTCTTTTTGTCCATGGTTTGCGTTTCTGGGGCCTTCGGTGCGACGGAGCTGGGTTCGACTTTTATTTTGTCGGTGGCTTGCGTCTCCGGGGCCTTTGTTGCAACTGAGATGGTTTCGTCTTTCTTGGCCATTGCAAACGAAGAACCTTGATGCTCTGATACCACTTGTCACGCCCCTAGATTTTAAGAACCGAGACGTGCGGCCTTAGACGCCTTTAACGGGTTATGACGCCTAAGTAAGCCTTGAAAAACTAAGCGAGAGGCTTAGTTTGGGCGAAAACGAGAATTGTAATGGCAAAGAAGGGTGCGGGAAAATAGGGAAATCTTATTATTCCTAATATAAGGATTAAAACTGGTGCTTAACAAAGCCAAGAGTAATCGAAAGAACAATGAAGGATGAAGTAAATAATGAGGTGGGGCAAAGCCTCCTTATATACCCCCTTCTATCCTAATCCTAGTCTAACTAGGATTACTAATCCTCCAAGGATTGAAGCTCCTTGAATCCTAATCAAAGAAAGACTCCTTTGTGGAGTAGACTTGTGGGGGCCCTAGTTGCTGGACGGATTGGGCCCTAGGGTGCGGCCCTAGGGTGCATGCGGGCTCATGATGGTGTGGCTGGGCGAGTTCCTTGTTGAGCTCCTTGATGGGGGTTGGAATTGGACCCTTGGTGGCGGTCGCGGTCCGTGACAGAGAATCACCTCCACCCCTATACATTCTTTTTCACTTCTATCTTACTAATTTAATTTTATTAAAATTAATTTATTTATAAATTTATCCTTGAAAAAGAAACCAAAACCAGCAAATTAGTGTAACCTGATGTGACCCGACACTCAATCTAAATCGCTATAAATTCAAATTAAAACTAAATCAGATCATATCCAACTCAACTGAATCAAAACCGAACCAAACACATCCGAATGACCCCTCTACGATCACCGGTAACCCTCCTTCGATTGCTATATCTATACATAATTACCATTAAAAATGAAAAAAAATGAAAAATAAGTCTTTTAAGCAATAAATTATATAGTTATGGTGGGAAATTCACAAACAAGGATTGAGAAGGGTAGACCAAAATATTGGACCAGAGAGAAGTAGAAGTAAATTAAAGGAGGGAAAATGACATTTTTAACCCAAAATCGATCTCAGAAGCCTTTTTTGCCCAAACAAGCAGGTGCAGACACAATATAAAACTAAAAGAACTAAAATATCTCATTATTACCAGCTTGTGCTCTTTCTAGATGCCGTCTGTTAGGGCAATCCTTCATGAGGGCGGGCGCCCAAGGCCAAGGAGACCATGCAAAACCAAGAAATCATTCAGTATCAAACAGCTTGGTCACATCCCAAATGTTCTGTTATACACCTCACCCGAACTCGGCATCCTGTCGTAACCAGAATACAACTTATTCAGCCCCCGTCTTTCGTTCCTTAGAAGCTCCACCATACCTAGACCGTTTCCACCCTGGATCCCATTCCATCCGTTCCAACTGTTTCTCGACTGTTCGAGGCTCAACTGTGCAAATGGGCGCATGTTAACTTGTGATTGATCCATGAACCTAGACGAAATTTCATTCAGAAAAGACAAGTTATCACCAACATCATATCTTAGGTTCTGATGTGGAGATCTCTGCATCAGTAGTTGGAATCTGGCCTCGTTTTCATACGGACCTAACTGTTGAACAAAATTTGATCTCATGTCTAAGCTTGGATGGTTGAGTCCTCCCTGAATTCTACCCTTACCAACTGCCAGAATTGCTGGATCTATAAATTCTATATCCCCGGGGTCACCACTTTGAGGAGCCAGATAAGAATTTCTAGATAGGGATGAGGAGTCCATCAAATGATTTGCTATAGCTAAAGGAAAAAGCAGTCAACATTAATTTGTTGCAGGCAAGTAACTCCCAAAATCAAAAGCCAAAGAAAAATATCTTACCAGATGTGAGCTCAAAACCATTTTTTACTCTCTCAATTGAAGAAAAGCCTGGAGGTGCTGCCCTGCTGGGAACACAGAATCCTGGTGGAGCTGAAATTTGAGCTCTTGAAGCTGTTAGACAACATTAAGTGGTAAGTATGAACTAAAATCAAAAGCCAAAACTGGATTACGAGGCTAAAAGAAATGACGCTCGGCATCGACAGGGAAATAAACAATTCAATTATACTGTATTGGGAAAAACACATTTTGGGGAAAATGGTACATAACATACAATTTTGAAACCCATTTTTAACAAGCTAATTAATCCATGATGATGTTACACAACCCACTGTGAGAATGGTTGTTGCATGATCGTAGTTCATAAAAGCAGATGCCACTGAAATAAATACAGACAGGAAGAATAAAGTTCAATGAGAAAAGAAGAATTCAACATAGATTAGCTGGAGCAGAGTAAATTTCTAGACACTCACCAGATATCTTATTGGACAAAATTGAAGGACGGATGGAAATATTGTCAGATTCCTCAGAGTAGCAGGATGATAAATCATTGGGAACTCCAAACTTGGTTGGATAGGATTCCCTGCTGTCAACAAAATCTTGGCTAGGTTGGTTCTGTGGCATTTGCCCAAAAACACTAAATGAGGACTCAACATCAGTTGGACGACATGTAGAATCCTCATGTCTCGCAAATGAGAATCGGGACTGATTATTATTCAGTGCTTTCCAGGAACTAGATAGTTTGAGAGGATTGGGCTGCTGCTTCTCACCATCCCCCAACAATTTTGCCAAGTTCTGTGGAGAAGTTAGGGACTCATCCCCCGTATCAAAATCAAGTGACAATATGTTCGAAATTATGTTGTTCTCCCCTGTATCATTAGTAGCATTGCTCTCAGCACTAACAAGGAATCTTCCCAACTGCTTCCCTTTCTCTTCATTTGAAAGCAGAGGGTAGCAATATGTGGTAATATCAGAACCAATACTACTGCTTATACACTTATCAAGACATCCATTAGACAAAGAAGAAACATTAGCTCCGTGAAGAAATGAACTGTCGTGAGCTTTATTGTCTACAATGAAAGTATCACAATTCAAATTAACAGCACCAAAAGCATCACCAGGTTGCAAAGAATGGGACCTGGTATGATCTGACAAATGGAGCGGAATTGGTGAATTTGACACACAACTTGAACAACTAAACACTTCTGGATCCTTGAGTCTCTGATAATCAAAAGATAGTATGTCTTCTACTTCAAAACTTATATTTTCCACAGCTTGAGTATGTGCATCAGTTTTCTGGAAAGAATGCTCTTTTGAAATGCATGCCCCATTGGGAGAGGTCACAGATCTCGCAGAAACTTCTGAACTTAATTGTTCTCGATAGTAATCAGTATAACATTGTTGTAAACCCTGGCTACAAGGTGAACTGCTAGAGCCATGTTTAGAAGCTGAACCGCTTGGTCTAACTTCATCAGAATGTCCATTCAAGACATTCCTATCTAAGGTCAATGTTGACATATCAGAGCACAACCTGTGTGCGTTCCCATCAGCAGAGGAAATGTTCCCCACTTTCTCACCAGAGGAAATAAAAGTCCCGTTACCATGATCATAGGAGTTTGTAATAGTTGATGGTATACTAGTGACCTGGTCATCATGATTGGACGCTGGTTTAGGAGAAAACTGGCTGCTCAATGATTTATAAGCAGTTACTCTATCTGGTGAAGAAGATTTGTCGTCTAGTGCTGTAGTTTGACAATCTAAACGAGCATTCTGCTTTGAAGGTTTCAAGAAATCAAGCTTACCCTTCATATGCATAGCATGAATCTCCTCAGATGGCTTCTTTAAAACATCAGTATGTAACGAACAAGCTTGATTGGTGTTTGTTACTGCAGATGAAAATTGTAATGTACTGCTGACAGTGTCAGAATTCTGCTTAGGAGGTCCATTTGAACATGCTAAACCAGCACGTTGTGGTTGATTTAAAGCACGCATTCCCCTGGCAGAATGATTCAAAACTTTTAGCACCAACTATTAAATCAACAATTTGTCAGAGGATAAATCAAATGGCATACCATGATGCCCCGGCAGGGAGAGCAATAGATCTACCAGAGCTTTCATTTGGAGAACTTTTAGGATCAGTCACTGTTGCATTCTGTACAACATATAAAATAATAACCAGGTTAGGTGCAGGAACCAAAACCAAGTATGCATGATGCACTTAACAATCTGACAAATCCTATTGCAATGATTCAAGATTAAAACAAACAAGCTATTAAGAAATTGGGCAAAGATCTGTGCTTACAAGAAGAGCACAACTTAACTATTTCCCCAAACTCTAATATTTTACCTACCAATTTTTGTTTGGGAGTTACAAACATAAACTTACATTTGGCGCACTTTTAACAATTGGTTTTGCTGCAGAAGAACTGTTGGGGCAATAATCATCCATGGGTGGAGGTAGCATATTTCCAGGACGGAGTTGCATATTGTTTGTAGCACCAGTTATTTGTTGAACCCTACTTTAAACAACTAAGTAAGCTTACAAATCATGCAAAACTTGGAGCCAATTAAATGTTAAAACATATTCCTTTTTTTTTTAAAAAAAAGTTCAAAGATCATTAGAGATGGCAAACAAGTCATTCGATCGGATTCAGTTTGGGTCAGTTCAAATCTGGTTTGGTTTTAATTTGGGTCTATGATAATTTCTGTTCAGATATCGGGTCAGGACTGGGTCGATTGATTTCTGAATAGGTCAATATCGGGTTAATAGGAGATCAGTCAATTTTAGTCAGGTTTTTCAAACCGAATTAGGTTTTTCCACGCTATATATGACTTTATATAGTCTATATATTTGGCTTTTTGGTGAATTATGCATCAATTCACATCTTATCTTTATCTATTGATTTTAATATATATGTTTTTTTTTTATTTCGGGTTACCTTCGATTAGGGTTGCTTTTGGTTTGGGTGAAATCGGTTCGGATCCATTCAGTTCAATTGGAAATCAGTTCGGTTAAAAATCTATTCAAGTCCATTTTTAGTTCAACTGAAATTCAATTTGGTTAGGTTTTGGTTGAATTCGATTTATTTTAGGTTTTGGATCAGATTCAGGTCATCGTGTTAAATAGGTTAGGTTCTTGAGTTTCATGTAAGTTTGCCAGGTCTAAAGATCATGCAAGAGAAAACATTACTCAAAATTAAGCCAAAAACAAAAATACATGCTTACAGAAGAAACGTTGCAATAAAAAGCTCAAAGAAAGAACAAAAGATATCCAAATTTGATTTGAAACACCTATTTGAAAAGTGAGGACTACACTAGTAAACGTACTTTATCAAAGAATAAAACCTTTTGACGTCTGGTGCTTGCAAAAAGAATGGGTGAGGATTCAATCATCCAAGAAGCACTACAGGGATGACGATCCTTGTGAAGCATTACCAAAAACGAAATGCCAATATTCCAAAGACATAAAAGTTCCCAAAACATCCTATGGAGATGTTAACTTTCTGATAGTAAATGCCATTCTAACATATATTTCTAAATAATTGGGCATATAAAGCTTTCTAAGAGCATACGATATTAGCACCCTTTCTCATGGGGCTACCATAAAAGTATACAAGTACACATATGACAACTCTAATTGGTTCTACCTAATAAATGAGGAATGAAATTATAATCAACGCCGATGTGCATTCATTATAATCAGAAAATATCTACTTGTTGGTTTTCATCTCAAAAAGAAGTTGCATGTAACCTCACTGAAAACGAAGAACAAAAGAAAAAATAGAAAAGACAGGCAAACTCAAGCTATATACCTTGTGTACGCTGATATAATTTCATCTTTTGTGAAACTATCGTCTGGAGGACCAATTTCATGCAAATATAGACAGTCAGGATTGGTGCAAGGCTGCAACCCCATAAAAGAACCTGATTATTTTTTCATCACGATAACAAGGCTTATCACGTTTACAGTTTACTAGCATATTATTACCATCATTTTTTCTTCCTATTTTGCAGTTCTACAATCTGGTAAACCACAACATTTTCATATTTTGTCCATTACTTAAAATCTAGATATTATTATTTTAGTTTGACCATGATGCTTATTGACTTCGATATTAGTTTCATTGTCATTATGGCCTAAATTTATTGCTTCCGTTGATTGGGATCCTTAGTTATGGCATTGTATTCTTTTTAAATTTAATTCAAACCTGTTAATTTTACATGCTGAATATTAAGCTGTGACTAATGCTTTCCAACTATTTTGGCAATTAATTAAATGAATTAGGTCTCAACCAATTTGAACAGAAGGTCGAATAACCTTTTAAGTAAAATATCATAAATTAGTGTGTTGATTTACATAACTAATTCCTATACTAATTTATAAAACTGGCAGCAATGAAAACACTAAATCTTCTTTAATTCACAAAATAAATTAACCTAAATTTACTTCTAAACATACCACATTTCTCAGCCATGCATGACAATACTTTGTTGTACCAAAACATGCCCTGAAATGAAAATGTCAAGTATTAGAGTTGATAACCAAGACCGCATATGCATCCAACCACAAACAAAAGATATAATACCACAAACATATTCTCATACTTTAATGGTCTACCATCCAAGATAAATCCATGTACAGACTGGATACAGCGAATAGCTTCCTCTTCTTTTGAGTATGTAATATATCTGTTTACAGGATAAACAAGTGTATTTGAAAACATAAACTTCTAAGTTACCATGGATCAAAAGAGGGGAAAAAACATACAAAATGGTAAGATAAGCATGATATGTGACTTCTATTAAAAATTCAATGCATAAACAAGTATGTCTTAATGTTTGGAAGACCCCAAGCACATTAGATAATGCACTTACACACTACATGTATTGTTTGGAAATTGCTGAATGACACCAGCTGCAGTCCGAGACATAGATACTTTAAGAACTTTCCCATATTGACCAAAATAATCCCTACGTTGGAGAAGCTTCACAAAGGAGACACTTGCTTGGGTCAAATATTACCAGTAGACTGCAGATGTACAAAGTGAGCATGGTAAGAGAGTACCTCTTCATCTGCCAGATTAAGTGGCAACCCAACAATGTAAACAAGATTCCTTTGAATAACTCGGACACTGCTCAGTTGCTTCCTTCCTTCAGATAATTTAGCCTTTGCTTTCTGTGACTTCGTTTTTCTTTCCATATAAACTTCAGCAACCAACCTGCTTATTGGAATAACAGGAATGAGATGATTGCAGGCAAATATTGAAATATATTTAATGAGAATATGAAGTGAGGGAGTTTGACAACCTCTCACAATTAGCAGTGGTCCCTACAACTTTTTCTTTATCATAAGCACTACGACATGCTGGACACCTCCCTTCCGTATTATCCTTCTCAGCCATATCCATTATGTGATGCCAACACCAAACACATATCTGCCTCAAGATAAAAAATAATTAGTAAGGCCTACAAAAGAAATTATGAACTCCTTTTTTCCAAAATTACACTTCGTTATTACGTTTTTACTTCTATTATGATTTTCTGTACGAAAAACAAATATAAGAATTAGGGAAAAAGAAATATAATTCAGACCTCATAACCACATTTGCAAGGCTTGAGTTGCTGATCAGTCAAATCCATCTCTTCTGCACAAAGGGGGCAGGTCTTTTCTCCCTCGTCACTCATGATTGCCTGAAACCCCAAAACAAGTAATTAAATACATAAAGACAATAATACTATTACATTCTACAAAGAAAGTCACTGAAACCTTAACTGAACTTACCTAAATAATTTATTTACAAAAAATACTGCAATCCAAAACCTTACACTTTCTTTGATAAATCGCACATCAAACATAGAAATTCCTATTTCAGATTAATAATCTGAACACAAATTTCCAGAATAAAAAAGAAAACTAATCAACAAAATAAGCGCCCAGCAATTAGCAGATCAAAAATAAAAAAGCACCTAAACAAATCTCAAAAGAAAAATCGAATTCTCAACCCAATACCAAAATGAAATCAAATTCACAAATCACAATCCAATGAAAAATAAGTAATTACCTACATGCAATACAATGAATAAGTAACCCTCTTTTAAAATTTCAAACCGGATAACAGAAATTGAGGATTTTAAAGAATATACATCGAAAGGAAAAATCGATAAGTTAAGGTTTCAGAATCAGGGATAAAGGACTTACAGTTAGGTGTAGATCGATAAGATAATGAATCTGCGAAGAAGATGAGATCGTCCAACAAGAACAACAACGCCACGCCAAGACAAATCCACCAGAGAGAGAGATGAGAAGGGCGCAAGTTCTAAAAAAACAGCCTAATATAAGGCTTGATTAAAAGGCTTTTAAACCGTTTGATTTATTTAAGTAAGTAATAGCCGTCCGATTAAAAAAATATATTTAAACATGACCCAATTAACGGGTAACATTAAAACTTAAGGTAAAATTGATAAAACACGGTAAGAATTTCAATATCTATCTTTTTTTCTATATAATTTCTGTATTAAATTATGTATATTTTATAATATTTATATATCTATAAAAAAATTTATATTTTTCGTAATAAATTAATTTTTTTAAGAAAATATGTATATACATAAATACTTACCTTAAGTTGAGCTCTTCTAAGTTTGAGTGATCTCGTTTAAAAAATTCGGTACCTACTATTTTTATTATATTTTAAGTAATAGACTATGTATAATTTATAATAATTTATGTACATACTAAAATTCTCACCCTTATTATAATAAATTATTTTTTTAGTAGAAAAATATGTATGGACATAAATGCTTACCCTAAGTTGAGTTTTTTTGAGTTTGATTGAGATCTCATAAGAAATACGGTACCTACTATTTTTATTACGTTTTAGGTAATAAATATGTACAATTTGTAATAATTTATGTACCTACTAAAATTCTTATTGTTCTTGTAATAAATTAGGTTTTCTTGTATGAAAATATGTATGTACACAAATGTTTACCCTAATTTGAGCTCTTTCGAATTTGGGTGAGATCTTGTAAAAAATACGGTACCCGTTTCTAGTAATAAATTATGTATATTTGTAACAATTTACGTACCTACTAAAATTCTCATCATTCTTGTAATAAATTAGATTTTCTTGTAGGAAAATATGTATATACATAAATGCTTACCCAAATTTGAGCACTTTTGAATTTGGGTGAGATCTTGTAAGAAATACGGTACCTACCGTTTTTATTACGTTATGGGTAATAAATTATGTAAAATTTGTAATAATTTTTGTATCTACTAAAATTCGCATCGTTCTTATAATAAATTAGGTTTTCATGTTGGAAAATATGTATGTACATAAATGTTTACCTTAAGTTGAGTTCTTCTAAGTTTGGGTGATCTCGTCTAAAAAATTCGGTACATACCGTTTTTATGACGTTTCTGGTAATAAATTATGTACAATTTGTAATGATTTATGTACCTACTAAAATTCTTACCTTTATTGTAATAAATTAGTTTTTTAGTAGAAAAATATATATGTACATAAATACTTACCCTAAATTGAGTTTTTTTGAATTTGGGTGAGATTTTGTAATAAATACGGTACCTATAATTTTTATTACGTTTTAGGTATTAAATTATGTACAATTTATAATAATTTATGTACCTACTAAAATTCTCATCGTTCTTGTAATAAATTAGGTTTTCTTGTAGAAAAATATGTATGTACATAAATGCTTATCCTAATTTGATCTCTTTCGAGTTTGGGTGATATCTTGTAAAAAATACGGTACCTATCGTTTTTTTACGTTTCTAGTAATAAATTACGTATAGTTTTTAATAATTTACGTACCTACTAAAATTCTCACCGTTCTTATAATAAATTAGTTTTTTTTAAGAAAATATGTACGTACATAAATGCTTACCCTAATTTGAGCAATTTTGAGTTTGAGTGAGATCCTGTAATAAATTCACTATACCTATCGTTTTTATTACGTTTTGGGTAATAAACTATGTACAATTTGTAATAATTTATGTACCTACTAAAATTCTCATTGTTCTTGTAATAAATTAGGTTTTCTTGTAGGAAAATATGTATGTACGTAAATGCTTACCTTAAGTTGAGCTTTTTAGAGTTTGACGATTTCATGTAATACAATACCTACTGTTTTTATTACGTTATGAGTAATAAACTATGTACAATTTGTAATAATTTTGTACATACTAAAATTCTCACCGTTCTTATAATAAGTTAGGTTTTATTGTAGGAAAATATATACATACATAAATGTTTACCCTAAGTTTAGTTCTTTTGAGTTTGGGTGAGATCTTGTAATAAATACGGTACATATCGTTTTTATTACGTTTTGTGTAATAAACTATGTACAATTTGTAATAATTTTATATACCTACTAAAATTCTCTTTCTTATTGTAAAAAATTAGGTTATCTTGGAGGACAATATGTATGCACATAAATACTTATCGTTTTATAGTAAATAAAGTTTATCGTAGTAAAATAGATATGTATATAAATCTTTAAATCGTAATATTTTATGTATATACCGTTTTTATTATAATTATTATAATCATTATTCATTTTCTAAAATATATGTTTTTTACATAAAAAAAACACGCCTAAAATATTATTTTGCATGAATCTTTTCCCCACTTTTGCGGATTTATCATCTAGTATTTATAAGGATGATTATACCCTTTGTAAGAAAATATTTATAGAAGAAAACCTTTAAACTTTTAAAAAAATTAATTAAATTTATTTTTTTTATTTAATTAAGTCTTTAAATTAAGAGATTTAATCAAATAAGTTTTTTATTAATTTTAGTCATTAAATTTTTTAAAATAAATTAGATTTATTAGTTTAGTGTGTTGTATCATAATGATCTCACTTATTATTTTTAAGTTTTTTTTAATTTTAATTAAAAAAAAATTAAAAGTTTTATAAAATAAACTTATAAAATCTATAAAAAATATTAAAAAAACTATAATACAATATGATCGAACTATAATGTGTCATATGTCTGTAAATCTGTAACTGTCCATAATATATCTCTTTTGAGTTTTGAATTTTAGATGCCCGAAGTATATTTTTTTTTTACTTATTTTTTATTTAACTATATATATAAAGCCGAACTTGAAATGCTTTCTTAATTATTCAATTGCAATTTTATTATTTTTTATACTCATTAATTAATTAAGTGAATAGGAAAAGATTTCCCGCCATAAGTGGTTAGAAGCATAACTGATTAACGGAACCCCCAAGCTTTATTAATATATTCATCCAGGAAGCGAGTTGAAATATTTTGATTCAGAAAAAAGTTCGGCATCTGGAGAAAGATGATGAGAGGTAGTAGCCATCTTCCGGTTTCGATACCAGTCGGAAATGTTGCAAAGAAGGAAAGATGGTCTTCTCGCTCAGGAGTGTTCCCATTGCCGGAGATTTGGATCCATGCCATTCCCCTACTCGTGCTGCTCTGCTTCTTCATTTTATGGTGGATGTCTCGACCAGGTATTCTTAATCCCCAATTAATGATCACTAGTTTTCTGGTTCAGAATTGTTGCTCAGATTTCCTTTAATCTTATAATCTCTCTTCTTTTGGGTTTGAAATCAGTGAATGTGGAGATCAATGATGGCAGATTTGTGGATATACATCGTGTTGAGATGCCATTGCCTCTACGTAACTCTCAGATTGATGTATCCCTCCTGGCATCTACTGCATCACCAATTGCTTCTGTCCTACACAATCTCACTGGGAATGGAACTGTAACTGAAGAATCATCCATGTTTGATTCCTATTGAGAAAGCGGTTTCAAGGAATTTTCGTCTCCGATATTGGATTACAGGTTCGATCATTTGTGTTTTAGCTCTATCATCAATTACAGAAAGTAAGGAAAGGAATATGACTGTTCTTGATTTTGTTCATCTGCTTCTAGTGATTACTATACCATGTATGGCTCATTTCACTGATTACTACTATATCATAGCATGTGAATAATAACAGAACATATGTTTAGCTTGAGCTATGGATCACCATCTCTCTTCTTTACTATCACGACCGGCGAGTCCATCTTCCATTTGCACGAGACGGAGATGGACCGTCTCGGAGCAGATGGATTGGTGCATCAAACTTGCCGAGTCCTCTTTCTCATTGTATGCATTTGTCCTGCATCTTTGACATCCCCCATTACAAGCCATACCTTCATTCAAAGCTGATCTAGACCCCATCTTGTTTGAGTACTTAAAATTAGATGTATCCTGAGAAACCCGAATCTCCGGAGAGCTTCACCTTCCCTGGTCACCACTTCCTTGTATATCCATCCAAACAGCTCCTCTAGTTTCATTTGGCCTCCACCTTTCTTGATTTTATGTACTCTTTTCTGATCTCCCACAAATGGGACGTTGATGCTATCCTGAAACAATGCGTTTCAGTTGAGTATCGTATCACATTGTATCGTAGGTATCTCCTCGGGGGTGGTTTAACAGGGCTCACTTGCCGTTGCTTTACGTGCCAAGAGGTGTTGGAGGAATGGTTAAAGGGTGCTTCAATTTTGTTAGAGACAGTTTTGCTAAACAGGATATTTGAGTATGCACTATGCAATGCAAACAAAGTAAAGCCATATCGAAGAACAATGTCGTCCTTTGCGCTCAGTTTTGTGGCATGCGTTGCAGGGAAGAGAGTTCAATATTTGTTTCCTCAACTTCCCTTAGGCCGAGACTAAGGGATTAAGGTTTACGGAGTTTATGGATCCGGTTTAGGGATTTAAGTGATATGTTTATAACGTAAGGTTTATGGTTAGAATTTAGGTCTTAATCTATAAATCCTAAATTTTAAGCATAAAATCTAGATTCTAACCATACCACTAACTTCAAAACATGTACATTTGAACCCATAAACATTAATATGAAATCTCTAAACCCTAAAACTAATCGTATATGAAAAAATTTCCACACACGATTATACATGGAATAATTACCCATATTATAATATATTTGAATATGACATAGAAACAAAATAATATTAAAGGACTGTTGGTGCCCTAGATTGACAACATTGAAGGACTCAATCACTCACACCTCGATGCTCAAACAATACAATCAAGCAACAAACATCATGCCCATAGGTGTGCCAAAGGCAAAAAACAAACAATGATACCATTGGTCTGCACCACCAAACACACCCAAGCTTAGCAAAATACCTCAAACACGAGGTAATATCTGAAGCTGTAGACTGTCCGCTGTATGAACAAAAAAACTTGTCGGGGTTAACTACAAGAGAGAGCTAACACTTGCTGCATTTCTATTTGCGTGCCGATGCTCCCTCCGTCTATATAAAGAGGCTCTCAGCGTTCGAAGAAAGGAGCTTTGTTTGGATTTTATCCTAAATTTTCCCGGGAAAATAAAAGTTGCCATGGAAGCTTCTGGAGCTCAAAAATCTTGGCGTGGAAGGAAGCTATTCTTGGTTAAGTAGACTGTAAATCAGTACATCAACACTGACAAGTAATAATAATAAATAAACAAGAAAAAAAATGTTTCGTGGTATGGAGATCACAATCTTAAAAACAATTCGCCCCGAATGTTAACACACGGTAAATCCAAACGATGTGCACCTTACAAAATTTGGAGTGAACTGCGACAATAGTAATCGTCTAATTTAAAAGAAAGAATTCAAGCTCCGAAAAATTCAAGCTCTGTGAATAAAACTCTCAAATTTTTTAAAAAAACAAAACGTTTTTCTTTAAATTTTAAATTTAATAACAGATAATATACAATCAAATCTCGAATAATATCAGATAATATCCATTCAAAATCTCGGATAAAATATCTATTTAAAATTAAATTTAATAATAAATAATATCTAATTAAATCTCGGATATTTATTAAATGGCTACGTATTTAAAATTTGAAAAAAAATTATATTAGGAAAAGGTTGAATGCCGAAAGTGAGGAAGATGGAATGTAGCAGAGAAAGAAGAGAAAGTCTCCAGTCAAGCATTAAATTATCTTATTATTATTTCGGATTTAACTAAAACAAAATTAAAAGAACATCCATTAATAGGAGCTATTAGCTTAAATGGTTATGTCATTGGATAGCTTTTCAAGGGATGTCGGTTCGAATCCCATAACCAATATTCTTTTTTCAGACAATGTTTTTAATGGCATTTATTAAAAAAACGTCACTCAAAATTATATTTTTTGTGGCACTTTAGTAAAAATGTATACTTTCTTCTCCTTTCTTGATTGTCCTCAATTTACGGCGAAGACTTATAACACTCGTAGTAGATTTATTGACAAAAAACTTCAACACCGTGGATCACACATCCGATGCAGTTTCAACACCAACGAACTGAGGTAACCACCCTTTACTGATAGTAGACAATAACCAAGAAGCCACTATCTTGGGCCATAAAGAATTTTGTATTTTTCATTGAAGACCAACACCTCATCACTTCCATGAATCTTTTCTGGAGGTGGGCGTAATTCTCCAGTCAGCAGTCGTTTAAAACGATGACTTTGTGCCATGAGCAACACTTGTTGCTTCCACAGAAGAAAGTTCATCTCGTTAAGCGTAATATTTATCGTCTTATTGGTAAACACCTTTCCACTCTTGGGAAGCCCTCCATGATCAGCAACCGGAGCAGGTGCAGTAGCCATATCACACCAGAGAAAAGAAAGAACACACAAGATTGCACAAAGAAAAAAAAACTGAATCAGAGATCTAGCAGCAACACACTAACCTTGCTTCTGGATCAAAGCTCAACTCATCAATGGCCTCCAGAAAATTTGGCGATTGATACCATGTTAGAAAGCTCAAAGATAGAGGAATACTTGAATGTATATTGAATGAGTAACCAGATTACATCTCTTCTTTACTTATACACACAAAGATTGTAAACTAACTAACAAGAATTTTCACAGCTCAACAAGTTAGTTATAACAGTAAGCTTAGCTATGATCAACTAAGAAGGACGATACGCCACATTCAACAATCACCTAGGGACGAAGCTACTATACTTTTAACTACTACATCCAAGGATATATTTCCCAAATCCTAATGTTTGAAATGTGAAAGAACAATATGATATTTTCGGGTCGAAATGCATCATAGAACATTCAATTTTCAAAACGATTACCTCTTCAACTATTCGTACCAACACACGAACCGCCTAGTCTCGGTGGTTAAGAGAATAATTGTTGTTCCTAGAGGTCACGATTTGAGCATCAATAATGCCAGAATAGTGTTTGAACGATCAATGTCTAATAGTTGAGAATATGCTTTAGAACAGCTACTACTGTACCCCTTTTAACTGATTCAAAAAAAAATATTCATACCAACTTCTTCACTTCTCACACATCAATACAAGTTGCACAAAAGCAATTGCCACGAGGTAACTTTATAAGGTAACACTAAACAAGGGATAACATTTATTACATGTTTTGCCAGCTTGAATACAAAATTATGTCTCCACGTGACAAAGATGATTATCATTTTAGCTAATTCATGTATTCCACGATGCATTGGCGTTTTATAACGCAAACATGGTATAGTAGTATGACCATATAAGGTAATCAAACTAATGCATGTATTTTCAATATCCATTTGAGGTTTAGACTTGGCATAGGCCATAGTAAATTAGGTTATAAAAAGGGAAGCTCTCTAGATAGTTTTTGTAATTAGGGTTTCTTTACTGTAACATTTTCTTTTCCTTTTTGAAGGAATGGCAGGGATTAAGATTAGAGATGTTTCTGAAGAAACACCCAATGTTTCGTTGTCCCATTGTGAAGGACAAAGGGTTGGAACTGACATGGGAATGGACCCTAAAAAGCTCAAAAGGTAAGAAACTTACATACCATTTGCAGGAAATTTATGTTTCCAGATTGTTTTTCCCGACAAGGTTGATGAATATAATATCTTTTAGGGTTGCTGCTAGCCGTGAATATTCCCAGAGGTATAGACTCAAACAACAACAATATATTGCACACCTGGAATCAGGAGTTAGGGCTCTCCAGGTAAACAAAAATCCCTTATATATTTTGCTTTGTTCTTGTGTTTATGATATTTGATTGAGAAAATGTCAAGAAAATGACTTGTTTTAGAGGGTTTAGAGATTCAATTTTGAAAGCCTGAGTGTTGAACATATTGTCTGTTCCAAATCTGAGAAGGAAGAGTTAAAATTAAAGGCTTGATGTTAAAATAAATACTCAAATTATCATATTTTTTAAGTATCTGATCTATTTTTTTTTAGCTTTTCTAGGTGCCCTAAGTATTCCTTTTTCTTTTCTTTTAAGGCCCCTATAGGTGCCAAAATTATCATTTTCTTTTCTTTTAAGGTCAATTTAAGATACCTAGTTTCACTAGAAAATGATAGTTTGAGAACCTACTTTGAAAATGAAAAAAATAGTTTGGACATCTTTAAAAATTAAGGTAATTTAGACATTTATTTTGATATTACGTATAAATAGAAAATTTCACGGAGAACAATAAGTATATAACGTTGGAAGAGTTTCTAATTAAGAATTGCGTATTCATATTACAAATATGACGTACAAATAAGATAGGTATAATGTCAAAAAATGTCCCTAAGGTTTGATTGAATTGTCATTTTAGCTTTTATTCTTTTTTGAAGCAATTTATCCCTTAGCGTTTCATTTTGGGTTAAAATGACACATATAGAAATGAAAATTGTTAATCAACCGACGATAAACAACTTATACTTTTATATATATATATTTAAAATTATTTTGACTGATGTATCATTCTACAAAGTTAATATATTTATCTATATGAAAGTACTATAGCAACATACACTGTCATGTAGTTTTACCACATCATTTCAAATTGTTTATCATTAGTTGACTAACAGTTTTTATCCTTAAAGATGTCATTTTAGCCTAAAATAAAATATTAAAAACTAAATTATTTTAAAAATATAAATCAAAATAATAATTTAATCAAACATTAGGAATATTTTTTTGACATTATGCCACGAAATTACTAAGAGAACCTTTAAAAATTTAGAAATAAATATAATTATATACGCCAACAAAAACATTCTTTGTAATATCGAGGTAACGGTGTAAAATATCATGAAATATATATTTATCACTTGAATATCAACGTGCAATATATATATTTTTAATTTAAAGGTATTAACTTAAAAACCTTAACTAAATTGCTCATTTCTAATTTTGTATTTAAAAATGTAACGCTTAAAACGTTGATAGTCGATTGGTCAGAACTGTTCGTCAGTTATTTAAGAATTAAAAAATGATGAATGTGTCTTATATATTGACTGGGATCACAATTGACGTAGTAAATCAGGTTCATCTAATGATTTCTCTTGAACTTTAATACCTTTGATCATGTTACACCTTGAACATTTTCTTATCAAATTGACTCTTGAGTTGGGTAAGTTTTATCAAATTGACATTTGAACTTGACAATTTGATCAAATTAACCCATGAATTTTAATAATTTCTATCAAATTACCCTGGAGCTTTAAAAATGTAACACAAAATGCCAATAAGATTAACAAATTTTGTCAAAGAACCTTTAGGTGCTTTTAAGTTTGTTTGGTTCCAAACCCTAACAATCATAGATTCAAAAAGCAGCCCTCTATCGTAATAGTGAGTCACTTTACGGACCGTAATAACATTTGTTATCGTAATAGTGAGTCGTTTTACGGATTACAATAGTATTTGTTATGTTTATAACCGCAATTCAAATCCCTACTAACAATAGCTTTATACTCACATAGACTCAAGTGGCAATCACTTATCCGAAGATCAAGTATGTTGATACCCAGAAGTCATTGTTGCGAGCTGAGAATTGTTCCATGAAGGAAAAGTTGTCTGCTCTCTCTGCACAGCTTATGATAAAAGAAGGTTTTCTCTATATACCTCTTTCTCTCTCTCTTCATTTCTTTCCATGGAAATAAATCAAAACCTAATGCTGTGATTATGCTTTCTAAAGCTGAATATCATGAGCTGAGGAAGGAGAAGGAGATGCTGAAGCAATTTTCTTTGTTGTACCAATCACCAATTGCTGATATGTCACAAGCAAAGCATCAGTGCTTCTCTCGGCTGGTGAATATAACAAGGGGTCAGCATCAACCAGGGCTCAATCTGTTTGCAGGAGAAGCTCGAGAGCAAACGATGCCGGATAGAAACCTTGAGAACCAGTTTGGATGTCAACAGAGAAAATCTTAAAGCCGTGTTGGGTATGTTTTTTCAGTTTAGTTTGGACTGCATGGACTTTGCAGTACTTTTGAAAGTACTTTAATTTCCTGACTCAAGGGGGAATCTGGGATCTAATAGAATGAATAAACAAACTATTTTGATGATTCATTTCGTGATTTTATAACTTTACCCCTAATTCATAATGGCTCTATCCGGGGCAAATCGTCTACCCTTAGCTATGCCTTAGCTATGCCTCTGTTTATGTCTCCACTTCAAATTAGAGGGTTTAGGGTTTTAGGTCAGAGGTTTTAGTTACGGTTTAGAAAATTAGGTGTAGGGTGTACTTTTTAGGGCATAAGATTTATGATTTAGGATATAAAAAATAAGGGTTAGAGTTTAAAATTTAATATTTTAGTAAATTTTCAAAGAAAACATGAAAAAGAGACATATAAAAGAGGTAGAAAATTTTTACTCTTATACTCGTAGCACAATAAAAATGAATTTTGTTTATTGGTGTGACCAAATTTTCTGCACTTTTATTCCTCAGTTTGGAGAGTGATTCTCGGTTAGAATAACGAAGGAAATATATTTATCATTTTATACGCAAATATCTTTGTAAAATAATTATTCTTATAAGGGTATATATTCAGAATTACTATTTTTATTCATGATAATATCTATAACAACAAATATATGGTAGTATAGTTTTTTTTTGTGTGTATGTTATTAGGGGTGAACAAAACTAGACTCTAAAAAATCGAATAACTTGATTTGAGATTTTATAAACTCGTATCAACTCGATCGAGCACTCGCCCACGTTAATGCTGCAACCGTTTAGGCTTTTCTTCTCAAAATTAACATGCGATACCCCCACATTATCTACCTGTGGAAAGATTCACACACACACACACAAATGAACAACTTGAGTTCCATGTCTTTGTGTCTTAGGTTGAAGAAGTTAGTTTTGCACCTAAGAAAGCGAAGGTGCGATATTAAAATCGTCTTTCCGAAAGGCTGAGCTCCATGACCTCGGTTGACGGCTCTCATTCGTCCATGGCCCAGATCTCACTCTTATCTATCTAGATCTTACCATCTTCCACGATGTGACCTAAGAATGAAACCTCACAACCCTTAAGTGTCTTACATGCTCCTCCAATGTTTCACTATAAATAACAATATCATCAAGGTATATAACAACGAAACAATCTAGTAAATGATGTAATACATTGTTCATGAGTATGGAAAATGTGGCATTGGATTGGCAAGACCGAAGACATCATAAGAAACTCATATCTGTAACACCCATCACCTGATACAGAAGGAATACACCCAAAAAATGAACCTTGTCGCTCCGAAGAGATTATGCCTATTGCCTAATGAGGGTTGTCATGGAAAGTAGAACGAGCATGATTTCAGGTTATATTGTGTCAGATTCTACGCCCTTAACGAAGTCTATTTCGTGAAGCTGACAAAGAGAAAATCATTGGCTTTGCTCAAACTGTCGAGAAAGGACAACGATATAAAAAGGAGGTTGTGGCTAGAGATGTAGAGCTTCGTTAGTCCAATGCTAAAGTAGAGGCTTTGCGAAAAGAGGTAGTCGAGCTTAAGCAGGATTTAGTCGCAGCTTAACGATTGTTCACATTGATGGAGAAGGTTCGCGACACCGCGGAGATGATACAGATGCGTGCGATCAGAATGGCCTATCTACCAGTTGCGGGGAAATGGTATTTATAACCCCTTAGTACTATTGATAATTGGATCGTGTCAGATGAGAGAAACAGTAATATGATTGTGCAGAGATGGAGAGCGTGGTTGTAACAAGTATAGAATCCAACACTTATAATGAGAGAAACAGAAATATGTTTCGGTCCTTCACTTTGTTGTGCTTAGATTAGACTTTAGATGAGGGGGCTGAGTTTATTTTTCTTGAAAAAAATGGAAAATGAAGGATTCAGAACCTTTATTAGTTGTGGAAACTTCCATTTTCTCTACTGCATCTCAAAATTTGCATCACCATTTTGATATTGTCCTAAACTTAAGCAAATAAGTAAAAAACAAGAAAGAGTAGAAATGGCAGGCAAACGTGAGACTTTTAAAGTGTTTGCATCTTGTATCTGTCTTTACTTTTTTTAAGGGTTGGACTTTTGATCAAATCGAATAAAATATAAGTTTAAGATTGTAAATTTTATTTTATGATTCAAATACTATTTTAAAAAATTTCTAATTGAATCGAGCTTATAAAATTTGAGTTAAGTTTTTAAATTTATGTACAAATTCAATTGTAATTATTTATAATGTTATAATACATATTAATTTCATTTAAACAAGTTTCTATATCAATATAATATATATTTCGTTCATATTTTCGCATGTGATATACATACTGTATCTAACATAATTAATATATTAAACTTGAAATTTAAAACTGATCAACTAATTAAAAAAAATAAGTTTTTCTGTTTTATAATTTATATTTCGTTCATATTTTCGCTCTTTATGTTTCCTTAAGACATCAAACACTGAAACTTCTGAAACCCAATTGATAGCAAAGCAAGAACTACCTACATGATGCATGCATGTCCTAGATAAAACATAAAGTACAAAGGATTATATCACATTCAGCAACTGAAGTAGTTCAATTTTCATATGAAATTTGCAACCGTCTAGCAAGGTTTTCAATTTTGTACACTCATTGCTGTAACACCAGAAAAGAAGAATGTCAATGCCGTTCTAAAATCAGCAAGATTCCTCATTTATTAGGTGGGTCAATGAAAACACCTCAACGATAGTAGATGGAGATCTGAGGAATGTCGATGTCATTGCCATAGTCATCCTCGCATGCTACCGCCACATCCAAGTGAGATCGGTTGGGAGGCAATTCTACCTTCGCAGTTTCCCGAGCCACATCCACCACCTTCTTACCCAATCGCTCTTTGTGTCTTGGGAACATGCTGTTGAAGAGCAGGTAATTTCCATAAGATATGCTGTAAGCATACAAGCCCTTGTCTTTGAGCCATTGGATGAGTTCTGTTAGAGTGGGATTATCTTTCATGATCCATCGGTTCCACACAGTCCAGCTCATGTCCCGGTGCTTAAAGACTTTGGGCGGAACTGGCTCAGCCATAGAGAACAAAGGCAGAGCTAGGTTTGCAAATGTATTCCTATAGTCCTCCACTTTATGCACTCCATCTAGAACCTTGTATAGTTCAAGGCAGACGAGACCAGTAGCCATGGCTGTGGAAGTAGCTATTGCTGGTATGATTCTTCCTGCAATGAACTTTGCTTTTAGCTTATCCACCTCAGGAATGCTATAGTTCCTTGCCCGCATGTTAGCAAGCCCAGCTATAAGATCCATGTGATAATTTGTATCAGCATCCTGCAATTCATGTAATTACATTAGCATCCATCACAAGTTGATTATAAGGCTTAACCGACAAATTAAATTATTCATAATGTGCAACAGGGCCAGTAATCATATAAAATAACACCATACTCAAAAAAAAGTAAAACCTCACAGCCAGTTTACAACAAACTAGTCATACCAATTTTCCACCAATCACCACCAAAAAATAAGCCTAACACTTGAGACAAAGTTTGGCAAAAAGCTGATCATAATGGCAACAAAAGTATCTAGAGATTAAAATAAATATATAATCAATAACAAGGATAGCACATAGAGAAAGAGTTACAAGTTAACAAAACAGAGAAGTGATCAAACCTTTTCAAATTGAATTGGTTTCATCCTGAATCCTGATGGCATATTGTTCCTGCAACGCTCTAACTTGAAAAGTAACTCATTAATAACTACTGCATCATCGGTAGAGGCTGTGGAAGTACTAGTAGCCTTCTCGTCTGTCTCAATTTTAACACCTTGCATTGGCTGAAAATCTGGGACTACTACCTTCTCAACTGCCTCGGCTGACATCTTAGGATTCTTGACCCAATCAGGGACTGGGACGCCAAATGTTTCAGCTCTAAGTATAGTTGCTGCTGTAATGAAGTTAATATGGCTAGGATCAGAAGCTGAAAACTGAAGTGGATGTGGGAACCGCTTTGGAGCAGACCAGAAGGGAGACCCAGTACTGGTCACAGCATCCACAGGAAATGTAAATGTTAACTGCTTCACCCGGTTCACAAAATAGTCTTCGAATCTAAGTACAATAAGAATAATGTCAATAAAAAATCTATAAGAAACTGATGCAAACAAAAAAAAAATCTCAATCATTTGGAGTACTACTTTAGGCGAGCCCAGGTGACACAATCTTGAATTGTCTCGCATTTTTCCCGCTCAAGGCACTCAAGGATGCGCTTCAAGTTATCCTTAACCTGAGCATCACCAGCATTTCTCATTGATGTGGCATATTCAGATGGACTGGAAAGATAAGCATTCACTTCAGTAGGAGTTTTCTCAAGCAAGCCCTCAAACTCAGATAGAGCCCAAGTCAAGCAGTGGTCAATGTTGTGGGGAAATGAGTGCACCGTGCACATTGGTGCCTGCTTCTCAGGTGGGTCTCTAGAGGCTCCGTAGTTCTCAGTCAGATGAGGAATCACCATCTGAGTGTTGCATTTAGCACCAAGAGTTCCTGACTCAAGAAGTGGTTTCTGGAAATATAAGCATCTCTGATCAACATACAGCCTAGCATTGACATTATCTAAAGCATTGATGACCACTGTTAAATTCTCCCAGAAATTATCATTAAACACAGACTCGGTTTCAGGACCCACACGATTTTGCAAAGCTTCAATTTTAAGCTGAGGATTTATAGATGCAGCAGCTGATGCAGCAACAGTTGATTTAGCCTGTCCGATGTTCCAATCACGGAACAAAAATTGCCTGCTGAGGTTGCTCTTTTCAATTACATCATCGTCCGTGATTGTTAGCTTGCCCTTACTACCGCATGAAACACCCATTAATGCCACATTTTTCAGGAACTCACAGCCTAGGGCCCCAGATCCAACTATGAAAACTTTTGCATCCTCCAGCTTCTTCTGAAGTTTGGACCCAAATACTGATATTTGTGCATCGTAACGGCTTTTCAATGGTTTAAAATCACCGGGGTCCAAGGGTTCAGCAGGAAGAGACTCCACTGAGTCAAAATAGAAGAACTGTTGAAAACAAATGACCCGTGGTTAATTTTCTGCTACAAGTTAAAAAGCAGCCAGTACTATAGCATCTGTGAAGTATCTCACAAAAGAAAAGGGAAAAAAAAGCACAAAATTGCCCAGATTAGGTACAATGAGGCCTGCAAAATTGCCCTCCCATTCTTACAAAAATAGAACTGCCTAGTTTGACAGATTAATTAAGTGCTTAAAAGATCAAACAGGGTTCAATTTGTCATTAACAGAAATATAGTTGCAATAGCCTAATTAGAATGTGTAACCATCTAAGCATGGAGATAGATACCATCAAATATACACATGAAAAAATGAGAAAACAAAACGTGTAAAAGAGTAGTTCCAACCAACCTGAAAAAGAGGATGAAATTTTCCAGAACATGCTTTGATGACTTCTTGTCCTACAATGCCCCCAAACATGGCAGCCATGGGATTCAGTACAGCCCTGGCACCAAAGGCAAAGTGCCTGAGAAGTTTCAAGTTAACATCTTGCACTTTGCCCTCCCCAAGGCATTCATTGATGTCAGCGGCAATAGATGTAAGCTTCTGAGCATCTTCTTCTGATCCGGCAATTGGGAAGTGGCCCAATTCACATATAAACCTATCCAATGCTTGGAATGCAATGTGCAGGAGTGGTGGGTGGTCAAACTTTGAGAAATCACTCAGAAGAAAATCACCAGGATCTTTAAGAGCTTGCTTCAATGGCTTAAAATTCAATACCTTGGGCTGTTTCACCTGAGTGACAATGCCACCTTTTACATATGTACCGAAATTTGTGGTGTCTTCCTCAAGAGTTAAAGTGAACGGCCTTGCACTTTTAATCTTCCGTGGCTTCCCATCATTAAGTTCTGTTATCCCCTGAATTTCAGAGAACACAACAAGATCCCCATCCTCAAACTCAAGCCTTTCATCATCGATACATGATACTAAGGCAGGGTTGTCATTGCTGATGGATGCAATTATGCCCGTGTGTGGTTCCTCTCCATCAACATCCAAAACAGTAAACTCAGGACCAAAGTCACAAAAGACTGTACCAAAAAGGCCTCTTACTTCAGTCTTGATAAAGAAAATTGGAGGCTGATGATTATGGCAGTAGTCATTATACTCGATGGCTTTTTCAAGATTTACATCAGTGAATACAACAGCCTGCACCAGTTAGAAAATAACCAACTGAACACAAGATATCCCATTGCACTTTTATCCCCAAAATTATAATACAGTTTTTAAACAAAAATATCACAGGAAGCCTAAACTTAAGCAAAGAACTAGATAAAACAATGAAAAATAATAATATACCTGGAAATCAGAAAGTTGTTCCTTGGTCAAATTGGATGTTAAGGTAGAAATGACAACAGCATTGTTTAGCTCCTGCAACTTCTGAACTGAAGCAAGGGCTCGATTCTTACCAACATCATTCTCAGAGAAAACAAAACTACTGGACAAATCCCACATCTCCACCACTCCTTCATCATGCAAGGTCACAGACTTGACACCAGCAAGAATGAGATTCTTTGCTGAAGAAAGAAAAAGACATTGAAGTGAACCTTGGAAATCATAAGCTTAACATGGCTATCATAGCATAGTCATGCACTGCAGATTATAAACTCTACAAATTCTGGCGTGCATCTTATAACTGTTTACTACAAAAAGCAAGAAAGGCTATGTTAACAAGAATTGTACGTATAAATGCAATTACAATCTCAGGATGTGACATTCATCATGAAGAACAAAAGCCCGTTGTCAAAATAACTTCAAGAAACATAACAACAGCAAGACAGAGTGAAATGATATTAGAAACTAAGTAAAGAACAAGAAAAACAATAAAAGAAAAGAAGGTAACATAATCAATACCAATTTCAGCACCGAGGCCCTGCATGCCCGAGATGAGGATATTCGAGGCAAATAGTCGGCGCATTGTCTCGCGGCCATAAACAGCTAGCTGCCGGCTGTGCAGATCCTCGTCAATATCATTTTGAAAGGCATCCCCGGTAGCCATGGCCTGTGGCTCAATCACGCTAGTGCAACTGCAGTTACTGCTTTTGTTATCAGCAATCAAATGGGTGTCGGAAATATAATGTTTCTTGATCGGCGGTGTGACAGTGTTGTTGTTTGTACTGTTGGTGCTATTATTATTTTCAGCCTCTCCTTCACCAGCTCTCTTTCTAGGAAGCATATAGTGCATTAAACTGCCGTAAAATCCATAAAAAAACCCAGAAAAACGACGGTCAGTGCCACAAATGTAGACAACTTCATACCATTATCCATCCCAAACATTTCAGTTTTATCAAGAAAACAAGAAAAAGGGAAATGAAGCCGAGAAAAATGGGTAACTGGAACCTTAATTGCATCATGATTATTATCTTTTATTATGATTTCAGCATCTAAAAGAGGGAAGAATTGAAAGAAAGAACGTACCGATCAGGACACTGCTTAAGATGAGAAAAGCATCCGAGGGAAAGAATGAGAAAGATTAACTGGGTGAAAATTTCTGTTTTTATTTTTGTGATGAAAATGGGAATGGCATGCCTTGATATAGGGTGAAGGGAGGGAGTTTAGGGTTTCCGAAAAGAAAAAGAAAGCTTTTCTTGATTAGGGTTTTGGCTGAGTAATCAAAAATCTCTCCTCGTCTGTTGAGAAGCAATCATTTACAGTCGGAGCTATGTTTACTCAGGTGAGTCTCCTAAGAAACCAAAGGTCGTATGATCATATCAAGGGTATAATGGTAAATTTAGACTTTCTTTTCTTTTTTCCAAATGGTTAATCTATGTTTTTGTACAATTAGTTTTTTTTAATAATTTATTTTTTCAAAAAAAATATTTTGATGTTTTTTGGTTATACTTAGTATCTTTACATCCGAAAATAAATAAAATGCATTCGTAATTAGTAACTAGGGTTGTAAATGAGACGTAACAGATCACAAGCTATTCGAGTTCGACTCGATCAAAGTTCGAGCAAAATTCAACTCGATCAAAGTTCGGTCAAAATTCAACTCGAGTTTTTAACGAGTCGAGTCGAACCGAGCTACATGATACTCGACTCAAAAAGCTCACGAGCTACTCGAAAATATAAATATACTATTTTTTTTATTTTTTTCACAATTTAAAATCTAGATTTTTAAAATTAAAACCATAAAATCTAAACCTTAAACATAAGTTGTAAATCCTAAATTAAGATACTAAAACCTAAAATTAACAAGTTTGAGTTTACAAAACTTGTGTATCAAAGTTTTTTCTTTATTAGGCTTTAAATGAGATGTGAGAGATAAGAGTTACTCGAGTCTAACATGGTCAAAGATCGGTCTACTTGACTCGATTAGGCTCAAAAAAAGTTCAAACTCGACTCGAATTCTTAACGAGTCAAGCCGAGCTTAGACATTTTAGACTCGTTTAAAATTATTCAAGCTCAAAATCTTAACGAGTTAAACCGAACTTAACACTACTCGAACTTGACTCAACTCGTTTACACCCCTACTAGTAACTGTAGGGATGATCTTTTACAGCTCCATAAGAACCCTGTAATCCTAAAGATAATAAAACTAGAGACCTACATAATTTTGAAAACAAATAATGTCACGAACTACAATATTACACCCACGTAACAAGGTTGATCAAGAGGGAAATAACCCTCTCATACTTTTCTTGTATAGTGTCTCATCGTTTAGACATTAACAACTAGTATGGTGAGCGTGGATTAAACATGTAACTTTTAAATAACGAAAACGACGAATTGATGCATTATTTTTACTCTTTAATAAGGGTAATAAATCGAAAGAGATAGAATACGACACTCACAAAGAAGATAATTTTTTTTTATTTGTCCTAATTTTGACTCTAAGATAAAAAGATAATGAGAAAAAAATGATAATATATTTAACAATAAAGGAACGTTGTAAGTCTCGTTTACATTCTTCATACTACCCTAACGAAGATCTTTTTAGACAATATCATAAAAAACAATGATACCCCTCTTGATAATGTCACTTACGTCCTCGTTATGAGTGCATACTGAGAATCTATCACATTATCTTCAGCAATGTTGTCCGAACACAACACTTTCACTAGAGATTCTCCCTCAAAAATATTAGAATATGATTTGTATAGCCCCTTAAAGGCTTATTTCTAACTCCGATGAACACTAAAGGTTTTCATGGACGGGCACAATAAGACATCAAGAAGTTTAATTTCTCATTGGCTTCACCAAATACTATCTTGGCCATATCGTCTTCAGCTTCGTAAGGCTAAATGAACCCGTAGTAAGTCACACCTAGAGATGATTTTTATCCGAAAATTAAATAGGATATTATTATAATTTTAGTAATTTAAGATTATTTAGTAAATAGAGTTCACTTAATAAGTAAATATCTATCTATCTCTATATACATAATAACAGTTCTTATTTAATAACGTTCTTTGGTGATCAAGTATTTGGACATACAAATATAAACAATGATTTAATCTTTAGAATCATGAGATAGTAAAAATTATTTTGGAGAAAGGTAATGATTTTAGAATTTCTACAACTATAGCATCTTTGTTATAGATATATGTATTGTAAGGATGTTGGAATGAGTGTTTTAATTACATTAGATTCTTGGATATATATCGGGTTTTGGGGTATATTGGATATCATATATTTTACTTTTTGTATTCTCTACGTCGATAGTGGATTGTTCTCTTCTCTCATCCATTGAGGTAGGCGAAGTTAAATCACGTTAAATCTTGTCTCTTGTGCACTTCTTAATTTACGTCGATATCAATTTAATTATTTGTCATATACCAAATTCCTAATAAATCTTTTCATTTGGTCTATTGAGATCGTCTCATCTAAGGTAATATTGTCATTTTGGATAAAATAATTTAAAAATAATTGAAAACATTTAAAAATGCATAGTTAAAGGTATTTGACTCATAAGTTAAAATCAAAAATAAAATTTCAAATACAAACATAGGGTCATATGACTGCATAAACCAAATAATCTAAATTTCAAAAGGTTACGAATATATGAATATATATTATCTTATAATCATCTTTAGACTATTCATACATACCTTCACTTGCTGGTTCGTTGCCTCGCTAGGCTATACAAGAAAGCTTTCAGTGTAGTAGAGGATATATTCATGATATAAAACCCATACTTTTAAAACTCTCTACAGCATCTTTGATAATCCGCTCCATGGGAATAAATTCCAACCCCAAGTCCATCAAGCTTTTTAGCTCCATCCTTACCCTTAGAAGTCCAGGTTGAGTATCCCTTGGCAAACCATGCAAAGATTCACACAAAATTACGGTTTGCAGTCAGTAGAAGGAATTGCTGCTCTATTAACAATAAAAAGGGGAGCTATATGGACAGATATGTGAAGGCTGCAATAGATTTTTTGGTGGAAAATCATCAAATAGTGTGAAAGATTAAAAAAAACTACGTGCATTGATTTTATGGATGCATAAAGCATGGACTTACTACCTTGGAATATTATATTCAGGGTAGAGTTCAGCAACCTTGGCTAGAAAGTCACCATAATGAGATATAGCTTCAACACACAGTGCCTTCCAGTTGATGATTTGTTCTCGTACACCAAAATGTGCGCTAAGGCATCTTTGAAATGGACAGATCCCATGAAAAAGTCATGAAATGTCTCTACTCTCTATGCAGCCAGCAACGAGAGGAACTTGTATTACACTCTAGCTTCCAAGAATTACATTCTAGGGACTCTTTTCATTTTCGGATCACATAGGAATATGGTGCAGATAGACAAGCACTCTCTGAACTGGCATGGAAAAACAGTTGCAGGTAACGTCTACTCCCTCAATTGTTTTTCTTTAATTACCATTTCTAAGCTTCAACGAACATGGTCATAAACCAATATCTTACATCTACATAGCAAAACTAATATGGATTCTGTTGAAATCAATTAGCATGCTAGCTAAGAGCACAAAATTCCATACATCCAAGAGAACTATCTTGTGTTGATCGAATTCAACACATACATGATAGACCCTGCAGAATCATATTCAAAATTTACCCCTTTGAACAAAAAGTTCCAACTAATGACAATGTAGTTTGAGAAGAATATTACCTTGCAGAAGGCATAACAACATTACCATGTTAGCATTAAAGGTAGGAGGAATATTAGGACCCATCACAATGCCTGGATTCACAACCACCACGTCCAAGCCTTTCTCCTTGGAGAACTCCCATGCCGCTTTCTCAGCTAGTGTTTTAGAAATCGGATACCATAACTAGCTCAATAAACAATGATCAAAACCCACAGAGTATATTAGCCATTAGAACATAAGAGAAAAGGGGGTTACTTCAGTTTGCTTGCAGTACTCAATATCAGTCCAGCACTCCTCCGTTTTGATCTTATCAGCCGGCCAGTTGGGTTGCGCGAAAAACCGGAGATGGAAGACGTGAACACCACGCGTTTAACCCGTCCTCGAGTTCTTTGGCAGCTGTGAGAACATTGAACGTTCCTTTAATTGCCGGATCCAAAAGCTCCTTCTGTAAAATACACCTTCAGAGTAATACCATCCACTATGAAAATTGAAAATAAAAATGAATCGTAGCAAATGGATTAGGCAAAGCCGAATGTACCTGAGGGTCGAGAACATGGTCGACGCTGCAGGGAGAGGCGAGGTGGAAAACGCCAACACAGCCGTTGATAGCGACAGCGATGGAATCAAAATTGAGAAGATCTATCTGGAAGAGGCGGAGACGTATGTTTCGTCTCTTTCTCATCCTCTGCGACAACAAAGCAGTAGAGGAGATTATAAGTATCATGGAAATTGGAAATGAAATGAGGGGAAAAGGGGAAATGAAGTAACTCGGATTTCTGACGGTCGCGTAGATGGTGTAACAGCGAGCAAGGAGGAGATTGACAAGCCAAGATCCAATGCTGCCGCTGGCACCGGTTACGCAAACCACCACTCCTACTCCCTGCTCTGACATCTCTCCGCTCATCCTCTTTTATCTGACTACAGGAAATAAAATTTACGGGTAATTCTCAAAAAATAAAATAAAATTATTTGACCAGATCAGATATTCGATCCGAAAATAATTGGGTCGGGTTAGGACTAGTTTTGTTTAATTATCGGATATTCTACCCGACTAATTATAAATTATATATTTTTTTAATTTTAAAATATACTTTTATTATAGATTTTGTAATATTTCTACATAAAATTAAATTTAAATATTTAAATTAATTTTATGTTTGTATTATGTATTTTTAATTTTTAAAGTTTTTAAATATATTTTATTATTTTATTAATATAAAAAAATAATATTAATATTTTTAATATTATTTTAATGATAAACTTTAATAAATATATGTATATATATATTTTAAAATTAACTTTAAATCACTGACTTTAAGTTTGTTCATATATTATAAAATTTGTGTTTAATATGTGATTTTTTAGGTTTTTGAAAAATATTAAAAATATATATGAACCGGGTACCCATTATCCGATTAACCAGATACCTAAATTTTACGAGTACTTAATATAAATAAACCAAAATACAAACCATAAATCATTACTTGAAGAAATTAGATACTCGATTATCCGATAATAAACACCTTAAAATTCATTGAGTTTGCGGATGAACTACGATTCTTGAGTTATAAGTCTTATACGGCGAGGCGGAAGGTACCTTTAGTATCGATACGATATTGTTAAAATTAATCATCTGGTTCCTTTAGTACCGGTATAGAGGTAGTTAAAATAATTATAAATTTGAACTGAATTTTCAAACTTTGCATTAAACTCCTAAATAATCAATACGTTAATTATATGAGTTATATACCTCTAAACCAGTTGAAAATTTGAAGGTAAGCCTATAAAGACATGAATTTTATGCATGTGATTAAATTCTGAAAATTTTAATATTTTTAAATTTATAATTTAATCCTCAAACTTTGATTTTGTCATAATATGATCCCTAATCATGGATTCACGATTAAATTTGGTTATAACATGATTAATTAGTACACTAGAATACTAAGGGGTATTTTTTGTGATAAAATTGTATGTTTGATGTAAGTTTATGAAATTGTATGTCCGATTCAAGTTTATGATAACGTCTTCGACTCGAATATTTTTCTAGACGAGTTAGGAGATATTACATAAAAATATTTAGAGCATCCAAGCAAATATAGAGCCTTTTATTGTAAGTGTTCTTGAAATTTATTAGTAAGTATTGAAAGTATAATCTCTTAAATCAAGCTTTAAAAATATGATTTAAGAATAATCTAGATGTTTTGGGTCAAGTCGGTTCGGGTGATTTTTTAAAGTGGCATTGGTTCGGGTCAGGATCGAGTTTAGGGTATAAAATATCCGACCCGACCCGAAATTAAATATGTAATTTTCCATAATTTTTAGAGATATTTTTAATAACGATCCTATATCTATATATATTTTATAATTAGTTCCTTAAAATTAATTTTTTATTTATAATTGAGTCTTTTAATTTTTTTTATAATTAAGTCTCCAAAAATTATTTCTTTTACAATTTAGTTCTTAAATTTATTTTTTTATAGATCGGATTGGGTCGGAGTCAATTTAAGATATTTATTTTCAGGTAGGTTAGATCAGATTTTTTGAAATAATATTCGGATCGTGTCGAAATCGAGTTTAAGATATTTTTATTCGGATTGAATTCGAGTAAACCTATAAATCTAATCCAACCCAACTCGTATCTATCTCTAAATGCAATCAATAGATAATCGAATCGAGGGATAAGATTTATTTTCATACCCCAGTTACATTCAACAGATCTAGCCTTATAGATTCCTACCAAGACATAGACCATGTTGTCAGATTTTTATTTTTACCTACTTCCTCTCTTGGATCCTAAACCTTGGATATAACAAAGTGTTGTTGGTTCATTGAACCCTCTTGAAAGCTGTGTCCATGCCAGCTAAGCCTAAGAGAAGACAAATCCAACCTCATGATCAAGTACCACGGTCCATGCAGTTATGAATCCCACCCAGGCCAGGCCAGGCCAGGCCAGGATGTCATGTTCGGTATAAATTAATCAAACTCACATTAATTAATGGGGTTCCAACGCTGTTGTTAGGCTTAGATTCACACGTAATTTAGGTAGGAATCATTTGGCAGAGAAGAGAAAGACAGACCCATGGGTTGTCAGACGAAGCTTCCTTCCCTAATGCTAGATGCTAGGAGTAGGGAATGGAGCAAGGTCAGTTGATGGAATCTATCTGAGAAGTCAGACAAAAATAGTAACCAAACATTAATATTCCTACGGTCAAGTTCATTGATTCACAACTTTACGCGTTTAATTAAACCTAACTTCATTTAACTTTGATATATCCAATAATCGATGATGGTTCACTTATTTTGATGTATACGGAGAGTTATTGATGATGACAATAAAACTTGTCTCTTAGTCTTTGTTTCGAGATATATTTATAGTCAGAAAAAATATTGTTCGATAAATTAAAACAGATTTAACAACGGTTATCGATAGTTCGTCAGTAATATGATTCTGGACAAACGTGATGAAAACGGTTTTATATGTTTTTTAAAACAAAAAAAACTATAAAAATAAAAAGTTAAAATAAAATCGCGTGTATATATATAATAATTATCTAAAAGTTAAATCATGTGGATTAGAATAGATTTAATAACGGTTATTGATAGGTCGTCAACTATGACTGTTTTAGACAAATGTAATAAAAACAGTTTTATATGGTTTCTAAAAACAAAAAACTATAAAAATAAATATTTATATAAAATATAAATATATATAATTACGTGTGTATAATAATTATTTAAAATTTAAAATAAGAAAAAAATATTTTTTAGGTAGATATTTAAATTTTATTATTTAATTTTTTGTTATTCAAGAGGATAACATAATAATTTTTTTCTAATAAGATAATTTAAAAAATATATTTTATTGATTATAAAATAAAGGTGTCATTTTAATAAATTGTGTTGTACCTTCATCTGTATTCAAAGACGAAATTATGTTAGATATTAAATTTTTTTTTACTGATATATAATCTTAACTCCGTCTCTGTCTGTACTCTCCGGTTCCACATCCCTAAATGTTATCTTAGTATGTAGTCCACAGGTAAAACCAAAATCTCTGTGCTACAAAATATCATCTTCGAACATGTTTTTTTTTTGGTAAATTATCTTTCACGTCCGTGTAACATCTTTTTGTATATCGAATCATTGTTTACTGGTACTGTACTTGATTTTAATGATTTTGAAATGAAAATAAATAAATAATTCTACCCTGATTGATGCTTGTAGTCCACTCAATCCCTAGCTGTCTCGTCTGTTCCACAAGGGTCCGAAACAACTCGTCTGGGTCCATGTGTTCTTGGGAAATAATTCAGGGCACTGGAACTGGCACTGGCAACGATCAACCACAACCTTAGGTTCTTACAGGAAAGATTTTTTTAATACAAAGAACCGTTTACCATTCAAAGTAATAATCACTTTGGTTTGGTCTTAAAATGGATTGGTTTGTTTATTTTGAAGACCAGGGAGGTCGCTTTCTTTACAACCTATAGACTATAGTCTACGCTGAGATGGAAAGAAATGTTGAAATTATTAACTATATTTTAATGTTTAAAGTATCTTTTTGAATTAAGTAGTTATTTAATAGTTTATTTTAAAAGTTTGATTGTTAATAGCTATTAATTGTCATTTAAAAGTTATATATATTGTTTATAAAAAAAATTAATTTTTTAAAATTTTTAAGATAAATTCAAAATCTTTGTATCTTTAAATTTGGTCACTGTTATTATTGTTCATTACGCTGTCAATGATAAGATAATTTTTATTGTCGACGTAAGACTCACGTGTCATTCATCGTTTAATCTGTCATCATTTGTCATATAACATTTTCTTTCTCTCATCGTTCAGTTTTATTTTCATATTAGACATATCAATTATCTGTTTTGATGATAGAGGATTAGAGAAATGATTTTGGGATCCGATGATGAAAGTGGTAATCAACGATTATAATATAAATTTAGGATTTAAGGGTTTAAAAATTATTTTGTCTTTTTAAGAATTTTTAAATATTTTTAATTTTTTAAATAAAATAAAGCATACCACATATTATATTTTGATTGATAATTTTTTTAAATATTTATTCAAAAATTTAACCTTCATTTTACCAATATTCTCTGGTGCATTGCTGTATGACCCATCGTCTGCCCTTGTTACTTATTAGTAGTAATTTACCTCTTTAAAACAAAACTTAGTTACTAGTAGTAATTATTACCGAAGTGAAGGTAACTCTGTGGAGACAAAATTTGGAAATTTAAAACGATCTTGGAATCGTTCAAGAATGATCTGAAAGATTAGTTAATGGACGTAAGATTTTTTTACTATGGGGTTTGTGTCATAGGGGTAATTGCTAGTAGTATTTATTTAAGGGTAATATGATTAATAAAATGAAGGTAATTTTATGGATACAATAGAAAGTATAATACTTAAATCGAGACGAAATTATAATTAAATATTTATTTATTTAAATTTTTTTTAAAAAAACTTGGTTTATTTATTAATTAATTTAAAAGTATTAGTTTAAATAGAAGATTAACTAGTTAGCACTAAAAAATCAGATATGAAAAAAAATTATTAGGTGAATCTTGTTTACCACGTCATTCATGGTCTCAATTAGTCAGGATCGTTGATCTTAATTTTTTTAAGTGAATCAGCACCTTTTTCTTACATGTATTTAGTAGGTGAGTAGTTATTAAGTGATTATTTAAAGATCAACGGTCCTGATTGCTTGAACCATTGATGTGATGAACAAGGTTCACTTAATAATCTCTCGTGAACGAAACCTATAATCAATAGGAGTCGGGTATTTTTGTAATTTCAAACATACCATAAAATATAGTAATATTCTCATACGAGTAGGTTGTTTTTGCTATATAACTTGATCTTATCCTCCCTCCCTTCGCCACCCACACTTCATTCCAAGAAAGACAGAAAGTTGCAGGCAGCAGTCTAGAGAGATAATCCCAACGCCATGGGGAACAGTTTAAGATGCTGTTTAGCCTGTGTTCTTCCCTGTGGAGCTCTGGATTTGATCCGTATAGTCCATTTAAATGGATACGTAGAAGAAATTACAGGTCCAATCACTGCTGCTGAGATCCTCAAAGCCAACCCTAATCATGTTCTTAGCAAACCAACCTCTCAAGGTGTTTTACGTAAAATCCTGATCCTCTCGCCGGAAACAGAGCTCAAAAGAGGAAACATATACTTCTTGATCCCATCGTCGTCGTTGCCGGAGAAGAAGAAGAAGAGTACACAACACAAGAAGCCTTCCAAGAACGGAAAAAGTAGCGTTCCTTCGGAATCGGATTGCGATCATTACCTAGCGAATGTCAAGGTCTCGGAGAAGAAACATTGCGCGCGTAAGGATCGCCGGCACAGCCGTGGCGGATCATGGCAACCGCATCTAGCAAGCATCTCCGAAGACTAACAACTCCATGAACAATCACATGACGACAATCATGCAATGGGGACGTGCTGTTTTTTTTTATTACAGTTATCGTAATACGTGGGGTATTGGTTTTGTGGATATGGGTTTAGTACTTTGAATCCTTTTTCTTTTGTTTTTTGTTTTGGGTCTGTCGGTGTTTAACAAGGGCAGATTCGGAATTCCACAATGTGTTGGTCCATGGTGGAAACTATATGATCATGTGGAGAGTGAAAAGAATATTATTAATGGGCATTGTATTTACCAATTACACCCTCAAGATGTAAGTAAAATGTACTTCCCTTTTAAATTGTGTTCTTTCCTATGAGGTTATGTTCCATAAATATGTAATAATGTGTTGCTTGCTTAAGATGATAATATCATATGTTTTTTTATTATAAATATTAAAGATTTAAAGTGTTTTTAGTTGTATCTCGTTTATTATGGATGTGGATATAATGATTGTTACTGTTGTCACTGTGAGAGTTACAATAACTATTTTTTTATACTCTTGCAACTTATCAAAAATTATAATAAATATATATAATTAATTAATTTATGATTTTTTTAATTTTTAAACCTTTAACGATTAAATTTGACCGATGATTCTTATTTTTCTGGGTGCTTTTAAAATAATAAGAATAATAGATGTTATCACAGTTACTGATTGTTAACCGTTAAATTGTAATCGTTAATAGTGTAATTTTAAATTCTACCGTTATTTATATTACTAACGATTTTAAACTACGACGTTACTAATAGATAACAGATGATATAGTGATCATGAATCGTTTTTTGAACCCTAAAATTTATATTTATAGTCATACGTTTGATTAGTGAATCTCGAAAACATAAAAAATGAATTAAATTGGAAGGGAATAAATAGGTTAAAGTTTAAGACTAATAATATTGTTTAAGTTGGACAAGAGTTGAATTTAAATTCATTCTCTACTCCTACAACTGCTAACATGGCCCTTGTCGCTTAACACACTTTTAATAAACCCCTTCTGTTTTAATAATTCTATTTTACTGTTAATATTAATAGAATAATTTAAAATGATTATTTTTTTAATTTGTTTTGGATTTATTTTATTGGAAAAAGAGAGAAAAAAATGATAAATGGCGACATCTACACGCTACATATAATAAACGATAATTAAATAAATGAAAAAACAAGCTGGCAAACGTTAAATAAATAATTCCATCATCACATGGATGATGGACTCCACATAATTTTTTTAATTAATTATTTTAAATATTTTGGGTCACACAACGGGTACCTTGGTTTTAGTTTTCTTTATATTAATATACCTATATTTTAGAGATTTATAATTGTATTAAATGATTAAAGATATTTATTTATTTTTAGAATATAATTATTCCACACTTATTGCTTCGCCTAGGTTTTTAATTTACTACAAGTAAATAATAGAATCAAACAGATAATCCACGTCCACTTCCCTATATATATAAATGATAATAAATACTTAAAACATAATAAATTCATAAATAAAGTATTTTTAAATTTAAATAAAAAATAAAATTAAAAAAATATTCAGAGACGGGGACAATCGTCCCCCTTGTATAACGCACGTCAGAGAAGAAAACTGTTCTCTTTATAATAAAAGAACCCCTGCATCGTTTCTTCGTAGATAAATTTGATAAACTTAATTGATTTGATTAAACGTTTATTTTTTTTTACGATAGCTACATAGAATTATAGATAATTTGATTAAACTTGATAAATTCAAAGAGGAAAAGGTTATAGATAATTTGTGTCTTAACACTACTTAGAGTTTTGATCTACTTATTGATTGTGTTGTGTCTAATATCTTAATTTCTGATATCTATTCGTATTAATATATATGTTAGTTGTTTATAAAGGAAAATTATATAAAAAATAATTGATATAAATATAATTTTAACCCTTAATATTTATAATTTTTATCATTTTGGTCTTTAATCTTTTTTTTTTTTGATAAATTTAAACTTAACATATGTCTTCTTGATAAATATTTTATTTTTTTTAACTAACATAATGACTAAGCCGTTAAAAGTTAAACGATATTGATATGTCATATATATGTGATAATATATTTTAAATAACATGGCATCTAGTCTCATTTTACATATATATGACATGTCATTATTGTTAATTTTTTTACGATAATGACAAATATATACATAATATAATTTTATTTTAATATAAAATATAAAATAATTAAAATTCAAATAAAATATTAAAAATTAATTAAATCTAAAATAAAAGGCTACTAAGTATTCTCAAATCTTAAATATAATTTTACATATATATATATATAACATATCATTATCGTTAATTTTTTAACTATCTAATCAGTATGCTAGTTAAAAAATGAAATATTTATCAAAAAGATATAAGTTAAGGACTAAGTTTATTCAAAAATAGAATGAGGGTCAAAATGATAAAAATCATAAATATTAAGATTTAAAATTATCTTTATGCCAAAATAATAATTTTAAGATTTCCACTTTTTATTATGTAAAGTAAAAGAACTCTTCTTTTTACATAGATGTCCGCATCAAAACGATACAATCATGCGTCTGTTGTGCTCACGAATTATCTGGGTTTAATTCGGTCAAAGCTCGTTTTGAATAAGTTTGATTTTGGTTTGTATTAAGCTCAAGACCTTAATAAGTTGAGACGAGTCAATCCAAGATTAACTCGAAAAGCTCATGAATAGACTCAGAATAATTATTATATATACACTACAAATACACTAAAAGTAATTTATTTAGTAAAATAAATTAGAAAGAAGTCCCTAAAAGCAAATTAACTTAAATGAGACGTTTTCCTCGATTGTTTGATTTTCTTTGATTATGTGTTTGTTTTGTAAGAATTTTTTTTTGGTTATTTGGATTAATCTAATTTCTGAATACTCTTTTTTATTTTTTTCGATATTGAATTTTGTTTTAGTATTGATTATGAAAGAGTTTTAATGAGACACGATCTTTTCTAAAAAAAAACTAAAAATATCAATTTTGAGTCGAGCCTAACTTGACAACCTCCAAGCCCAAAACTAATAATATAATTTTCGAGCCGAGTTTGAGCCTGAGATTTTGAACTCGAACCTATAATAGTTCCATTTTTTCAATAAAAAGAACCTTGTTTTATTAGTGGTACTTTGTTTCATAAGGTTTTGCATGGGAAGCACCGAAGCAGGCATAGCCAACTTTAGCCGGTCATAAACGGAAAGGAAACTACAAGCTATCAATTCACCATATAGAATAGTATAATACGTAGTACTACTAGCTAGTAGTAGTTTAATTTGTGGCTGACGCTCCTTCACTCAGTTCACTTTCCTACAATTAGTGCGAATTTCGCCGGCGGTTCCTGTCAATAAGCTCATGTTCCCCATTTTTACCATAGCATCCGCAAAATCGGATTTAAAAGTAATGGGATTCTCGCTGTATGTAGTGACCTGAGAGTCAGCAGAGCCGCCGCTGAAGAGCTGTTGGTCTGAATGGAGAAGGCCCTTGTTATCCACCAAATTCTTGAAATAAGAGTTGTCGAAGATGACTGCGCTACCATCATCCAGCGGAGAAAGGTTGTCGCCGCCTCCTGAGGTTGGACAGTTTGATTGAATGGATTTGGCAAACGTGGAATCTATATTCGTCTCATTGTAGATCCGATTTCGAAACACCAAACACCTGGCTTGGCCTGTGGTGTGAGCTCCTATCAGGGACAAACGTAAAACTTTATGTTAGGTACGAAAATACGTAATTCCGAGAATTCGAGAACAAGTTGTACCTGAGAGAGCAATCATTTCTTTTTCAGTGAAACCCTTTTTCGAGAATACGGATATAAGCTCATCCAGGTTCATTACTGGGGAAGCAAGGTCGGTGTTGGCAGTGCCGAAACTTGCTGTGGTCGAGTCTCTTCTTCCTAATTGAACTTCCCAAGTCGGTCCGCCTAACTGGTGAAAATAAACAAGCATACGTAACGTAAATTAATTAGCCAAATAATACATATGATATCCCAGTTTTTGAACTTACAGCAGCGACAGAATCCCGAGCAGCAACTGCCAGAATATCCGCACAAGAAACAACACCAGGGCAGGCAGTCTCCAGCTTAGTTTTAATAGCATCAATCACTTCAAAGCCTCTTAGTGAATTCGCATTGGGGCCTGCGCTCTTCTCTCCGATGAAACTCGAAGCATCATCGTCGTCAAGTAGCACAGAAGCATCACAACCCTGATCCACGCTTACACCAATTCAGCATATAACAAATAATCTAATATAAGAAATGCATGCATGAGGAAAGGAAGAGAGAACATGCATTAACAAAACAATCGTGAAAATGGAGACGTAGCAAAGAAGCTCCCATGCGAGACTCCTTCCCCACTGCTCCATACACTGCAGCACTGATGATCGAGAGAGCTCTCGGGCATGTTTTGGCATAGTATTTAGGTGACGAAGAGCACAAGCTAGAGAATATTAAGATGAGAAAAACGCATAAGTTGAAATGATATGAGTGTAACGCCATGACCAAATAGGAGGAGAGATTGCAAAAGATCAATGCAGTAATCACAGAAGAATTGGATTTTTGCGTTTCTGAAAGATACCCTTTGATTTGCCAATGAAGCTGAATATATAGAGAAGCAGTTTGCCAGAATGTCAAACATGGTACCATCCGATTCCAATGTCAAAAAGTAGTAAAGAATAGTAAACGAGAGACAGCAAGAAAAAAGAGCTCATGGACAGTGGATATCTCACCACCTCAATTGTCCAAATATTCTTCTTCTTCTTCCCTTTTCTGTCTCTTTATATATCCTATCGATATTTTACAACTATATGTATTAATTATTTTTTTTACTTTATATTATTAATTTATGTTTTATCGATAATACATTCAATATAAATTATTAGAAAGATCAAATAAAAAAAAAATAATGAACGAATTCTATTCATTCAATATAGCTAGCTTCTTTAGTCACAAACCAAACATACACGTATGCATATTAAGGGTTGCAAATTTTCTGTCTTTCTATACGTCTTTATTTATGCCCCACTTTAAATTATAAGGTTTAGGGTTTAGGATTTTAGGTTAGAGATTTTGGTTAAGGTTTAGGGAATTATAGGTGTAGGGTTTAAGATTTAAGATATAGAAAATAAGGGTTAGGGTTTAAAATTCAATTTTTTAAAAGAATTCAAAGGAGACATAAAATGAAGCACAGAAAAGAGGCAGAAGAATTTTGTTCATAATAAGGGTAGGGCAGGATATACAAAGATCGTAACGTAAAAGATTAAAATTCGTTTATTCTTTTTATGTGTTTTTTTATATGTTTTATCGGTAATTTTATGTCATATGTATTAATAATTTGTTTTTTATAGATAATACACGCAGACATAAAAATTTTATTGAGATACATGAAGAACAAAAAAACAGCCGAATTATATTCCATGAAGATCAGCAGCGCTTTAGCGGATGTAAATCGTCTGTTTTTTTTTATGCCTCCATTCTACATCCGTTTCAAATTAGAGGGTTTAGGGTTAGAGATTATGGTTAGGGTTTAGAAAATTAGGAGTATGGTGTATTTTTTATGATGTAGGGTTTAGGATATAAAAAATTAAGGTTATGATTTAAAATTCAATTTTTTAGGAGTATGGTGTATTTTTTAGACATGTTAAAGAGCTAGAGGATTTTTACCTAGCTTTAGCTAGTTACTTAGAATTGATTATTTATGTTGAATACAAAAATATCCTTTAATCGTTCTAAACCCTAATCCTAATTTTTAAATCTTAAACCCTAAATTCTACGCCCTAAAAATACATTACACTCCTAATTTCTTAAACCCTAACCACAATTTTTAACCTTAACTCTAAATCTAAAACCCATTATCTTAAAGTGAACCACTAATAAAAACACAATAAAAAAATCAATAATTTACACCCATTTATATCTTCCTAATCTACCACTTCCATCAACTAATCCTTTGAACTGAGTTTCCTTTCTTGGTTAGCTAGTAATAAATAAACAATTAATTAGTACTTAATTAACCATGTAATTGGACAAAGTTTGACAATGTTGGGTGCTAAGGCAAGTGTGAACCAAATGGTCCTATGGAATCTCTAAGTTCATAAGTCAACTACTAAGGCAAAAGCTTCTATTCTGAGTTAGTCGGATCCATAATTAATATTCTTGAAAGATGATTTGCAACTGCCCCAAACTTGAGAATCTTCTTCAGCTAATTAAACTACCAAGTCTTTAAGATTGGTTTGGGATAAGTTGTCAAAATAAATATATGAGGAAGTCCAAAATTTCAACTTGTGAATAAGGTAAATTAGGCTAGGCTAGGCTAGGCTAGTGGTAAATGTAGCAAATTGAAGATTTAAAAAATGATTCCTCCCCAACTTCTTTGAATATAAAGGAAAGTTTCATATGTTGGAAAAAAAATATTCTTCATGTAAATTGAGCTTATTATAGAGAGGGAGTTCCCAACATACTTCTAAGAGTTTGGTAGTAGTAGTAATTTGACTGATGGAACAAATCATTTATTTTTATTTTTTATTTTATTTTTTTAGATCGTAAATTTTAGATTTATTAAGAATACCTATTCTTTATAATAGTGATTCGGCTGATGTCTAAAATAAACAAAAAAAATCACTTAAAAATTAAAAGGCAGTTAAATATTTATAATAGTATAATAACATATTTATCCTTTATATTTACGTATTAAATCAATTTTATTTTAATTCAAAAAATATCAATCAATTTAATTAGGTGCTTTGCTCCATGATCTACATTTGTTAGGAAAAAAACATATTTGAATTTTAGTTGTATATTATCTCACTGATGCAAAAACCCAAGTTTAAAGAGTTAAAATTTTATCTTTTTATTATTTTTTGAGTTAAGGATGTATACGAGTCGGGTTTTGAATGATCCAAAAATAATCATTTTAAATTTAAATCCGATTCAAAAATTATATACATTAAACTGATCTTTACCTGATATATTGTTTTTTTAATTTTAGGGATCTTATTGTATAAAAATAACTTTAGAAACCTAATTATAAAAAATAATTTTAAGGACTAAATTGTAAATAAAAATAATAATTTTAAAGACTTAATTGTAAAAATTTAAGTGATATTATTATAAATATCCCTAATAAATATAAGGAGAAATTATACTATTAATCTTGGATCGAGTTAGATATTCTTTTTACCATAAATCTGAACCTAACCTTACTCTTACTAAAAAGTTAACCAAACCCCAAAATATTTTTTTACAACAAATTTCGTCCCGATCGGATCGGATAAAATACCCATCTCTATCCTGTACCAAACTGACCCAACGCTTCCACATTTTATTGTAGACCAAAGGAGACAGGACAGGGAGTAAGAATAATAATAAGCCTTCATTAATGAGATTCTGAGAATAGGAACAAATCAAGTTCTGGTATGCAATGCCTAATCCTGATATACAACTAAATGCCTAACATGCTACACAAAAGTTTCTGGGAGATTTTGGCAAAATCCCACTTTATCTACAATAATCACAGGATCAGAGTCACTTTCTGTAACCTGCATCAGTAAATGGTAAGGATATGCACACAGGTGATCAGCATATATTCCAAGATATCCAGAAAAGAAAAAGAATCGAATATGACCATTTGGTACATGAGTTCATCAAAGGCATGATGCATGCATATATGGAGATGCAGTGAACTACCTGAGGCGATTATGTCGATACTTCATTAGCCTTCTGCTGGTGGTTCTCGGTTGTGCAATGATATGAGTAAAGGATCATTCCAACTACAGCAATCAAGATCCCCAAAATAGTGCGCAAGCTATATGGATCATGAAGTAGAACATAACCAAAGGCCAAAACAAGACATGTTTTTAAATGTCCTAGGACTTGGTAGGTGATTGGGGATGTCTTTCCAATTACTAGAAATGTACTAAAGTTGACAGTGATGGATATCATGCATGACAGAACAATGAAGAACTGCAACAAAGGTTGCATATGGAAACAATTAGAAGCAACAAGATTCAATAAAAACATAGGTCTACTATAGATTCCGTCCGACCCCGTTTTGTATTTTGGTTGGGGCGGGATTCGGAAGCAACGATTCCAATCTTACCAGTACTTGAGGGGTATACTTGAAAGCAAAAACATTCTGGTTAGAAAAAAGAGCATCCAAGAATGGGCCAATGGCAAACAAAATTAGTGCCTGATAAGGGCAAGACTGGTAGAGAAGTTGAGTTGATGATACTTTGAACTTCTTCTGGATGGTATTAGTCATCTAAGAATAGATGAGTTATGGAGTATTAACATCTAAGAAATGAAAAAATGAAACGCCTATTAAAGCGGCGGCACACGTTTAACATTCATTTGTTCCTAAACAATGAAACGAATTCCGGAGAAATAATGAAAATGACAAGCAAAACAACATTCCAGAAGGATACAATTTGAGCTACACATGTCGTAGAAATAGCCAGGAGAGAAAGGATAGAACCCAGGAGATTAAGCTGAAGATCAGTCACTGTTGCAATTCCAACACCAACAAGAAGAATGGCCAATGAAAACTGGATATTCCTACTGAAATAGTAAAGATTTCAACTAGGATGAATAATGCAAATCAAACTCCAATGAAGAGATTATTGGTTGCAGCAAAAGCAGATGAATAATGCAGCTCAAACTCCAAATTCTAGTGTCTATAAGCTCAAAAAGGTCCTTACAAAGCAACAAGCATGTCAATACTTACCTGAATTTCTTCCTGAAGAAAAGGGTCTCCAAAAGAACAGTGCAGGGGATAATTGCCAGTTTTGTCATCTAAAATACAAAATCAAAAGATTCACAAAACAATGCTCCTAATATGCTTGCAGAAAAAGGGAAGTGCTAAGGTTTGAGCTGGATATACATAGCACAAGCAAATTCCATATCCATAGAAGTTGTAACAAATTATCATTATGCATGAATTATGTTGGAATGAAACAAACACTTGACATGGCTTGTATATCATTCAGGAGGATAATGTTTGGAAAACAAAAAATTACCTGATAGAAACCCACAGAATTGAAACCCAAGCTAAGATTCAAAAGGCCAATGGACATCCCATTCAAAAAACCAAATCCCATGACAGCTCTGGCATCAAAAGGCTTGTGCTCAAACATGTTCATCCATAAAGCCACATGAAGAGAACAAAACGTGACCAGGAGATGCCAACTTGTCAATGTTGTGGCTGCAGAAGCCGGACAATAAATTAGTATACCCGAAGACGAAACAACAATCAAGCAAATATGGAAATGTAAAAGAAAAGTTAAATATACATTTACATCATAACAATTAACAAGATTAAGGCTAGCACAAGAACCTCAGAAACCCTTTGTGTAGGTGCTAACTAAACTATTCTTTTCGAACATATGATGTTAGTTTACTTCGAATAAACTACACACACACACACACAAGTCATTGCATTGCATTGTCCACCAACTTTCATAAATCACTTGCCTTAGAAATGGTAATTGATAGCAATACCTTGTCAAATTATTTTCATATACACTCATACAGATTGTGATTCTAATAAATTCTATTTCCAAAGCATACATTCTAATGTGTCCATACAAAGAAGCATATCACTTCATAATTGTCTGCATTAGCACACATGAAAACATATATTGACAGGCAATTCTACTTGTAATATCCAGCACCATAGTTTTTCAGTTGAAATTCAACAAAAAAACATTTCTAGTTATAGTGATCGGATCGTGTATTAGAATGCATAAATAAATAAATAAAGGATTTTACACCCAAAATTTCTATCTAACGAAAATGAATTAAAAAGTGTGGAATCTGGAAATAGTAAATTCTAATCGAAACCAACATCAGGCATTGTAAAAAAAAAAAAAAAAATTCATAAAGTGAGATGTATGGCATTGCAATTAAACTGACCAAAGTTGAAACCAAGAGTGGTGATAAGAGTCTTGTTGCATATAACAATGGAAACTGATGAGACAACTGATAAACTCAAAGCACCAATTGTCCCCAGTTGGAACTTATGGTTGTCACCCATTTTGCTTTAGAAATATGAATCAGGTCTCCCTAGTATAGCAGGGTATTTAGGCATTTCAATGGTGAGCTACCTCATTATCACTTGGAGATCGAAATGTAAAACAAAATGGAAGGAACCCTACATCTTTTTTTTTTTTTTATCAACAAGGAACCCTACATCTGCTTGTTTTAAGGAGGGATGAGAAACAGATAATAATTTGGATTTTACCGAGAATGTTTATATGAACATGCAATGCCTAAATAACCATACCCCAAAAGGTATTTTCATTAATATTGAGCTGTAGAGAGATATAGGTTGTTCATGGGTCCCGATAGGGGAGTATTCGATCGAGTTAAGTCGAATCGAGTCAAAAAATTTTGAATTATTCAAGTTTACGAGTTATATTTTACCATTCAAATTTTATTTGAAAATTTTTCGATTCGACTCGAGTTTAAGAAATTCAAGTCGAGTTTTCGAGGTCTTATAAAAATTTAATTTTAATTATTTATCATGTTATAGTATGATTTAATTCCAATTTAAACGACTTTCTCTAATTATACAAGATATGTATGCATATATTTCTTCATATGTGACAATATTTCTTCATATTTTCATATATCAGTATATATATCATAAAAAATTGAGAGACTCATCTCGAACTTAAAAATAAATTCTTTAATTACTAAAAATTTGAGTTATTCAAATTTCTATTTTACAACTCAAACTTTATTTGAAAAATTTTCAAGTCGAGTTGAATATTTTCTCCTCAAATTGAGTCGAGTTATTTGATTTTTTCGTGTCGAGTCGAGTTATTCTCTTCATAGCCTACATTATTATTAATTTTTGGATAATTCAATATTATTTTTTAATAACTGTTTGAATAATTTTTTTAAAAAATATAATTTAACAAAAATTACAAACAATCTAGTACCAAGTACATATATTATTAGTTTTTTCTATCAAATAAAATTACCAATAATTTGTAATTAGTATAAGTTTCTTAGTAGTTTTTACGTAATTATTAAAATTTTAATAATATATATATATATATTTTTATTTTTTATAAGAATAAAAATTTTAAATATACCTATAAATAATTCTTGTATTATTTTTTGTCAAGTTTGATGTCTTAAATCAAATTGACCGCTACAAAAAATTTAAAGTGATTCGACTTTTAACCAAAGTCTATATTCACGACCTTAGCTTTCTTGCTACGGATTTCTAAATTTACAATAATTTTTTTTCTTCTTTTTAACAGGCTTAAGAAGCAATCTTTACAACCTAAACGTAATTACGAAGACTAATATCTAAAGCTTAGAACCCAAGCTTTGGATAACCTTCTCCTACAAAGAGAAAATAAAAGTAAACTAAAATCTTTCCTTTGGGTAGATGTTTGTATTTTCTAACACTCATTCAAATCTTAATACACTTGAGCATATATACGTTTTGGCTCATAAGTGTAGTCTATACAAAAAATAAAAATTTAAGCACAAAAAACTCAAATACAATCATAAGCATGTTGGTATTTTGATCAATTTTTTTTTTTATCAATAATTGTTGTTGTATTTCACGGGTCTATTTATACTCTCAATTGAGATTCTAATAGTTAGAGAGAGTCGTTGAGGTACACTTCTACTTAAAGAAATAGTCATTGAACTTGCATTATTGGTACGCCTTTGAGTGTATCGATACGATGGATCGATACGTTGATTAAAATTAGCCATTGAGGATTTTAAAAATATAGGCGATCGGTACGCGTACAGGCATATCCGTACGACCCATACTGTATCTATATGCAAAGCATGTATCAGTACGTGATATTAAGCAAACCCATGTGCACTCATAAAACCTCTTCTTCTCATTATAGGTTGGATATCTTTCATATTCCAAGTATCGACTTGGTCCTAAAGCTTAACGAGACCGGTAAAACAAAAACCGATCTACGCTAATTTCGGATTTACACAAGGAAATACAAATCAAAGTTTAAAACCCTTTCCATCACGGTCCAAATTAAAACAATGCAAACATACAAGGTTACGAATTTCAGTGCAACCAAAGTAGTGGACTTACAAAACAAGGGACGCTTCAACTAAACTTGAAGCCACCAGGTGGAACATTGGGATGCTGGTTAACTCCAAAAGAAAATCCTTGCTGGGTTTCATTCCCACCATCTTGGAGATGCTGCTCCTCTTCTTCCTCTTCAGCCCAGTATCTCTCCAAGATCTTTACAGCCTTCTCATAAATCTCATGGTTGTCATGAGTTTGAAGGCTTTCAATTTTATCCAACCCATCGCATTCATCAATCATTTGTGCATAGAGATTGACTCCACCGTTCATTCCCATTTCTTTATCAGCCTCACCAACCTTCAGAATGTTCTCAAGCCCTTCAAGGCACACAGTCACAATCCGTGGATCAGGACAGATTAGCAAGTCACAAAGAGGCTTAATGCAACCTTGACTCACGACGAATCTGTAAAATAAAACATCATATGAGGTTTGCCACTTTCGAGGCAGACTGTGTCTCTAACTCTCTTACATGCATATGATTTAAGCACATGGTTATGACCATTATCATGTAAGGTTACTCAAATGAGGATCAGAGTTTCATTATGGACTACCACAAAAGCAAGTATAATATAGCTGATATTCACTTGTTAAAACTAGATTCGTGACCAAAAACTGATATAAGAATTGTCATCATATTTATGATGAAAGAAATTGAAAGAGAGGAAAAATAAAGACAAATGATTGCATTCATTATCCTGTCAAACTAACTAATTGAGTAAGCTGAAAAGTCCTGTGCCCATTGACATCTGAGTACACGTGGGCAAAATGATGCTGATATTGCATTCGGAAAATATCTGTATATATTCTCAAGTAGGTCCATGTGAGGAGGTTTACATGCATTTATGTGTCATATATAAACATGCATGAATGTTAGATAAAAAAAAATGTAAGCAGAAAGGGAGCAGGACATATCAATAACACAAGAAAAAAAAAGAAATGTAAGCAGAAAGGGAGGTTTACTGAATTTGCTCATGAGATCCTCCAGAAGTAGCATTTGAAATGGCCCATGCAGCCTCCTTCTTAATGTCAAACTCTGCATGTTGAAGAAGGTGTACAAGAGGGAGAATAATATTGGCCTCGATAACTGCCTGTGCCACAGAAAATCAACAATAACTATCAATAACACAAATGCCACTAATAAGACACTTCCCCAGAACTAGTATCAACTGAAGTTGCAGACCAAACAAGCAATGCTTCGGTTGCCATCCACTAAAATTTATCAAAACCTTCCAGAACACATTGTACCACCTCTAAGGCAGCCAAACATGATGTGGCCATTTAACACGTTGAGGCAATATATATTCATAAAATAAATTGAAAAAAGCAGATAGAGAAATTATACCTGTATTTGAGCTTTATTCCCTGCTGTTATATTGGAGATTGTCCAGCAAGCTTCTTTATTGATGCTTTTTTTGTGATTTTGTATAAGAAGTTGATAGAGATGAAGGAGCACCTTGTTGTCAATCACAAACTGAAAAATATACATAGAATTATTGCGCCTTTTGAAGCAAAGAACGAACAACTTGACAATAATTGTTTTCTATATAAATGAATGTGTAGTTGTTAACTATTTCCTTACACTTGCATTAAAGCTTATTGATAAACAAGAAAAATGATGCCCTGACTGGCGTCAACATGCATACCTGAGTCTGACTATCATCTCCTGTGACAATGTTTCCCACAGTCCGAAGAGCAGGTATAAGAACTGTAGGCGATGGATGACTGGCATAAGTGAATTTTGGTCAGCATCAGTAGTCAAAATATTGGAACAAGAATAAACCCAAAAAGTATACAGATAAAAGCCCAGTTACGGAAGAAAAAACTATTGGCAGTGGCTAGAATGAAGTTTGCATGATATCCATGCTGAAAAGATACTTAGAAAAAGGCTGTTAAAATATTGAAACTAAGTGAATTTTGGTCAGCACCAGTAGTTCTAGAGTACTCTTACGCTTACCCTAGAAGTTCCACCAGTCGTGGGCAGACCCCAGCCTCAAGGACAGCCTGAATTTTATCATTTGGGCCATCTGAAAGATAAGATAGTGCCCAGCAAGCATCTGTCAGAACTTCTTCATCATTCAAATAAATAAGTTCCCGTAGGACTGGTAGAGCAGGCTTCACCTGAGAACATGGATTTGTTATCGTAAGCTCCATTAAGCTACCAAAATGAAAGGCTAAAAACAATGATAAGCTAACTGTGAAAACTACTTTTATTACAATATCCACAGAAGCTTCTACAATCTTTACCTGCTCAAATGGCGTTGGTGGCTTGCCACGGCAGAAATTAGATAATGTCCATGTAGCATTTCTCAGCATGGATAATTTGGAGCGCTCATTTAACTGAGCCAACAACGGAATAAGTGCACCACTACCAAGAACTAGATCTCTACAAGTTGGAGAATCACCAGCAACATTACCTAAAGCCCATACAGCCTAAACAGAAAATATGGGAAGCAAGGGTAGCAAATGCATCAGTCGCTGCTGCTAAAAAAGATCAAATGTAAAATATACTGCTCTGACAAGTAAATGCAGAAAAATTAAAACAAAAACACTAATGATATAAGTTACATGGAAAGTAAGAGCATATTGTCACTCTAAACAGGTGCAGAAGATAAAGTGAGTTATTCGGACAACTGACCTGTTCTCTAACATCATCACTGGCAGAGGAAAGCAACTGTACAAACATTGGCACAGCACCATGTTCAATAACAACCCGTGTGTGCTCAGATGTGCCAGAGGCAACATTGGTCAAAGCCCAGGCAGCCTCAAACTAAAATCAAAGGCAAGTAGTCTTAGTTATAAATAATATATCTTAAAATTATTTCAATTTAAACACAAGGCTTAAAACATCCTACTTGCAATTGGGGTACATCCTGCCTTCTAAGAAACTCCACAAATCGAGGGACAACTCCAGCTTTGATTACTTCATCAATTGGAGGACTGCGCTCTATAGATGAAGTAGATGAAAGACAGCAACACATATGAACAAATTCCTTAATAAAAGAACTGTTTTAACAATATGAATTAGAAAATACAACTTACCAATAGATAACAGCTTCCTAAACTGAGTTGTGGCTTCTAACTGTGAGGCAGGGTCTTCAGACCACACCCCTTGTACCATCAAAGGAATACTTTCGAGCTGTTAGAAATCATCAAGAATAATATGTTCAGGAATCAGGATCCATATAACGAAAAGCCAAAAATTGAGAGGATCGGAAGCATAGCAAAATCCTCTCCGCTCTCCCACACTTTCTCCACATTCGAGTAGACCACACAGTTAAAGATAACTTAACTCAACAACAGAACGTCAAACACATTTAACCTTTCCCAAATCTAAAATGATAAATTTTTCCATCACCTAAATCCATTTTATCAAGCACTAAAACCAAAAGGCTGATAGATCATAGAATATCAGAATATTGTCATCCTAAATACACAATCCAAACCTCAACTTCCCCCTTATCTGAAAATTAAGACAAATAGGTATTTCGGCAAACCCTTCAATCAAAAGACTACTCAATCTAAAATCCTAGAAACAATACGGGAAATATAGAAGCAGACATTAAAAGAAAAGGTGTTTTTTCCTTAGTTTGAACAGAAAAGACCCTTTCTTGATTAAAATACTTAAACTTGAACAACTATAAATCAGAAAAATAATAGTAAAAACTAAAACGAATCAAATGAGTTTAAAGATCTAGATTAAGAACCCAAATCAGGACGAAATCTATTTTTCTAGCTTAATTGAAGAATAACAGCAACGATTACTAAATGAGTAGCAACAAGCAATAACTCAGTCGCATCAAGATCCCAAAATTTCCCATCAATAAATTCAATCCAAATCCAACGATCAAACCCCCAAGAGGGAAAAGAAAAAAGAAAGTACCCTCTTTTCAATAGCGGCAGCATTTTGGACAGCATCTAGCAAAGGCTTCTGAGACTGAAGTAGAAGGCCTTCTCTACGTTTCTTGAGGAGATTATCTTCGCGTTTGTTCTTCCTGATTTCAACCAAATTGTCCTCTCTTCTCCTCCTGGCTTCATCTGCGTCCACCCCCGTCTTGTAACTCTTCTTCCGCACCTCGGTTCGGGTACCTGGTCGAAGCGACATTCTCTTCTATTTTGAATCCCGGAAGAGAATTGATTCCTGAGTGTAAGTATAGGGTTGGACGGAGATTCAGATTGGGGAGTAGAAAATCGATGGTTACTTCCCCATTTTATATTACGGGTAAATCCTCCAAATGATCGCAGAGGTTTTCGAAGTCTATCAATTTAGTCATTACAGTTAGAAAATCGTTAAACACATGACATTTTTGACAGCATGCCGTTAAAACCAGGATCCAATTATCACAGGCGAGGAGAAATTATACGATCAACCATCTGGTTTAAAAAATAGGTTCGTTCATTTTTAAATAATTATTTAATAATTATCTATTTATTAGTTATATGTAAAAAAGAGATGATGATTCACTTTAAAAAATAAGATAGACGGATCTGGTTGATTGGAGAAATTATATTATGAGTTCGGCTCACCACTATTCTCTGACTCATTTTTTTCAACCAATTAATCTTCACTCATAATTTCCATGTCATTTTAAAAATATAATTTCTAAAAATTATATTAATTACATGTCTGATTAGTGGTGAAATTGGTAATTTTCATTGGTTATAGACCACGACTGACGTGGTAGACCGTACCTATGATATAATCTTTCAGTTGATTAGGACTAGGGGTATTTATTGCTGTATATCGAATCAGATTCTACTTTTTTAGATATTCGAATTCACAGATCGATGATATAGTGATCCGTATCCGATCTGAAAAAACACGGATATCCTTATATTCTGATATCGAATATTCTGATCGGATATTCAGATATCTGATTATCCGAAAATATAATTTGGTTAAACTAATTTTTTGAATTTAAATATTGTATTTATAAAAATTTTAGAACTTCAAATATAACAAACAAACAACAAATTACTAAATACAACAAGATTCGTATTTATAAAAAATTTCAATTTTTAACTTTTTTTTAATATAACAAACATTAAATTGTTAAATATAACAAGATCAATATTAATGAAAATTTGAATTTTTAGATTTTTGGATAATTCGAAACATAAAATATTATAATCCGTATCCGATTCGAAAAACTTAAAATTGAATCCGATGTCCGATCCAAAAATAAAAATTGGACCGAATATCCGAATTTTAGTTCGAATCAATGAATAATCGAATTAAATATTTTTAAACACCCTTAATTATGACCATAGATAACATGATAAAAAAGTTCATGATATAATTTTTCAAATTCGAGAGTTTATATCTGAGTTATATACACACATAATTATTAAAACGTTCTTAAGTAGATTTTGAGTTTAAAGACACCATTAAATTTAGTCTAATCTATTGAGAATTTTAGCAAACCTAATCACTTTGACATATCTAATCAAGATAGAAGAAAAATTAATTATAAATAGTAAGCCATCAAACTTTATCCGGTTGATGAGTGGTTAAAGGTTTTTTTAAAGTTTGATTAATTCGATTCGAAATTAGTTAATTAACCGAATTAACTGAAATTTTTATATTTTATATTATATATATTTGTTTTTATATATTAAACTTTTAAAAATTATAAAATGGTCATTCAACTATATGAAATTAGTATAAAATGATAATTAAATTTATTAAATTATTAAAAATAATCATTAAATTTTTTATATTTATCATTCATTTATAATATATAATAAATAAATGATCAATTTATAATAATTTGATAAGTTTAATGGTTGTTTTATAACTTTTGAAAGTTCAGTGGTTAAAATGATTATTTTAACATAATTGAATGATCATTTGTGTGATTTACTCAAAACTTTATAACAAATTTCGGTTAACCAAATTAACTTAAATTTATTCGATTCGATTAACATATTTTCAAAAAATTTATTTCAATTAAAGATTTAAAAATTTTAATTAATTTTTGTAATTCAATATAACCATTAACTGAATTATCGGTTTAAACATCCCTACTAATATGTGATATCATTTATACTGCAATCACAAACTTGATACCGTCGGATGATTTTATAAAATTAGCTAGATTTATTAGAACAAAAAATATATAAAATTGTATTAATACTTAATATATAAGCGTAAATTAAATATTTAATCTGAATATTTTTTTTTTAATTATTAAGATAATCATTAATATCGGATGTCTATCATTCTATCTGTGCTCACAATCTCACATGTATCTGTTGATATCTACTCGATAAATAATCATTAATATCGAATTATATAAAAATAAATCATATATTTGTATAAAATAGATAAATTTTATATATTTTATTGATTGATCAAATAACTATAACTAATTTATTCAAAGATAGATAATTTTTTTTAAAATTATTTTAATAAAAAAATTATTAATTTATTTTCTTGAATAATGATCCTGCCACTTCTAGACATAACACAAACTCCAATGCTGTTTCGATGTTAACTAGAAATCCTATGTTGCTCCTAAATATCATTCGCATAGGGAGAAGTACAAGTTTAGAAACATGCAGACTCTTCGCTTTATTGATTCTACCAAAGAAAACATATCAAAAATAGAGCTAGTAATTAACCATACTTACTTATTTATTAAGACTTGAGATGCAAGGAAAGAGAACTAATACATGTTGCGAGTAGGTAACTTGTTACACAAGCAGAAGACATAGGTGAAAAGCAATTCGAATTAGGGGTCCAATTTAGATATGAAGCATGATATCAGTAAAAGGGACAATCAGGAGAATTGTTCCTCACCATCAAGTTCCTCCATCAGGTTCACATGGTTGAGGGGATTGAACATTTCGGTGTCGAACAACTTGTTCGGAAGTTTTGTTGGGCCATGAGGGTACTCGACGTAGTACTGTTTAGTGGTCGAAAATTTACGAGCAATGATCACCGAGTTAATAACTTCATCGGTTGGATGGAATACAGAGAGCACCTCAAATCCTCGTAGATCACATGGATCAACAACTGGATATAGGAAAGCCCTAGCACCATGCGCACTCCTCAGCATCAGAATAGCCCCAGGGGCCATGTACTTAGCCAGATGATCAACGATTCGAGCTTTCGCATTCTTGTCCATCCCCACCAGAGCCGCCAAGAACACAACATCATATTCATTCAAATCATTTGTAACATCCATTATGTCTGTCGTGTGAAACGACATCCGTTGAGATAAATCCGGGTCGGATGAAACTAATTGGAGAGCCTTGGAATTGGCTGAAGGGTCAACATCATAGTTATGGAAAGAGGTGGTGGGAAGATGGAAAGAAGCCAACACAATCGAGGTGAGAGGAAGCGGACCGGAACCCACAAAGGCAACTTTGGTCGGGACATTCGAGCAGTGTTTTGTAAGAATATTGAATTCAAGTTGGCTAAGCTTAAGATAGTTAGAGTAGTAAGGAAAAATGTTGAGATAGTGAAGAGGGTTTTCATAGGATCCTAAAATACTTGAGAAATGACTCTCCAAGAGACCCTCAGCTTCTCCACATAGTTGAATCAACCTAGACCTGATGTCCTGAATTGTCTTGCAAAGCTTGGTAACATCTATGGGGCTCGGTGGCATACATGTAGCAACAAGTTGTGTGAACAGCATGTCGACATCTTTGGAAGGTTTGAGACTCTCGAGGCTCAAGATTTGCTCGTACAACTCGCACACCTTTTGTACCAATGGATCTTTCTTGCAAACCATGTCGACACTATGAGGTTATGGGAAGAAAAATCGATATAAAAAACAATAGAATTAAGCTTGTTTGAAGAGGTAGAGACAATCTCAGACCCTCCGATGGTGTCATTATTTAAGGCCAGTTGTGGGGACCCATCAAGGCACAAGCTCAGGGTGGGAATTGTTGTTTTGCATTATAATTTGTATAAGGTGCTTTTGGATCTTTTGATGTTTACAACTTCAAGTTCTTACACTTTTCTTGGAACATTTACTAGGTTTTCTTGTCCTAAATGATGAAAGTAACCTTTGGATAGTTAAGAGTATATAATTCGATATGTTCTATGTATATTGTATAACCTATAATTTCTAAGGTTAAAATCTAGGCGACGGATAGGGTTAAATTTCTTATGTAACTATAGAGATACACCTCTTCACTATCTCAACGATGCACAGATATCTACATCAATAAACGTCTTTTGTCATGAACCTACCGAGCCTATGAGTGCATGATTCGAAATAAATTCAATCTATTTGTGGGCGTAAATCGTATACCTCCTTCTCATGTCTTTATTTGCATTTTCATTTTAAATTAGAGGGTTTATGGTTTAGAGTTCAAAGCTAGGGGTTGTAGCTAAGGTTTAGGGTTCAAAGTTTGGGATTATGGTTAGGTTTAAAAAATTAAGGGTTTTAAGATATAAGGATCAGGATATAAAAATAAGGTTTAGGGTTTAAAATTTAATTTTTATTTTTTTTTAAAGAATGTATGAAAAATAGATGATAAAGGAGTAAATAAATAATTTTTACTCCTATTTGTAGGTCGTAATGTATATTCTTTTGTGTTAGAGGATATAGATCCAAATACATAGAGTATTTTAGAGTGAAAATCTTAGGAAGCTATAAATATTCAAACAATTGTATTAGTAACTGTGAATCCTCACTACACGAACATCCAATCAACCAATCACCTGTAAATACATTAACAACTATGATTATGTGAGCAATTAACTATGATCCATTGCAAATTCTAAGCACTTGTCACGGACCTAGTCCTCGCACCTCTAGGTGGCGGGTCTTAGCCCTCACACTCTTAGGTGGTCAAGCCGTGCGGCACTTGAAAAGGAACGCATCCTAGATAAGTCAGCTTTCACCACACATCCTTTACTAAGGATTTATCACAGAAGCGTCAGTATCAAGGTCACATAAGTCTATTCTCATCCACAACACTAGTCTTTAAGCCACAGCCAAAATCGTGGGGCATAGCGAATGCTAGAAGGCAACCCCATGGTTCTAACACGAGCGCGATAAGGGGCACAACGGCCCCAAACCGTCCCTAGAGACACACCCTAGAGAGACGTTATACCATCCACTTGGCCTCAACTTCCGCACACCTAGGCCCTACATAGGCCTAGGAGGAGGTCACTTACACCATGATAGCTTCACTGCTAGCCTATGTGAGTATAACCTTGAACCACGTGACAAGGCATGAAACTCTGACGATACTCTCAGGTCAAGATATTGTATACGTAAAAAATTTTGTTGAAAAACTTATCCTCCAAAATTAGGTATATGACGTCGGTCGATTCGAATTAACCAACACGAAACTCTAAAAATCGAAAGATTAATCAATATATATATATAACTCAAGAAAATGGGACGAAAACCACTCCAACATGACGCAAAACATCCATATATATATAACTCAAGAAAATGGGACGAAAACCACTCCAACATGACACAAAACATCCATTTTCAATCCCTTCATTAAAATGTAAATGTATTTAGTCATGTAGCCATCGTTTTAATGCATCAGAATTATAAAAAAAAAATCATTTAATACTAAATTTTATACAATATGCAAATAACGAAAGCTAATTTATTAATTTTTTTTATTAAGACTAAACTAATTAAATATAAAAAATTAAATTTTAAGACTTTGAAAAGAATTCCCGTCTCCCTCTTTTTCCTTGTGATAGTTCGAGTTTCTAAAAGACAAGATGCCCCTACATGAATTGAATGGTCATTTCTTGAAGCTTCATTATATAGGTTGACATTTCCATGTCGTGACAGATAATTTTATTTTAATTTAATAATGTTTAAATTAATTTGCAGTATTATCGATATAATATATAATAGTATTGGTGAGAATTTCTTGTTTGGATTTTATATTCCTCGTAAATATTTGAGATCTTCAATGTATTAAAGTTCGTATTAGATGCTTGGCCTGACATATTAAAGCAACATTTTTGGCTTAGATTTTTTATGTTAACACTAAAACATATATGATGTAAACAGTGACAGATTTAGATAAATATTTGAGATGGGTAATATTAAAAATATGTAATGCTTGAATCCCACACCCTATTTTTATAGGTTGTATGAGAGCAGTTCAGTTGATTTAAAATTCTCTTAGAATTTTAAATACTTAACCGAATAGATTTAATAACAAAATATCCGAAATTTAAATGGATATTTTCAGTTATAAAATCTACTATTTTTAGATAGATATTAACAGATTATCTGAGATTTAATTAGATTTTATCTATTAATAAATCTAATTTTGAATAGATTTTATCCGAGATTTAAATGGATATTTTCGGTTAGCAAATCTACTATTTTTGGATAGATATTATCTGATATTAAATTTAAAATTTAAATTTAAATCAGATTTTATTTGATTCTCGGACAGATTTGCCCCTGCTTTCAACCTATAAATAAGATGCTTTTCTCTCATTTTTAATCATCTCATTCAGAGTTCATCTGTCTTACTTGAGAGAGAATTAGAGAGCATCATTCTGTTCGACTCCGGTTTCGACGATCATTTCCTCTACAGTCCACTCCAAACTTTGGGTGTACACTGTTTGGAGGACCGTGCTAACCTTCGAGGGACAACCGCCTAAAGTAGCGAGTACACACATCGGGACGATTTGTTTCTAAGGCAGTGACCTCCATACCACGACACGGTCAAACTTTCTATCAGTTCGTTCCTTTAATTTTTCCTGTCAGTGCTAACGCCCTGTTTTGCAGTCTATTTAACCAACAGGTAAAAATGAAATTTTAAAATTTTAAGATAAACACAATTCATAAATATTAAAAAAATTAAAAATTAATTTTAAATTAAAAAATAAAAATAAATATATAACTTTTAAAAAATTTAAAGTGGGTTTAGGCTGACCCTATCCAAAAAGATGTGTCCGTCACTGGATACAAACCTAATAATTCAAGATATGTCATGTAGGTTATGAACAAAAATTACATGCCAAAGTTGTAACACTTAATATAGGCAGAGAGTTTAGGAGTGGGTAAGACCGAATACTCGATTAATTTGAATAAAATTGGTTTCAGTTTCGGTCTCAGTAATCACCGGTTTTTGAAAATTAAAATCAGTCTCGGTCACATTAGGTCTTAAATCTTAAGAACTGGTCCCGTTATTGGTGGGAATCGGTACTAACACCAGGTACCCGATCGATTAATTTATTCTTAAGAAAATTTGAGTAATTGAAGAAAAAAATCAACCATCAATAATAATATTAAATAATAAAATTAGAATAATGTAGGCTTGAAAATTAAAGTGTTAAAATTAGTCACACTCATAATATTCATACATAAAGAGAAAGTTTGATAAAAAAATAAATAAAAAAATAATATTAAACCTTATCGGGTCCGGAACTAAAATCGAGTAATTAGGTTTTTTTTCCTACTTCTACCACCTACCCTTTAAATTTGATAGAGAGACTGACGTGGTAGTTAATAAAAATTTATATACTTATTTAAATTGATCTTCCTTACTTATACATTCTATCAATTTATCTTAATCTTGGTTTAATAAAAAAACTGAATACAACTCGAGCAAGATTCAGACCTAAGTGTAGGGAAAGTGGCATGCCTTAACCACCGTGCCAAACATAAATTTGTATTATAAATTACTAACTTTAATATATGTCTTTTTTTGTTGTTGTTAACGCCATAGAAATACAAGTGAATGTGGAGTAAGGGACTCAAATTAGTCATTCGTATTCTTGAAATTTATCTATGTGGGCAAAAAAGAATATTCTTCAAATTAAATTTGAAAAAATTATTCTTTCAATTAAATAATTTAAAAGGAATATTGAACCAATAAAGCCGAAAAGGAAACAAGTAGAAAATAAAACTAGAAAAATTTTCCACGTGTGAATCTGGCTAGCTCAGTGTCATAAAATAATAACGGTTCTTTTAGCCACTAAGACTAGATAATTCGATATATATTCTTTTAAAAATTAAAAATAAAAACTAAATACGATCGTATAATTATATGAAATAGAGATCTTTTAACCACCTGCTCTAAAAATCATCGAGCTCGTGCTCGTGCAATGCTACGCATTATCATATATGTCTCGTTGTTTTATAGAGGAGATGTATGTTTCTCAATTCAAACAAAAATGGAAGCAAAAGTGAAGGTATAAGTCTACTAAATTCAGTATAAAAATAACATTCAGAAGGAAAGCATAGTATATCTGAATTCCCTATACCTACCTACTTAATGTATTGAGAAACCCACTTGAAACCATCTCCATAACCCATTTTTCGAACAATGCTGCACATGAATACCTCAAGGGGGCGAACGTTCATGTCTCCCAGGTTGACCTTGCCCTTGCCGGTGGTGAAATTGGTCAGGCCAAGGTGATAGCGCAACTCATCTTCCGAGGCGGCGTATGGTATGTCAATCTTGTTGCCTAATATCAAGAATGGAACGTTAGCCAAAGATTCGTCAGACAGGAGAGCATCCAACTCCTTTTTCGACTCGGCAAACCTCTCCTTGTCATAAGCATCCACTAGGTAAACAACAGCATCCACCTACCAACAAGTTTTATATCAGTTCAAATATGCTCTAAAGAAAAAGAAAAAGAAAACAGACAATTGAATGAGGAAACACTGCTGGTAACTATTCTCTCCTTGTAAGTTATAACACGGTACCGGTAACAACAGAAACTTGAAAAAACTGAAGGAAGCTATTGTGCACAAGTTCAAACCAAATGACGAACCAGAATGCGAATACATTACTGATGTCGGATGCAGAAAGAGAACTCTATGTTATTCCTACACTGAAATCTTCACATTCCTACTTCACTAACTGGAATTATTGTGTGGAGGGGTACTATCAGAATAACTTTTGTTAAATTTAAAGCTGTTATCAGCAAACTCCACATCCTTATTCATTTCCGCTCATGAATCGGATAACCACAACAATCATTATATGGGATTACAGAGGCACACTAAAAAGGACTATGATAAAACACTCTTGCAATTAAATAGGTGCTCAAGTAAAACAGTAAAGATGAAAAGAAACAGACCAGAAGCTTATTGCCATATTTTAAACCCCTATTTAGGCAATGCAACAAACTTAACCATACTTGAACATTAATTTGCTAACGTGCATCGGAATTTATCACCTAGAGTCCGGTTAAAGAGAGTTTAACATTGAGATCCACTAATTAGCCTAGTGGCTAAGGATACTCTCATATCCTGATATGGGGATATAATACCGCACTATTTAATCAAAGAGGGGCTAACATTTGCAAATGAGTAAACCTATATGCTCCTAAAACTTATTTTATAACCTTACTCACTACATCAGCCATGGTCTCAACCAATAAAAATCACACACTCCCCTCATTTTTTTCTACCAATGGATCTTCACTTATTCTTTTCCACATCATATTTTGAAAAACAGATTTTTGGAAGTTGCCATTCGAATCAACCACTCAAATGGGTTGATGACATGGGAAAAATGACCTGTGTGGATTATATTGGTTAGACCATGGCTAATGCCATAAGAAAAGTCCATCATATAATTTCTCCTATGCTTCACAGTCCACATCATGGCTAAACACATTATATACATATCAAACAGTGACTAAAATTTGCAAAACAAGTACATTTTTTTCGTTTGAACACAATACAAATCACATGGACTTTTAGGTAAAAGAAATATACCTTGGCGTAGTAATCTTTCCAAACTCTTCGAGCAATCTGATGGCCTCCCAAATCAAAAGCCTTAAACTTGATTTTCCCAATACTCAATTCCTCTGATGTAGGATGCTGTGTAGGCTGATGCTGAACTAACCTCTGCAGAATCCCATTAAAAACAAACTATGAATCAACTTATTACAGGAAAACAAAGAACAGACAACCATTTATTTTCTTCTATCTAAGAACAAAAATTCCCAGCTACACAGCTAAATCTCTACATAATCCCATCAATGGTTCAAGAATAGAACATGTTAAATAGCATTCAAATCATTATAAGATCAGACCCATTAGAACTCTGAAAAAAAAAACAATCTTGAACACCGAACAAATCCCCAACAGAAAACAATACCTCATCTTTGAGCATGTGAAGCAACGTCGTTTTGCCGGCATTATCAAGCCCTAAAAACAAGATCTTTGCCTCTTTCTGCCATAAACCTAGGGAAGCAAGAATCCCATAGAACCAATCAAAGAAAAACATGGTTTAGATTTATTTCTTTCACTTAAACTGATCGACCCAAAACCGAAAATTGAATCTTCAGTCACAGAAGAAGAAAATTGGGAGATGGGTTGGTGGATATATAAAGAATGGCGAGTTGGCGAGTTTTGACCGGAAGGGTGAGTTGTTCGGACCAATCAGGGGCTTCAAATCACGAGGGTAGTTGGGGTTGGGAGACAAGAGACAATGGGTCAATCGGGACCGTTCATTTTGTTCAAATTTGATGGATCTTCTTACTACTTGGATCCATGACTCTGACAATATCTCATCCAATCGATTGTTTTTATTATTCATTGATTTATTTAATTTTTATTAAATATTATATTTAATATTTAATTTTTAAATATTGTATATAATGATCGATTTTTCAAAATAATATATATTCTACGGTAGAATTAAAATCGGTATCAAATGGTTTTGTTTTTAAATAGTGTCATTAAAGTTAACACTAGATGAACCCGATACTAAATAATGTTTGACATTTTGATGTTTCAGTTATCATGTGATCTATGTTATTAATTGAAGTCGAAATCACTTGATTTCGTCTTTGAACAATGCCAGACAGTTCAGGGAAATGACACGTGTCACACACTGTTTGATAATGAAATCAGTTAGTTCCGACTTTATAAACACGTTAAAAAATATTATACATTAAAAATAATCTTTCTTTTTTATTATATTAAAAAATATTTTTTTTATTTTACAATATTAAACGAAATTTATCAATATTTCAAGTATTAAATAATAAGAAAACTTAAATATAGAAAAATTTAATTTTTTGTGAATACAAATTTTATTAGACTCCCCCTATTTCACTTAATATGTCTTTTGTTAATCTTTTTATTTAGTTTTAAAACAAATTATGTAAGAGATGTAACGTAAAATGAGTGTAACGATATTTTTATTTTTAAAAGTTAAATTTTATTTTATTAAAAAATTAAAGGGTAAAAAGAAAATACACATCGTAAAAGTTATTATTTTTGTGATTATTCTGAAAAATTAAAAAAAATATACTAAGTAGGATAGAGGGAATATTTAATAATTTAATATTTTATATATCTAATACTTTAAAAAATAATTTTTTTTTGTAAACATAAATCTTGCTTATATTTAATAATTTATTATCTTTATATTTTAAATTTTTAAATTTTTTATAAATATGACTGTTAAATTTTTAAAATAAATATATTTAAGTAATTAAACATCTGAATATTTAAATATTTATTTTTTCTCAAATCAAATACGTTACTATTTTACAAGTTTAAAATTTAAAACACAACTGAAGAACACAATCCTACACCCTTTGGATCCTAAGGGATCCCATCAATGTTAAAATTTCAAATTAGCATGTTAAGATTAAATAAATAATCCACAAATTAATAATTATTATTTAGATTTATTTTTGAATGAAATAATTTTAAAATAATTACTAGAAAATTAAATTAACGAATTACTCGTAAATTTATCAAGTCGAATTAGACTTTACTTGATTTAATTCATTAATATCTTGAATCAAATTTAAGTTTAAGTCGAATCAAATCAAATCGAATTCAAACAACTCAACTTGTTAAGAAACCCTAAACGTGATAATCTAAATTTTAATTGGTTTTAAAAGAGGCAAAGAAAAAAGTTTTAATAGGGTCCAGAATGACATTATTTTGGTGGTTTTTGTTAATATTACAATGTCGTGTTTTTTTTTAACAAGCTAATAGTGATTATAGTAATATCTATTCTAGAATATAATGTCGTTTTAGTGTATTATCAGATTGGTTATCATGATGTTACATTGTTTATAATTTAAAGTTGAAGAGATCAAAATAAAAATAATTCAAAAGTATTTGTCTAAAGATGAGTCTAATATTATATTCTAAATTAGATTTTGGGCCAAAACTGGTTTAAAACGTAGAAAAAATGTTAAACAGTTAATTTTTAGAGAAAAAATTTACGTTTGAAAAATATTTTCAATCCAAATGCAAAAACTAAAATTTTTAGTTTTTACAATTGAAAAAGTACTTTTAAGAGTCGGATTATAATTTTAACTTTCATTTATTATGTTTTATTATAATATAATTTTTACGAATACATAATTATATTTAACATAAATTATTTTTTTAGTTTAAAAATTATATATATTCATATCAAATTTTTAAAAAAATTACTTCTGAAAAACACTTTTTAAAAATAATTTATGTATTTATTTATTAATATTTTTATATTTTATCATAATTTAAGTTAATATTATAATACGAAAGAATTTGATTATCAGTTAAATATATATTTTTTAACTTATAACATCATGTCTAAGATATTCATTTATTTTCTCAAAAGTATTTTTTGATATCAATACTAAATACACACATCCCAAACAAAAAATTCTGAATGAAATTTTTTACTACACTTTTTCACCGCACTTTTTAAAAGTAATGCTAAACCGACCCTAAATGTATGTCAGTCTTATATGTTGATTTTAAAGAACGAGAGGTTTTTTTCTGCTAAAAAAATAAAAATAAAATTGGTCTATTTTGGCTCAGATTTAGAGTAATTGAAATCGATTACTTTCGATTCAAATCAAATTGAGTATGAATTATTTTTGGTTCAATTAAAATTTGATCTATTTTAGTTCAGTTTAAATTAAATTTAAATTTTTGTGTTTATATTTATATTAATTTTGAATCAAATAAATTGAATTAGATATTGAATCTCGAATTAAATTTATCATGATTTAATCTTTAAATTATAAATGTTTTTCACTTTGATCCTTTTGTTTTTAACTAGAGGTGTCACATGGATATTTTAATAGACGTTGATCACCCTTTATCGGAGGGTAATAAAAAAATAAAATAAAAATTATTTTATAACTTTTCATAGTCGATCGACTAAAATAAAATTTAACCATAATTGAGAAAACCATTGTTTTAATTAATCTTATTCTTACATAAAACATCCACTATTTCTTTAACATACATCTCTACTATTGGCACAATATTTATTTATATATATATATATATATGAACTCTCTCACTTGCATGCAAAATGATGGTAGGGATTGAAATTTAGAGGAATTTGAAAAGCAAGCCTCCATGAGCGGCGAAGAAAGGAGCAAACACCAAAGATTCCACGGCCATGAGCTTGATGAGGATGTTGAGTGATGGACCAGAAGTGTCCTTGAGTGGATCTCCGATGGTGTCACCGATCACGGATGCACGGTGACACTCCGAACCCTTCGGACCCAATGACTTTGCGTGATCGCTAATACCCGCCTTTACGAACACAAGAACAAATCGTTATCGACAGTGGATACCTTAGCTCAAATAAAAACGACGACGACATACGTTACCTCGATGTATTTCTTGGCATTATCCCATGCTCCTCCTGTGTTTGAAGCTGAAATTGCAACCTATGGAAACACACATGTTGGCATTATCCCACGTTGTTTAGATGAACCATGGCTGATTAAGAAGTGATGATAGATTTTGTACCTGGACACCGGACACTAGTGAGCCAGCTAGAACACCGGCGAGAGTTTCGACTCCGAAAAGGGTTCCAACTACTAGTGGTGTAAGCATAACGAGTGCACCGGGAGGGATCATTTCGCGGAGTGAGGCATCTGTTGAAATCTTAACACAATTTGCATAATCTGGTTTGGCTCTGCCTTCCATTAGTCCTGGAATCGTGTTGAACTGCCGACGAACTTCTTCGACCATTTTGAGAGCTGCACTTCCCACGCTCTTCATTGTCATGGCTGAAAACCAGTAAGGGAGCATGGCTCCAACTATGAGACCAATGAAAGCCTTTGGTGTCAATACATCAACGGACTTGATGCCTGCTCTGCTAACATAGGCACCAAATAAAGCAAGAGAAACAAGGGCTGCCGATCCGATGGCGAAACCCTGGAATGAAAAAGGCACAACATGACATTCTTTTCAGTAGGACTAACAATGAATTCAAAGGAATAGAACAAGGAATCAGCAAAAAACTTACCTTGCCAATAGCTGCAGTGGTGTTTCCTGCAGCATCTAAAGCATCTGTTCTTTCGCGTATTTTGTGACTCATTCCAGCCATTTCTGCAATGCCACCAGCATTATCACTTATGGGACCATAAGCATCAATTGCAAGACCTGTAGCTATAGTACTGAGCATTCCCAAAGCAGCGACTGCGATTCCATACATCGCAGCCAGGGAAAAGCTAACATAAATGGCGACGGCAATGGCAAATATGGGAATGATGACAGATTTGTATCCCAGAGCCAACCCAAAAATCACATTTGTTGCAGCTCCTGTCCTACAAGCATCTGCAACATCTTGCACCGGACTGCAAAATATTCAAAGATTGTAAGAATTGACAATAGAGAATGACTAATCCAAAGGCTTTCCTATGACACCAAAGACTCTAAAACATCCTCACCTGTAAGCACTGCTAGTGTAATATTCTGTAATATAACCAATAACAAGTCCAGCCCACAAGCCGGTAGCAACACAGAAGAAAAGGTGCCTGCATTATACATGATCAACAAGACTTCTTAAACAAGGAAAGGGGAAGGGAATCTTCAAATAAAGAGAAAACAGTTTACAGGTTGCATACCAATTTTTCACTTCCTTTTCAGTTCCAAAATTGAAGAGTGTGAATTCCGATGGCAATGCTAAGAAACTAACCACCGCAATCCCGGCAGTCATGAGAACAGTGGAGATAAGGAGTTGTCGTTTCAAGGATGGTTCGATTTCGTTTACTTTCTTAATCTCAAACAAATCAGTTGCAAAGAGTGTAGTTATCAAGCATACCACAATTCCCATTGAGCTAATCAGCAACGGATAAGACATTGCTGTGAACTCATGGTTGATGCCAAAGGATGATATAGATGCAACAAACAGAGCTGCACATGATGATTCGGCATAGGATCCGAATAGATCAGATCCCATTCCAGCAATATCTCCTACATTATCGCCAACATTATCAGCAATAACCTGTTCAAGTGCCATGTTAGACTTAGAACATGATAAGTATCTGCCATTGTTCTTATGAATAAACTTGAAATATTCAGCAAGTGTAAAAGGAACTATGGCATTGGAAAATGGCAACTTACAGCTGGATTTCGAGGATCATCTTCAGGGATATTTCGTTCGACTTTACCGACTAGATCAGCACCAACATCGGCTGCTTTCGTATATATTCCTCCCCCAACTCTTCCAAAGAGGGCCATGGAAGAACCACCAAGACCATAACCAGTGATAGATTCATAGAGTCCCTCCCAGTCATCACCATAGTAGAGTTTAAACAAATTGATAGATATATAGAGCACCAAAAGGCCATTGGCAGCAAGAAGAAAACCCATGACTGCTCCGGAGCGAAAAGCTGTTATAAATGCCTTCCCAACTCCTTTCCTTGCTTCTAGAGTTGTTCTGGCATTGGCATAAGTTGCAATCTTCATCCCTAGAAAACCTGAGATGACTGAAGTAAGACCCCCCAGCAAGAAAGCAACGGTGCTAAAGAATGCATTTGCCAGGGCTGGTTTGCAAGTATTTCCCTGGTTGTATGTGCATGGTTCACTTTTGGTGCTGAACCCCCTGACTGAACCAAGGAAGAGGAAAATGATTGCACCAAATACACCCATGAAGACACCCAGGTACTTGTATTCAGTGAAAAGGAAGGAGGTTGCACCTGGAAACATAACACCAACATTGTAAGTAAATCAAACCCTGCAAAGTGTAGAGAAGCAGAGGCAAGAAAGCTCACCAACAGAAATGGCATGTTGAATCTCAGCACACTTGATTGACATCTCAAGATTGTTAACACCTTCCTCTTCTTCATCAGATTCAATCAGTCTTTCCCTATATCCATTACTTGAATCATTTGATGTGAGCTTCACCCTGGACACCAAAAACCATTGAAGCAAAGCAAAGCCAATTCCCAGAAAGGCAGCAACAGGTATCAGAATTTGTGTAAGACCCTCACTCAAGGAACTCATCTCCACAGAAACTCTCTGCAATCTCACTTTGTTTCTCAGCTTTGTCCTGGCCAAAATATAAGAAAAACTAGAAAGTGTTTCTTGTTGTATTGATTAAAAGAGGCTTTGGTTTTCAAGAACTCAATGGAACAAGTGGTACTGCATGGCCATTGAAATATACAAGCTGGTTGTTTTGAAGGACGGATGTGGACATATTAGATTCTTCTAAACCTTGGGTTGTGTTTACCGGTTGTTTTGATTAGCAGCTTTTAGTTGTCTAATTATACAATGTGCTAAGGATAAAGTTGGATAAGAACCAGCATTTACAACGTAGGGAGATAAGATCAAAACTGTGGTATTTATTTTATATCATACATGTGATTACCCGGTTTAACACGTTATTTATGATCTCATCCAATAATATTTATCTATAAAATGATTTTTTAAGATAAATCTTCACCTCTTTCCTATATATCCTAATTAAATTCATATATTATTTGTTATTTGAAAAATAATAGATTTTTATAGGCTCAAGGTAACAAAAAAAATGTCTTTTTGTCTCTATTAATGCGTTCAATAAATTAATTTTAGAGTTTAGAATTAAGAGTATAATTTAAGGTTAAGGTTTAAGATATAATGTGTATTTTTGTAGAGTTTAGAGTTTAGGATTTATAATTTAAAATTAAATTTAAAACTTAAAATTTTATTTTTTTAGTATTAAATATAAAATGGTACTAAAATGAGAAAATGAGACTTAGGGGAGGAAAGACAAAACCACTAAATCAACTTTAGATTTAATAATATTTAACACAAATAACATATATTAAACTATAATATTGAGCCCTATTTTTTAATTTTTATAATTTAGTATGACCTTTTAATATAATTTTATTTTTTCAGTATAGTTCATAAAATTTTCATTTAACTTAAAATTGAACCCTATTTGTTTCTAGTTTTTATAATGTATTCGAATATTAGAGACCGAATTTCAGATTAAATAAAAAAAATAGGGACTAAACAGAACAAAAGTATAATTATATTAAAAATGTCAAACTAATTATAAAAATTTAAAACAAATAGGGGTAAATTTTAGGTTAACTAAAACCTTTAGGGACTAAACTTAATAAAAATAAAAATGGGTAAACTACACTACACACTACCAAATATTGGCGATGACACATTTTTACCACCGAAATTGGCTCAATTTTGAATTAAATAAAAAATCAGGGATTAAAATGAACAAAATTAAAACTATATTAAAAGTTTCAAACTAAATTATAAAAATAGAAACAAATAAGGTTGAATTTTGGATTAATTAAAAACTTTAGATACGAAACTAAACAAAAATAAAATTATATTAATAAATCAGACTAAAATTATAAAAATTACAACAAATAATGTTCAATTTTGTATTAACTAAAAACTTTAAGGAATAAATTGAACAAAAAATAAACTATATTTAAAATTGGGACTGTATTATAATAATTCAAAATAAATAGGGGTCAATTTAAAATTAAATAACTTTAAAAACTAAATTGAAAAAATAAAATTATATTAAAATTATTGAACTATATTATAAAAATTTAAAAAAAAAAACAATGTTTGATTTTGAATTAAAAAAAATATTAAATTAGGAAAATTCTACAACGGGCGTCGCACACCGCTGAACACCGTTACTGTTGAACACCGCTGAACATTATTAATTTTTTTTAAAAAAAATCAAAATCAAAAGGACTTTAATTGTAATTAAAATTATCTATAAAATAAATAAAAATTAAATTAAATAAATATTAAATATTCTATTTTATTATTTTCTTATTATTTTCTTATTTTCTTATCGTTTGAAAACATTCACTATACTGTACTCTACAGACTGTCATCGCCCATCGTCATTGTCTTCCCTATCTTCCACAGCCACAGATAACGTTATTTTTTCGGCGAAAGTTTGCTCTCGTTCAAATAACCCAACACCGGCGAAGTATTTTTTCTGTGTAGATCGCTCTCTCTCAGTTTCAATTTGATGATTCGATTCATAAAGATTGAGAATATTTACCTGTACCGTGAGATGAAATCAAACAACGATTCAAACCACGACGAAAGCGACGACGAATGGCTAATCGAACCACAATGGAAGCAATGGACGAAACTCAAAGAGAGAGCGATCTATACAGAAAAAATACTCCGTTGGTGTTGGGTTATTTGAACGAGAGAAATTCTTCGGAAAAATAACATTGTTGTTTGTGATTGAGTTCTGTGGAAGATAGGGAAGAAGATGATGGCGATGATCGCTCTCTCTGAGTTTCAATTTGATGATTCGATTCATAACGATTGAGAATATTTACCTGTACCGTGAGATGAAATCAAACAACGATTCAAACCACGACGACGAACGGCTACTCGAACCACAATGGAAGCAATGGATGAAACTCAAAGAGAGAGCGATCTATACAGAAAAAATACTCCGTTGATGTTGGGTTATTTGAACGAGAGAAATTCTTCGCCGGAAAAATAACGTTGTTGTCTGTGATTGAGTTTTGTGGAAGATAGGGAAGAAGATGATGGCGATGGTCTGAGTATAGTTTGCGTGAATGTTTTCAAACGTGAAGTTGTTTTTCAATTTATTTTTATGATTTTGTTTAAGAAAATAATAAAATAGAATATTTAATGTTTATTTAATTTAATTTTTATTTATTTTACAGATAATTTTAATTACAATTAAAGTCCTTTTGATTTTGATTTTTTTTAAAAAAAATTAATAATGTTCAGCGGTGTTCAGCGGTAACGATGTTCAGCGGTGTGCGACGCCCGTTGTAGACTCAACCATTAAATTAAATAGAAATAAAATCATATTAACTTTAATTACAATTTGAAATATATTTTAATCATGTAAAAATGTTATCAAATTCGAATTTGGTTTAATGGTTAAGCCTTTGCTTTTTTGTGACTTTAAGTTCAAATTAATTAAAAAGTGTGCAAACAACTTAAATTTGACTCATTAAAATTTAATCTCATCCTAATTTCATATTTCTTTAGTATAATTATTATAAAGTATAAAATTTAAAACATAATTATTAATCTAAAATTTTAAAATCTAAACTTTAAATCTTAATTTTAATTATAAATTTTAAATTTTAACCCTAAAACTTAAATCTCTAAATTTTAAAACCCAACTTAAGTTCCTAAACCAAAAAATTAAAAAATATATATAAACTAAAGTTTACAGTAACTTATATATTAAAATATTTTTTATTAATAGTATAAAAAACATAATAAACAGATGAAAAGTAATTTATTTTTAAATTTATAAACTAAAAAAATATTTTTTTTTCCCTGAAGCCTAATTTTTATCCATTGCCGTCAAAAGCTTTTATTATTTTTTTTCTTGCTTAATCGGTGGTAATAATTAATTTTAGTAGTTGTTGTTAATTATCAGTGTTTATTATTTTTTTCTATTTAAAAAGAAAATCTATGATCTTGTTGCGCGTGTTGTCTTTGTTTTGGGAAATGATTTTTATTATTTTTTATGGTTCTTTTTATTTATCATTTAATACGATTTTTATATACCGTGATAGTTACTTATTGTTCATATAAAGATATTCACAATGTTAAATTTTTATTTAATTTTGACGATGATCATAGAAACGATTTATCCCCACTCGTTTGATGGTTTATTAGTTGATGTATTTAATATTATATAGTAGAATAATTTGTCTGATAGTTTGGTTCATTCATCACTCTTTTATCACCCGTAAAATATTTTGTTTAATTAAAAAAAAGATTTGTGAATGTTTCTGAATTTCGATAATATGCTAATATTCGTAGAAAGATTTTTTGCACCTTTATATGAAAACTTTTTAGTGAACTAATTTTTTTATAGATATATTATATTTGTAATATCTTTCGTGATATTAATAGAGCCGTATGTCATTGTTAAAACAAACTTTATAACTCATCAACCATCATATAAAGTCGTGGTAGATTACTTATGGTTTATTTTTTTTCGGTTTGATGTCCAACATATATATATTTAGTTTGATGTTTTACATTTTTTTTAGGTTATGTTAATGTTTAATGTTTTATTTCGTAACTTAAATTAAGTTTTTTTATCAATGACCATCAAAAAAATTTATTATCCAATTATAACATGACACGTGACCTACTTTTTGTACTTAGTTTCTAAATTTCTTTAAAAATATAAACTTTTTAAAAACACCAAAGTTTTAATTTTTTTTTTCTATTAAACCCTCAAATCACATATCTCTCACTATTAGACACCCTTACAGGTTGACAATTCATCGTTCATCACCCAAGAATCAAGCACCTTACTGTTCATCATTCTCCACCCTCTAACCATCAGTTAGAAGCTATCATTTTTGGATATTTGTTAACGGAACAATCGATGATTCATTCGTCATTTTTGATGATTGGACAATGGGATCTTTAGTCGTGAGGTCTGACGAAGATAAGAGTAATTGGCAGTAGTGGTATTAATGGCGGGAGGGAAGAAATTTAGGGATTTAGGATTTTATTTGAGAATTTAAAAATATAAAAACTTTCTAATTTAAAAAATAAAAACTAAAAAAGTTAATAAAAATATATCTCTCATCTTATTTTTTATTTTTATTGAATAACAGAAAAATTCTAACATATATTACGAAAAACTTGATTTAAGTTTAAAATAAAACATTAGGTATAAAAGGACCTAAAAATTTTATTAAAAAATATACCAATTGTACAATTTTTAATTATTAAATCATTATTTATAAATCTTGATAGTCACCCTCCAATATAATCATTATTATTGTCTATAATATACAGATCCCTGGTTAATCCTGGCACGGCATTGTTTCTCTTTAGAAGGCAGGGGTTGTGCTTCATATTCAATAACCTTACCTACTTCATTTGACAGTGACACAATTCATTAGAGATCAAAGTCGGGTCCAAAAAAAATAAAGTATATGATAATTGAGTTATACGAATTGTTTCGGTCGGATTGAGTTTAATTTAGATTTTGTTCGAATTTATATTATTTTGGGTCAAGTTAGATATCAGATACAGTTAATAATAAATCTTTTGATTTTTGAATTAAATTAATACTGAATTGATTAGTTTTTGAGTTGAGTTTATCCATGAAAATGTTCTTTTAAAGGAGACAAGATTATATAAAAGGGGAATAAATATACATATCAAAGCAAATTAAACTCGGGTAACTTTCGATTTGTTTTGGTTTTTAATTTGATTTGTTTTCAGGTCAAGTTGATTTCAAATCAAGTTACTTTCAGTTCAAGTCAAGTTAAGTATCGTCTCTGCTTTTTAATTGATTAGTTTCAGGTTCAGATCAAGTTATACCCATTATATTAGATTCTATGTTGGATCTCAAGTTGAGTAAATAATTTGGGTATTAGGTCTCGGTTCAAGTCTGCTAGTTTCAGTAGTAACTTATTTAATAGGGGTGATTTTAAGCATGTACAATAAAAACGATCATACATAATTAAAAAAACCCATAATAAATTAAATACTCAAAAAATAAAAAATACAAAAAATAAAATATTATTATATTTTATAAATCTTGAATAATATTATATTTATTTTTTTAATCAAAAAATTACCATTCACACGCACAACAAATCAACAAACATTTAAAAATATTTAACCATAAAATCTCCTTATAATAAAATCTTTAAACCGTGTGTTGGTCGATTCCCAACGTTTCAAGATAACTAACCAACGAATGGTTTTTGTTGTCATAGCAAAGTCCGCGCAACTGGTTTAGGTTCCGACTTTCTTTTTCACATATGTAAGCAGGATAGCAGCTAGAAAAGATAACGTCACTTCACGTTAATAGTGCAGGCTTACGAGACAATACTATGGGCAGATTAGCTTTTTAGAACTTGGGTGGTTAAGTCATTTTCGACGGTTAAAAAAACCGTTGTTCCCTGCCAATACCAGTTCCTTCCCTGTATTTTTCTTGGCGATGAAACAGTCTACTAGAACTTTCCAAGAAGCCCTTGTTTTCACACAAATGTATTGTTTAAAAGAGAGTTGGTACAATGTTTCCTATGGGAACAGTCAAAACTATGATTTTCAAAAGTGATGGCATCGCATGAGTTAAGTATATTAAGTTTCTTTCATTTGGTGCATTAATAGAGATCATGCATGATATTTGGCAATCATGGTCAAGAATCATACCAGCAATGAGTGATGGAATATTCGACAACAAAAGAACATTTGCCACAATACAAGTTTATTTATCGGCGCAAACCATCTAGCCTCATCGTTCGAAGGAACAGTTGTTGTTTTTGGAGATCACGAGTTCGAGCACTAGTACTGCCAGTAAAACGATTGAACGATCAATATCCAATGGTTGAGAGTATATACTCTAGATAGATAATACTATAATCACTGTAAAGTTATTTATCAGATGGTGACGTGGCTGCTCTTGGAAGATTGGAAAAAATGAGTTTAAAGATAATGTTGAAGTGGGTGGTTATAATTGGATAGGACCATGGCTGATGTGGTAAGTCAGGCTCATGGTATAATTTCTCCTTTAAAAGTGATTTTCTATAATTAATCAACCATGGATTCGTTACGAGTAGTGTGCTTTAACATTACTCTAAATTTTAAATTTTAATACTAAACCTTAAATTTTAAACTGATACACTTAAATCTCTTAAAAAAAAAATCTTACGTGGGATCTTATTTTCACCGTCAGTGATATTTTACTTATTTTTAAATTGAAAACTATACGTCTGAGTGATAGTAGATAAATTTTAAAGAGTTGTGCATGGTTATTAATGAAAAAAAAAACATTCATAAAATGAATGTTTTCTTTTTTTTCCTCTTCCTCTATTGTGCATTATATTTCTAGGGTTTTAGTATTTTGCCATTGAAAAGATCTAAGAGTTTAATCAAAGGTTTTATATATTATATTAACATGTTTGTTTGTATAGAAACATAAATATAAAAGAAGATAGAAATTTTAATGTTTATATTTGTTTATTTATTAAGTTTATTCGTAACTTTGATATTTTTGTTCGCTTATCCGTAATTTTGACATTTTTTCAAGTTAATCCATAATTATTTCTACCCATGAATACATAGCTTATTTAGATTTTAAGCCGTAATTTATTTAAACTCAAAATACATACGGACAAAAATAAAATAGAAAAGGGATTTAGTGAGTGGTCTCAGTAGAAAATACGATGAATTCAAGTTCAATCAGTTTTGTCTTAGAAAGTGTACGTCTTTCGTAAGCATTAAGAACAAATACTCCATCGTAATCCATGACTATTAAAAAATCATAAAGATAAATAACTTAGGAAAATCCTAATTATTTTTTTGTATAGGTAAAATATTTTTTCACCACTTAATAAATAATTTAATTTTATCACTCAAATTTTGATTTGTTTCTATTTTGATCATTTCATTTTGATTTGTTCCTAATTATCTTTACTAACGTTGTGATTAATTTTTTATGATTCTCTTTCACTCTTACGGGATGGTAGGTCTTCTTTTTCCTTTCAAGGCTGGGGAGCTCCGGACTCTATATTGTAATGGCATTTTGATTGATTTTTGTTGCATGCATGAACTCCTTCTTTGGGTAATATTATATAAATATTCTCTTATTATTATTTTATTATACAAATATATCTCATCTAAATTCTTTTATAAAACTACCTAAAACACGTAAGCGATTTTAGTAATCACTTTGCGTAAAAAGTGATTTATGGCTGAATTGACATGCTCTTACACATCAGTCAATATTTATTATGGGGAAAAGAAATCGCTTTCTATAGAAAGACATTTTCATGAAATAATGAACCGTCAAAACTCTAGACATTGAAAATCTTTTTGTACACAGAGAAGCACTATTATATGTTCATTTGCGCTCTTAAAATTAGCCAAGTAATTTATCGCAACGTGTCTTAGATAGTGCCAATGATAAATATTAAAAAGTTGTCAAGATCTACCTATATGTTGCATTGTGTATTTGATCACTTTACCTCTGTAAGAAATAAAACATATTCCACCATTTATATCCCATAAAACATGTGATAAACATATCTTTATAAATTCTTTAGGAAGAACTCCCAATAAGGAATATAATCTTTTTCGATTATTGCGAAGGCAAATGAAATTGTCTTTATGTTACCATCTTTTGCAACTGCCAAGAATAATATTTGTTTGTATCGATCATAAAGTCAAGTACCATCGATCTGAGTCATCAGTTTGTAATGACGGAATACATTAACATATTGTGAAAATGTCTAAAATAAACGTTCAAAAAGAGATTATAGAAATTGGATGGGTATATTTATGTAATAAAATAATAAAAAGGTAATATTAATATAATATTACTCCTTTTTTTTCTTTGTGATTCATGTGGGTAATGCTTGAATCTAACATTCACTCTATATTTATAGACAGTATGAAGCAGTTCAGTTAATTTAAAATTATTTTAAATTTTAAATGCATAATCAATTATATTTTATTAAATATTAAATATTATATGTTATTAAATTTAAATTTTAAATTAGATTTTATATGATTTTCAGACAGATTTACCCTTGCATCCAACCTATAATTAAGAGGTTTCTCCTATTATTTTTTTCAATCATTGGTTACAAAAAAATTCTCCGAGACAATCGCTTAAAACAACGACCTCCATACCACGACACACTATTCTTGTCTGTTTATTATTATTATTTTTTAGTATTGATGCCCTGTTTTTAAAGGAACAAAATAACTGTTTTTTAAGGGTAATGAAAATAAGAGGACCAAATTATAAAATGTTAAACGTTAAAAATAAGAACCAAATTGATGAAATGTATATGTTTTAAGACTAAAATTATTTTTATACCATTTAATACCATAATTTTTATCGTAATTTAATAAAAACTTAACCATTTGTTACTAAAATAAAAATTATTATTGAAGATTTTGTCAAATAATCAATTCAATAATCAAAATAAAAAAAATAATTTGATGACTACCAATTTAATTTACTAAATAACCGTATAAAAAATTAAATTTCTTATTTATTAAATAATATTAATATTAATATTAATATAAGACAAAACAATATAAATATCCTTAATCGTTTAAATTAAGAATTTAAATTATAATTATTTTAAATCACAAAAATATAAATCAGTCAAAGGAGATCTCACATCGAGAGTAGCAAATTTTAATATATAAAAATAAGGATAATAAATTATTGACTATCCTATAAATAATAAAAAAAAAAAAACACATAAGATGATAAAATAAGACAAATTAGGACCCGAAACGTACGGATCGGGCTCTGAATCCGAATCTGAAGCTGCGGCTTAAAACTTGAACCGAAAGCCCATTCCACCATTCCTCGATCCAAGGGAGCTAAGCACCATTGCTCCCTTCCCTGTCTCCATCTACGAGAAACAGAACTGAAAAAGGAAGCTGAATTTCTCTCCGTTTCTCTCTCTATATAACCACTATATTTATAGCTTGTATTGGAACATTTCTACAAACACGTAACGTGCATTTCTTCACGTCTCGAATCACTCGCAACACAAGGCACGTCTCTCCTCTCTATCTCTCTTGTGTTTGGTTGCTTGGAAATTGAAAGAAAATAGAGAAATTTATGTTATTATGTACATGTTCATTTCCTGATATCAGAAAAGGAGGGAAATGTTTTAGATATTAATTTAAATTTTAGTTTCTTTTAGTCTTTTTCTTTGGGGCTCTCTCTTTTTGTTTGAGCATTGAAGCCAAACAAATTTTTAAAGTGTAGTTTGTGGATTCAGTACTTTTTTTTTCCTCTTGAGATCATATAAGGTTGTATTGGCCATTGGGGATTCATTTAAGTTGAGCTATTTGATTTAATGGTTTGTTTTGTAAGTGTAAATTAACAGTTTGTCATCAATTGTGTCATTGATTTCATACAAAAAAGCTTCCATTTTTTGGTTAAGATTTTGGTGTTAAAAAGATGCATCTTTTTATGTTTACAGTGACTAGTTAGTTTGGTGCAAAAGTTGGATTAAAGTTCACTCTTTGATGGGTTGTTCAATTGTTTCCAATTATGTCTGATTTGTAAAAGTCTCCATTGCAACTTGTTTGAAGATGGGGTTTGTGCAGGTTTTTCTGCAGCTTCTTATTTCAAGTTCCTCTGGGTTTTGGTTCATTTGATCTGGTCAGAATCATAGTTTCTACTTTGGTTTCCATATTTTTGATCTTTGTTTGATTTTTAATGGTATTTCAATGCATTTATCTTGTATAAGAATGGGAAACTATATGAAAAGTAATTCTATTCCTAGGTTGTACTCACACTTAAAAAAGAATGAATTAGCTATATTCATGAAGTTAAATGTCTTTAAGCTTTATTTGAGGATTGAGATGTTGATATTTTCTCTGTTTTTCTTACTTACTAATTCAATTGTTTTTCATTTTCAGGTTGAAGTAGATTGTTTGTTTGATGTGGTATAATTCAACCATTGAAATCTTGGCTTGTTATAGATCAAATTCAGATGAGATCAGTTGCCATTTGCTTTCCAATGTTGCAAGCCCCAAGAGGCAGGGTCAACGGCTTAGCTAATTTTTATTGGGAAAGCTTCCACAATATTAGCCGGTGTCGTGTAAATAATTTGAGCTTCAAGCCGCCTGCTACAAATTATGGGATTGAAGGGGGTTACAGTAGGAGATGGACTAGAAGGCCTATGACAACGAGAACTGATGGAAGAAGCAAAACTAACCAGTCTGCTAAACCGAGTAACCTTGTGCGCAAGACTTTAGATGAGAAGGTTTCAAGAAGCACTGCATTGAATATAAATAAAACAGAAGGAATAAGTGAACATCAACAGCTTCAGAACTGTTGTATTCAACAGATGATTGCAGAGAACAAAGACTTAGCTGACCTTTGTAACATTTATAATTTACGATACTGAAACTTCCGGTTTTAGCAGAAAAGATGATCGGATTATCGAGATAGCTCTTCAAGATCTGTCAGGAGGTGAAAACAGCACATTCCAGACATTGGTTAATCCTGGACCTGGACGCTATGTTGCAAATTCTCATGTCCATGGCATCACAACCAGCATGGTCTGTAGGCCTGATGTTCCAAGGTACAATATTTCTGAAATTGTTCCTATTTCCTTGGGTTTCTTCCACCAGTTAGAAATTCAAACGAGAAACCCTGTTTACTGGTTGGTGTTAATGGTTAAATTTGAAAATTTTCTCCTTTTATTGCTGGAATATGTCACTGGCAACTACTAATTGCATCTAATGCCAAATAACTGGATATGCTATACTTATAAGATTAATGTTATGGACCTTTGGTAGGATGGAGGAACTAATACCAATCTTGCTGCAATTCATTAAAAGCCGTCAGAAACCTGGAGGTTATGTATTGTTGGGTGCTCATAATAGTTTTGCATTTGATTTACCATTTTTAATCAATGAATTCAGTCGTTGCTCATTTGAGATTCCTCCGAATTGGTTGTTTATGGACACCCTTTCTCTCGCTCGCGAATTGATGAAGTCCGGAGGTCTCTCCCTCTCCCTCTCCCTCTCTCACTTTATTGGCCTGGTTTTGTTGGTAAGTTAAAATTTTGAAATCGATTTTTGTTGACAGGATCCAACCTCCCTTCGGGAACGTCCTTGCAAGCACTTCGAGAGCACTACAGAATCCCATTAGTTGGTTCTGCACACAGAGCCATGTCTGATGTAAGAACCTTAGCAATGATCCTACAGATGTTGACATTTGACTTGAAACTCTCGCTCCCAAACCTTGTTACCAGATCTTTCACTGCCTCAGAATATATGAACAATAAAAGGAAAAAGAGCTGAGCCTTAGTTTCAGGTTTGTTATACTGTACAAATGCTAAGCTGCATATTTTTATTTAATCTCTACATATATCATGTATCTTCTTTCCAATAAGTAAACAACTTTGAATGATTCAATGGCCATGTCTTCTTTATGAGCTTCCAAAAGAGATAATATACACCCTTTTCCATGGCTAATCAATAGATATGCTTTCACCCTTTTGTTCCTGGTTCTCGTGGTATCCAATAAGATTCATCCATTTTTTTCCTAAAATGAACCTTCACATTTTTTTACATGTAAATAAAGAGTGAATGGTTATTTGAAAGTTATTGTGAGATGGATGTTTATTCGTTGAGATTACGGATAATGTGGTAAGCCGAATTATTCGAGGGAATAATAAAAGCTGACAAATCATGTAAAACCAGACATAAACATCCCCTTTTTTCTATGTCAAAGGCAGGGTATGTTTATGTGTAGAAAAATCAAAGATTACCTTCTAAAATAGTAAACATACATGCCAAGAAGATGGAAATGTACTCGTTTGGGGGTCAACAACAAATAAGATGAGGCACCAAAAATGCAGTTAATAATGTGTAACCGGTTTTCCATATGCTATCCTTCCGACCTAAAAAATTATACACTTTTGTAACACTTTAGGTTTTCGAAGGAAGTATTACCCTTCAAATTTAAAAAATTAAAAGTTTTTGTAACATTTTAGTATCTCGAAAGGAATGTTATCTTTTAAATCTAAATATTTAAAGCTTTGGTAATATTTTTAGTCGTTAAATAAAATATTACCCTTTAAACCTAAAAAATTAAAGATTTTGATAACATTTTCGGTTGCAAAAGAAAATGTTAGCCTTTGAACCTAAATTCTAAGGGCCTTGTCTCTAGTTTCTTAGTATTGATTTGACAAAGTTAGTTCCTTTATTGAGAATGCTTCATCTTGCTTCACAAACTTTCCCCCTTAAACCCTACACAATCACCACTAAAAGTACTATATTTCCCCATAAATAACATCAATTCTTTATTGAAATCTGTGAGCAAACTCCTAAAGATGCATGCAATATGATCCTAAATGCAATTATATAAGCTTAAAAATAAGAAATGATGTAATTAAAGGAGATTATATTACGAGTATATCTCATCACGTGTTTATGGTATCAACCATTAAAAGTTATATATTTCATCAATTTTTGTATGTTATATTTTTTCTCAAGTAAATTTTTACTGGAAAAAATTATTTTTAAAATGAATCAACAGTAAATATAAGTGAAGAGATAAAATGATACCTTTTATATAGAGAAATAAATCTTATAAAATCAGCTAAATATAGATTTTTAAAGAAATTAGAGACATCGAAATTAATATCAATAAATCCAAGATAATTTAAATACGAAAACATGCTTAATTGTCTCCGATAAGTGTCTTAGAACAATAATAAGATATAAAATAATCTAATCACACAAATAAAGAAAGATACATAATAAAATCGTAATATCTTTAATTGTGCATACTTTATTTATTTTATCTTTTAATTGTTCATGCCTACAAGCTTGTTATCAAGGACGGAGCCATATTATAGATGGGAGGGACAATCGTATTTTACCCACGTAAGGATGGGCACGGAAATTGAACTCAACGGGTTTCGACCCGATCCGGTTCGATCGGGTCGGATTTTTTGGTGAAAATTCGGGGTTGGGTCGAGTTTTTTTTAATGGTGGTCTCGGATCGGGTCGGGTTCAGGTTTAGGGTGGAAAAAATCCATTCCGACCCAACCTGAGACTAATAATGTAATTTTTCCATATATATTTTAGGGATATTTACAATAATGACCCCTCTTTATATATTTTTATACAATTAGATCACTAAAATTAATTTTTTATAATTAGATTACTAAAATTAAATATTTTTACAATTAGATCCCTAAAATTTATTTTTTTACACTTTAGTCCCTAAAATTTTAATTTTTTAAATGATTCGGGTTGGGTCGGGTCGGGTGACGGGTATTTTTCGGGTCGGGTGCGGGTGGGCCGAAAATCCGACCCGACCCGTGCCCATCCCTACACCCACGAAGATTTTTTATTTTTATTTTTTCATTTAAATTTTTAAAAGTTTGATTTATTTATGAATTTGTCCCTCTCACCTTTACTTATTTTTATTTTGTCCTCTCAACTTTAAATCTTGATTCCGTTATTATAATTCTCTTAACGCATGACATTAAGTTATTCTTTATGCATTTATGTCTTAATATTTTCATTAATATCATTGCATAAAATCTTTTAAAGTTTTGGATTAATTGAATTTCTTTTGTATTTATAGTGATTTTACTCTAAGTTGATATTCAATTTTTTAAATGCAAGTATTTGAGAAGCATTTCAAATGGAATGCTTTAGTAGAGGGAAGTTTTATTTTTCAAAGATTTTATAATTTAATTTTTATTTTAACTTGTTCTCCTTTATTATTTTGTGCTATAAAAGTTTGAATTATTTTTTATATAAAAGAAAAGAGAAGTGAAAAATTAAGGAAGACTTTTAACGGCAAATTTCGTTTAACATTGTGGAATAAATTTTTTTCTAGTGAACTGGAGAAACTATTTTTTAATATATAGTTTTTTTAATAGTAATTTTAAAGTAATAGCCAACTGATTTCGTTTTCAAACAGCGAGTGACACGTGTTACTTTTTTGGGTTGTCTGACACTGTTCAAAGACGGAATTAGGTAGCTTCAACTTTAAATAGTGATCGAGATCACATGGCAACTAAAACTTCAAAAATAGTGATCAACTTGAAACACTATTTAAAGTTGGATTCACCTGATACTGACTTTAATGATACTATTTGAAAACGGATCCACCTGGTATCGACTTTAATTCTACTACAAAATATGTAACGTTCTAAGAAATAATTTTCTAAAATCACTATATTAAAAAGAAAACAATATTTTTGGGAATTTACCACTTTTATCAAAATCAAAATTTTGAAGTTCTTTTAAATAAAAAATAGAGATCGTTGAACATATTTTAATATAACAAAGGTTTATAGAAATAGTTATAATATATTTTTAAACCTAATTAAATGTTTTAAAAATAATTTAAAGTTCACAAAAACTTAAAAATATGTTTAAAACATACATAATGTTTTGATTAAAACTTATGTTGAATAATCTTCAATTAAGTCAAAACCTATTATTTTTTCAATATTTTAAAAATAATTTAAAGTTCACAAAAGTTTTGATACCTCCTCAACAATGTTCTAATACCTATAGTCAAGATTTTAATACCTAATCTATTTTTAAATTTTATAAAGGTTTCGTTTAATCTTTAAAAATTTTGTTATCATCGTATATGCGAGTATTCAAAATTTAATATAATAAATTTTCAATGACTCCAAAATATTATCAATTGTCATAAACGATTAGAATATTATTATACAATACAAATACATGTTATGGACACTCAAAAATAATTATATAACACATACAAGCAAAAAGAAGAGATAAAATTATTCACTCTTGTATTCTTAGTCGAATCATTATAAATTAATGTATAAATTATAATATTTTTTATTTTTTATTGCTACAATCAGAATTCCTTCAAAGTCAATTCACTCTTCTTGACACATTTTAATTGTATCGAACTCATTAAAAGATAAATAAATTAGAATAATATAATAAATAATAGAAATAAAAATAATTTTAACCCTTAACGTTTATATTTTTTATCATTTTGGTCCTTATTCTCTTTTTGACATAAATTTAACTCTTAACTTATGTCTTTTTGACAAATAATTTATTTTTTAACTAACATAATGATTAGACCGTTAAAAATTTAATGATATTGACATGTCATATATATGTGATAATATATTTTAAATAACATGACATCTAGTCTTATTCTACATATATAATATATCATTATCGCTAAATTTTTTACGATAATGACAATTATATACATTTAAAATATAATTTTATTTTAACATAAAATATAAAACAATTAAAATTCAAATAAAATATTAAAAATTAATTAAATCTAAAATAAAAAGCTACTAAGCATTCTCAAATTTTAAATATTATTCTATATGTATATGACATATTATTATCGTTAATTTTTTAACTATCTAATCATTATGTTAGTTAAAAATAAAATATTTATTAAAAAATATAGGTTAAAGAATTTATCTTAAAAAATAAAATCTAAAATGATAAAAATCATAAACATTAAAAAGTTAAAATTAGCCTAAATAATATCATGAACAAGCTAATAGTGATTACAATAGCATCTGTTCTAAAATATAATCTCTATTATTTGACGTTGATCGCTCAATCGCTTTGTTGGTATCGCTGATGCTCGAACCCGTGACCTCTAAGAACAACAACTGTTCGATTCAATAACAAATTTGAATAAGGACAAAAAGGCATAATTTGATATTTATTTTATTAGGCTCTTATTATTCCATTAGTATAATATCTTTTTTCTATTTAATCAACTTATTGTTTTATATTCGTAGAATAAAATATAAAGAAATTAAAAGAAAAAAAAGAAAATCTTAATACTTATATATAGAAAATCTTTTGAGGAACAAAATCAAACAACTCTCTTCTTCCTCTCACTCACATCAAACCTCAAAAACCTAACTAGCTTCCTCCTCTTTACTTTCTTGTTATTTTAATAATTTACTTCGCAAATCCAATATCAGAGCTCAAAACAAATTCTGATTCCAATTCCCAGAAATTATATTTTACTCCTTGTGTGAAAAAAGAGGGTGTTTTAGAAATGGATGCTGATTCATGGGGTGTTCGTCTTTCCTCAGCTTCTAAGAGATATCAATCAGCTATTCAATCACGATCTAGTAAGCTTTAAATATTCCATCTTTTTTTTTTGTATTTCCATTTTGCAGTTAAATACATACACATTTGATATTGTTTTGTGTGTATGGTGGGAAAGAACTAACTTTATTTAAATTTATTACCAAAAGATCAGATTTTTAGGACCCATGTTTTGCCTTTATTTATAAATGATTTAACGTTTGAAAAATGGGTTCAAAATGCAGATATGTTTCTGGGGTTTGAAGAAATAGATGGAGAAGATGATATAAGAGAGGAATTTCCATGCCCTTTTTGTTCAGAGTATTTCGATATCGTTGGTTTGTGCTGTCACATTGATGAGGAGCATCCTATGGAGGCTCAAAATGGGGTATTTCTCTCTTCCTTTTAGTTTTTAATTCCTCACTGCCTTTTTATTTATTTGTATAAGCAAGGTGTACTGGTTTCTTGTTTTTCACATGATGTTTAAGACTTGTTCAAAGTCACACGGTTCACTTAACTGCAATTTCGATGTTCGATTAAACGGAATTGAATGGAGCATGTTGTTGTGGATCCTGGTAGTTCTAAATTTCAAGTTCTTTTTCCTGGAAAGCTTAAATGACTCTTTTTGATAGTTGAAATATTGATGTTTTGTTATGGTTTGAAAATTGGGATGAATTAAGTTTTGAGCTGAGAGCTCAAGTTTAACTGATCTGGAGATGTTTATTGAATCTAAATTGTGTTTATGGTGTTGTTTTCGGGTTTGCAGGTATGTCCGGTCTGCGAAATGAGGGTGGGGGTCGATATGGTTGCACATATAACACTACATCATGGAAATATATTTAAGATATCCTTTTTTGTATAGTTCTTTCTTTTCATGTGCCATGAACCTTAAAATCATTATTGGAGTGTGCTAAACATGTAGAATTAAATTGTTGGTTCTCTTCTTTTACCTGCAAATTTCGTCATCTTTGTTCCTTTCTCTCAACTGCTCGGATCGTTGGAAACAAATTTAAGTCTATAGGCAAGATGCTTCCATCCTTCTCTCCCCTTTTGGTTTAGTTGTAGCATAGCTAGCTTTGTTGGTCACTGTTACTTTTGTATAAGGATTTGATTCATATATTTTTGTTTCCTCAACGAGCGGTTACATGCAGCGCAAAAGGAAATCTCGTAAAGGTGGATCCCATTCAACGCTTTCTCTCCTGAAGAAAGAGCTGCGGGAAGGAAACCTACAGTCCCTCTTTGGAGGTTCTTGTATAGTATCTTCATCCAATTCAGCACCCGACCCTTTGTTGTCTTCATTTATTTTACCCATGGTTGATGATTTTGTTAGTGGTCAGCCTCCATTTTCTACCGAAACAAACACAACTAAGAAAAGTTCAGACGTTCATAAGTCGAAAAGGTAAGTTTTACAGTGTTTTGAAATCTGATTGCCCCTTTTCTACCCTGGTGGCTTAAGGCAGGTGTTTTGAATGCATGATATTTTATATGGTTATTCACTTGCAATCTTAATAATGGATCTTGCCATAACCTTCTCTTCTGGCATCACCATCTCAAAAAGTTAATCCCCAAGTGAAAGGGGCATGCAGATGTTTCGCAACATCGTCTATATCGTATCGGGGCTTTAGGCATATCTCGTTCTGATACTTTGTTTCGACAGAACCATCCAATCGTCACCCCTTTCAGTCAAGGATCAGGAAGAGAAAGCGAAAAGATGTGACTTTGTTCAAGGGTTGCTGTTGTCAACAATTATTGATGATCTCTTATAAAGCTGCTGCAATTCCGGACAACAGTGCCTCATGGTCGGTTAAGGGTGAAGAGCCTCTGCGGTGATCGGAATCTATGGTTTGTTAAGCTGGTTGTAGTGAATCTGTTGATGTATGTATTAAGCAAAATATTGAATAAGTTGTAGCAATGGGTGTAATTTTATGTTGCAGGTGGACTTTTAGGTGTTAGTCCTGCCTGCCGGAACATATTTCATCTTTTAAGTTTCAGGCAATGATAATATTAGGGACAAGAAAAATAATTGAAATACAAGATTATATGGTGTTGTTTTTTGAAGTTGTCATTCCTCCCACTAAGTAGAGGTGAGCGAGGCCAATATAAAATTTTTCGAGTTAGTCGAGTTTTTGAAATTTGAGTGAAATTATTTGAATTTAGATCGAGGGACTCGAACTTGAAACTGAATCACTAATTATTAAAAATTTTGGTTATTTAAATTTTTATTTTATAATTAAAACTCTATTTGAATTTTTTTAGTTAAGTTAAATTTGCAAAATTATGTTTTGAATTTTTTTTTCGGTCAAATTGAATAATTTGATTTGTTCGAATTAAGTTTTATAGACCCTTACTATAAAGGTTCATACGATTCGGCTCAATCTGATAAAAATATATATTATTCTTTGAATATAGACTCCCTCTTGAATATTTATGAAGAAAACATGTCTGTTAAAGTTTTACTAAAATAAAAATCAGTAAAAAAAATTCTTTAGTAAAGAAAAAAGAAAATACAAATCTTTGATAAACATAACATGTTTCATTAAAAATCTTACCAAAAAAAAATTATTAAAATAAAACCTCGAATAAAGAAAAAAGAGTGTAATACGTGTTTATTTTCTTACATGAAAACAACACCTAAGACATTTGAATCTTCATAATTTAATCTTAAATATTATTTTTCTAAACATTGCAAGGGATAAAAATTTGGAGTAACACGTTTTATTTTGTCATATTTAATGTATTCACCTTTCGATTGAGATATAAATTTTGTATATCTTTGTAAAAGATAATTTAAATCTTATCTTGTGAAAAAAATTCATATATCTTCTATATATGTTTAGCTAAATATATTTTTTTGAATTTATCCGTGCATAACATGATTTGAAGAATCATTGAATTTTAAAAAATGGTAATGGTATTTAAGATTAAATTATTAGGATACGTAATAGATACATTTTATTTATATCAAATTTTTTAAAATTCTTTTAAAATTAAAAAAATATATATCACCAACATGTTGGATAAATTCTTTATAATTGTCAATAAACTTAAGGGTTTAGACAAGTTATTCTGAAGGCAAACTTGTTTGAAATCTTATCTACTTTCTAAGTCATGGGATGAAAAAAGAACCATCATAATCGAAGTCAAAGATCTTAAAATTTAAAGCACATGTTGTAACATGAAACGGCGAAAAATCCTCAAATGTTGAAGAACAAAAAACGATAAATCTATGTCTCAAAAGATTTAAAAAGGATCTTAAGATAAACTTTAACTCATCTATTGTGTTCACTTTTGATGAATTATACGATGAGTTACAAGAGATTTATAATGAACTACTTTTAGAATTTAAAAAATCTATTAAGACGAACGAAAATATTATTATTAAACTTAAAAATGAAAATAATTCTTTAACTAAAGCTAATTCAAAACTAGAAAATAGAATTGTTGTGATCGTTTCTAAAAGGGCGTAAAAATAGTTTTGCGATTGGATTTTAAAAAATTGAGTTTTTAACATTTTTAATTATTAATTATGAAAATTATTTTTTTTATTAAAATGAGTCATATTTTAATTTTAAAACAATTTGGATCGTCACTAGTCATTTTGGCAGTCCGGACATCATAAAATAAACCAAAGATTCTTTTTAAAATATTTAGGTTCGGGAGTTGATTACACGTAAGGATGACCATTACAAGCACCCAAAATCGATATTTTATTAATTACACGTGACATTTTGACATTTTGAACAGTAATCTCAATTTAGTCATGGTCAAATGAATATCGTTCGAATGAAGGTATTTTTTGGATAAGAAAATATATTTCTTGTAAATACGAGCTTGAAAATATTAAATACTTTAATATATAATATATACTTAAATATATATATTAATATATGTATTTAATTTGTTTATGAATTAATGTATATATATGTAATTATTGTACGTATATTACTAATTCTCTAAACTCAAAATTAGTTCTTTAGGCCCAATCACTATACTAATTCCTTAAAATCAATTCCCCAATTACTAATCTAGTTCCCTAGGGTTAAATCGAAAATATATATATATATAATCTGATTTTAATTAAATGAGGATCAAAGTGAATAAAAAATAAAATTTAAAGCTTAGTTTTCGAGTGATAATAACAAAATTAAAACAATTATAAAATAAGATGTAGAGCGACGCGAGATTTGATTTTTTAGGCTTGACCTATATTAAAATACACGTAAATTTTTACCCGACCTATAGTAGTATCAAATGAATATCTAAATTTGATCTTCCTTTTTATATTTTAAATTGATTATATTTAATCAAAGTTTATTATTTGATCATATATTAAAATAATAATAATCCTCTAAATTTTTTTTTCTCTTTTCGATATAATGATCAAAGTTTATTTTTATTTTCCTTCAAAATTTTGAATAAGTTATATCTCTCCAAAATTTTTACACTAAAAATAAATTAATCTCAAACTTAAAAACTAAATGGTTTATTTCCCTTAAAATTTTGTCTTTTCGATATTTCTTTATCATTTATTTTTTTATCAATAGTTTTGATTTAATTTAATTAAGTCATAGATTAATTTAATAAAAGTATATATTTGATATTAGAATATTTTAATTTTATTTGTAATTTATGTTTTTATATTTTAATTTAGCTTAATTATTTAATAATTTTTTATTTTGGCTAATAATTAGGATTTTTTTAAATTTTATTTATCAATTAATTCGGTTTAAAATCAGTTAATTAATTGAATTAACCTAAAATATTAATATTTAACTCATTATATATGTTCGTTTATATTCATTAGTGTTTGTTTATGTTCGTTTATCATATTAACGAATGGACACGAACAAGCTACATTCTTTAATAAACGAACATGAACAAAAAATTTTGTGTTCGTTTATGTTCGTAATAATTTATTTATTCGATTAAAATTAAAAAAACGAACATAAACATATTTTTATTTATATTCGTTCGATTTATTTACGGCCCGTTCATTACCATACAAGGTAAACGGAGATTTGTTTGTAAGTTTATTAACCAAACTTTGTTATAAGTTTGGTTTTTTGTTTTTTCTTTAGTTATATTAAATTAATTTGAGTAGTTTTTTTATTTGGGTTAAAAAGTGGTTGGGTTAAATTTTAATGGGTATAAGGTTATTTTTTTAATCTTAAAATATATTGAATTTTATTGAAATAAAAGAAGGTTGAAGTCTTTATTTTAAATTTAACTTCTGAATAGAAATAAATTTATAAATTGACATTAATTTAAATTTTAAACGAACTTATGAATTCCGACATTAAAACATTTTGTAATTGATTAGGACCGTTAAAATATAAATAAATTTATAAATTGACATTAATTTAAATTTTAAACGAACTTATGAATTCCAACATTAAAACGTTTTGTAATCGATTAGGTACTAATTTTGGGCGTTGTGAAGTATTAACCCTTTCTCATGCGTAACCAACTTCTGAATCCATTTTTATTTTTGTAGACCAAAAAATATTTTTAATAAAATAAAATAACTAATCTTTAAGCGATTCAATCACACCTTTTAAAAAATATTGATGATAATTTTATTATTTTATTTTTCTTAAAAAACATCAAACCACTTGAAAAAGAGATTATGACATCAGTCGAAAAACGTAAAATTAGATGAACTTGCACAAACATAAAAAAAAAATAAAAAAATCAGGAGATTATTTTCTTATTTTTGAACCTCTTGACATCTCAGTGGGTTTAGACTTAAAATATGGTGTGTTATTTAATATATGGGTTGGGATATATTTATGCTATATAAAATTCAGTTATTTTTATAATATTTTTGGATCGTCGAATGAGATTAATAAATGATTAAGATTATTTTTTTAAATGATAATCTTTAAATTTTTTATCATTGATCTCAATCATTTACTACTTTTATTCAATATTTTAAAAAATTATAAAACTTGAATATTTTAGTTAATTAATAAATTTTGACCGAATTAATCAATAATAATTTTTTAAAAAAATATTTAACTGTTAATTGAAAAATAACTATTTAATAAAATTTTAGTTCAGTTGATTAACTTGATTTTAATTGAATAGTAAACACTCTTATAAGTTAGAAATATTTCTTCCTAAATCTAAACTCGATCGACCATATCTTCTTATCCTTAAAACGACCTAATTCAGTAACGTGAATCCAATTTTTTAGGGAACAAATTATAACTCGTTAAATTTTAAAGTTCAAAAATATATTTTATGATTTAAAATTTAAAATTCCTCGGATATAAAATAATTTAAAATTTTAATTATGAAAAAAAATTATTGGTGGTGTATTAAATAACTATTTATTATTATAGTAACATAAGAGCCAGGTGGCTCAAAAGAATTGGCTCTTTGGACGCGCAAACACCGTCATGGTGATCTGTGTCAGGGACCCACATTTTTAACGGCTACCTGCTCATCTCAACGCCGCTAACGACGTTTCATTTTATATTTTATTTCTCAAACAATATATTATTATTGTCTCCGTTGTTCGTTTGAAAAACCTTTGGCGCGTGGGTATTAAATTGCTTTTGGGTGTGCGTAGGGTTGTAAATAAGATGAGATAGATTCGAATTATTCGAGTTCGATTCAATTAAAGTTTGATCAAAACTTAATTCAATTGAATTTGGCTCTAACTCGAGTTTTTGACGAGTCGAGCTACATGAAATCTAACTCGAAAAGCTCACGAGCTACTCGAAAATATAAATATATTATTTTTTATAATTTAAAATCTAAATTTCTAAACTTAAAACCGGTTTTAAACATAAGTTGTAAACTCTAAATTAATATACTAAAAATTAAAATTAACAAGCTTGAGTTTACACAACATGTGTATCAAAGTTTTTTCTTCATTAGACTTTAAATGAGCTAGACTTGAGAGACTAACATGATCAAAGATCGGTCAATACTTGGCTCGATTAAGCTCGAAAAAAACTCGAACTCGACTCGAGTTCTTAATGAGTCGAGCGGAGTTCAGATTTTTCAGACTGTTTAAAATTACTCAAACTCGAACTCGACTCAAAATCTGAACGAACTGAGCTTAACACTACTCGAACTTGACTGTCTACACCTCTATACGTGTGTATAATGAATGTGTTAAGGAGATGTGGCGTCATGTTTGTATTAAAAGTGGGTAAAATATTTCTAACAAACAAAAATCAATATGTTTTTCCCCTAAAAAGAGACCATAGATGATAAAAACGTATTGTATTTGATCTGATTAGATATTTTAATCAAAATTTTAGATTTGAGGAGAAAGTGTTGAAATAAAAAAAAAATTAAGGTGGGGAGGGTTTGATTTTAGGATAAAAATCTTTAATCTGACTTAATTTAGTATATTTTTAATTATATATTTATTACATTTGTATATAATATATATTAGTTTATTATTTTCGTAGGTTGGATTCGGGTATAACCTTTAATTTTTAAGATAAGTCAGGTCGAGTTTGGATTTTTACGTTTTTAGCTATGTAAATTTTTTAGACGGGTCAAAATCGAATATAATAATTTAATTTTTTTAGTCATGATGAGAGTAGTAAAAGATCTGCCATGCTGTCATCCCTAAAAAAGTCCTATTATTATTGATTAATGGTATTAGTTATATTTATTTTTGGTTGAATTTATAACATTTTCTTATACGTTTTTTATGATCTCAAAGGGCTAATTTTTTATTTTAAAGATTATAAAAAAAAAATGAACTGTGCATTTAGTTTACTTTTATTATTGTAAATATCACTGTGATTTAGATATTTCATATTTTTAATAAAATTAGAGACTTTAATAAAAAAAACTATTTTTACATTTTCATAAAAGAAATATATTAAATTTAATTTGACTTAAGTGAAAAAAAATCTTGAAATATATATTTTTTAAATAAGTACTTAAAATAATTTTTATGTCAAATAAGTGTCTAATATTTTTAACATTATTCATATAGATATTTATCATTAACGTTTATTATTTTTTATATTCAAGTTTAACATCTAAACGGATGTTGACGGTAAACACTTAAGCAGATAATGTTACACTTGTTTAATTCAAAAATTAGTTTATATAAAAAATATATATTTTAGACATTATTTAATTTAAATATTTTATTTTTCTCCCCTTTGTATACTATTCAAGGTATATACACATAGGCTATATTTTTAATGTTTTTTAAATTATATATTATATATGAGATGAAATTTTAATTAAAATAAGAATAAAAACTAAATTACAATGAAAAATAATATCACAAAATATACCAAATATTATAAAAATAAAATGTATAATTAATAACTATTACAATATACTTTAGGCACTCACGTACGTGTAAATAATATTTATTTTTATAAATTAACATTTAATTTGTATAATTAATAATATGTGAACCGTAATATTTATAATATTTTTTTAAATAATTTTAAGGTAGTTATAACTTATAAGATATTATTTGACTATTTGTTAATATTTTTTAATTTTTTAATAAATATAATTAATTTATAATTATAATTATTTAAACTCGAATATTATAATAAATATTATATTTTTTTATCGAGATCATTCATCGGGTTCGGAAATAATTATATTTAGAAAACATATAGATTTTTAAAATATATTTATTATTAGATGAACAAATATATTATTTTTTATTTAAATTAAATATATGGAATAATTCTGTTTGTTCATAAGTGGAAGACATGTTGTGAAACGACATCAGTGTTCAACAGCAATGGTCAAAAGGACGGTTTTATAATTTATTAAAATATCAAGGCTAAAAAAGAAACAAACGGTGAGGTAACGGCGACGAGGTAAGGAAAAGGCTTAATAGTTAAATTAATGGCAAAATTATACATTCCTTTATGTTTAAATTAATTTTCACTTTAAATAGATGATTAATATTTTATTTTATTATTAAAAATATTTTTAATTAATTAAAATATAATATATATATATATATTATATTTTTATTTTCAATTAATTTCTAAATAAAATTCATTCTAATAATTATGATGGTCCCACGATAGACGATAAATATGATAGGTCACAATATGATAGATATGAGTCAACCAAAGGGGAGAGATTGTTTTTACTCTTTTGTCCAGTTCTGTCACTTTAATATCGAGATTGCCCTTGGGCGAAACTTTTTTCCCATCTCCCACCTCAATGTTACTCAACTCAATTAAGTGTTTGCTTGTATTTTGAAAAAACGTGTTTAGTTGTAAATTAGTTGCATTTTTAAAATTATAATTTAATTATTCGATTAAATTTATTGTAAATATTTTACTTTGACATTAAATTTTATTATGAATATATTATTTTGACATTAAAATAATTTTAATGTTAATATTATATAAAATAAACAAACTGCTCATGAACTTTCAAGTTGAATTAGATTTTATTTGATTCAACTCGTTAATATCTCAAATTAAATTTGAATCAATCTAAATTAAACATTTATCAAATTTTAACCGAATCAAATTTAAACAACTCACGAGTTATTGTACTTATTAAACACTCCTAATGCATCATAGTTAAAACCTCAATTTATTGATTAGGAAAGAAAATCTTAATTATTATTAATCAACATTATTACATTAATATTAAATAAAATTTATATAAATAAATTTTTATAATTTGTATAATTCGTGTTTATCATATCATTTATGATTTAAACAATCAAGTTCATTCATTTTTAAGTAATTATCTAATAGCTACCTATTTGTTAATTATATATAAAAAATAGATAATAATTTTGATTAGACCACGGATGACGTAATAAAAAGGGTACATAATATCTTTATTCCCTTAATCATTAAAATAAAATAATTTATTTTTATCTTTATTTTTTAAAATATAAAATTGTGTATAATCTTTTTCCCACCGTGTTTTTTATTCAAAATAACGCATGTTGGCATATCTGTAATAATCAGGAAAATGAATGCCATTTTCATTAACCATACTTTTTATAATAAATTGCCAGCTAGTTCTTTTGATTGAGTTTGTCTTCAGTTTAAAAAAATTCAAAATCAGAGAAAAAAAGAATTAAAGAGAAGCTCACCAAACAGAAAGCAAAGAAGAAACAACTAGAAAGGGAAGGAATCGAGGAACAGATCCAGTGCCAAACAGGCGAAAAGAAGAGAGATTTTTTGTTTCTGTTTTTGAAATCGCAATGGAAGTTCTCAATTCTTGTAATCTCGTTTTGATCTCCGCTATGGTGATGGCGGCGGCGCTGATGATCGTCGATGCGACTGGAGACATCCAAAACCAACAGGCAATCCTGCGGTGGTATCCAACCACCGCCACCAGATCTACGTGCAAGGGCTCCATAGGCGAATGTTTAGAAGGGGAAGAGGAGTTTGAGGTAGACTCGGAGATCAGCCGCCGTATTTTACAAACCACGAGGTACATCAGCTACGGCGCGCTCCAGAGGAACACCGTCCCTTGCTCTCGCCGTGGCGCTTCCTATTACAATTGCCAGCCTGGAGCCCAAGCCAACCCTTACAACCGTGGATGCAGCCGTATCACAAGGTGCAGGAGCTGAACTTTATTCTTAAATGAATAAAAACAATTTCCGTTTCAGATTTCCTTTCCTTTCTACTTTTTTATTGGATTTGATTGTTATACACGAAGAAAAAAATGGAGATTTGGAGAGATAGATGACCAGTATTTTTATTTTAATGTCTATGTAAAGGATTATTGTAATTCTTATTTTTTTTTCTCACAATTTCTTTCTTTCAATTTTGGTGTTTGGGTGATTTTCCAATTATTAAATTTTCTCTGGTTTTGAAGAATTTATATTACGAATAAGAGTCTATCATATCAATTATTAAAATTTAGTATTTTATATATTTTTTGTTATATTTTTAAAATAAATTATTGATTTTATAACACTAAATATGAGTGAAAATTTACTTAAAAAATACGATATAAAAAATATAAGATAAATAATTTTTAATAATTTAATCTTACAAATAATATGTTAAAACTTACGTATAATATAATTTCTCAAAATAATCTAATGTGCAACATTTCAATAGTGATATTTAATTGTACATACAAATGTTTAAATACCATTATAATAATATTAATCATTATTTTAGAAATTATCTGTATAATTTAATAATTAAATTAGTGTTTAGTTAATTCATGATGAGTATGGTTCTTACACCAAAGAATAGATGCGACAACCCATGTTACCAATATTTTGTGTAATCCTTTATATACACAGCACATCGAATCGAATTTAAAATCTATTTAAATAAAATTAAATTATTTATTACATGAATTAACTTTATTGATATATTTTTTTATTATTTTTGTCGAATTTAACACATTTGGTTATTAGATATATTTACATTATATTTTATTCTTTTATTATGTTAAAAATGATAACAAAATCTTAAATATGAATAACTTTAATGATTTGTCCAAAATAAATATTTTTACACCTTTTGTACAATTTTTGTTTCTAAGAAATCTTAATCCCAATCTTATCTGGAGAAAAGAGAAGGGAAAGTCTCTAGGAGAAGAAGACATACTCTTAATAGGTATATATATCTTAAGAAAATGAGAGAACGAAATAAATAGCTTGGTCAACTAGACAAATGTGTTTGGTCTCTTTTTATACAGAAAATTATTATATGAACTCGTTCTACCACTTAAGATATGGTCCTTAACCAATTAAATTAAGACACAAAATATATTTTTTCCATATCATATTTACACATAAAAATTGTTCAAATCATCTAATTAAATGTCTTTGATCTAAAAAAGGAAAAAAATATTACCAAAGATTTCTTGTGTCATCTTTCTCTTTGTTATTTAAAATTTTCCTAATTAATTTTTTTAGATTTGGGGTTTAGGGTTTAGACTTTAAGGTTTAGGGTTAGGTATTAGGGGTTATGGTTTAGGGTTTATGTGGTTTATTGTTTAGGTTTAGGGTTAGAGTTAAAGGTTTAGGGTTAGGGGTTATTGTTTAGGTTTAGGGTTTAAGTTTAAGTTCAGGGTTTAGGATTAGGGTTAAGGTTATGGTTAGAGTTTAAGGTTAGGGTTAGTGTTTAGGGCTAGGGGTTATTGTTTAGGTTTAGGGTTTAGGTTTAGAGTTATGGTTAGGATTAAAGTTTAAGGTTATGATTAATGTTTAGGGTTTAAGGTTTAGGGGTAGGGTAGGGGTTAGGGTTAAGGTTAGAAAAAATTAATTAAAAAATTGAACAATAAAGGGGAAAACAACATAATAAATCTTTGGTAATGTTTTTTCCCTTTTTAAATCAAAGGCATTAAAGTGGATGATTTGGATGATGTTTATGCGTGAATATGATATAAAAAAATATATTATGTGTCTTAATTTAATTAGTTGAGATCATATCCCGCGTGGTGAAACGAGTCCATATAATAATTTCTCCTTCCTATGCACTTAAGTTTCGTTTTTAATGCTTCTAAAAAGTGCTTTTGAGATCAAAACTGATTTTGGGACCAAAAATAATACAAAATAAATAATTTTTTGAGTTAAGAATACTTTTTTTAGCTTGGTTTGAAAAGTACTTTTTAAAAGTTGGATTTTTTATGTTTTAGCTATTTCAAAAGTATTTTTAAATAACATTATTCATTTATTCTCACTTATATTATCAATCTTTTTATATTTTAAAAAATATCTAAAATAGATATTTTATCCACTTAAAAATATTTTTTGACTATAATTTTAAATACTCATATTTCAACCAAACAATTTAAAAATATTTTTTACTATATTTTTTAAAAATAATATAAATCGACTCTTTAAGTGTAAAATATTGTATTTTAAGGAAGTTACCAATAAAGTTAGCTTCACCTAGAAGAAAATTAGTGGGTTTAAAAATTATAAACGGTGAAATAATGTTATTGGATGGTAAAATGTTTTAATTAGAGTACTTATTAATCGGGGTATTTAAAATTATTCGACTTGATTGACCCGATTTAATTATCTGATGATTCAAAATAAAAATATCGAGTAATTCTTAAAAAAATTATTCGATCGGGTCAGATACCCGACCCGAAAACTATTGATCCGGGCTTGTACAAAAAATTTTCAATTCCTGGATATCTGACCTAACCCGACTAGTTTTATTATATATATGTTTTAGTTTTAAATTATATTTTTATTTTAGATTTTTTTAATATTTATACATGAAATTAAATTTGAATCTTTAAATTAATTTTATGTTTGTGTTATATATTTTAAGTTTTAAAAATTTTAAAAATATTTTTATTAATTTAGTAATACCGAAAAAAACGAGATTATTATTTTTAACGTCATTTTATTAATAAAATTTAATACATATAAGTGTATACATAAATTTAAATATTTTAAAATTAACTTTAAATCACTCATTTTTATGTTTGGTTATGTATTACAAAATTTTAAAATTTATATGTTTAATATATATTTTTAAATTTTAAAATAAAAAAATAATAAATACAAACCGAATACCCATTACCCAATTAGTTAGGTACCCGAATTTTACACGTACCCGATAATAAATATCCAATTTAAATAAACTAAACACGGACTAATTTTTTATGACCCAAAAAATTGAGTACTCGAAAACCGGATACCCGTAACGAACCCCGAGTTAGGTAAAAGTTCAGGTACAATTCCATTAATATCCAATTTAACACAAATGACTTAAACAAAAATAAATTCTAATGTGTGTGACTAAAATGAAACTGATTTAAAAAAAATGACAAAATCAAAAATAATTTTTCACTATGCCTAATTTGTAAAGTTTAATCTTGTTCATACAAATTCATACTTTTAAAATAGTTAAATTTTTATCCATTTTTTTTTTTATAAAAATGGTTCCTTTTATAATTCCGGACTTACCCTAATCTCTCTTTAGGTTTTCTGAAAAAGTTCAATTTTTCCTTTATTTTCCCTTCAAGTTTCTCCCACTGCGCTTCTCGCTTTATCTCTATTTCTCATCATCTCTTCCAAATTTTCATTGGTAAGTTCTTTTCTTATCCTTTTTAGATTTGGGCATTTCTTTTCTTCAGGGAGAGGTTGGGTAATGGGGTTATCAATGCTTTGTGCTTTTAGTGGAAGGTTGATTAATTTGTTTAAAGTTGATGTTTTGTTTTAATTTTCTGGTAAAAGTTGTGTTCTTGGATGAATCCTTGGTTTTAAAGCTATGTCCTTTGAATTTATTCTCTATTCTGCAGATTTCTAGCTATCTTTCTTCTAAAATAAACATTGGAAGACTTCTTTGCTTAGAGTTTCTTGGATTGAAATGTGTTGTTTTCTCCATATTTATTTGAATGTATTTTTTGTTGATTGCCAAACTAGATTCTGTATTGTAGTCAGCTTGTCTGCTGTTATAGTTATAGATGTTGCCAACAACTCCATCTCTAAAAACAAGTATGAAGCAATCTTGTTTTGCCTTGGATCTTCTCTTAGTGCAATTGAACCTTGATAGAGCTGATGAAAAAACATCATTTCCTACCAGTTTAAGCTTACCATGGCAAACAAAATTATCTGGTTTGTTTTGATCTAGAATGACAAGCCAACACCATCCATGAGAAATATCATTCATACTATCTTAAAACTGAAATTATACAAACTAGCATAAATAGACTGATTGTCTTTTTTTCCTGTATTAGAAAAGTTATTCCTCCTTTCATATCATTGGTCTGGTTCCTGTGAGGCAAAGATGTTGGGATAGTTTCATTGACACGTTAATCTAGACGAAATAACGGATTAGATGGATCCTTGGGAAATATTTTGAGGTCTAAAGTTGCTTAAGATTCTAGGGATTTGTACTTTTATTCGCCATCTACCGTTTTTTTCTTCACCACCATAGAATCTATGTAGCTGTTAAACATACATAAAGGCAACTCCTGGATAAACATATCTTTGGACTATTAATGATCATGTTGGTGGTTTAAGCAACCTTGTATGAATTTGTTTCTTTGTCTACTTTGGGATGTGAAAGAATTTAAATGAGCTTTCCATCAAATTTGTTGAGTCAAAGAAGGATGAAACTCTTTCAAGTCTTTTCTTGCTTTTGAATTTAGTGTTGCTTTTTCCCGTGGCAACGTCGAGGTAGAAAGAGCTTTTTCAGCAATGGCCACCATAAGAGATAATTTGCTTAATAAAATTGAAGGCTAAGTAGCATGAATCTTTTCCCCCATTAGTGATACTCTTCTACTGGTCCGTTTGATACAAAAGAGTCCTAGATGTTGATATCCGAATCCCCAACTTGCTAGATGCTAGCCCTAAAGGATAGTTGTATCATGCATGAACTCAGATTTTGATTCCCATTTTCTGTTGTTATCCTTTACAATCAAATTTCAGGTGCATGTTATTCTTAAATGATCATGATTCATGACTGTATTTCTGGAGTTTTATCCATGTGTTTTCTTCTGTGTGGGACAGAGATGGTTATCCTTCCACCTGTTAGACCACCAAGAATTGTAAATTTCCTAAAGCCCTATGTCCTGAAGATGCATTTCACAAACAAGTATGTTGATGCCCAAGTTATCCATGCCCCCACTGCAACTGTGGCTGCAGCAGCAAGCTCACAGGAGAAGGCCCTCAGGACGAGCATGGGATCTACTCGGGATGTTGCTGCTGCTGCCAAGATTGGGAAGATACTCGGGGAACGTTTGCTTCTCAAAGAGATACCTGCAGTTTCTGTTTTCTTAAAGCGAGAACAGAAGTATCATGGTAAAGTCAAGGCTGTCATTGATTCTCTTAGGGATGCAGGTGTCAAATTGCTTTAAATTTAGACCAATTTTGAAACACCATTTGGTTTGCTTAACCTGTTCTTATTACCGGTTCATCTTTGTTCTGGAAATGATAAGTAAGCAACATGCAGATTGTGAAAGACCACTACTTGCACCAAAACAAGTAAGACTCTAATGCTGGGACACTTTGAACAGTTTTGTGTAACTTGTGCTTCCTAGTGGTTTGTCGTTGTTTACGAATGATAACTGTTCTAGATACAACCATGAATTTGTTTTCGGACTTTGCTTCGACTGCCATTCTGGTTTAGCTGGTTGAGACAGAGATATCACTGCTTGCACCAGCACAATTTGCATATGATGCAGCCAGCTTATATCGTAGGGCATTGAATAATAAACTTTTTCTTGGTCTAAAGCAAAGTCACTGAATTTTTAATTCGTTTTTGTTATGATCACTCTCGTTCACTACCGTTAAAAACACTGACATGGCCGTTAACTTTCCTTCTTCATCTTCTCCCCTCCTCTTCCTCCGTTCTTTTTTACCTAGGACGATTATCCAGATTATGTCACAACACATCTAGCCTATGACTAAAGTTGTTTTAGTCTCTGCTGATCTCGTCGATTGTTCTAGTTTATCATTCTCTCAACTTTTCCAGCATCTGAAATATAGGATCCCAGTCATGTTTTCTGGGTCTTCTCAATGATTCATAGCTCAAAAATCAGAGCTGAAGTAAATGCAATGACGAACATTGAAGTTTTTTTTTTAATTTCTCTTTCTCAATTTTCATTTTCTGTTTTTTTTTTAATGGTAAAAAGCTTTCTAGATAATTATAATATATACAAAATTAATGACTATTTTATAATTTTTAAAAATTCAATGATCCAAAGTTTACCTCGTAAAAATTAAAAGTTGAATTTGTCTAAATTTTCACCGTCTATGTATAAAATAATTATCCATTATAGATTTATATCGGATACATAGAAAGTAGAAATTAAAAGTTTACTCAAAAGTTTTAAGGTCTAGGGACGTTAAGTTTCATTGCCGATATGAAAAATAGCAATGTATCGCATAGATGAGAAATTATTACATGATCTTGGTTCTCATCCATTAAATTCATCTATATAATGACATGTAAAAAAGAGATAAAGATTCGGGTAAAAATCATCTGTCTTTTTATCATGTTCATTCACGTCTCCTATTAAATTTTTTAAAAATAATGAATTTTAAACCTTAACCTTTATTTTCTACATCAACCCTACACCTTAAAAAATATACCATACCCCTAATTCCCTAAACCCTAATCATAACCTCTAACCTTGAACCCTAAACCCTTTAATTTGAAGCGGAAGCACAAATAAAGATATGTGAAAGAGGTAGACGATTTACACCATGAAAATTCACCTTGTAAAAGAGAAAAAAATAAAGATTTATTTCGAAAAGTAAAATAAAAAATTATTATTAGATGTTACCACAAAAGATACGATAATGCAGACCCTTCTAATAATTTTTTCACATAAACATAGTTTGAGACAATTTATAATCAAACAAACTAAACCAGCTTTCATTCCATTGATCTGCATTTAAAGTTGAACAACAATCCTTCCTTCAAACAGAAGTCATCCCCCCAATCTTGCTCACATTCTGATTATTACATTTGAGGAATCTACAGTCACACTGAGGGCTGTCTTCAAAGTTATCCATAGAGAAACCAGCTGCAGCAAACCCCACAGAGAATTCAAGCTCATCCCCTTTCCTCAACACTTGAACAACATTAAACCACAAGAAAACAAACTTCAAACTTATACCTTCCACTCTCACAAGCCTGCCATCGGAAAGTATCCCACTGATGCTGCTCTTAAACCTCAATTTGTAAGCCCCTTCAAGGGTAAAGCTACATGTACCATTCAAGAAAGCTGAGAAATTCCCCGATAAAGGGTCGAGATTGTAGCCGGTGACACCGACCGGGAGAAGGCCACTGGGGAAGTTGAAATCCTTCAGGATTTCATAGGCTGTTGGAGTATTGTCTTGGAAGGAGATTGTTTCCCAGACAAATGATTGGAAGGTGACAAGGAAAAACAAGAGAAACTTTGGTAATAAACAACACATTTTTCACCTTCCTTTCCTTGTTAACCTCAACTACTATTGTTGTTGTTCATGTTCTATGTGTGTCTGCATATATAGATATCAAGCTATGGAGTTTCTGTTTTCAATTGAGAAAACAGTACTTGAAGATATGCAGACAAGGAGGAAACTGGGCAGCTCTTTCCTTCATCAACAAGATACTGCAGAATAGTAGACAAAGACATGGCAAGAAGTTGCACCTTATTGGTAATGTTTAATAAATACAAATATACATTAACATGTTATATTGTGCTTAGTATCAAGATATTTAATATTTTATGTTGAGTTGTTACGAAAATAAAATATATATGTTGGGTTTATATTTATAAAAAATATTATATACATTGTAAATGATATTTAAAAAATTGACACAAAAAGCTTATGTTTTGGATGAGATGATAAACGATCGTTTAGGGTTTAAATATCTATTGTAATATGTTGTATAATTTAACGATGGACAGACGAGTATTTGAAAAGAGAATCATTTAAACAATCGGACATTAATCGCTCAAACACTGTGTCATGTTGGTGCTCGAACCCGTGATTTCTAAGAACAATAACCGTTCCTTTAACCACTGAGGCCAGATGGTTAGTAAACCACAAAAATAAAGTATGATAAATTATTTATAATTCAATTCTGTAAATGTATTTTGTCTTGTACTTTTTGTTCTTTTTCAGCCTGCAAAAACAAACACCCAAAGCTCCCCATTGTTAAGGAACCTTCCTGTGTAATCTTTTTCTTTCACATTTTCATGTAAGATAAATAAAATTTTGTGTCTTAAATGAAGTAATTTGTATAATTACTGAAGTGTTTAGACTAAAATACAATAAATAAAATTTTTATATATAATGATAAAGGGATAAGCAAATATAGATTATTGATTACATATAGTTAACTAAATATAAGTTGTATCTTAAGATTAATTATAATATGAAAAATAATTTATATTAGTGGATAATCTAAATATATTTGTAGTTCATAGAATTACCCAATAAATTAATTTAAAAAACTTTCTATGGAAAATGATTTTGGAAAAATAAATATTATTCATAAGCTCTAGTAACTACCTAGACCTATCAAATGGTTTTTATTTTATGCTCAATAAACTAAAATTTGAGCGGAAAATTCTCTGCAACAATAATAATTTTAATATTAGGAAATTAATCATCTTCTTCTCCCGTTCTTTCTAGTACTCTACCTGTGCCTTTTCTTGCTCCACTTCCAGTTGTTTTCTTTTTCTTTTTCTGCAAGACCACTTTATTCTTTCGTCCTTTGTGTTTGAAACGGCCGAAGGTGCTGGTGTAGGGAACCCCAGTGTGACTGATCCAGGCGTCACCAGCGGCGAAGAACTTGGGCGGAAGGTATTTAGAAGCTTCCTCTTTCGTGAGCATTTTAACTCCAGGCCATTTAACACGTTTGATTGTGGAAGAACCAGGACCACGGTTGTTGAACTCAAGGTAGGTGCAATTCTGGGCAGCCGAAGAGGATGACCAGCTTGTCCAACCTTCTGGCTGCACCATATCATCGATGTAAGTTTCCATTATAATTGTTTTCGCTAGAGCACCCCATGGACGACCAAGGTATACCGGGACATGTCCCTTAGCAGGAGTAAACTCGGCTGCAGGAATGATTTTGCCGCCGTGGATGACAATCCCTGTCGGCTCTTTGTCGTCGCTTCTCTTTTGTGCTGTAACAACGTTTTGCTGTCCTTGTCTTGGCTTTCGGACAAGGAACGTGCAGTTTTGGAAAATCACCGAAGCATCACCAAATACGAAATCGATTGTGCCGGAGATGGTGCAGTCCCGATAGAATTGTCGTTTGCTGAAAGCGTAAAGCGTGTCTTGGTAACCATCGATGGAGCAATTGAAGAACACCGAGTCTTCTGATTGTACTCTCACAGCCACCGCTTGATCTTTCGACGGACCGGCTGTATTTTCGATCGCGATGTTTCTAGCAACGAAGTTGTTTCCATCAACCCCTATAAAATAATATATACAATTACGATATATTATACACTGTAACTGGATCTTATCTATTATATATATATATATATAATTACCTAACGTAAAAGTGAAGTAGGTTGTGGGATTTCCACCGGGCCCGCAGCTGATATTTCCGGTGATTACGGTGTTCTCTTTACCATCTCCGACCAGCACTAGGTGCGTGATATCGGAAGTGATGTGCACCTTCTCGGCGTAAATTCCTTTCTTGACGTGTACCACAAAAGGCTTGGTTGATCCACGGGGGATTTTTTGTTTAGCTTCATTGAGTGTTTTGCAGTGTCCACTGCCGTCCTGTGCCACAACAAGATCCGGCTTCAAATGAACCGACAACAGTCTCCGAGCTCCTTGTGGGATATTTAGCTCCATATCATGGAGTAGCCGCCGGCGATTCCACCCTTCATTCCTTTCTCTAAAAGAAGTCCAATCAGAATGGCCTAGAACTGGAAGTCCATTCCCGTCTTGGAGTAGGCGACGATTCCAGTTCTGGTTGTTTTCACTAAAGGAAGTCCAATCAGAATGGCCAAGAACTGGAATTCCATCCACATCTTGGAGCAGTCGACGATTCCAGTTCTGGTTGTTTTCACTAAAGGAAGTCCAATCAGAATGGCCGAGAACTGGAATTCCATCCACATCTTGGAGTAGTCGACGATTCCAGTTCTGGTTGTTTTCTCTAAAGGAAGTCCAATCAGAATGGCCGAGAACCGGAAGTCCATCCACATCCTGGAGTAGTCGACGGCGAGCGAAGAGCCCCGCGCCCTCCAACTGCTGCAGTTCATCATGTAACTCACATGCGATTGCAAGACCATTTCTACTGAGTTGCATCGTGATATTAAGAAACTTCTTCATTTTCTCGGAAGCATGGGTTTTGGATTTGGTTTTCTCGAACCCATCTAAACAAGCTTGCTGGTTAGCAATGGTAGCACTCAACCAAATCTTCAAATCAGCCAACAGTTTAAGAACGTTGGAGACTTGTAGCTTCTCAACCAGATCAAAAGACTTTTCAAGTTCAAGTGCAGTAAAGTTCAGTAGAATTTTGCATGCATCTAAAGCACTTTTGGTCCCATTATCTTTCTCAAGCTCCCTCAGGGTGGTAGAGTTCTGAATTGCTTGATTCACATGCCTCATGGTCGCCTTAAACGCTGCTTGAACCAGGTCCTTCACGTCAGTCTTATTTCCAGCCTCTTCTTGGAGTTGTTCTTGGCACGTATCCTTGAACTTTGTTGGCTGGCAAATCAATTCGATTGCCTTCTTGGACGCAGCGATCTGATTCTGAGCATTTTTGTTCGCATTTCTGGTTTCTTCCGACTCGTTTTCGTCTTTCGTGCCAACCCCAAACCCAACCGCCACTGCCACCACCACAACCAGCAAGAGGAGAGAAGCGACGGTGATAATTACAATCCTCTTCGTCCCACCATCCTCTGCATCACCCATTATCGAAATCCTATAACTTTATTGAAACTGTAAAAAAAAAACCTATTCTTTTTGCAAACCCCTTCGAAGGTGATTGAAAGCCCTCCGAAGTTGATTGAAAGTACTCTCGAGTGTGGTTTCCAGATATTCTTACAGGTAAGAACATGATTCCAGACATGAAACCGTTGCTTATATAGTTGGATTTAGGGTATTTTTAGCACCAAAAACTTGAGCTTCCGCACCCACATGCATAGCAAGTGAAATGGTTTTAATTGGAAATTATAGGCCACAGGTTATTTTTAGCTGTGAATTGGTCTTGGTTTTATTCCTCAACAAAAACATTTTTTACTAATTACGAAAATTATGTCTCGTTAAAAACTCTTTATAAAAAAAAGTATGTAATGAAATCGAGTAAAACGAGAAATAAACAACTATATACACCAACTAAAAATTTCTAATCTTAAACGATACATATTACGTACTAAAGCTAAGAATACTCAAAATAATCCTAAACAAGACAGTTGATACATCGATTAACCTAAAAGCCATAATCGATTTAAGTAAAAACCATCTACCTTTTTATCATGTATTTTTTTCTTCGAGCAATCCACCCAAATTTGATGCTCGCCGAGTCAATCAAGCCCCCCAATACAACATCAAGTTCATGTACGAATTCTATATTGTCAATACGATGATTGTACAACTAATTTCGATAACACATACAATAAATAGTAATTCTATATTGTCAATACTATATAATTCATGGTATTATTTATTACAAATACAACTATTTTAAAATCAATGACCATTTTATTATTTTATTAAACCTTAAAGATTAAAATATAAATTCAATAAATTAAAAGTCCTTATCAATAATTAAAATTGCCAAAGAGAAATTCAATGCAGGATTATCTTGTATACAATTTTTCATTTGAATTGGGATTCATTTGGTCCTTCAATTGGAAAGTTTTAGTGACTAATTTATAAGATTTTTAAAAGTCTTCAATCAACTTTTAACTTACTTTTTTGCGTATCAATATGGATTGAACCGTATCAATATGTAATGTCTATCATAAATAATTTTATTAGTCGAAAAAATATATTTGAATCATCACTAATTATCTATGTCATTAATCTAACTTAGATAAGACCATAACTGACATGATAAATGAGTTAAATTTATGATTGGAAGAAATGATTTGAAATATATTGGTAAAATTGATGGTTATGATTGGATAAAACCATAACTGACATGATAAATCAAGTCCATGATATAATTTTTCCTCTTAGTTAAATTGCTACATCTGACTAAAAACATAAAAGTGTCACGCTAACTAGGAGGAAAAAAATAACAGATTATATCATGTATCTTATTCTCCGCATCATCTGTAATTCATGTAATTAAATCCGTTAATCTTTAAGTAACTACTTGATAATTAACTAAGGAAAGATTAAAAAAATATAAGACGAATGATTAGTTAGGATTTGTTAACGTAAATCTAATTAAAATGACAGTGGCAAAACCATTTAGATTTTTTATTTGGATAAATAAGATATTTAAAATTTATTTTAGAATATAAACCAAGCTTAGATCCCAAAAATCAATTACCGATTTTTATTCTTTTAATTAATAAAAATAAATAAATTATCCATCGAATTTTACGATTAAATTTAATAACGTAAATCTAATTAAAATAAAATAAAATCAGAATTATTATAAAAGTTTTAAGAATTTTAGTATTAGTTATGACTGCTCTATTAAACTATGATATCTGGTCAGATTCAAATTAAGAATTTTAATTAAAATATAAAATCAATAACAAATTTAATAAAAAAAGCAAAATTTCTATCTTTTTCAGATATCAAAGGAAATTTATCTACTTTTCAGATTTACATCTAAAAATAATTTATTCTCCAAACATATTATTCAATTTAATTGGTTTTTTTTTCAAATCTAAAGATTATATTTTCAAACATAAAATAAATAAAAAATATTAAATATAATAAAAATCATATCATTATAAAATTTATTTTTTTAATTAAATTAATCAAATTTGCCTCTTTCATTTACCTGAAAGATTCATTGTAAAAATCCAAAGTTCCCTCAGAAAAAATCAAATATTACTTTATAATCACTGGATTATCAGCATTAGCATGGTTTAAAACATCCATCATTGGGAACAATTAACAAAAAATAATAATAATTGAAATAGAAATTAAACATAAAAGCTTCGGAGATTAGCATATAATTCTTCATCAAAAGATGATTCTGGGGATTGTTTAAACTCAGATAAATGTTGGATACAGAATCAATTCCCAGACCTTACACAAAGGTCTCATAATGAGCTGGGATAAGACATTTATCATCATCGGCAACGAAGGGAAGGGAAATCAAAACAACAAATATTCTTCGAGAAAAAGAGAGAAAGAAAATACGAAAAAAGGAAGAATCAGAGGATACCAAGCAACCAGAGCATACCAAGCGGAGGAGGCGATGGAGAAAGAGAAGAACCAGAGCATACCAAGCGGAGGAGGCGATGGAGAAAGAGAAGCAGCAGCGAGGGGTTTTAAAGGGAGCGATTGAAAGGCCTAGGGTTTTTTACTTGGGTTAGGGCTCAATTTTATTCAAGAAATACCCTTTTAGTTTAGTTTAACTACATTTGTACCCCAGGGAGATCAAATTGAAAGGCTTGATATAAAAGGATAAACTAAAAAAAATTATTCAATTATGAGTATAATTATATTTAGATCACGAAAATATTAAAATTTATATTTAGTGTATTTATAATAATATTTTTATGTTTTATTTAAAATCTGAAAATTAATCTTATCACTTAAATCTAACTCAAGTTATAACCCGATTCTATACCATTTTACCTGAATCTCTTAACTTAAATTTTGGGATGTTACACTAGAGGTCACGGATTCTCGCACTATGATGGAGATTATATTTTATAACAGATACTGATGTAATCACTATTAGCTTGTTTAAAAAAAATAGACATGTTTGCGAAAAATACACGATTTGTATATTAAAATTTTTTTTTATCAACAAGGTATAATGTTATTGAAAAAAATTATATAAATATTATTAGTATCATAGATTTTTATTAAAATATTCCGTAAATTTAAATGAAAAAAAAGAGTAGCGATGATAATAAAGAACCATAAAAAATACAATAGAACAAATACCCAATATTTGTGCATATTTTTTACCCATATAAAAAAATTTGATGCATTGCCAGTTTAATTTACAGAAACATATTTAATTAAATTTTAAAATTTCAAATCTAAACATTAAACTTTTCAGATTTTTAATTAAGCCCCCTTAAAATTCATAAAGACTCGTAAAGTTCTACAATTTTGAATATTTTAAACAATCCCCTGAAATTATTTAAAATTTTCGTTAAACATTCTAGAAATTTAAAAAATTTAATTACACATCACATATAAAAAATATTTTTTAATTAAATTCCTCAAAAAAAATTTGAAATTGACGTATCGGCCCCCAAACTTTTAAGAAATTAGAATTTTGAAAATGGATGTGTACGGAGATAGGTACGTGTCCTTTAAAGATTAGTAGGGCATCGCCCCAAAAGTTTGAAGAAATTTGAATTTTATCCTTAAATTTTTTAAAATTTTAATTGACCCATTTAAGATTTTTAAAAGTTCATACTCCCTTTATCCCATTTAATTTATCTGATATTGATTTTTTTAATTAAACTTTTTAATTTTACTCGTTATAACATTAAATATATTATTGATAAAAATATAAAATATATATTTTAAGAACTTTTAATCAATTAGTTTAAAATATATATTTTATAAAATTTAAAAATTAAAATATTTAAAATAATGGTTAAACTTTTAAATTTTTTACTTTTAAAAAATCAATATTGAATATATGGGATAAAGGAAGTATTAAACTTTTAAGTTTTAAATATTATTAATTAAATTTTCTCTTAATTCTTTTAAATTTTTTTATTAAAGCGTTCAAAAATATTAAAAAAATCATTATCCTTCATTTTTTTTAAAATTTAAGTTATTTCCCTTAAATTTTTACTTTAAGTTTCGTCATTGTCTGAAAATATATGATATGATTGTGGAGTGCAAATCGTCTATCATTTTTCCATGCCCTCATTTATACCTCTATTTCAAATTAAAGGTTTAGGGTTTAAGGTTTTAGTTTAGAGGTATTGGTTAGGATTTAGGAAACTAGAGGTAGGTTGTATTTTAGGTATAGGGTTTAGAGTTTAGGATATAGAAAATAAGGGTTAGAATTTAAAATCTAATATTTTAATAAATTTTTAAAAGAGACATAAAAAAAGATAAAAAAAGAGACATAAAAAAAGACACGAAAAAGAGACAAAATATTTTTGCTGTACATAATTGTGTAGGAGTATAACAATAAAAAATGAATCTGTAGTAGAGAAATAAAAGAATATAAATTTAAATTAAAAAATAACTAGAAAATAAAACACTATATAAACCGGTAAAAGCACGTCTAATGAGTTGCAAAACAATGATAAAGATAAAAAATTAGAAAAAAATAAGAATATAAAGAAAGATTTTTTATCTTTATCTACCTACACATTTCAGGATTGAAACATAACTAGTGAGTAAAATCAATAATTTTGGTGCCCGCTTCGTAAAATAAATCTAACTACATCGATAAAAGGATTATAAAAAATTATTAAATTATTAAAGACTATCGATAATTTATAAATTAAAGTCGAATATTATAAAAAATGTATCCACGATTATAAATCTACCACAATAATAGATGATAATGTGACATAAGATAAAAACATGTCACAAGACAAAAAAACGTATTATAATTTAGATAAAAAGTAAAAAAAATTTAAAATATAAAATAAAACAGTAACTTAATATATAAAAAACCCGATAGAGACGATCAATATTAAAATTTACACTAACGTTAGGGTTTTGTGTGTAGAGTATAAAACGCTACATGTTTTTCATTTGAATATAAAAAATGAGTTATAACTCATTAATTAAATTAAAAAAAAAACGCTACATTTTGTATCCATAAAACAAAACGAGTTACAGATCATTAAAGGATTCATTAAATAACATTATTAACTGCAACAACTCATTTAAGTAGTTCACTCCCTGCATATAAGCCTACGAGACCAAGCTTGTTGCATCAACAGTAGTAGACTCGAGGAGGGCCATGGCAACCAAGGTGTCAGCCTATTGCTTCATATCGATTCTCACCATCCTCTTCTCTCAATCTCATGCCGCCTTACATTCTTCGACCCTAAATTCCGACTCCGTCTGCAAATACACCCCACATGCAGATCACTGCAAATACATGTTGCCCTCTAACAAGTTCCACTCCGTCTTAGACTACGCCAACGTTTCAATCCATCAATCCTTGTTAAATGCTCGTACTTTTCTAGCTTCTGTTAACTATTTCCTAGCACTCCCTTCCACGTCCCTCAGCACGAGTCAAGCCCTCGAGGATTGCCGGTTGCTAGCCGATCACAGCCTACATTTCTTGTCACAAATTTTAGAGAGAATCAATTCTAAGGATAGTATAAAAAGCGGTCATGTAGGTGATGATTTGCATGCTTTGCTTAGTGCTGCTTTAACTAACGTGGAAACTTGTTTTGAAGGACTGGAAGGGATGCCATTAGCATCAACAATAAGGCATCGTTTGTTTCAGTCTAATGCAACAATGAGCGTCAGTGTTTCTCTTGCTGTTTTCAGGCATTGGGGTCATGGCTCCACCAAACCAAGAAGACAAACCAGAATGAAAAGAAAATCTCCTTTATCTTTGCTAATGTCAGCCAATAAAAATACAATTCATAATTTTGCGACAGGAAGAACACATATTAAAGCTTTAACAAATGGGAAAATTTCAGTGAAACAAATTGTTATGGTAAGTCCTAGAGGAGATGGCCATTTCAGAACCATCACAGCTGCCATAGCTGCCGCACCTAACAATCTTGGTGGCAGTGATCATTACTATGTGATCTACGTGGTTACTGGCGTCTACAAAGAGTACATTTCGATACCTCCGAATAAGCAGAACTTGATTCTGATCGGTGATGGTATAGGCCGCACAATAATCACCGGAAGTCGCAGTGTCCGCGGTGGTTTTACCACGTTCAATACAGCAACATTCAGTAAGTAGAATTTAGCTTTAACCCATGTGTTCCAAACTTTACATTCTATTGACTCATATCATCATATGTAACTCTCCTGCTGCAGCTGTCTTGGGAAAGAAATTCATTGCAGTGGACATAACATTTCAAAACGCTGCCGGACCTAGCAAGGGCCAAGCTGTCGCCGTCCGAAACGGAGCCGACATGTCCGTATTTTATAGATGCAGTATCGAAGGATACCAGGATACCTTGTATACTGATTCTTTCAGGCAATTTTACAAACTATGTAATATTTACGGCACGGTTGATTTCATATTCGGCAATGCGGCTGCTGTCTTTCAGAATTGTCACATATATCCTAGACTACCATTGCCGCAGCAATACAATATCATCACTGCACAAGGAAGGAATGATCCGAGCCAAAAAACCGGCATTTCGATCGACAACTGCGTTGTTAGAGCTGCTAAAGATTTAGCTTCAAGCAAGGGAAGAAAGAAAACATATTTAGGAAGGCCATGGCAGAAGTATTCAAGAACTGTTTACGTGCAAAGTTTCATGGATAGTTTGATTGACCCTTCAGGTTGGAGACAATGGAACCCAGCTTTTGACTCTACTCTTTATTATGCAGAATTTGGGAACACTGGTCCGGGGTCGAAGACAGGTTACAGAGTTCACTGGCCAGGATACCATAAGCAGATGAATGCCATTGAAGTTAATAAATTCACTGTTTCCAACTTCATTGATGGTGACTCATGGTTGCCTGTAACTGGAGTACCTTTCAATAGGGGATTTCATTGAAATAATTTTGTAGTTTTCAACTTTATTCTTGTTGTGTCATCGGACAGTTTTTTCCTCGATTGAAACATATTCGAGTCAAAATCTGGTTTGATATAAGGATGTAATGATCCGAACCCGATTTGGACTTGTTACTATTGTAACCGAACCCGACTTGCATTCAACCGAGAATGACCCGAAACCGATTTAAACTTGTTAATGTGGACTCAAAATCCGATCTGTATTCGACTGAAACAAGTTCTGAACCCAAATCTAACCCAACAGATAACCGATATTACTCGACTGAATCGAACCGAGATCAGATTTTACCCGACCTGTTTTGAACCTGACCTGATAATTGACCCGACTTGTTTTGAATACAACCTATTATTGACCTGAACAAATATTAACGAGACTTAATATTTACATGACATATAATTAAGGATATTTATAATTATAATTTAAAATTAATATTTTATTAAAATTTATAATTTAAAATTAATATTTAATTAAGTTAAATTAATTTATTAAACTTAATTTTGTTTTAATTCAGTCGGTTAGTTCAATTTAACTAAACAATGCACACCTTCAACGTAAGTGAATAAGTTTAAATGAACATAAATGAACGGACATAAATGAATATAAATGTATAGATTATCAAACGTTCATGAACATAAATATACGAATAAGACGTTCGTTCATGTTCGTTCATTTAATTAAACGAATATATAAACATAAAAGAAAAGTAAATTCCAAAATATCAAATTGTTGTTTAGCAATCGTTTCCCTATTATCTTAGTCAATATTATTATAAATAAGGAACTAAATTTATGTTGTAATTTATTTATAATTCTGTATGATTTATGATTTTTATGTAAACCATAAACAAACACTATCATTATCATTTAAAACATGTAAAAAAATATATAGAAGGAAATTTACCTCTCTACATGAAATAGGATAAAAACCATATCTCTTTTTTATTCTTCATTTCATACCATCGTTTTAAATTAAAGGTTAGGGTTAAAGATTTAAAGTTTAGGGTTAAATGTTAGGGGTTGTGATTAAAATTTAGGGAATTAGGATATGATGTATTTTTTAGGATGCAGGGTTTAAGGTTTAGGGTTTAAGATTAGGGATTTTAGTTAGGGTTTAGGGAATTAGGGATAGGGTGTATGATTTAGGGTTAGAATATAGAAAATGAGGTTTAAGGTTAAAAATTGATTTTTTTTTAAAAAAAATCAATGGAGGCATGAGAAAGAGACAAATGATTTTTACCTTAAATCCCACGAGTGAATAGAAAGTTGAATCTACATTGGAAGTCACCTAAATCGCCTCATCTATCCTCCTGAGGAAAAGATTCGAACAGGAAAAGTACGACATGTTAATGTGCCTTAAATGATCCTTATCTCGGGATCAGGCGTTGATAAGCACGTTAAAGTTTGCGCTATCCATATGGTTGAGAACCCTCACAGCCCAGACACAACGACACAATTATCAGGGTACCCCATGAAATATCTATTCTCTACGTGCATGTGTTCTTACATGATCAAATAGCTCGAACACAATACCAATCTCACTAGAATAAGCAAGTGCAGCGAAGCAATAAAGTTTTCTTTTATGATAAATGTGATTTTATTCATCTAAAGTAAGCAAAGATCTGCTAAAAAATTATACAAAGTCAAGCTTTAGGTACAGATTTAAATGGATATATCATACATCCTGTGTCATACATAAGCTACTGGCATCATCAAATAGCTCGAGGAGGTTTCTCTAAGACTGCAGACAGATAGACTTCGTGGTCTGATTTAGGAGCAAGAACCCACTTGTGTTTCTTATATCTGAATTGCAGAAACATGTACATGTAATCATCCAGGTCACTTCTGTTGCAAAAGAATCTGTCGATCCACAACAATCCTCCCGGTCGTAAAACCCTGTCCCAATCGAAGAGGATGAAATCCATCAGCAGGAGGTCGATCCAGCCGTCTAGGAACCCAGTCGTGTGAATCAAGTCCATCGTGTTATCGAACAATGGTAGGCGTTGGTTCAATGTTGCGTATAAAGGAATTAGGCCTCTGAGTGCAATGATCTCGTTGAAAGGTGCCCCGAGATTTAAAGCAGTTGAGACTATTGTTACATTCAGTTCTCTCATCCTTGCTGCAAAAGTCCCGGTGCCGACGCCATAGTCTAGACCGACCCTTATCTGCCCTGGTTTAATGGCTAAAACATCTCTAATCAAGAAAACAACAGGTAGTGAACTGTTAGTTACCCACTTGAGCTTCTCCTTTTCCATCTCGAAACATCCGTTACACTTTGTATAACCTCGCTTTGGATTCTTGCCCGACAAGCAACCGAAATTCCTGCAGTGGTAATTCCCCCACCTTACATTTCTGTCATCAGGCAACTTCCATAGAGACTCATTGATAGGATATGGCTTCTGGTACTCCTTGGAAGCCCTCGTCAAGCACCGCCTTCGGGGCAATGGATCGCAACCATTAACCATAAGCTTCTGAGCTAAATTCCAATCATCTTTGCAATATGATCCTATATCATAATCCATGTACTCTTCAAGTTCCTTCTTCATCGAAACGCATGCATGCCCTATAGTATTGTATATCTTATCGGTACCATAGAAATTAATCTTCCCAATTCTGTTCACTTTCGGGGTTATGTACTTCCGGATTTCTTCTGTTATGAATGTATTGATCAATGGCTCCTCTTTCACCGTAGCATTAGCAAGGCCATCGATCTTAGGTAGTCGTAGCTGTCTGAGAGCAATGTAGGCACTATAAACCGGACCAAGAATGTCAACCTCCAAATACTTCTTATACTCCAACCTTGTAATACTAGTCTTGTCCAATACATCTTTGTTCTTCTCCATCTGTTGCAGATTCATCTCTATCTTTTCTTGCAGATTTCCGATCGTGTTTAGTACTTGTGCAATCCGATCGTTCAAGGCTGCAACATCGAAGCCTTCATAGACATCCTTGGGGCCATAAAAATGGCGGCATATATCTTCATTGTGCACAAAAAATCCAGCAGAATAGAACCTAAAGAGACTTGATAAACTTACAATTATAACAAGAATTCCCAGAACAATCTGAAGCCAACCTATTATTCTTGCAAATCCACATGATCTCCTCATCTTCATTTACATTCACAATCCTTTACCTTGTTCTAGTTATCCCGGTGCTAATTCTTTCTTTTACCTTATTGAAGCTCAAAAACTGAAAGGAAAAAAGGCAGTAAACCTCCAGAATCAAACAGTGGAAAGTGGACATTTATGAAAACTTGCAATAGCTCTGTTTGGTTTCCAAGAAAAGGTAGGAAAATCTGCATGCTTTATGTAATGAAAGACCTATAAACATAGCTTAGCATTTCAAATATAACAATACAAATCTGTAGTTTCTATCTTTCTTAGAAGTTTTGCCTTCATTCTCTCAATAAACAAGACAATAATTAAAAAAAACAAAGATTTACAGTTAAATGCAGAACATACCTGCTAAAACTGGGAATTCCATCAAGAGAAACTGGCAAAGGAAACCCAGATTTTTGGCTTAAAACAGATCTCAATCTAACTGTTTAGAAGTGGCCAACTTGATCTTTAGAGCTGGAAAATCGTACAACTTAAGCCAAATACTTGAGTAATAGAAGGCTAGTTCAGTAGTTAAAGTTGCATTGACTGTGAAACATTATAGATTATTATAAACAGAAGGAACAAAAAAGCTCGGATCTCGTTAACAAGAATTGCCATGCGTTGACTCTAAGCTAAAAGAGATCATTAATAGTTAATTATTTAATACTTTTATTTTCTTGTTGAAAATACCGTAAAAGATACCTCTCTGCAACCCCAGGTAATATGTTCAACTCTTCTTCATTCTGTAGATTTTAGTTGCAAAACTCAAGGACCATCCACTTGTTCTGTGTATAGTTTTTCATGTTTATGTCTGTTCTTCTTGTTGATGTTATATATTTTACATGTAATCATTTGGTTACATCTGCTGTCATTGTCTTGACAGTGATTTTTTGTGTTGGTTTAGAGTTTTCTTTTTCCTATGTGAATGACTGAATGTTGGCTTTCTTGTGCTTTAATTTTCGATGTGGGAGCTATATGGTATGGATACCTTTATTGAGCTATTCCTCAAATATTGTGTCTCAGGAAGAATTACAGAAGAATCTGCTGGAGGTAAATTTTAGTACTGGTTTTATTTAGAAGTTTCAATTGAGTTCTTGATAGCAGCATGTTTTACTTTGAAAAGTGTTGTCACTCTTAGCCTCTTAATGTCGTCTGAATCCGAATTTCGAAGGCTCCCATTGTTAATATGTTGCTTCTTCTGAACTGGTAGTTATTAGAACATAAATGCTAACAAGTTGGCCTCAGAATCATCCTTCATGGTCTTTCTGTTGTCTTTGATAAATAATCATAAGGTTGTAAAACATTAACATAAGCATCTAGTTAGTTTCTGAACATTATTTTGATCATGCTTGTGCTATCCTCTCATTCATCATCTATTTACAGATGATGTAATCTTGTAGATGCCGTTGGCACCGACAAGGGGAAGGCTGATCTTACAGGCCTGGCCATGGAGCCTACAAGGATCACTCAAATGCCATCTGGAAAGGCTTGTCCATCTCTTACATGGCTGTCGATGGAGCAATGCTCGATATTCTACCATTTGTGCAGAAGAGAACTGACTCCTCGGAGGTAAAGCAAAAGAATCAGACCATCAACATGTCCAAGCACAAGCAATCAAATACCAAAGCATTTTCATTTGTCAAGAATAGTCAAATGCCAAAGCATTGGAAGTTTACATATAAATAAATACATTTATACACAATGATCTCTGGAGAAACTATAGTTCCAATATCAAACCTACAATTACTATACACAAGTTCAGGCACAAGTTATTTGACTTCGCTTGGCAATCTCTAGATTCTCAGAAACCGCTGCAGTTAAGTTAGGATCTTCAAACCCAAGCTCGGCACCCAGTCTGCAATGAGGTGGGATTCAAAAGAGTGGATTCAGCAGAGCAGTTATAGGGAGGGGAAGCTCTAGCACTGAATGGCCTAGAAACATGACTTTTGAAAGGAAAGTGGCCATTTTCTCGGTCCCCGAAGTGGATGCTAACATAGAGACCGTGATGATAAATTAAAATTTTACTTACTTTGGATCCAGTACCAATTTCTGGACTTCTTTAATAGCCGAACTAGCTGCATATAACGAGATCTTCCCCACCTGATTGAAAATGATGGTAAAGTTGGTAAACATACTGTGGCAAAAAGGTCTAACATGCATGCCTCATGATTCAAAGAGCCAATGATCTTCATAAACACATGAAAAAGCACAGAATACTTTAGGGGAGAATTTTATTAGCCTTGCCTCCAAAACTTGAAGTTTTCCGTCATGGTCATTTGGAAGACATCGGATATCTTCAGCCAATCTAACAGCCTCCCCCACACTTTCTGGAAATAAGAAGTTAAGTCCTAACTGAACATTGGACTGAAAGTTCAACAAGGAAATAAGTCAATTTTGGTATGGCTATACAAACTAAATAATAAACTTCTAAATGTGATAAATATCACAAAATTCTAAGAGATGAGTTTGTCAAGTCTAGTCAATCCCAGCCTACTAATTCAAAAAGATACAGAGTAAACTCAGGAATTAATTTCAAATACTGTCATATTGGACATAACGACATCAAACAACACCTTCTAGCAGGATTTGTGAAATCATACAACTTATACGAACAAGGTTATCAGAGAGACCTACCTGAAAGTTCCTCACTTGGAAAGGGCAACTAGCAGGGACAAAGACAGCTTGCCCCAAATGCTGTTCAAACGACCATGGCACCACTCCTGTAAAAGAAAAGAACCGACAGTTAACACTTCATCATCAACTATATTAACGATTCTATAATAGCACCAAAAGAAAATATTGGAATTTTCACTGCATTAAAAATTAGAATAAGATTTTCCAGAAAAAAACTTGTTTTAACCAAGACTCTAATTTAATCATATAAATTCGGTTTAGAAACTTTTTGCAGGAGTAGGGGATAACTTGTTTTAATCCAGACTCCAATTTAATCTACAAAACCAGTTTAAAAACTTTTACAGAAGCAGGTTGTTATCTTCTTCTCACCAAATTCATGCCTAAGTTTTCTCTTATGATGCTCATTCAGGTACACCACTTCATCGTACAGAGGACACATCACCTAAAAATGAAAAATAAACATCATCAACATGGCCTTTTATGCAATGTGTTAAAAATGTAGTTTCTACCACTATGTGCATAAACTTACAGAATCACTTACTGCACTTTCAGATTTCCCGAAATCCTCCCAATGCTTTTGCAAATACTCAGTTAACTTCGGAACATCCTGTCGACGAAAGACATCCCAACAAGCTCCTGGTTTAGGATTTCCTATCACATCCCTTCTGTCTCCATTTGACTGTTCAAAATCCACAGATTCCCTTGCAATCATGGTAGTTTCAGTTTCTTGATCCTCATGTACATCAGATGTGCTCTCGGATTCATCATCCATATCAGGTCCATCAATAGATAAATTACATAATCTTTTCTCATATGATCTTGTGTCCGGATCAACCAAGGACTTATTTACCTCAGATTCTCCATTGGATTTGTGTACAACCCTTTTTGTCTTCTGACCATTTACCTTCACTTCACATGTATGCAGCAACAAATACACCTGAAAAACAATTCAAGTTTCAATGCGTACACTTCACTGCAGAAGATTCAGATTTGATTTTAATCACGATGAAAAAAGTCTAGGAGGTACCCAGACTTCTTTAATGTATCAATAGTAAATTCATCATCTATTTCAGATTAAAAGATTTAAGCTAGTATTACATAAAAGAGGCCTTGATCTTGCATGTATGATAGATTAGAAATTGCATAACAAGATGCAACAAAAGACCCAAGTATTATTCAAGCATTAAATTTCAGCACAAAACACAGATTAATCCTTTGATACACTTTTAAGACAAAATACAAACATAGAACACTTCAGATGTTAATGTCGTAATAATCAATCAAAAAGGAATTTATTTTTCTTCTTTTTCGTTTAAAAAAAAATTGAGCACAAAAATTAGTCAGGTACAGGGAAAACGCATCTTACCATATCTCGCATTTTGAAATGGAGATTGGTTACCGAATTCCCTCTATCAAGTTCTTCATAGATCCCATAGGATATATAAATCTTAGGTCCCGCATCATTTTGCAAGGAATAATGGGGCAATTTTGCAGCAACATTTAGGAGACCCAACCTGGAATGAATGTACTCGAGTAAAGGAAGTTTACTAATAAACTCAGGTCTCTGGTACATCAGAAACTCTTCTGAGGCACCTGGCGAAGGCCAATCTTTCAACTTCAACATTTCTAAGGACCCATTTTCTTGTGTCCGTTCCTCTGAGTATCCTTTGATGAATTGATCAAGTTCAATTACAACCTGACATCATATCAAATCCGACACATATCTATTAGAGCATGTGACACATAATATCAATCATGTTACAGAGATATCAAAATCAAACACATATAAGCAGCAGCATAGAGCCTACCTCCGACCAGTCTATGCAATCTATGGCCTTCACCATTCTGGTCTCATCTTTTATTTTCTCATTTGCCGTTTCCTGAATTCCTCTCCATATAGCTACCGGATCCCAACTTGAAATGGATGAGCTGTCAAATACCTCTTTAACAATCACAGGTTCACCCTTGCTCCAATGCTTTCTAAAATCAGCAATCCCTTCTTTAATATCTTGAGATGACGGACAATATAAAAGATTATCATCACTACCCTCTCTTTCAGCAAACTGACAAAGACTGGGATTATTCAATTCAGTATTTTCTGAACTTTCAACATCATTTATCTTACATCCACCAACCATTTCCTCTACATTCTTAACCAGTTTTGCAACCCAATTCATCTTAAAAATACGATTTAGGTTCAATGGGTGATGACCACAACCACCATATTCCCTTGGAGGACATAGAATACTGCCATCACTGTTGGCTTTCCAACCAGCGAACTTATCCAAGAAATTATGTTTCAATTTGGATACTTGTCCTGTAGAAGTTTCTTTGTCTAGCATTCTTTCACCAATCTCATTTCCCATATCTTCCACACCGACAGAAGATGCACTCCGAAGATCTTGACAGCAACGGAGGCACAGATCATATGAGCAATTTGCACAATGCCGATGATAATCAATAATTGGAATCCTACAGAAGTTGCTGCAAAAAGACAGTTATGAACTATACACCCTTAATACAATAGATATGAGAATGTGTTAACCGTAATTCTGCACATTTAATTAGTAAACCTCGCCAAACGAACAGAAAATTAGCCTATTAAACTAACACACTAAGTGAATTAATTTTGAAATAGCCAGTAAACATTATCAAGTACCAGCACATCTGCTCATCTGCATTCACCTTTGCCCTAAGAAGATCTATTTCTGTTCCTGAAAAACATATGTAACAATGGTTATACAAGGACATAATCTCAGTAGAAACTTAAGTTCAAACACCATTTAATCAACAAGAGTCTTACTACGAAGTTTTCTTTCCAATTCCACTTCAGAACACTGTTCCTGATGGATCTTCTTAATAACAGGAAGCACTGAAGACAAAAGACAGTAGTGATACTGTAGCTTGTCCAGTACAGGTATTTCCCGTATCCTTACCTGCACTAAGTGAAACGTAAATTATTCAACAAATTATTATACTGTAAAACGTAAATTATTATACTGTAAAACATCAACATCTATTATTTAGATATGCAAATCCTTTGGAAAGGGAGAAAATACCTTTATCATGTTATCACCTCGTATGCATGCCTTGCAATTACAGGAACCACAACATGCAGGACAAGCCTTCTCAATTTCTTCCAAAGGGGTGTTTGAGTACCTACAAGGGAAGTATAAATGCATGCTGAAAAACGGAAATGTAGGCATTTTTAACTAAAAGTTCAACTCACCACATAGAGATACAACTATCACAATATCCTCTCTTTTCACATTTGAGGCATGAAGTAACTCTCTCTCTATCATTTCGCTGGCATTGATGGCAAGTTTGCCCAATAAAAACTTCTTCAGAGGAATCTTCAGAGTCATCCTGAAATCAGCAACAAGAAATAATACGACAGGAAAGAGTAAAAAGGAAAGAGGAATAATCATCATAAAAAATGAAAGAAACCCAGCAAATCTGAAATGCCTAGGAGAAAAGAGTCAAAAATTAAATTATAAATTAACAATAAAACTTTCAAACTAGTTTCTCCCCTTCTTTAGCTGTGGAACCTAATAAGATAGAAAACTGTTATCCCCACTTTTTTCTTATTGAAACTACTATCACAGATGAAGAATAGGGTACTACAATTTCTTACATGGTGAAAGATCCCCCCCCCCCCCCCCCTCCATTCTTATATGGTGAACAATAGGGTACTACATATTAACCATAAATTGGCAGCCATATTTGCCCAATTGGATGAAGCATCTATATATATTGTATTCTGTAAGGCCAACAATATACTCCAAAGTTTTACCCTCCCAACTCCCCCCACAACCCAACCTTTCAAGATGTCATGCACACAGGAAAATACTAGCTATAAACAAGAATAAAAACAATACTAATGCTACCAGTTACATCATGTTGTAAGTTAACTCACCATTGCCATATCAACATCATCATTGCTTCTCTGTGATCTATTCCTGGATGAATCTGCAGCAGAAAAAGACGGTGTCTTGTATGACCTCCAACTCTCTTCAAAAGGTGAATCATCTCTTTGACGATTATCTTCCACCTTTGCAGAATTACGTGCTGAGAGATTCCTCGTAGGAGGTGTATCAGGTGAATACTGAAGTTGACTCTTCGAAACCTTCTCTTTATGTTTCTTCCCGGAAACCAGAAGAGGATACTCTTCAACTTTCCTACTTACAGATGGTGCATCAAAGTCGTCACTTTTAGTGTCTCCCCCGTATATCTCAGTTTCATCATCCAACTTCCTCTTTTTCTTAAGGCTAGCTCTTAATGCAGAATTAGCAGCCCTCCTCTTCGCCTGGATATAATGTTTTTCACAAACAGTTTTGTCTGGCATAGACATGGCAGTACACCTCCATTGCTTCCCATCTGACCTTTTACATCGCAAATCATCAGGAATCCCAACATTATCCTCGCCATTCCCTGAGCCAGATCTTGGATGCTCCATTACACTTGTTTGCAATCAAAATCACTAGCAACAAAGCATGTCCAAATTCAACCTACAAAAAAGCAACACAAAGTTTCTAAATTGGCCTACTAAACTAGTAAAAAAAACACCATCACACACTCAACAAGAAACAAACAAAAAAATTGGGCCGAAATAAGGGATACAAAGAAGATTGACAAGATAAGAAACAAGACCCAGATCATTAAAATAGGGGGGGGGGGGGGGGGGAAGAAACAATCTAGTTAAATTCTGGGAGCGAACCCATATTCTTAAACCAGAAGTAGCTTGAAAATCAATGTAAAACAAAATCAGAACCCCAACAAATTGAGGGGGAAAAGAAGATCCATGAAGAACCTGTCGTTAAGGCTTTGATAATCAGACCGAGAGAAAGGATATGTTAGTGTAAAGGGGCAAGGCGAAGCGCAACCCTCAGTTTTCTAAAGCCAAATAAAGAGTGTTTGGATCCAACTGTTCCTTGACTTCACGTTTTTCGCTTCTACTGTAGGGTTTTCTGGTTAATTCAGACATCTCTTCGAGGAAGTTCGTATAACTAAAGCACTTAACTGTAACATCAGCCGAACCATAAAATACTAATATTAAGGGTCGGTGTTTGATCGAGTCGAAGTTTTCAAATTTCTATAAATATTTAATTATAATTATTTATCATGTATAATTTGAATTAAATGCCTTTCTCTAATCATATAAGATGTGCATATATATTTTTTTCATATGTAAAAGTGTTTTTTATATTTTTATATATTAAGTATATATATCATAAAAATTAAGAAAATCGTCTCAAACTTAAAAATTAATCTTTTAATTACTAAAATTTTTGAGTATTTGAATTTCCATTTTACAATTCAAACTTTATTTGAAATTTTTTCGAGTCGAGTCTATAAAATTTTGAATCAAATCAAAATGAGTCAAGCATTTTCGCCTCGAGTCGAGTTATTTATTTTTTTCGAATCGAATCGAGTTTTATTCACCCCTAATTAATATATTTAATTTGAATTCATATTAGACGAAGTATATTTAATTCAAATTCATATTTGTCGGAGGTAAAAAAAACTAAATATCTAAATTATATATTTTTTAATTTTAAATATATATAAAATAATTATTTAAAATTTTAATTATTATAATTTTAATTGTTCGGTCATTTAAAAAAAACAATACTCAATCACAATGAGAAACGTAATATGATTATTAATTTTTTAAAAATATTTTAAAAAATAAAAATTTATTTTTTCAAAAAAAAATGAAATTCTACATAAAATTTAAATAAATTTTCTAAATTCCTAAAAATAATAAAATCCTAAATCCTTAAATCTTTATTATTATTATTATCATCGAAGATCTCATCTTTTACGTTGTTGAATTCAGACGACCATTTCTTTTATTATTATCATCCTAGTTACCAAAACCAAATTTTCTAAACACAGACCCGACCCGAATCCATGTTTCGAACATTTTGGGCTTTAAATGGTCCTTAGGGCAACACCACCATTCTTCTACAGACATAAAGACAAAACCTTGGCCGCTCTTCATTTCCTTTCTGTTCTGCCGCCTCTACCACAAGCTTGGAGGGTTTCCAGGTTGCCCTTGAAACACCCACCCACCCACCCACCAAAAATGGTATGTCCTGGATCCTCTTGTCTCACCATGTTGCTTCTTTTTGCTTGATTTGAAACTTGGGATTATCAGGTTCTCCAAAACGATGTGGATTTGTTGAATCCTCCAGCAGAGCTGGAGAAGAAGAAGCACAAGCTCAAACGTCTGGTTCAGTCCCCGAATTCTTTCTTCATGGTATTTGGTTACAACCCTTTGATCCATACTTCATTTTTCACATGATTTTCTTGTGGTTAACACTTAACACTGTTTATTTACTTCATAAAAAGGATGTGAAATGTCAAGGCTGCTTCAACATGTAAGTTTGTACAGTATCTGACTTCTCATTGACTCTTTAAGTACCAGAAGTTGGTGTGTCCTGAATCATGTCTTTATTTGTTTTTGTGTCAGAACCACTGTGTTTAGCCACTCTCAAACTGTGGTTGTGTGTGGGAATTGTCAGACTGTTCTGTGTCAGCCTACAGGAGGAAGAGCTAGACTCACTGAGGGATGTTCTTTCAGGAAAAAGGGTGATTGATCTCACCACAGATGGTGGTTTATGGTTCATGTTTTCAATGGGGTTTTGGAATCATATTGGTAATCTTTTAGGGTTCAATTATGGACATATGTTGATTTTTGTAGTAAGTTTTGGGGATTTTATTCTAAGCTTTTGATCAACTATGGATATTCTTGTAGTCTTTGATGGTTCATTGGGGACTATTGGACATCTGTGCATCTTTTTCTTACAAATAATATGAGATCATATGTTAGTTTGTCTACTCTTACCTACAAGGATGATAAAAGTATTTATTTGGATGGTTGTTAATCTGGTTTTAGAAAAAAATATTCGAGTTTAGGGTGAAAATTTTTTAATCTCGATGATTATATTTTTATCATTTTATATGCCAAGGCAAATCTTATAAAGATACAAGTGAGTCGAGACAAATCGATGAGTAAAAACACAAGCATAATGAAGAAAGATCGAAGCATTACCATCTTATGCTAGACAAAGAAAAATGATTTTGATAATATAGGAGCGACATTGTTGATATCAATCTTCGAATTTTGATATTTTTTTGTTCGACAATCGAAAAAACTAAACGATAATAATATGAAAGATTTTATCTTTAAAATCAAGATGGATATAACTATTATCATCAAAATTTTTAATAGAAATAGTTTTGTATTCATCAAAATTTTCTTTATTTTCTATGCCTAAAGATGTAATTGTATGGAGAGGGATATAGAGATTCCTACCCATAACATAACAGTTAATGCTTATATACAACTATCAAAATTATAAAATCCTAAAATATCTTAATTTACAATTTATTATTTATACAATGGATGGTGTAGATGTCTTATTTTTATTAAGAAAAATATATTCCTCTTTATTAATTTTAAATTTTTATTTTGTTTAATTGTATTTTATTTTTTATAGTTATAATAATAATAATTTTATATTAATAATATTTTAATTTAATATATTTGTTCATTTTTATTTTAAAAAAATCTTATATAAAAAGCATTTTTACTCTTAAGATAAAGTTTTCATTTCTACTGATCAAAATTTGTTTTTGCTTTTTAAAAAAGAATTATTTCTGAAAAAAAAAGAAAACAAAAATATTAGGGTCCGTTTAATTTAAAAAATGAAGTTCGTTTTGTTTCTATTTTCTAAGAAAATAGAAAACGGTAAAGAAAATGCATTTGGTTGTAAAATTAGAAAATATTTTTTTAGAAAATAAATGAAAAAATTTAAAAACATAACAAAATACTTTCAATGAAAATATTTTTTAAGAAAATAGAAAAAATAAAAACAAAGGTTTTTAATTTATTTTTATTTTAACCCGAATATTTTTCTAAAGTCATTTTTAAAATTTTAGTTTATTCACTCCTATTTTATTTATTTATTTATTATTATTATATTTTTAATTATATTTTATTTTTATTATTTAAAATTGTTTCTCTTATTTTTTTTAAAAAATCATATACCAACATACTTTTACTATTTTTTAAGACCAAACAAGTTTGAGAACTTCCCTTCTGTTACTACAATCCCTTCTTAGGGTAAGGAAAAGAAGCTATTTTCCTTGCTGGAAACAACATTTTTTCATGGGGGTTTTGCCATGGAAAAGTAAAGGGAAAGAATATGAAAATTTGTGTTAAAAATACAAATATTTTATGGAATTTCCGGGAAAAGAAAATGACTTTATCTCTCAATAACACGCCTGCTATTTCTAAATTCAGAAGGATCATGATCCATCTCTTTCCCATACTGACCAGACTTTCCCCAACCCTTGTTTCCAAATCCTCCATCTTTCTTACCTCCCTTGAATTTCTGCATAGTGTTCGAATTTCTGCTTCCGACATCCGTCTTGGCATTCGATCTAGATCGCGAATCTTTTCTGAATTTGTAATCACCATTGGCGTAGCTGCGGACATTGTTTCCTCGGCTTCCAGATCCCATTGCACCCCCTCTTGATACATTTCTCCTCGAATGATCATCATTTTCATAATCTGAACCAGAGAAGGAACCACCTTGAAAACCAGAACTTCCTCTGTTTCGAGGTTTGCCTCTACCATGGCTCTCTTTATCCCTTCCTTTCCACTGTTTGGATCCGAAATTTTCATAACCATCATTGCCATCAGAATCTGAATCAAGGTCTTCTGAGCCAAAGCTCAACTCCTTTGACACACCAACTGCCCCTCTACGCCTATGCTTTGGATTAGCTACATGACCCGATTTCCAGTTAGGATGAAGTGAAAGTTCATCTGAATCGAAATCTAGGTCATCCTCGGAGTCAGATAAAGCCACTCTTTTATGCATGTGCTTAGAACCCTGATTTCTCTCTGGTTCAGAAAACACTTCATTGTCGGAGTAAACATTTGAGGAAGCTTTCTGCCTTGGATCATTCTGCTGAGAGTCTACCTCATAACTATCAATATCATCTTCATCATCAAAGTCATCAAATCCTAATCCATGTCTGCCGCTATTAATATCTGAATACTTTCTTTCATGGACCGTTGAGGTTCGGTCAACTGTATCATATTCATCTTCAATCCCCCTAAACTGTCGCCCATGGGTCGGGTTATCCAAAGGAAAAGCTCCACCCTTTACTGAAGTATCAGCATACTCAAATGCAGCAACATCTGCCCCATCAGATTCATCATCATCAAAATCAAAATTCCAGGCATTAGAGACGTCAGGCTGGTGGGCAACCTTCTCCAACCTTGTTCTTGGACCAGGTTGCATCTCCTGTATTTTACTCTCCATAAATGCATCAGGTGGACGCTTGCAATCACAATGAAAACATGCCATATTTCTCCTATAATTTAAGAAATTGCACCTGCCAGATCACAATAACAATAAACATACTGAACCAACTTGTAAAAAGCTAAATCTATAATTTTGAATAGAAGATCTACAACAACAAATGAACTTTGTAACTAAAAACATACTTAACCAGCTTATTGTAAACTTACTCGGGGCATTCCCATTCTCCAGGAAGCAGCTGTCGCTTTGGTCGCTTAGCATCACACTGTAGACAAACTGTATTCTTTGCAAAATTCATGAAATCACACCTGAGATCAATATTTAATATTTTCAGAGATTAAAGCATGTTTAAATTTCTACAAAAACTAAAACAAAGCATCACAAGAAGGGTTGAGAACATTCATTAATAACTACAACCACTTGAAACTTTATAACATACGTACTTGGGACAAAGCCAATCACCCTTTTTCATCTCAATATCATCACGTCCCACTCGCTTCTTTGGGGGAGGAGGAGGTTGTTTCACTTTTGGTGGAGGCTTCTTTATCACAGGCGGTGGAAGATTAGGGTCTATAGGAACAGCACTCAACTTTACAACCTCATAAAGCAACTTCCGAGCAACAGTTTTTACAGACTTCTTTTTTAGAACAGATTCATTCACTACTGAACGGTTCACATAATCAAAACCATAGGCCAATAGGACACGCATAACATCAATAGTTCGTGCTTCATCTTCTTTGTTAGTCAGAAGATATCCTCTCTCACAAGAGTTTCTCAAACTGCAGGAGCTACAGACCTTGATTCACACATGCATAATTAATCACTATTGAAAAACACAAAAACGAAAAAAAAAAAAAGGCAATCTTCTGAGTAAAAGCAACAAAATGACACACGAAGAACACTACCACATGAATAATTGAAGGGCTAAAAGCAAAAGCAACGACTACGGAATTTTGCTAGATACGAGTAAACAACAGAGTAAATAATTGATGCTTACATCTCCTTCATCAAGGTGGACACGCTTCCTCAAAAGCTTCGCAGAGAAAACAACCTTCTTGTCAGTATTTGGGCATCCAAAACCAACCAAAATTTGGATATCATGTCTGGATAATGACCTGAAATCAACTTTCAATTTCAGAACCAAGCAAACTTACACTAATCAAAGCAAGCGGTTGCATATAAACATATTTTTGGATAATTGAATATAGTAATCCATCCAAAGAAGCAGAAGATTATTAAACAATCCAATTATTAAACAATCCAATAAGTACTTATACCATCAATCTTTCAACAAAATTTAAATTCAAGTAAATTCTATGACTATGCAACATAATATACAATAAGTAAGCAAATCCTTTCCATTTTACATACAATCCTAATCATTGGAAGCAAGACATAAAAAACTAACATACAAACCTCAATATATCAAACCGCTCCTTCCCAAAATTAATACAGGCAGTTTGTACAGTCTTATAGTCCTTAAAATCAATTCCAGCATCATCCTTAACTTGCTCAACAACATTAGTTGTATCAAATCCCAACTCCTCCACCATCTTGTCATCATCTCTCCTTTTATGATCAAAAAAGTTTTGCTGCACCAATCTTTGCATCAACTCTATCCATTCCGGCCATGGATGCACCACCTCCACCTTCTTGCCCTTCATCTTTTGCCCCTCCCATTCCCCCATCTCATTCACTGAATCAGTACTCAAAACACTAACTTCAGCTTCATTTTCAGCACCTTCCCGGTATTCCTTATGCTCCTCCCCATACTTGGATTTTCTCCAAGCACGAATCCTCCGGAGTGCATCCCCGTTTTGTGAGTCGGTTAGCTCGGGCGACTCCGGCAAAGCAAGCTCAGTAGGATTGACATCATTTGGGGCAATACCAGAATCAGGGGTTTGTTCTTTGGATTGAAATTGCTGTTGGGTTGCTTGAGATTCCTTCTTGGATTGACGCCAAGCCCTGATGCGCTGTAAAGTGTCGTCGTTTTCAAGCAATTGCTGTTGTTTCTGTTTCTCAATTTTATCAATCTGTTCAAAAACGAAGCTCATACGAGCCGAGAGAGAAGTTGTCTCAGGTGGGTTATGAGTGGGGGAACCCTGCGGCTGTTGGGAAGCAGAAGAGAAAGGCTTTGAACTTAGGGTGGAAAAACCTGGTGGAAGAGAAAAGATACGGAATTTAAGTCGGGTTTTATAAGAGAGAGAAATGCGTTTCAGGAGGAGGAGATTAAATGGAGATTGCGCCATTTTTTGGGGGAGACAAGAAGATGCAACAGACGACACCAGTCATACACCCACCTCCATGGATGAACAGAACGAGGAGACAAAGCTAAAACCCTTGCGGAGCCCAAAAGCGAGGGGAAGAAGAAAAGAATTCATTTAGGGTTTGTTTAATTAGGGCCAAAATTCAAAAGATTGTGATTATTGGGTATACATTACTCGGCCCAAATGGTTATTACAATTATTGTTATTATCACGTGTCTCGTTAAATTTTTCAAATTTAATTAAAAAGTAATAAATTAAGAAAAAAAAACAAAAAAAAAATATAATCTAAAAATATCTTGGATGATAATAACTAGGATAAATTACATAAATTAACATTAAGTTTTACTCTTAAAGTTATTTTAATTATTAAAAGTAATAAAATTTGCTAATTAGATTTATTTATCACTTAACTATTCATGTTAGATAAGAAATCTTATGGATTAAGTTTTTTAGTGGTTAAGTATTTAGCTATATAAATATAGAGTTGGTCTTAACCTTAAGAATTATGAGAGAGATAGAAGTACTTTGAAGAGATAATACGTTCAGGTTCTCTATAATAACTAGGTTATAGAGATTAACATTATTGAAATATCGAAAAAAATATGTTGGTTCTAATAAATTATGGATATCGAGTTTTGAAATTAAATAGGTATCATATATTTATATTTTTTATATTCTCTACGCTAAAAGTAAATTATTTAGATTAGGTTAAACCTTGTTTTTTTAAGTCTTAATTTCTATTATTATCATATTAGTTATTTTACCGTATACCAAATTTTTAACGTCCTCCTCCCTATGCACTTGACCTAACACCGGATTAATTTTGTGTTTCTTTCCACGTCATTTACTCAAATTCCATTAACCAAAGCTCATGAACTTTACAAACCTAAATTAACCAACAAATTTGTGCTGATCTCCATTGCTCGAAACTAATTCAAAAATAAATATTGTACAAAGGGAAAATTCAGTTTTTATTTTAGAGTCTCTTATCTTTTTCATATTTTTGGTTTCATTTAGTGCTCAATATATAGTTTTTAATTAAAATAAAGATTTTTTTTATTTTAAATATTTTCATGTCAAAGCTGTGTAGATTCAACATTTAAAACTCTAATAAATAAAATAAATTTAAAAAATAAAGTTCAATAATGATTTACGTAAATTAATGAGAGATGTTGCAATGAAGATGATGACAAATGAGACCTTGTTAGCATCCTAATGAAATCTTCAAATACTATTATTGTTGATTCAATAGCCGTCATTTTTTTCGGTAAACTCCCGCTTAGGCTTAGTTTGGGGTTGTGGTAACCTTGGTTTTGTTTCAAACTAAGGTTTTGTAAAAGTTAAAATAAGTAGCTTTTTCAAAACCAAAGTTTTAGGAACTACTTTGGGAAAAAAGACAAATTTTATACTCAAAATCTTTTTTAAAATCAAACGTTTTTTATTGCTTTTATAGGTTTTGAGATAAAAAAATAAATTTTAAAAGTCAAAATCAAAAAAAAACAAGGCCTTAACAGCTCTTGCGTCCGGAGACACTGTTATATTTTTCAAGAAGTTATAAAGAATATATATTTTTATAATTCGAATAATTATTCACTTTACATAAAATCTTTTTAAAAGATTATCAATGGGATAGTAGATCAAGTTAGCCTTTTTATAAGCTAGCAATCTGAAACTTAAGTGTCATGTCAACAGACGTCTTTTGGAAGAGGCCTGGATTGGAGGGAGACGAGAACATAGTTTTCAGACAAAGATGCAATACAGAAAGATGAGGAAGAAACTAATGACTCATCGGCACCACTAAATTAAGGCAAACTATTACATAAATTCTTAATCAAACACAAATTCTTACCTAAGACAAAATCAAAATTAAAATCATTTTTGATATTTTACGGATCAAACAATTCAACAACTAAATAGGGGGAGTAGCATTTTGAAATTTCTTTACCCTACAGATAAGGATTTGGAATATAACCAGGAAAAGCAGACCACAGAAATTTGATGAAGCATGGCAAAATTGTTTATAAGATTACCACATCCATGTCTCGGAGATAGGAGGAGACGTAGTGTCCCTCAACTGGAGGCGTTCTTCCGGGCAGCATACACACGGTAAGCTGCAAATCCAACAACGGCTACAGCAGCTCCAACTGAAAAATGTGAAAGACAGCATTGAAAACGATAAGTTCGGTGTAGTGAGTGATACAGCTAAAGAGCATGCCGTTCAAATTGAAGAAACTCTGAAGTAATGCAAGTACCATCCCAGTTAAAACATAATTTTTACTAGGAAGATTTCAAAATGAATAAGCAAGATTTTTATCAAAAATCCTAAAAAAATTATGGTCTCTCTTTTAACGAGTCCTAAAGGTTTCAGTCTCCCTCCTACCAGCTGAATCGTTAATCAGAAACACGTGATAGCAACATCGTAACGACGACACCCCTTGGAAGAAACATTAAAGCATAGGTGTCTGAATTTTCAATATATAGGCTTACATAGACTCATAACTCGAACTTGTCAAAAAGTTCAAGACTAAACATTGTATTTTCAACAAGCCAAAGCTTCATGTGCATTGAGAATAGAACAGTTGTGAAATGCCAATCAGCATACCTGAAACAAACATTAGAGATCGGTTTATGAGCCGATGGTACTGCTTCCTACTTCTACCAGACTCAGTTTCAGGAATGCTCAAATGAGGATGTTCAGCAGCATTTACTATCCTTCGGTATATGTTATTGAAATCACTCAATTTTGAGCTGATAGGTATAGGTGCCTCTATCCCCATATCTTGGCTGACCTGAAAAAGAAAATTTTGAAACACAATGCACCTTCACTCCAGTTCTTCAAAATGAGTTAGCAGGACATATTCTACCATTATCATATCGAAGATTGATTAACAGTGACAAGAACACTGTTACCTCTTTAAGGACACAAATTTCACGTTATGACTTATGACTCTGTTAAGACATTCTACTTATTCAAGCAAGAAAATAAATTATTAAATAAAAACTAAAGCATGATACCCTGGTAGAATTCTGTATTGCCATCGGAAAAGAATCCAGATCATCTTTAGCAGCAGCAATGAGGCAAGGCACCTCATAACCAGTGTCTTCACCATGACCAGCAACATCCATAAGCAATTCAGTTGTTCTCTTCCATGAAGACTCGTCAGAACTGCAAACACCAGACAATCATGAAGTAGAACTTACAAAAGAAAGAAATAATATGTGCGTATGCAACACGATCACAAAAAAGGAAACTGATTAACAAAGAATAGCAGATACCTCTAAATCTAAAATCCTATTCACAACAACCATGCCTCGAATTACCTGTCATAAACAAATACTGCTATGTCACAGGCAGCCAGTGACTCTTTATTAGACAGCAGTTTTGCAACTCCATCTTCGGGAATTTCTCGCAAGACTAGAGTTTTCTTTATTCCCTAAAAATGACAACAAAAATTTTATAAAAAAAAACACTAAGCCAAAAGCTGAAATGTTAACACATGAAATCAAAAAAAATCATCAACCCAGATATATCTCAGTAACAGCTATTCTAACTAAATGCAAGGAAGTATATATCAATGAAATGATAAATTTCTATGTGTTGAGTTACAGAAAGGAATTGATTTGATACAGCAAGGATCATGTAGAATTTGACAGTTTTTCATCTGAAAGTAACATCTTTGAATACTATCCCACTTGAGCCTTATAAAAAGTCCTTCTATTGCACCCATGACACCCCACTTTGCTCTAGACTCCATAACAGCAAGAAATGCATGTGTGTGGAAGTCCCCAATTCCCTCAAAAAAAATAAAGTAAATTCCTCTGTTTAGAGGTGGGCTTCTTCAATTAAAGAAACACCGGACAGAATAATTTAATGGCGGTTACCCCGGGTAGTTCCACAACATTCACAGCATATTGCTCATTAGCGGTTGGAGAATATGAATCGGAGTAGGGCCTACATTAAAGTAAAACAAAGTTAAACCAATGGTGGAAAAAGAATTAGCTATCAGGAAAAGGATTCTAATGAATACCTGTCAAGAAAAGAATTAATTAATGCAGATTTCCCAGCATTTGCTGGACCAAAAACAAAGCACTGGAAAACAGTTCTTTCTGATTGTTGCTTCTTTCGGTCCAGACGTCTTCTCCTGGTAACACTGATGGCAGAAGAAGGATCACCAGGATATCCAATGTATATCAAGTTCTCTAAGCTACGAGCTGGGTCTAAGAGTGTCATAAGCGCCCACTACAATACACAAAATAACTCATAAATTAAAGTACATGCTGACCATAACAGCAAAACAATGCAGTAATGAGTTAGTTATTTTATTATAAATATTCCCATTTTTAACAGAAAAGCAAGAATACCTCAGAACAAAATGCATCAACTGAGAGCCCTCCTAGAGCAGTTTTTACTGCAGCATTCTTGTATGGAGCGTCATTCCAAGGACTGAAGTTTAAGAGAAAAATGTCAAGCATGATACAAAATAGTATCACATTTGCAAGTCATAATAAAAGATATATCCTAGGTGTGCAAAATTCACCTAAAGATTATTAGAACAGTTTCCAAGAAAAAAAATCCCCTCATTTTCAGTATGTGAAGATTTTTACTAGAATTTTAGTCAGCAGCAGCCTGTTATCCTGCCTTTTCAGGACAATAAAATTGCATCCTCCCCACCCACCTCACCCCATATCAGTAGAGTAAAACTCACAATCTAGCAAAAGAAAGAAGTAATATGTTTCAAATGTGAACCATACTTCTCTGGAGCAGTAGAAAAAACATCCTCAACTTCGATAGGCCGAAGGTTATTGTCCTGAACAAAACAATATTACAATTTTTATTTCAAAACTCTAAGAACAAATTAGAAATATTAAACATTTTAGACTGGACTGGACAATGAAAAAATCAAGGGAAATATAAATAAATAAATGTAGGCAAAGGCATACTAAGTCACTGTCAAACAATTCATAGACTCCCTTCAGGAATTCAATAGCTTCATTTGTCAGCTCCACACTCTACACAGATGGTGAAACAAAAGAGCAAAAAGTCATAAGTAGTAGTTCAAAAAATGCAACATGAGAGCATATATGGTGAAACATATAGTACATCATGCCAGTCAGAAACAGGACAATTCATGCCAATTTCGGAGCTGCACATCTTAAACCACAGCCAGGTATTCCACCGGTTACTGAATGTAATACTGTTAAGATTAGTCATATCAAAACCCAGAGTTTATAAGAAACTAAAAATAAAATACACTGTAGCAAAAAGAACAATTACAAATTCTAACTAATGCTCATACGGACAATTTTGTGTGCAAAAAAAAAAATAATGATCAGGCAAGGCAAGTTGAAAAAAAAAACAATGGAACAGCTTTAAATGCACTTATTAAGCCCTTTCATTAGAAATATTGTTCGAGTGAAAAATTACCTGATCAGGAGCACGTTTAAAAGAAGAATATGGGATTAGATCATCTGAAAGTTTGATATCATTGTTATATCCAAATTTCCTCAGGACAGTCCATGTTGTCTCAAGGCGTCCTTTCTCAATGAATAGTGCATGAAGAAATAGAAAACCAGTTAACGTGAGACCACGTTCATTGACTCCTTCAATCAACTTATCCTGCACAACCCGTTTCACACCAACTATCTCTGAAGGTTGTAATGGAGCATTGAAACATTTGACCTGTTTTGTGAAAAATTATTAGATTCCTGGATGCGAGCATGAGATCTCTTAAGTTAACATTGACATAAAGCTTATTTCAAATTTCAATAGACCAGCATTTCAATACATTAGGCAACGGATAGCAGAATCCTTATTCATGAAAGAGTCAGTCAACCCATCATTCAACCTCATACCACCCACCTCGAAAGTAAAAGAGAGAAAAAGGAACATATGAGGAACCTGAAAATTGTTCAACTCTGCGTCACTAAGAGCACCATCCCTGTCATGATCACAAAGAATAAAAATTCGCTTCAAGGCTCTCACACACCGTGGCTTAAGAGTTTGTGTTTCTTGATCAAATAACGGGCCAGTTGGATGAAGCACCGCCTTTTGTGCGTAATAGAAAACTTCAGGGATCTATAAAAATAGATACATTTTAAAAGTTCAATTCCTGATAGTATCAATGTGCCATACCACTAACTAAATTGGTGCCAGTTATCACATATGTGCAAATAGGATCAACAAGAAAAAAAAACAGGAATAATTGATGAAACCACTCCAAATTGATCCTTGTGTTTATTTGCATTTCATATTAAGTCAGGAAAAAATAGATCCAAACCTGAATGTGTTTATATGCTGAACACTCAATACAAGTTTCGATCTCCCGAAACTGTTGCATTATTGGTGACATCACCTGTTCCAAGCTCACTTGTTGCTGGTCATCTCTTAAATCCAGCTTACAGCCTACAACAATTACAGGCACCTTCACCTGCTCAATAATAACTTTAGTTACTGCAGCAGTTGATTCACGAAGAAAATAACAACCCACACGATTTACAAGGTCACCAATAGTGGCATATATTAAGGTACCTTAAGTGAGCCAATTAGCTTCCAAAAGCATATTTAGGTTCCTTAGGAACAGATTCAAATGCTGTTAACTTGAAAATGAAAATGTAATATTATATATGATTTTTTACTCATGTCATTTACTCATATCTAATCAGATTCAAATGCTTCCAACCTAGTAGAGTTTGAATTGAGTCCAACACGGTCGCGTAAAGCAGAATTAAAAGCTGCAAGAGTATAGTATTTTTTTTTCTATCTTCACCTCCCTTTCACACGTTTTCCATCAAAATAAATACAAAACGAGAGCATAGAATTAAGAAACTAGCAAGTAAAAATGCAAATTAAGATAGAAACCTCTAATTGGCGAAGCTCTGGAAGCCAGAAAGTACTCAACCGGTTAAGAGTTTCAGGCTGATCACAGGCATAAGTAAGCACAACAGCATCAGCTCGCTTCAGCTCTTCTGCTAGTTTACCTTTATCCTCCGGACTAACCAGAAAAGAGATCCAAAAAATTAAGCCAAAAACAAGCCAATAAACAAAAGCAAACAATAAATTATCTAATCAGATTCAATTTCTTTATTGCGTTAAATCCAATTTCTTTATTGCGTTAAATCCAACTAAGTCGCAGCTAAAGCTATTAACAAAATTTACAGTTATGTCACTATAAATTCATTTAAACCAAAGGAGATTAGATATTGCTTCAAATTTTCATTTTCAAAAAAGGAAATTGAGTAATAAATAGTGTACGAAACAGAAACTATACTTGGAGGAGGTGTCGATGATGGTGATTGGAACACGGTCAGGGTAGAAATCTTCCGGCAACCTAGTAGGCGGCAACAACCGTGGCACATTCGTTGGGAAAGTTTCGGCAGCGGCCGTCACAATCAAGCTAGACTTTCCGGTGCCTCGATCACCGACCACCACGATACGAACCCCGGTCTTCCCTTCCGGATTGGAAGATTTAGCCATTCAGAAAATCAAGAACTACAAAAAGAAAAATAAAATAAATAAGAAATCGAAGTGGCCGTAGCTAAGGTGCATCATTAAAACAGGTTTAGATACAGTAAGATGGAAGACGGAAATTTGGATTCTGAGAAACAAGAAACGGAAGAGGGCAAGGGAATGGCATGGATAGTAAATAACCTGAAGATTGAAGTGAGAAGGACAAGAGGCGATGCTTTTGGTTTTGGTCGAGGATAGATGCCGCCAAAACCCTAGGAAAGGGTGGCGGAGGCGGTGGGAGACTGTGAGCTTTTGGTGGAGGCGCTCTTTTGGGGGAAAGTTCGCTAACAAGAAGTTTCCCGGACTCGTTTGTAATTTTATTTTTCTCAATTAATTTGTAATTATTTCGAACTGAAAGCGCCGTTTTTCTGTTGGGACAATCAATCATGGCCGTTGATGCTAAAACTGTCTACTGACGGCCAAGATTAATTTAGATCAGACTAATCTTTTTTTTTACTATTTTTGAGTATTTTTTTTCAATTTCGTCTAGATTTAATTAATGATAGAAAATATATATTTAGACTACATAAATGATCCATTTATTATATTTTAATCATTAAAATATTAATAATTATTATCTTAATAATGTTATATGCTTATAGCATAAATTAATTTAGATTACGTTAGGTTGAAAAAACAGTGAGAAATGACCAACTTTAAGGTATATTTTGGAATTATAAAGACGAGGATTCGAATAAAGAATTTATTGATTCTTATTCTACTCTGTGAGATCTTTACAACGGTATTTCATATGCTCAAAATGATTGAGTGATAAATGAGAAATTGGTACTCAAAGTAAGAAGATCGTGAATAGAATAAGGAAATGAAACCCCATTATCCTATATGGATGAGATAAATGAAGTGTGAAGTGTTTATATACATGTACCCACATAATTATTATTTAATGGCTTGACTCTTGGGTTGGGATGCATTATATAAGTGATGCAAATGTTTTGATTTATTAAGCTATTTTTATGCTTGCGGAAATTTTAACCGTTGTTATTAAATTTTTTCTTAAATTATTTATTTATTTTTTAATATTAGAGAAGAGTTTATATTTTACTTAAATACAATTTAAGAATATTATATAAGATAAAATTAACTATTAATAGTAAATTCGAATTTAATTCGGATGAAAACTCTCACTGGTTTTAACCTAATTTTTCTTATAAATAAGAATAAATTCTAAGTTTCAAAACACACTCAAAATTATTTTCTACTCTCATTTTCTTCTCCTCTGGTGACTGGCGAAGCTAAGAAAAATTTGAGATCTCTGCATTTGTGTTACTGTTGAAGATCCTCTTGTAGTTACATCTTGAGAGACAGACTACCACCTCACACCTCAGGAGTGACAGAAAATTTATTTTAAGAAAACTGTGTTCGTACAGGTTTCAAACACGATTCCTACTTATTGTTTTTATTTTATTTCATATTTTTTATTTTTGTTCTGTTTGTTAAATAATATTTATTTTATTTTATTATTTTTATTTTTTTGGATTAACCATTCATTATTTTTTTAACATATCACAATTGCATTAATTTCATGGAACGTCTCCCATAAAATTCTTAAATCAAGACAACTTTTCATAACTTTATTTATAATTATAAGAATCATCTTGTATTAGTTTTACGACTAATGTCTAATGGTTTAGAGTATACTCTAGAACAAATACTATTATAATCTCTGTAATTAATTTTAAAAAAATAAAAAAGCGAGTTTTTCAACATAGAAAAATAGATTTTATAGCAATCTTCTTGATTCAAAATCACCGTAATATATCGCACTTTAAAATTATAGTTTAAAGAATAAAATAAATATAAAGTTTACCAATATTGATTTTCTTCTCAAGAACAATGAAGAGATACTAAATAACCAACACTACTTCTCGTAATCTCTCTGTGTCATATCTTTTCCCATACATTTAAAGATATCAGATCTCATTAATAAAATTATATAAACAACTCTCGATTTTTAAAAATTTATTAATATGAAAAATAAGAAACATAATAAAGATAATTTATTATTTTTTATTATATTATTCAATCAAATAAGAATCCATGAAACAATCATAAATATCAATTAGATTAAAAAGACTTTAACTAGAACAAAATTCAAATAATAATTATTAAATAAAGGAGTACAATTTAAATCAAATCGAATTTTAATCCAATTCACCACATCATAAAGGTTTTAAGAAATACTCAAACTTGATTATGTAACTAAAGTCGGAAATGTTAATAAGTTTTATTTGAATCTCATTAGAAAATTTTATCATCGTATAGATCATTAATATTATATCGACAAATCCATCTAAAAATAAATCTGTGTAAAATAAAACCGCAAGAACAAGATCAAGCAAGGAAAATTATTTTGAAGCCTATGGCATTAGAAACTAGCAGCCAATGCCCTGACCAACAGGCCACACGAAATTGACAATAGATATTAGATAATAGTTTGTTTGGAAAATGGAAAATAAAGGTTGAACATATATGTGTAGATTTATATATTTATCGTATTCTTATAGTAAATTTAATATTTAATCAATTTTTAAGTTAGAGTATATTTAGTTTGATTTTTTGTTAAAATTTAATGTCGGATTATATTTTTTATGTCGGACAAATTTAAGTCTAGTTAAAATATATTAAATTCGAGACCGAGCACGACCAGCAGGATGAAATTAGGATTCTAATCCGCTATCAGTTCAAATGATAAAAAGGGAAGACTTAACAGCAACCTATTTTATTTCAAAAGAGTGTGCCAAAGTTCATCACATTTTCTATACCGATGCTTAAAGCTTATTACTGAGTCACAGGTTACTACCGGGCACAGAGAAGTCGTCGACTGGCTCTGAGTTACATCTTCTTCACTATGGCTTCAAGCATTCCATTAGCCAAGTAGCTAGTCGCGTCTTGGTTATTGACCGGACCAGGTAGCTGGAATGAGACGGTGAAGGGTCCCGGAGGGGATAGATTTTGTGTCAGCATATGAAAGATTTGGAAGTTCTTGCAGACTATCTTTTCACCGGTTGTTGATATACCCTTTATTAACACTTTTCCATCAGGTTCAATGGCACAGTCGAAATCTTCTGCACTCAAAATCAAACATCTCAATCTTCTTCCCGGAGAAGTCGATAACGAAACAGACAGAAAAAATATGTTGATTCAAGCTTTTGGTATTAATTAACATGAGAACTAAATTAGCTTCGGAGCTTAATACTGTAAAAAAACAATATTGATCTTAAAAATTACAGGAACTTACTTTTTTCCATTGATACTCCGGGAAGAGAGACACGGAAGTAGTACGAATCCTCCAGTTCACCAATCTCCACTTTTCCGATAACTGGTCCCACTGTTCCAGTGGTTGCAGCACCAGTCAGAGCAACTCCATTTTTGGAATCAGTTATGATCTTATCCAACTCATACTTGGTGGATTGTGAAGGCAGAAATATAATAGCTGGACCAATTCCTTCTGCAGCCTCAGCATTCTCTTTGGTTGGTGAAGAAATAATATCATCTGGATTAGTTGGACCCATGTATGGCACGCAATTCAGAGGAGCCACATCGAGAACTGGTTGCTGGGGATTCATACGATTAGGCTCGTAAGTTTCGCCTTTTGTACTTTCAGACCTGCCAGAAGACAAGTAGACTGTCACGTTCACACATGAGCCTAGATCGGAGTACAAAACAGATGCTACTTTTCACGAGCAATGCTGCAACTTACATGTCTCCCCCCAACCCAACCACTTTTATCATATGTTATGGAGTTTTTTCAAGATGCCAACAATAAAACTCAGGTTTGTTTAATAATCCATTGAAAGAACTTGTTGGGAATCTTATGGAAACAGAACATAGAGAAACATTTAAGGTAGTAAAATCCTTGGTGGCAAAAATCAAATCTCTCAAACAACATTTGAGAAAACAAATATTGAATCCAGTTAAAGAGTTACATACTGAAAAGTAATATTTTTCTAAGTATGATACGAAAATCTCAAACTGAACAAATAAAGGAAACATGCATCACATTGCCAATGACATACTGAAACAGAAAACCATCACATTTGTAGTAGTTTTGCTCAAACCTTAGAACCCCATTTTTGAGATTAAGGGCTCCGAATTTTCTGACAAATCATGCCCATCTTCTTACTCTCATACTAGAACTTGTTGCTAGTTAAGTGTGTTTCCCTTAAAGATGCAGCTTATACTTAATGTAGGCTATGGCTGAAAACTACAACCATGGTTTATATGTCACTGTCCTAATGCAAGACCCCTATCCAAATGTTCTCATTTATTATCCTCCTGGAATTATTTAAAAGTTCTTCACTGCCTTCGGTATTTTTCCCTTTTACAGCTCATTTCTGTGTTTCCAACAGACTCCGCATTTAATAGCATAAATAACCTTCCAAGTTAACGGATTAGTTGCTCTTGCCAAAACCAAGAAAAAATGTGTTAATCACGTGAGATACACACGTAAAACAATAAAAGAAGTTAGTTAAATGTGTAAGTTTTAGATCAAGACTCATCTGCTGATTAGTGTAACATAACACATGCAGCCATCTTTGGCTTTCGCAAATGAATAACACGTGCAGCCTTCTTTGGCTTTCACGAATGGATAACACGTGCAGCCTTCTTTGGCTTTCGCGAATGGATAACACGTGCAGCCATCTTTGGCTTTCGCAAATGAATAACACGTGCAGCCATCTTTGGCTTTCGCAAATGAATAACACGTGCAGCCATCTTTGGCTTTCGCAAATGGATAAGAGGTGCATAGCATGTGTGAACTTTATAAAGAACTCTTCAAACCACAATCAGTGCTTCTTCACATCTACCATTCTAAGAAAGTCTCTATTATGCATTTGAAGATTAATAAGGAAAGATAAGTAATACAGAAAGCAAATAGTATATGAAGTTTCTTGAATAAATTTAAGAGAAATATCATTTTTTATTTTAAAAAGTGAAACTTCTGATGTAGGAAGTCCTTCAACCTAGATTCTATATCTCACATAAAATATAATACAAGAAATCACTTCATTTTAAATACGAAGAAATATGCACACGTAATGGACACATTAGATCCATAATGGTCTAATAGATAGAGCTGCTTATAAGAAGTTTTATGTACTTGTATCTAGGGGAGAAGCAAAGGATTTCCGATTCAGGGCTACGATAAAAAGTTGACAGAATGATTTTTTACTATGTCTTGAATGTAATGGCACTAAGAAATTAAAAGAAGTATGAGAGGAAGCAGGTGCAGGGCCCTGGCCTTCCCCCTTTATCAGTTTGTAATATGGTTAATGTCAAGCAGTAATATTAGTTCTTTGACCTCGGATATCCTGTTTTGGATCTACTTTTATGACTATATGCCCTTTGAAATTTTCTTTATCATCTTTCGCTTTCTTTGAGGCTTTATTCAATACGTCACATCTACCACAGAACTATGCATTGTTGATTGATGATAACTACTCTATAAGGAATACCAATGACTTCATCGTATGCATTAACAGAAGCAATCCAAATGCATATAGAATTCCATACAGCTTGAATCTTGCAAATAAAACGGTTGGACGGGTACATAGGTGCAAATATACTAGGTCCTTTGAGTTGTTTTTGTTGTCTGGTCATTTCCATTGTACGTAACGTACATGCTACCTTCGTGGCTGAGTACGTGTTGGAAAGAAAGTGTCGATCTTTTCGAGAAACAAGGAGCAAGTGGCTGGTTTCTATTTGGAAGGGACAAGTAAATAAACATTTATGTTGCTCCTACTCTACATTTTTCTTGAAGTACCCAAGTCAAGTGCATATCCAAACATGGGTATGGGAACATAACCCTCCAAATATATGGAAGAAATCCAAGGAAGGTTGAACATATCCATGACGATCGCATGTCCGCATTCAAGACCCACACAAGAGTGCAAGTAACATTGAACATCACCCTCAAACTTCTCTAAACAGGAGAACATCAATTTTAAGAGAAGCTCCAACATAAGTTATCAAAAATCCAAAATAGGAAAAAAGTTAGCCTGTAAAACCCTAAAGTAGAGGGTCTCTTGGCAATGAAATCCAAATAAAAAACCCTAAACAAGCAGCCAAATGTTAAGATAGCAAGATTCCTAATTCAACTTCCAAACACCTTGTACATCAATTTTGCTTAGCATTAGAAAAGATTGCATAATATATATCAATACTAAGTAAAAATCCATCCTTTCTGAACCTTATATTTCAGGAATAAACTACTTAAACATGAAATTTTAACTCTTTACCAAAAATATTAAATCCAAGACAGATTCGATCTAAGACGAGTCATAAAATCTTGAACAATCCAGAATATACATCATCATGATCATGATCAAAACTCGAATACATCAAAAACCCAAGAATAAAATACCATTTGAGAAAATGAGAATTCAAAGCTGTAATTTTTCTGCTTAATCCAGTGCATTAAAATACATGAAACAAAAACAAGCAGATGTATGGCCAGTGGGGAAACTTTACCTCAGTGGAGAAGCCATTGAACAGTCACCTAAGAAAGCAGAGCGGAGAGTTTTCAGTGAGTTCCAAACATTGTTTTTTTCTACAGGTTGAAAGAATAAATATTACTTCTTTACTCACTTTTTTCTTCTCTGGACCAATGGGGTTTGTCAAAATGGACGGGGGAAAGAAGAGAGACTACATGTTGGGAATAATTGGCTGCGGTTGGAGCACGGTGCACTTGCCTTATTTTTTTCCGATTGTTTAGAGAAAATGAGAAATTAAAATCCCTCCTTAATTATAACATATACGATAGATATTGCAGCGATATAAATAATTTTTTTCATAGGTTTTTTATGGTTGGATTTAAATAATATAATGATTAATTTTATAAATTTTAATTTATCAATCTATATTAAGCAATCGGTGAATCTCTAAAGCGAGTGTGCTACCGTAAGAAGTCTTATGTTGTCTATTAAACATAGTTGTAATATCGATTTTATCTGTTTTAATAATGATTAGTCGAACCCTATATTCCAGATTAATATATGTCTTATTTTGGTGCACTTGCCTTATTTGTTTTTGATGATTTTAAATCGTTTATCTTTTTATTATATTTATATGAGTGCTCTCACTTTAAAAAATGAATTTAGGTTTATAGTTTAAGTTTAGGAATTATGGTTAATATTTAAGGATTTAAGAGTATGATATAAGATTTAGGGTTTAAGATACAAAAATTAAAATTAATATTCAAATTTAAAATTAATTTTTTAAATAATCTTTAATATAATATACAGAAACATATATAATTAGAGATTAAAAAAATTTACTCTTTAAATATTATATAATCTATTGTTGATAATCCTATTAAGGTAACAATACATTTAATTTGTTGTATTTGAGAAAATATAGCATGAATTATTGTAAATTAATTTAAGATTTTAAGTTTGAGAAATTCATAATTTAAAAATAAAATTTAATTTAAAATTTAGGTTTGAGAATTATAAAATATTATTTAAATTTTATAATTTTAAGAATAAGATTTAAATTTTAATTTTGTAAAAGTAAAATCTGATACGTTGATATATGTTAAAATTAAAATTAGGTACAAATCATTTTTTTACATTTAAATAGATTTTATTTTATTTTAAATATGCTTCAAATTCTGGTGAAATTATTATAATATTGTATCTTATTTTTTTATTTTAAAAAATATGATTCTCAAAAAAATATTTTTGAATCTATAGGATTTTTAATAGTATTTGAGTTTTGAGTTCGACTTAAATACAATTAGACCTCATGATGAAAAAATATTAAAAAAATCATGAAGACACTTAGATAACAATCCGAACTCAAAAAAAATAAAATCTTGAGTTCGGCTGGAACACAGTCCGAACTCATAAAAAATTTAATATTATTCCAATTGAAAGCGGTAAAAGTGGATGCCAAACTTATTACTGCAGTCTGAATTTTGCAGTGAAATTTCAATAAAGTAATAAAATTAAATATGGCGTGTGGGTGAGCGACAGACCATATAAAGTAAAAGTTAAATAATATTAAATTTAAATTCAAACGGGTGGATAGACAGCAAACAAAAAAATTAAATTTAAATGAGATCAAAATTTTCTATGAGTTCGAACTGTGTTCAAGCCGAACTCAAAATTTTTTATTTTTTTTTCTTGAGTCTGGATTGCAATCCAGGTGCCTTCATGATTTTTTTTAATATTTTTTTTATCAAGAGATCGGATTATATTTAAGTCAAACTCAAAACTCAGGTACCGTTAAAATACTATATATTCAAAAATATTTTTCTTGACAATTATATTTTTTAAATTAAAAAAATAAAGACGTAATATTATAATAATTTTGCCTCAAATTCTCCTGCTTTGGAGTTTGGAGACGTTATTTATCAGCAACTTCAACTGTACTTGTCTAGAAACTAACACTTTTATCGGTAACTTTAATGTAAGATTATTTGAGTTAGTTAAATCGAATATAAAAAAATAATAAAAATTTAAAGTTCGAAATTTAATTACGTGTGAAAAAATTTCGCATTCTATAATGTTCGAAAATTAATAACTAATCAATTACGTATTGTCTTAATATTAAAACTTACGAAATTAAATATGATTTAATTTTAAGATCCATTTATACGTGCGAGTTTATTTTAAGGGTTTCATTACTCGAGAATAAATAAAGATCACCGGAACTTTTAGTATCAACCAAGTTTACTTTTTAATAATAAACACCACATTAATAATTTATATATCCGAATATATAATACAAACAAGATAAATATGATGAAATATATAAACATATAATAAGATATATACATAAATATACTAAATATATAAGTACACAGTAAATGGGTTGAGATCTACTTACACATAACGCAAAACATATAATTTTATATATTTCGAATCGTTAGATAAAAATAATAAATGGTTGAGATAAATAAAATAACACACGTAAATATATAATAAGATATATAAATAAATTATTAACTTATACACAGACGATAGAAATTTTTTGTTTCAACGAGCATCTTAATTTTAGATTTAATATTTTAGTTTAGGTTTAGAGTTTAGGGATTTTAATAGAAAGATTTAAAATTGAAGTTCATTATTAGAATTTAATGTTTAGGATTAAAGAATTAACTAAATATTAACGGATTATTAAATTTTTAAATTAATCTTATTTTAATTATTATTGTTAAAATATTAACAGCTGAACGACATACTAATGTACGATTCGAGTCGGTCTGTTATTATTATTATTATTATTATTATTATTATTATTATTATTATTGATATAGTGCATCCCTTAAATAATTTTTTCTACATTAAATATATTCTAATATACAATAAATAAATTAAAATATTGAATAAAATATAAAATTATCAATGAGCCTTATATTAAAACATTCATCCATTTTAACTCATTTTTTTCCACTCAAAGCAACCCCATTTACCCTAAACCCAGTCGTGCTTCAAACGGATCAATTTAGCAAATCAATTCAGAAGAGAAGAAGAGACCTTGAATTGAACAAATCTACCATCCTTTAGTTGTACAGATCAACCTGTCTCTTTGTTTCGTCGCATGAAGATCAAATCTTGCTTCAAACAGTCGCGATCTTAACTCGAACCTTTGAAAGGTACTCTACTTTCTCCTTGTTTTCTTCGCTGCAAGAAGCTTTTGTTATCGGATTTATAGATCTTATTCTTGCTTGTTTTCAGCTTTAGACGAATTCTGCTTCCAAGTTTTTTCATGTCTTTTTTTCTGGTTTATAGATTGGGTCACTATATTTTAGCATTTATTAGAGTTTCCTCTTATCCGAATTTTGTTGCAATCTGTGCGTGGTTATTTATTACTCCTCTCACTCTTTAAGTTTTGTTTCACTGCTTAGAAAATGAAGGAAAAGGGTTAATGATTGAGTTAGGCTACGTTGTTATTCGGGTTTCTTTTTTTCTTTTATCATTTTGAGCTAATCCGTATATTTTTAGGTGAAAAATCTTGTGAGATAACATGGCAATGATTGATGAACCTTTGTATCCCATTGCACTTCGTTTGAATTCGATCCGTAGACTCTCTACGATTGCACATGCACTTGGAGAGAGTAAATGGGGTTGTTCTGGCCCTTCTGGGTGAAAAAGTTTAATTAGATGTATATTTTATTATATTTAATTTAATTTATTTTTTATATTCATTTTCAATTTTCAGCTGAAAATAAAAAAGAAAATAATAAGGACGACATGGTGCGATATGATTGATCAAGGATTTTTTTTAGTGGTGTCTGAATTTGGTTGAACCATGGTTAACCTTAATTCGAGGTAGAGGGCGTAGCCAATCTGCAAGATTATAGTGAGTTCTTTTAACTATTCCAGATTTGAGTACTAATGACTTGAGTTTTTAATAAGCAGCATTGGTGTTTAGTGACATAATTTCCTATATTGTTAGAATCAGGCAGGGATTTATAATTTGGTTGTATTAACCTGTTATATAATTTTTATTTGGTTGATATCACTTTATGCTTGTGCATGCCGTTGAGAATCATCAGAAGAACTCCAAAGGATTCCAGTAACTTTTACTATTTTGTACTTGGCATGCGTGGAAATTGCTTTCCTAATCAAATATACTCATAAAATATCTGTTCAACATGTCGAGTTATATTAAGCATTTAAGTTGATCCATTGCGCACATGTTTCTACGCATATAGGCACTCTTGAGTAGTGCCATCTTTCTTGCTTGAATTAAGGTTAACCATGGTCCTGGCATGTTAATTGTTGAATGTATACCCTGCTTTAATTTTCATGATAGGATAGCCAAATTCAAATCAAATAATCAATAGGTAAGAAGGATTGGCCTAAATGACCAAAACCATGTCTTACAAATTTGTTGGTGCTCATTTGGGTCAGGTTCCTAGCCAATGTTTGTATTTACAAGGATGGGTGGATAACTTATTTGAATATGAAACAACTTTGTTGAAAATGATATCTTTGGGCCATTTTTGACCCCAAAAAATAGATCATCAAGCCAGATAAAATGTTACCATGTGTTACATCTCAGACAAACTTACAAAAGAATTGTGTTTGGAGTGCAGTTTGGTCTGCTGATATCATTTCTTGGTTCTCTAATTTCATTATTCTTCATTGAGGTTGTATTCTATGGTTGTTCTCTGTTTTGACAGAGCTTATACTCGGCACATTTGAGATGTTTCATAAATACTATTGTTTTCGGCTGAGTTAAAAATAAAAAATGAATATGGTTATTGATGATTGTTGTCAATCACAATCTTTTTGTTTGTTGTGTTAACTGTAGGTGATTCCATATGGGAGGGTCTTTGGATGGGGTGAAGGGAAAGAGAGTGGTTTTCGTTACGGTGGGGACAACATGTTTTGATGTGCTTGTTAAAGTAGTGGATTCTCAGAAAGTGAAGGATGAGTTACTGAGAAGAGGGTACACTGATCTTCTCATTCAAATGGGTCGAGGGTCATATCTTCCTATGAAGGTATATCAGAACTCTGAGCGACTAGTTAGCAGCGCCACATTTTAACTCTATAGGGTAATGAACTAGTGTTCAGTAAGTTTTAATGGGAGTAAAAGAAGTGATTATTGTAATTGCTTTGATCAAAGGTGTGATGTGGATTTATGGATATGAGTTCAAAGCAGACTTTACATATAGGAAGTATCAAATTCTTCTAACAAGGTTCTATGTTAAGTCAAATCTTTCAACAATATTTTATGTTAAGTAATTCACTCTTTTGTTACTGTCTGGTTGATTGCTTTGCATGGTTCAGATATCCTAATTAGTCTTTGCCACTTTTTCTTTTGAAATGAATATTGTTTCCTCTCCCTTTTTTTCTTCTCATTCTTCTGATTTACGTAAGGTTTATTTTTTAATGTAGTCTACTGGTGATGATGGATCTTTGGCTGTAGACTACTTCACATTTTCTTCAAGCGTCGCGGAACATTTGAAATCTGCATCTCTTGTGATCAGTCATGCAGGTAGCTCCTGATATATTTATATAATGAGATAGGATGTAAAATGTAAAGATTGTCACAGTAAAAAAGAGATAAGGAAATAATCTAGTCATTTATGATTTATCACTCTCGTCAAACGGTCCAAAGGTGTAAAAGTAATCGACTTTTACATAGTGTAAGTGGATCTTAACCCATATAATATATGTATATGTATTCCTTTATCCCTGTTTATACCCACCTTCTCTGGTAAAGTTTTTTTGTCACTATTTGCCTCAGCTTTGATATGCAACACATGATCTGACATGGCACAACTTCTCAAAGTCATCCATAAGCTAAAAGATTTGTTTCATTATTCTGAAACTACTATTTCTGTGTCTGTCATTCGAGTATTTCTGCTATTTCTGTTGAGGAACTGTTCCCAACTATCATGCAGGTTCTGGGAGCATATTTGAGACCATGCGGCTTGGCAAACCTTTAATCGTAGTTGTCAACGAAGATCTGATGGATAATCATCAGAGCTAGCTAGCCGAAGAATTGGGTGAGAGAAAACATTTATATTGTGCTCGTCCTCCGACACTTCACCAAACTATAGCCTGTATGGATTTGAAGTTGCTTGTTCCATACTCTCCGGGAGATGCCATGCCAGTGTCCAAACACATAAATAGGTTTCTTGGTTTTCCAGAAGATTGATGAAGCTGAGCATCCCTAGGTATGTCACATGATTTGCTCATAATAGATTTGGAAAACAGAATTAGGATGAGCTTGTAAGTATTAGCAGGGAAGTTTGATGTGTGGCTTTTAAGTTGAAATGCCATGCCTATGCAGCAATTTATTTTCCTCTTTTAGTCTGGATTACGTTATTTTCAAATTCGAGTCGAGACTTTTAATTATATATATAGTATATGATTAAGTTATACACCGTAAAACTCAAGTTTTATATGTTTTTTGGATCGATGAATAATTGAAGAAACAAATGTTTCACGAATCGATGTTCCTTTGCTTTATAGCATAACTAAAAGTTAACAAAAAAAAAAGTAAAAAATGTAAAAATAATTAAAAAAAATACAATAATAAAAACATTTGATATTAATGGTTGATCTCTGATTATGTGGCCAAAAATATATTAAGTGATTTAAATTTTGATCTATACATCCTAAATTTTAACAGTAAACCTTAATATCTAATTATACTCCTTAAATTCATTAAATTTATCTTATACTTTTCCCTAAGATTGCAAGACTCTCTTTCACTGTCAAAGTCACTGATTTTATGCTAATGTATGAATGTGACCAATTATTACCAAATGACGTCCCACCCCTTTGCTCTTTCTGATTGGATTGCTTAAACGTGATCTTCACGCGCCACCTTGTTTGGCCACCTTGTGATTTTGATTCGCCGAAAAGAGAAAAAAACAAAAGAAAGAAACAAATGTTTGAGTTAATTTTGTCGTAAAACATTCCTTAAAATGAGGAAGAAATGATAAAGGAGAAACATGGACATGGTTGGGTTGCTATTAATAAAGTTGGAGTAAAATATGAACTACTTGAATCTAGATATATCTAATAAAAGTAATTAGATGAAGATATGAAAAATTAAAATTAGTTAAATATTTATAAAAGAAAATAATATAAAAAATTAGGACTAGTGATACATGAGGAAAGTAAAATAAAGGATTTTTTATTTTTATTGTTTTTATAAATTTTAGGTTTCGTCTGATTAATTTAGATTAACCTACATCGTATATTTAATTTTGATGGATGAATCTCTCAAAATTTTTTATATAACACTATCTCAAATTCGAGACATATTTAAGCGAAATCAAACACTATTTTCTTTCTCATTCTTGTAAAAGATCTTAGTGTTCTCCATGTAAGGAAAGTTATAATTATTCACCAAAGTTTGAAATTTAAGTAAAAATATAATAAAAATTGGAATTCAAAATAAAATTTAATAATAAGATCAGATCAAGTTACATAATATAATTTTTTTAAAGTTTTATATTAAATTTTAGCCATTTGATGAGTAAACTGGATGAATGATAACAATAAAAAATGTGAAGATTATCAATTAAAAAAAATAAAAAATAATCTTAGTCATTTATTATTATCATTCAATGACTCAAAATTAATATAAAACTAAATGAGTTTTACATCATGTAAGTTGATCCTAACCCTATATATATATAAGGATCTACTTGTAAAACTCAAAGTTTACACGTTTTGTAGATCGTCAGATGAGTGAAATAGATCGTTGAGATTAACCCTTTAAGAATAATCAATTTCAATTGTACAACGATCCAAAATACGTAAAAAAAAAAAATCTATATATCAATGAATTAAATTTGTGTTGTTTGAAAATGGTGATGCTGACTTGTATCAATGAATAGGGCAAGGGAGAGAGTGGTAGCTAAATACCCCAATGAATGTTCAAAGGGAAAATCATATTTTTGTACCCTTTGGTCCTTTGCTTTCTGTTTCAATACTATTTCAGATCCAAGTAGGATATGCAGTTCTATGTATTTCTCAATTTCAGGTCACTGATTTAACAATAAAATTTGTATTTCTTACCTTTTATGTGCATTTTTAGCTTAATCAATGGCAGTAGAAGCTGTAATATTTCAGCAAGATTTGTTTGGTTACAACAGCTGTTGGAGCCATGATTTTTGTCTGGAAAAACAAGAATCTTCTGCATATTTTCCTGAGAACCAAACACCAGAGATGCAGGATTACTCTACACCAATGGTTGCACCAGCACTACCCCATTTGTTTCATCACCACTGCCCAAATTTGTCCTCGGATGCACCTTGTAATCGTCCCAAGAGACGTCGATCGACGACTCGGAAGAACAAGCAAGAGATTGAGAATCAAAGGATGACTCACATTGCTGTGGAGCGAAATAGAAGGAAGCAAATGAATCAGTATCTCTCTGTTCTTAGATCTCTAATGCCTGAATCTTATGTTCAAAGGGTAATTTTCTTTCCATATTATGCTCGGTAAATTCGAAATTTCCCGGAAAATAAATGTACTTCCTTTGATTAGGGTGACCAAGCATCAATTATAGGAGGAGCTATCAATTTTGTGAAGGAACTTGAGCACCATCTTCAATGTCTAAGTGCTGAACAAGAGGTACAAGAAAGATCAAACACGAATGGTGGTCACCGCATCGGCGGCAGCTCGTCGGTTTTTGATGAATTCTTCAGATTCCCACAGTACTCAACTAGTTCAAAACTGGGTGAGTGTAAAGATTCCATCTCCATGAATGATAAACCAACGGTTGAAACTCAATCCGCCATAGCTGACATAGAAGTTACCATTGTGGAAAGGCATGTAAACCTGCGAATAAGATCGAAAAAGCGACCGGCACAGCTCTTGAAGGTTGTTTCCTGGTTGAACAGTATGCATTTCAGTATCCTCCATCTGAATGTCACAACTGTTGATCAAATGGTCCTCTATTCCTTCAGTGTGAAGGTACTAACTACTAATTCATCTGGTTTTTCATCATGTTTATGGTGTTTAACAGTAGGTTTGAACTGCAGGTAGAAGATGATTGTAAGCTGAGTTCAGTGGCTGACATAGCCACAGCAGTGAACCAGTTGGTATGCAGCATTCAACAAGATGGTTGCTTAGATTAGAGGGGAAGAATTCTCTATTTCTCAAATAAATTAAATGTATTATTTTTCTTTTTAAGGATGTATTATTATTAATATCTATTTTTTTAAAAATGTTTATATATTCGATTATATATGAGATTTAAATATATTTTATTATAAATGTTACGATAGATATACAACTTGTTCGACCGACAAAAAATTAAATTTTACCACATTTCAGTTCATAGCCAATATGACCCATACATCTTGTTAGGCTCCACCAAAATTTCTCTTATTCAATAATTATTTCATGTTATGGGGTTTAAAATTTTAGTTAATTGAACTAATGGATTGAATAAAAAAAATTAATTAATTGATTAGTTAATTTTAGAATCATTTGGTTATTAATATTTTTTTAAATTTAGGTTATCGATTAATTTAATTTAAAATTTATTAATTAATCAAATTAATTAAATTTTTTATATTTTATATACTTATTTTTGTTCACTAAACTTCAAAAATTATAAAATAGTCATTAAACCTTGTCAAATTAATCTAAAAATTATTAAATTTATTAAATTATTTAAAAACATATATTAATTTTTTCCATATTTATCAAAAAAAAAATTAACACGCAATAAATCAATGATTGTTTGTAACGATTCAATAAGATCATTAACCTTAATTTCCACATCCTAAATAATAAAAAAATACATCTTTATCTTCAATTCTCTAAACGTTAACTATAACTTTTTAACCTTAAACTCTAAACATATTGTTAAATGAAACACCAATAAAAACTCTAAAAAAACCAAAAAATATCACGTTTAAAAAGAGGCAAGAAACATCAATCTCACATCAAAAAAGATAAAGATCTTAAGATATATACGATGACGCTACACATCTTATAAAACATATCTTTTAAAAAGAGATTAATAGTCGTAACCCCGTAAATCGCGTCAAATCTTGCTTTAAAATTTCCGTCAAAGGCCCAATATAAGGCCCATATATTTATGCAACATAGATCTTCCGTACATCTATGAAGCATCATATATTCTCTCCTTAAACCCTTGAAGAATCGTAAACCCAAACCCCTCTGCACTCGCTGTAATCAAAGATCAAATCAAAATCACTTTGATTTTGAACCCTAAAAGGATGAGATTCAACAGCATTCGTTCTCTTTATCATCAATCTTCTTCATTCCTGTAAGTTCTCATTTACTTCTTGCAATTTAACACTTTGGGTCGCCCAAAAAATTATAGATTCATGGGTTTGTCTTTCAGTTTTGAGAAATTATAAAATGCAATGTTTGGTTACTGGGAAAATGAAGGAAATGGGATAGAAAGTAGAAGGGTATACGTTTTCTGGTCTCTTTTATTTTTTGGTTATATTAAAGCTTTGATTTTTTTGGACCAGAAGCTCAAGAGGCTATTCCAGTGGATTTTCAAATAGTAAGAAATTTTCATTTTGATATTCGATTGGCTTAGTTAGTTCTATAGGGCAGCAAAAAATGCTTCATTTGATCATAATTTTTCATGGTTTTCATTGTTCTCAGTACATCAATTCCACGCCCAAGGTGTAACTTCTTGCTTATACAAGACAGAAAATAATGCTCTTCCTTGGACTTGTAGAGACACAATGACACTTCGTTCTACCATGGTAACTTTGTGAAGTATGGAATGTTGAAGTTAATTCATTTTCAATTTTATTGGACCTCTTGATGTTAGATTGCTAAGACAGTTAATGTGCCATCCTTTTCTTAGGCTGCTGAATTGTTGATCTTTTTGAATGACAAAAAGTCCTTTTCCACAGAAGCTACTACGCAACTACGGAAAGTGGTACGTATCACAAGAACTGGCTGTATTCTATTTCCATTCATTTCTATTTAGATTTGAAATGATTATTTGTATTCTTTCATGGTGCACCATTATCATGCATTTTTTATACATGAATGTGTTTTTTGATTTGTTCTTGGTTAGACTATGGAACTTATATTGGTGGTCTATTTTTTGATTTGTTCTTAGTTAGATCATAGATGAAGGGAACTTATATTGGTGTTCAGTTTTTCAATTTTCCGGCTTACAAATTAATTTGGCTTGTGTTTTCATCGTTTGTAATTTCAGGGAACTCAAGTTTCTATGACTAGCCCTGGATTTGTCTATGAACCTTATGCACCTCGTGAACCAATACCATTTTGGAAGAGGTTAGTCTGAGTTTCGGGAAGTTGTTATTAGATAAGTGTAAAAAGTATTCTCCTAAAATCAAATGTAATAAATTTCAAGAATTAGACCCAACTAAAATTCTCAAATGTTGTGATTTTTGTGTCGCTTGCCAATATGAAGGTGTAAAGTCACCTGTGAACATAAAACTGATAAAAGTAAAGTTTCTACCAAATGAGGGGAAACTGGTCCAACTTTAAGTTGCAAACATGCAATTACCGTTGAAGTATAGAAAATTGTAGTGCATAGCCTTTTCAACTTACTTCCACAAAAAGATCGCCAATATGCCTTTTCCCTCAGCTGTATTTTGATCCGTTGTGTGCCAGGTATTTCACAAGAGCAGGTTGGACAAGAACAAAAGAAGATATCAAGTCTGAGGTGATTGTCTTGCATTCTTTATGCTATTTGTTCTAACTCAAGTGTAAAATGTTAAAACACCTTGCTTTATGATGCCATTACCATTACTTTTGCAATGATATCTAACCATGATATATTATTTTTCTAAAAGATCACTCTTCTCCTTCTCCTTTTGCAATGTAAAATTTAAGATATAGACTTGTAATGATCCACTGCATCATTATCTAGTGGGTTATATTCCAGTTTCTTGTTTGCAGCTGAAGAGTGCCTATGCCATTGCTAAGTTGAGGAAATCTGGATACTCAAAGTATCAGTTCTATAAGGAGGCCGTAGAACTATATAGGGAGGTATGGAATTCCAAAATATCCTTGATTTTCTATTACTATTATTTGCTCACACTTTTAAATTCGTGCAATAGGTTCTTGTCCTCAGCTTTTAGCAATCATTACAGCGGGACCTATGATGTTCCGGAAAAAATGAGCAAATTAGCTTTTTTATTAAAAATGTATATATATTTTCTTGTGGTATTGCTTTTAAAATTTCATTGATGGAACTACTTTTCATTTCTCACAGATAAACACTCTAATAGCAAATGGTGACAAAACATCATTACGGAAAGCTGTTACAGAGAATATGTTCTCTGTATGTCTCTACCTCTACATAATCATTCCTTTTTCTCTCCCAGTTTTTCATGTTTTTATATATATGCATTGGTTAGGCTACCGTTCGCATCTTGCTTTCTAATTTATACTTGAATCTTACACGACTCATTGTTCGACTTATGATAGGCCCTCAAAAATGAAATTAAGCAAAGGGAAACCATATGGAACAATCTTTACTGGGAGTTAATTGAACCTATTGTTAAAATACGAACTTTGCGAGCCCGAATGGTAAGTAGCCAACTAATTATTTTTTGAAGATGTTTTCATCCCCATATTGTATTGGGACTTCTAGCCTTACATTTTAGCATACTCACTAAAGCTATTCAAATCTGGATAACTAAAGCTGCTGACCTATGCTTACATTTTAACTAATGGCTGCCTTCTGGTGGTTCTATATTACAGATTGGTGTTGATAAGAATGACCTTAACAAAGCCTTCATCCAACTTACTCTCGAGTTCCTGACTAAAGAGGTAAATTGATTCTAATTAAACTTCTTATACATCTTTGTATGGCTACATGCGTGCCAATTAGATATCGGTAACATATTTAAATCGTAACGCTGTCGACCCATTCTTCGAAGATATCCATCCTTGTTATGATGCTTATGTGTTGTTTATGGGATTTAATTATATGATATCCTTTGTTAAGGATACTCCACACCACTTGTAGGAATCACTAGTAAATATCATGCAAGACAAAGTATGAACTTGGATCGACCTCCACCTCAATAATGTTTCCGTTTTTTTCCTCGCAGAAATTTGAAGCATATGATTCAAAAGGTGCTGTTGTTGCTGGGGATAAAAATAAAGAGGTATTTTTCGATATAAATATTTGCTATACTACAACTTGAATCAACCTACTTGAAAATGTTATATTATACCCGAAAATTGACAAATGCGAAGGCATTAAACGAAAGTCGGGTCACGCTTAGATGATACACTGCTGTATTGACATGCATTGGTGTATCGAATCACAACTGATACATGATTATGTGTGGTCTCGTCTGCTTTGAACTATGCACGTTAATCTTGCCTCTGTGATATGCAGGTTCTTGTCCGTTCGATCTGGGTATTCGAGAAGTCTCTGTTTCATACCGGAGCTCACTGGCGTCTCTGCGGACGAATTAAAGTGTGAGTCAATTATTATGTACTGCAAAGTTCAAACTGATATTTCTGATGCCGATGACAAATAATTTGCTCTTCCTGGATTCTCTTCATGGGGCATGTTGTACATTAATTCTATGCATTTTGATGGATTCAAACTATGGAGTGATTTCTTTAAAAACCAAATAAAATGAGTAGCAGTTTATAGTTTAATCCTTGCTGTTGTCGACAAATCGAATTCCGGGTGTCGGATAAACCGAATTCCAGGTAGAAGCAGCAGCAGCAGTTTGAGGATCATATGTAAGATAAAAAAGAATGGAAGACTGAGGTAGGGGTTGAATACTTTTCTTTGTTAAATTTTGAGTAAAAATACACAAATAGTTCACTGAATATATGGCACTTTTGGTTTAAGTCTCCCAACCATTAAAAAGTTACAAAATGGTCACTAACATAAAAAACAACAAATTAGTCTTTTTTTCCCGTTAATTTTAATATATTTTCAATTAAATTAGTGTTCAATAAGTCCATGATACCAACTCAATTAACACTATTATATATAAATATAGATTTTCATGGTTTTATTTTCCATCAAGTCATAAGGAGTTATGAGGCATGAACCACGACCTTATTCGTAATATCTTCGAGAATAATAAGATTAAACGGTAGAAGAAAAGACAACAAATAAAGAGAAAATATGGTGGAGTGTGCCGACGGGAATAATCATAGAGGAAACGGTGCCGGATTCTATGAGGCATGAACCACGACCTTGTGCTATTTAAATATGGACCTTAGATTCAATATTTTTAATCTAAATATTAGTTTATTCGCCATGTAACAAGATTTTAAGAAATTATATTATGTATCATTCTCGTTATGTTATTTATGAAATCAATAAATTAAATATATTTATTTTATTATCTTTTATGTCATATTTTTATCAAGTGAATCTATACTTGGTAAAAAATTATTTTTAAATTTAATTTATAATAAATATTAGCGAAGATTGACTTGATAAAAAAATCAAATAAAAAAATAATAAAATATGTGCATTTGATTGATTAATCTCATAAATAATGTGACGAAAATGACGCATGATGTAATTTCTCGAGATCTTGAGTTTAATCTCCCCGGTTAAAATTATTATATTTCTTCAAGGAAAAAACAAACATCAATTTATTTATTCAACTTTTTAAAGGGTTAATGGCTAAAATATGAAAATATAGTGTTAAATTTTAAATAAAATAATTTAATAAACACACTTTACATCATAATCTACGATGGAGATCGAACACCGTTAAACTACTAATATTGAACACCATTGAACATTATTAAATTAATTAATAAAAATTAAAAATATCAAGGATTAAAACTACAATTAATAATTATATATTGAGTCTATCACTCTTTTATCAATTATATATTGAATCCTTAAATTTTTTAATTTCTATTAATTAATTTAAAAGTGTCCAATAATATTCGGTGCTAGTGGCGCTCAACGATACTTATCGTAGACTTTCCTTTATTGTATTTAATGGTTTGAGTTGTTTATTATGTGACAACCGAAAATTCACCCTACTCCCTTTGGTAGACATGTAATTCATTTTGGGTTTGGGAGGGGACCCTTGTCGCCGGCATCTCGTCGACCTGGTTCTGTCCGCCATGATCAAGGTTATCTCCGTATCCGATACCCCGTCGCTTCGTCGGGAAAAGCATGAACAGTCCACTGGCCAAGATCCCAGCCCCCAACGGCAGATTTGTCATCAATGCATTACCATTAGTCCCAGGTTTAGGGAAAAAGCAATTTTGAACCTCAAAGCTGCTACATGCAATGACTAAAAACAAAGTTAAAGAGCAACAAGCATGGACAAAATCAATGGCATTGAGCTTATACTTGTTCAACATCCTCTCGGCTTCATTATCGCCATTTTCCAAATCAAGACCGTCGTCGTTGAAAACCCAAAGTCCGTTGAACGTGGCGATGCCGTAACAAAGCTTGCCATCCTTGCCTATGAAGCTGTCAGTGAAAGAAGATAAGAAGCAAGAGAGTGAACATAGAACAATGAGACCTAAAGCCATGCATTTGTTAACCGGTTGGCATGTTCCATTGTTGGAGAAGGAGGGAATGATGGCTTGGAATGCGAAAACGGTGCCGGTCGGAAGCAGGTTCGCGAGGTTGGCGGAAAACGGTAGGGCCTTGTCGGCGGATTGTGGGAGAGGCTTGATGCTAGCCATGGATGAACTCTTTTCAAGTAAACTTTTGCTTTTTTTATAGTAAAATGAATAGATTAGGCCATGTAGAGAATTGGGTTGCATATTGAGTGTAAACTTTCCTGTATGGCGTTTTCATCTTCAAGAAAGCGTGACGGATTCGTTTATTTTTGACCTAATTCATTTTCCACAAGAAAACACCAAAGACAGTCGAGATGTGACATTTGCCTAGTACCACTTCAAACTTATATTAAGACATGTTTCGTCTGAATAATCATAAATGGAAGTTTGTTACCTTTTGTGTTTAAATGGGTCATAGTTCAATGGCCTAACCTTAATTATTTACTTTAATAATAATTAAATTCTATTCCATCGTTAAATTATTTGATACACTTACTGGTTTAAAAAGATAAACTATATCTGACGTCATTAAATTATAATTTGATTTAAAAATATTAATTAACTTTAAAAGTTTATAAATATAATACTGAAATTTAGTTTTTAACCAACATAATATTATATAATATTTTAGTATAAATATTATATATTTTTAACTAATTGAGATTAATTTGAATTATTTTATGAAATAAATAATGTTATAAATAATATTAATATATAAAAATATAAAATATATTATTTGAAGTATATATATTATTAATAATATAAATATATTATTACAAAAACTAAAATATTCATAAAAGTAATACATTTATATTATTAATAATATACACTAAATTATTAACCTGCAAATCCAATCCTAAACCTTTAAATTTAAACCCTAAACCTTAAAATTTAAGATTAAAGATTCGAAGGTTATATACATATTAATTTTATGAATGCTTTACAGTTTTTAAAAATAATATATTTATATTATACATAATATATAAAAATAATATGTTTTTATTTAAATTATATATAAATTTATTCATTTGATTCAACCAATTTTTTTTATAAAAACAACTATAAATAATATTAATATACAAATAATATAAAATATTATATATATAAATAAATTATTTTTTTAGTTTTATATATTATATGTATAATATAATTTTTTTATTTTTTAAATAATATACTTATAAATAATATAAAGAAACCCTTAAACTCAAACAATAAACTTTAGGGTTTGAAATATGAGATTTTTAATTTAGAGTTTAGAGTTTAAGATTTAAGATTCTTTTATATTATTAATAATATAAAGAATATAAAGAATCTCCGTCTCTGCAAAAAGAGAGATTATTAGGTGAATCTTGTTCACCACGTCATCCATGGTCTAAGCAATCAGGACTGTTGATCTTTAAATAATTACCTAATAACTACTCACCCACTAAGTTCATGTAAGAAAAAGATGATGATTCACTTAAAAAAAATCAAGATCAACGGTCCTGATTAATTAGGACTATAAATGACGTGGTGAACGGAGTTCGCCTAATAATTTTTCCCGTAAAAGCGTTGTAAGTTCATACATTAATAAAAACATGTAACGTGTATATTTAATCATTTCAGGAAGAAATACTACATGTAATCTACAAGCGACGACAATATCCTTCGTAAACACTTCTAGTTGACATAAGCATCGATCCTCCACCAGACGGCATCGAGCTGTCCTCTTCGGTGTTAATCTTTGCATAGGCGTTACCGCAAGGCAGTATGCTCTTCTACAAATCATTCTTCCACTAGGCACTACCAGTCGTCAGAAAATGGTCCCTGCCACAAAACTATAACGTAAGGGTTATCCCATTGGTACATCAAGCACCCCAGAGAATAGATATCTCTCGAAGAAGTGCTTAAACTGATATGGATGAATGAATGTAAATGAGTAAACATCCATCCTCCGGCATTGCCACCACGCTGGTAGGCCGAGTTGTCTGTCTCTTTAACATCTCTAGAAGCACGACTGTTTCTATGAGATGTATTTACAAAAGCTATCAACTATATCTACAAAAATTATCGATTGTTTTTACAAAAATAATGAGATGTCTCTACTCGATTTATTGTTAGTTCTTTAAAGGTGTTGAGATAAATTCTATCTATATTATGATTGATTCTCCAAGGGCGTCGAGCTTGGCTCTGTCCAATATTTTTAAAATTCATATGTTTCTACGATATCTTAGAATTGTGACTGATCCAAAGCCTTGTCTTCAATTGTAGACTTTAGTTGATGTTGTCTGTGATAATTCTAAAGAAGGCTCTCGATCGAGAAAACTCTAAAAATTTATAAAATTTATATTGTGTCTTCTTTTATCTCTTTACCTCTTTGGATAATGTGCATTATTTAAATTAATTGAACTTCCCTTCGATCAATTTACTGGTCAAATTTTATTATTATTGCTCGGATCAAGAGAAAATATGGAGATAATTAAGAACACATATCGAAGTTATCCATTCAAGAGCGGAGAACATAAGAAAATTTGGAGAAGAAGAAGAAAGAGAAGATGATAAAGCCCTAGATTCCATTCGAAAAGTCGTTGCAAATTGATTGATTTTTCAATCATCACAAACAGATTCATGTTTTTATCCAATATGCATCTACCAGAAGGGTTTATATAGGACGATTTAATCGATTGAAATATGAGTTTTAATATATATCATTTTATGAAAGAGAAAACTAATGAGACAAGATATTTTTAATGGAAAGAATCGAAAAGAAAGTGAAATAAAAATTAAAAATCATAATAAAAAATTTAAAAGTTTAATGATCAAAATAAAAACATCTTAAATGTTCAACGATCATTTGTATACTTTACTATTTTTTATTTTAGAGGATTCCGATAATCCATTGTTATAATATTATAATATTTTTATTTTAATAATATAAAAATTATTAACATAATTATCCCTATTTATTATATTAATAAAATACTATTTAATGTTATACTAATCTTACTAATTAGCACAAATATTATTTATAATTTATCCTATATTTTAACCAAGAGACAAATGCACGACAAAGTCCACAAAACCAACGAGAAAATTCCAGACATAAATATGGAAATTATATACTTTCCCGCGAAAATTGAAATCTTGTGCCACGTTGGCAATCTCCGTGGGCCTCTAATCCACCAATCACGTTCCACCTATCTTTGCTATATAATGAGCCGCGTGCATCCTTCTTTTCTCGAATTCCCCATTGATAAATTTAAACCGTCGCTTGCGCCATTCACAATTTTCTATCTTTTCAACGCCGAGATTTAGGGTTAGGGATTTTGAAAGATGAGTCCCACGGAAGGATCGACGAAAGGAGGGAGAGGGAAAACTAAGTCATCGAAGGCGGTTTCCAGATCTCATAAGGCCGGGCTTCAGTTTCCGGTGGGAAGGATTGCTAGGTTCTTGAAAGCCGGAAAATATGCCGAGCGTGTTGGTGCTGGAGCTCCTGTTTATTTGTCCGCCGTATTAGAATACCTTGCTGCTGAGGTGCGTTTGTCGGTGGTTTCAATTTCTGTGGTTGATCGGTTTTTGTGTCTTCTAGTTATTGAATTGAATATAAGGGGTTTTGATTTTATCTTTGGTTAATCAATCCGTGCGATCGGCGTGTAAATCAGTAATGTTGTTTCTTGAATGTTGAATAATTTGGGGGAAATGATTGATTTATTAGTATTTAGTTAATTTTTCTGGAAATGGCTTCTGATTTGAATTGGGTGTTTAACATTCCCGCATTCCAAAATTGATATTGATTCACTTGTTTCCAGGTTCTAGAGCTTGCTGGGAACGCAGCGAGAGACAACAAAAAGAATAGAATAGTCCCAAGGCACATCCAGTTAGCTGTGAGAAACGATGAAGAGTTGAGCAAGCTTCTGGGTTCAGTCACCATTGCAAATGGAGGTGTTTTGCCCAATATTCACCAGACCCTTCTCCCCGGTAAGGCAGGAAAAAACAAGGGTGACATCGGATCAGCTTCTCAGGAGTTTTAGGCTTTCTTGAATTTTGTTTTGTTTTGAATCCTTTCATACTGTTGTTTGATATGCTATGTTTTGATCGAATCTGTTATAATTTCAAATCTAATAATATAAGATTTGCTTGTTAATCTCACTAATCAACAAATATTTGTGTTGAATCAAAGTTGTGCCTCCTAGTCCTATGATGATTTTGTATTTACAGCTTCATCACACTGAATATTAAAACTTGTGTGAAGAAAATTGAGCACTATAGGCTGCCTATATGGTTATCTAATGCCAATCTTGCATTGCACCTGGTCTTTGTTATCCAAGCTGCATTTGTGGGGGAATTCTTCTTCTTCTCACTGAAGTTTTCTTTGTTTTTCAATGGGAATAGAAGGTTATGGCAAAGAAATCTGAAGTTGGTTTTGGTACAAAATAAGCATCACATTTCTTTCCAACCTTTACCAGAAACCGAGGGCTCATCTTCTTCTTTCCTCGTAATCTTGTGAGTTCTTCCAAGTGGCCTCCTTGTATCTGGTGAAAGAATTTATTCCATATCTAGAATTGGAGACCAGTGTCTGGCACTCTAATAGAAGAAATGAATTGGCTGTAGATTTTTAACTGTTTGCTCTTGGTGCAACACTTGTTCACATAGGCTTCAAGCATGGATCATGAAAATGTAACTAATTGCTTGACAACAAGTGAATACCGGTCAAGTCCCATTTTCAGAAGCTACAAGTTGTGTCAAGGACAAATATATGGTGGTTGGCAGGACCATGTTGATGAGGATCACCAGAGAATACTGATAGGAATAAATTAATTTAAACTATACAATTATGTACCAAATGAAGATCATAAAAATTATGTAGATGGTGGTTTGTGTGCAACATATAAGAATAAAAACAGTGATGGTTTAGGTTTAGTAGATTAAAATGTGGTAGATTTAGGGTGTTTGGGTAGAACAGATGGTACGGATAGTGTAGTGAAAATAGAGCTGAAATAGAAATAGGTTGGGTAGGATTTTTAGCCCACCTGATCTGAACACAAATATCTTAAATCCGATTTTGATTTGACCTGAAAATAAATATCTTAAACCTGACTCCAACTTGATCCGACCTATAAAAAAATAAGTTTAAAGACTAAATTGTAAAAAAATAGTTTTTGGGATTTAATTATAAAAAATATAATTTTAAAGACTAAATTATAAATAAAAATTAACTTTAAGGATATAATTATAAAAAAATATAGATAGAAGACCATTATTATAATATCTCTAAAAAATTATATTTTTAGTCTCGGGTCCGATCGGATCTTTTATATTCTAAACTTGAACCTCACCCGACTTGATGTTATTTTAAAAAATTATTTAACCCGACCCTGAACCCAAATTTTTTATCAAAAAATTCAACCCGATCGAGCTGGGTTGAATCGAAACCCGATCGAATAAAATACATACTCTACGAATATTTAGATGTTGAAAGCTCTGAGACATTTTCAGATGGAAATTTTATTTCTAAGAAAACCGTTGAAGTGTTTTTTTTATCTTTCAAACGTTGAACCTAGATTAAATTAAGAATAATTTTTGAAATTCACAAACATAAGTTTTTATCAAATAAAAAAGGAAAATGAAGGCATTCTGTAAGATAAAAAGGAATTTTTTTAATTTTAAGATTTAGAATTTATAATTTTAGATTAGGGTTTAAGGTATCACATAGAATTAAGATTTAGAATTATAATTTAGAATTTATGGTTTAAGATTTAAGGTTTATGTTTTAGGGTACTAAAATTTGAGATTTAGGATTTAAATTTCATAAAAAAAGAATATAATTTTTTTAGGCATATTATGTATTAAAATATAATCTTTTCTAGGATACATATCTTGGGATAATTGTGAAGGTTGTTTTATAGTTAAAACTCTAGTAACTGACCACCAGTGCTCTATAACATTTATGAACCAAAGAGCAAATTTTAAGTTGATAATGATTGTTGATCCAAAAATATATAAGAGTGGTATAAGTTAAAATATTTTAAGATAAACACAAATCATAAAAATCTCAAAAAATTAGGTAGACATAAAATATAAAAATTTAAAAATTAAGAATTAATTCATAAAAAATTTAAAATCAAAATAAAATATATAAATTTTAAAAAGTTCAAGGTGAATACAGATGTTAGCTTTCACTTAATGTCGTTGACAATCCTAAAGTTAAGAGATAGGTTATTTAATACACACTTTGATGTAGTAATAAATTTTTTATCTATATTTTTAGGATCTTGTTATTAACTACCTTAAGGATTTAATAAATTCTTATAATTAATATTTATTTTATTTTTTAAATAGAATTTAGAATGTAATTTAAAAAAAATATTTAATATAATTAATACTCACCTAAAATAGTTTTGATTTAAATTTTAGGGTTAAGATTAGATTTAAGGTTTAGGTTTAGGTTCAGGTTTAAGGTATATATTTAGATTTAGGGTTTAATAGTTAGGTTTATGTTTATGTTTAGGGCCTAAAATTAAATTTAGAGTTTAGGATTTAGTGTTTAGGGTTTAGAGTTTAGGTTTTAGGGTTAATATTTAGGTTTATGTTTAGATTTTGGGTTTAATGTTTATGGATTAGAGATTATTATTTATGATTTTAGGTTTAAAACTATAATTAATAAAATATAATGTTTTGAGGATGTAATTAATTACATTCTGTTTAAAATCAAATAAACTTTAAATAACATTAATAATAAAAATATTTAAAGTTTTTATTAATAACTCTAAGGATTGTCAATAGCGTAACCCATATTTTTATATACTCCTAGACACAACTAATATCCAAAGTAGACGTTAGAGCACACTTTTTATAATTTATTTTGTTAAATTATCAATAATGGTTACAAATATGATATATATTTCTTAGATTAATTAATAAGTTTAATTTTAGATATAAAATCAGAGAGAGAGTATTTTAATGTTTATATAAAAATAATATTAATAAATAAACAAATTTTTCGTAAACATAAATAAATCAATCACACATTTATTCAGGTTTATTTATTAAATAAACATAAAAAATATTTTTATTTATTTATTTAATTTAATAAGTGAATATTATATGAATAATTTATTGAATAATCTATTTATTTGTACACCCATAAAATAGAAGAAACAAAATAATGATAATTTTCAAGTTTGACTTTAAGAATAATAGAATTATTTTTTTAGTTTAAGTACCATAAAAATTTAAAAATTTATTTTTAAGACTAAATAAAAATATTTAGATAAAATATATCATTCGTTATTCAACAATCTTTTCACTCTTATTTTTATCACTTAACTTTTAAATTTATCAATTTAATAACTGAATTTTATACTTTGAATATTTTTTTATCACTCTTAAAAATATTATTATTATTAAATATTTTAATATTATTAAAAATAAAAATTATTTAAAATAATCTTTGTTGCTCGTCATCATTAATGGTCATGACAATTTTTAAAATCAGTAGTCGTTTGACCTTAAATTGCACCAAATAATTCATTTTGACACATTAAATCTTTAAAATTAGTAGTTTTTATAAATTATATCGGATGATTCATTGACACACTAAATTTGAATTTAATAGTTGTTTAACTGAAAAATATCGTAAAACTGTCGAATTTTAATATTTTTTTTTTGATTTTTTTCCTAAACTTTAGAATAATTTTTGATAAAATAGAAGTAAGATTCAGACTCATAGAATAAGACGAAGCACCTAATGAAAAAGAGAAACTAATTACATCATCTACGGCCATCAACAACGACAAATAGTAGTTAACGAACATTTTAATTTTGCTTTTATTTTATATTTTATATTTTATATTTTATATTGTATATTGTATAATAATAAAGACTATATTATATTAAAAAATAATATAAAATTTAGTTATTAAATTCAAAATTTTAAAAATTAAATGATTAAAATAAGAGCACAAAGATTATTGAGTGAATATGTTTTACCCAAAATATTTTTTAGGCGTGAGGGGAGCCATGGCGCCGATCCCTAGATTTGCCGAAGGTTATTGGTTCATGTGTATTGCTGGACTTGTTAGAGAATGGTATGAATAATTTTCCAACTCCAGAAGCGCCCAATCCATCATAGTTTCAGAATCCATCGAACATTCAGGCATTATAACCAGATTTTGTCTTTAAAATTTGTCCTGCCTCTAAATACCAAACCCTTAACTTAAAAGTCTATAGCCAGCCCCAGAAAAAGTCTTCCCCAAGGTCCCCTCTTTTTATCCATTCTCCAACACCCAGAAATTAGTTTCCCCCCTTCACAGAGATGGATGTTCAATGGGCACTGGTATGCCATGGACTGATAACTCTTATTGTGGTCATCTCCTTTCTTTGTGGGCAATGGCCTATCTTCCAAGGAACACCCATTAGCTGCATCCACCGTTTCCTCACTTTTGGGGCTTATCAATACTTCCTGTACGCTCCCTTTTTGCAAATTTCTTTGATGGGTTCCTTTGGTTTTGGGTGACTGATGTTTGGGTTCTTTGATTTGTTTTCAGGAAGTTTGTAGGGGCTGTTTTTGGAGACAAAGGAACAAATTCGGTCCTTTCTGTTGGCTATTATTGTTGTGATAGGCCTAATCCTATCTTGCAGGTACAGTTTTAAGTTAAGCAGTTGAAATTATTGAATTGAAACCCATGGAGATTGAGGTTCATCTCTTATCTTAATGAGTTCGTTTTCTTATTTCTTAGCGTGTTTATGAATGATTATGTATGAAGTTTGTATATGCATTATGTTGTAATTTGATGTACATGAATTTGACGGTAAAATATTGAATTATATGGTTCTTTTGGTATACTACACAGTAACAAGTCCTAGGTTGGGGCGAGAACTTGAAACATACCATTAACTCTCCTAGGAGTAACAATTGCTTGGCCAAGACTTGGTTCTTTTTCATTTGATTATAAGATGACTGGCAGAGTGCTGTTTTGTCTTGGATAAATGATTCGTGGGGTTCAGTTGATTGGAAACAGTGCATAGAGTTGTCCAAGTCTGAAGTAACTCCTTTTAAATTTCGTAACTCACTGCTAGTCCCGTGTGCTTCAAATAAACATTATTGAAGCAAATTGCTTTCAGATGTGAATGGTAGCAATAGATGATCTAGAAGTGCACTACTTTCTCATTTAAATATCCTTGTAGAGAAAGATGAGGTTTGTTTTTTTATAACAGGGGCTTTTTTTTAGTTCATATTATGGTCATCGTTTTTCAACTTTCTCGTGCAACAGATTATATACTTGGCAATAATTGGGTCAACTTATTTCATTATAGTGAAGACCACCTTTCAATATATACCTGGATATTATCTAAGTGGAGTTCATAGGTATGTGCTTAGATCTGAATTCTCTTCTGTAACTTGATTCTTCAAGGAGATTTTTTTCCCTTTTTTCCACTAGTACTTTTCATTTTTTATATTTGTTTAGGTACACGAGTTTGTTGGCAGTTGCAATTGGGATTCTGCTCTTTCTTTTGACTAGCTTTTCCGATCCTGGAACTGTGACGGTTGATAACATTTCACATTATCTATCGGTTTATCCTTACGATAATGTCATATATACAAAGAAAGACTGCTCGACTTGTAAACTTCCAAAGTAAGTTCATTGTATTAATGTCATATCTATTAATATGGTTTTTTAATTCTCTAAAATGTAATCGGATTCTTCTTTTGATCAAGGCCTGCTAGATCCAAGCACTGCAGCATATGTAATCGATGTGTTGCCCGCTTTGATCATCATTGTGGGTGGATGGTTTGACTTCTTCAACTGTTCTTTTTTTTTTTCTTCTTTATTTTACTCTGTGTAGCGAGTTGTTTTATATACCATGTTTAAAAGTGTCTGATTCCTATATCTACTAAGATGGTGTTTACTCTATTTTCAGAATAATTGTATTGGGGAAAGAAATACACGATACTTTTTGGCGTTTCTTTTATGGTGAGTTCTTCACTATTTATCAGCTGCTAGTAATCTGTATTTTGATTTTAGCTTTTTCTTAATTGCTTTTTTCATTCTGTCTGATAATATTTTCTTGGAGAACATAAGTTTCCTCAAATTACACGATTGAAACCTCCATTAACTTTGACCGGAACTTTACAATAATCAGATTTCCATTACTATCAAAGCTGCTTTTGGTTGGACTCATGATCTAAATCTAGTAACTGAGCTTATGTTTTATCTGTTAATATGAGTCACTTGTTCATTTCTAGCTTCTTCGAGATCAAGAGCACTTCTCGTTCTTTTCTTCCCTACTTGTCCATGCTCGACTTGCTCCAATATACAATCTTAGACAATAAGCTGTTTTCCTATTTTTAGTTTTCAAAGATCATGTTAAAGTCAAATGAAGTTTTCTGCAGGCATTTCCTCATTTGCATGTATGCAACAATCGCTATTGGATTGGTTCTCGCTGGAAGATTAAAAGAATTGAAAATTGTATATATTTTAACAGGTAATATCAATTCATACCGAGGTTATCTGATTTTTCTTAATGTTTTACCAGCTCAACTTTCCCTGACATTCTCTTCTTCTTTTTCCAGTTTATTATGGTGTAGAAAATTCTTTTCGCAGTTTAGCCCCTCATATTGTACAGGTGAGTGCATTGTTTTTTATACATCCTCTGCTTTACGTTCAGTCTTGCTGTAGATATTTCGAGTTCAATACATTGTCTTTTGGTTTTTTGCAGTGGCTATTAGGGTCGTATAACACCCAAATACTTCTTATGGTGTTTATAGCTATAGTTTCACTCTTGTTGGCGGGTTTCTTTGCGTATCATGCTAAGCTTTGTCTCACAAATACCACAACGAACGAGGTGAGATCTGTTTTGACCTTGTTCTATTGTTTATTTTGTTACCTCAAAATAACATTGTGTAATTTGGTACCTGGACTTGACTGAACATAAACCCGAAATATTTTGGTACCCGGACTTGACTGAACATAAATCCTAAAACTTTGCCATGCTGATTATGTAAACCGTAAATACTTTAATGTTGTGATGCAACCTTGACCAAGCATAAACCTGAAATAATTTGCTATGCTGATTATTAAGTTTTTAAGGAAATCATAAAACTAGAATATAACGTTCTCATCTGTCCGGAAATGCAGACATTCAAGTGGCAAGACTATGTAAGCTGGCAGGAGAAATTGATCGAAGCACGAGCGAGTTCCGCAGCATTGAAAGCAAGCATCGACGGGGTGGATAGAGAAAGGAAACCTCCAGAGAACAAATGTAAATCCTTCTTCAAAAGATCCCCTCTAGAGAATAGAGAAGCTGTTGTGAAGAACAATGTGTATGATAAAGGATTGTTTCACAATTTGTATGAGGTCATTTTTCCGGTCCGGACAAGAGCATCGCACTTGCATACCAAATCAAAATCCGGCTAAGGTTGTCGACTGTCGATTACAGATTCATGCTTTACCTGACTGGAGGTCCAGTCTGTGTCTACTTGTCACCATGTTGTAAGGCAGAGATTCAAGGTGGATGATCATATATTTATGTCTCAAGGATTGCATTCGGATTTCAGAGCATGGGCTATTTATAAAGCTTTGGTATTTGGCATTATTGTTGTGTAGACCTATACTTGTCAGTTGGCACATATTAATTGTTTCTGTTAAGTCAACATATTAATAAGTGTTTTATATGTCCATGAAGTATAGTTAGAATAAAATGACTTTTAAAATATTAAATAAATAATGTTAGAAAATTGAAGTTAAAAATTTCTACTTTTAAAACAACTTTCAGCTAAAATTAAAAAAATTAGATCTCTGATGCTAACCATTTTGATGTCTGTCTGTTTCAAAAATATTATATAAACATGTGGGTTCGCAATTAAGTTTACACAGAACTGACTCAACATCTTGGATTCCAATAAACAACAAATCTTGTGATTTTCAGAGTCTTTTCCTTCTGTTTGGCTCCTGAGAAAGTTTTAAGAGCTAAGAAGAAGGATGAACGCATTAGTGGCAACCAACAGAAACTTTAAGCTGGCAGCCAGGCTTCTTGGTTTGGATTCTAAGCTTGAAAAGAGTCTGTTCATTCCTTTCAGGGAATGAAGGTAACTTCTGTTACTTTGATTCTTTATTTTCTTATCATATACATATACATATACATATACATATACCGGTGTTTGTTTGCAGGTTGAATGCATTATGCACCATACCCAAAGACGATGGCAGTTTGGCAACTTCTATTGGATTCAAGATTTCAGCATGACAATGCTGGAGGACCCATGAAAGGAAGCATCAGATATCACCCCGAGGTTGCTTATATCCCCCGACCTGACTCTTCATTTTTCCACTTGACTCGAAAACATTCTCGAATTCGTATTCGAACAATGCAGGTAGACCCTGATGAAGTGAATGCATTGGCACAACTAATGACAAGGAAGACTGCGGTTGCAAAAATCCCCTATGGTGGGGCTAAAGGTGGGATAGGATGTAATCCAAGAGAGTTGAGCAAATTTGAACTCGAACACTTCACTGAGTTTTCATCCAGAAAATACATGATCTTATCGGTACTCATGCTGATGTTCCGGCACCAGATATGGGCACAGGTCCACAGGTACAGTACAGATATATGCATCTCCCTTCACTTCGGCTTCTGTTCTTGGCAATTATGTTATCCGGACTCTTTATAAAGTAACAATATCCGACATGAGCATGGATATTTGATACTTCAATCGATCATGGTGTGTTTCCCCCTTTTGTTGGTTAACTACAGACAATGGCATCTATACTAGACGAGTACTAAAAATTCCATGGCCATTCACCTGCTTCGTGACCGGAAAACCAATCATAAGCATTCCAGAATCGGATCTTAGTAAGTTGCGTGTTCATGTCATGTTTACATCATTTTTATTTTTCCTATAGGATCTTGGAGGATCTCTTGGCAGAGATGCAGCCACTGGCCGAGGGGTACTCTTTGCCACTGAGGCTCTTCTTAATGAACATGGGAAGTCCATCTGTGGACAAAAAGTTGTAATTCAGGTACAATTTTGAAGCCAAAAGAGGACTATTTTTGATACCAAAGGAAAAGAGTAGCTCAAAATAGTGATTTTCATTTTCAGGGTTTTGGAAATGTTGTTCCAGGGAAGGTTGTGTTGGCAGTAAGTGACATAACAGGGGCTATAAAGAACGGCAAAGGCATTGACATTCCCAATTTGCTAGGACACGTCAAAGAAAACAATGGTGACAAAGGGTTCCACGGTGGGGATTCCATCGATCCGAAATACATTATCGTTGAACACTGCAATATACTCATCTCGGCTGTGCACTTGGAGGCGTTATTAACAGGTAGACGGTTGTCGGAATTCAAACTCAAAAGGCTGTTGCTGACGAACAATTCAACTACGGATACAATTGATGCTAATTGTTGAACTTTGATCTTTAATGAAGGGGGAATGCGAATGAGACCAAACCAAAGGGTCCAAAGATGTTATGATGTGCCAAACCCACAATTCCGACCTTCGAATGGGAGCCTTTACCCCTCGGGCGACTGTTTTTCGAGGTTGGGAAGCATGAGCATGCTAACCACTAATTCTGGTTCTTCAATAAACATGGAGACTGCGCTGAACCTCATGATTCTTGTGGCAAAAGCCTCGTTTACACCGAGGAGCTTCAAATGAAGCTTTGTCATTTATATCAAGCTTTAATGATGAATTCTACCTTGGTGCATGCAATTATCAGATTATAGACCTAGCCATTTGAAGACAACTCAAAAATAACATGAACATAATACGATCACATGGACTCATAAAGCTAACAAATGAACCATCTTGGTACAACTTAGCATGAATCCTACTAAAAAAAGAAGGCAACCAAATCCAGATATTGCATCTTGGATAAACAAAAAAATATGAAATAAATGTCTCCAATAAACACAACAGTCACAATTAAAGCTTGGCATCAAATTTTTAAAGTTGTATCCCCATGACAACTTAAAGGGATAGCAGATAACAGCATTTGTAATGTTACAACATGATATTGCTCTAAAACCTACCTCTACCTCTGAATCCACCACCTCGGCCACCTCTTGGAGCACCCCTTCCACGAAATCCACCACCCCCACGACCACCTCCTCTACCACCACCTCTGCCTCCTCTACCACCACCTCTGCCTCCTCCACGACCGCCTCTTGAGCCACCTGGTGCTTGTCCCCTACAACATTACATGATAAGATATCATAAGTTATTTTAATCATAGGGGAAATTCAAACTAGAGAGAGAGAACGAACGATAACTCCGAAGAAAGATCCATAAACTACTACAATACCTCAACATAATGAAGAACACCAAGAAAAAAAAGGTAAACTAACAAATAGAGACCACTCAACTATGGGTAAGGTTATATTTGGATCATCCAAATGTTAAAAGTTACACTTAGGTCACTCAATTATGGTAAGGCTACATTTAAGTCACCAAATTATTAAAAGTTACACTTGGGTCACTCAATGACCCTCAATAATGAGAAAAAAGTTACATTAGGATTACCTTTTATATTTAAAAATATTATCAATTTAGTATTTTTTTTCTTCCAAATCACTTGTATACCCTCGATACACTAGAGGCTTCGCACAAATTGATATATAGTTTTTAAACATTAAGGGTGACCCAAATATAACCTTACCTATGATTGGGTGATAACTTTTAATAATTGGAGTGCAAATTTCAAGAAACCATGAAAGACAAATCATAAGATTTAAAAGCAGAACATCTGAAAGCAACTCCCGGACATAATCATCAATCATATGAATCAAATCATGACATTTTTCATACAGGGAAGACAAGGATAGCAAACATACTTTGGTTGTGGAAGAAATCTTGCAAGAGGCAAAAGCTTGCTTGGATCGATATAAAACTTATCACCCGAAGCATATGAAGTTGCCACAATACCTTCCAACAGTTTGATTGAAAAATACTGCAACAAGTAGAAAATTAAATAAACAAATAAGTCCCAACCTTTTAGCAGATAAAAATTCAAAGTAGAAATCAAACTCACGGATTCATTGATGGGGCCGAAGATTTCATCAACTTTACCAATCTGGGTCTTGTTCTGGAGATAAATATTAGCATTAAAGTAAGGTATTTTCTCATTGGTAAGCTTTGTCACTGCATCACCTTCGCAAGCATGAAGAAATGTAGAAACCTCTGCATAAAACATAAAGAGAAAATCATGCCAACATCTTTTACAAACAAAAATATAGTTGGAATAGGAGGTAAAAAATGATTTTGTATTGGCATTTTCCTTTAGATATTTTAGATTTAAAGGAAAAAAGATAACAAATCATGAATAAATAATTCAGAAAATGTTACTACTTTCTCTTCATTGCGAAAAAAAATGGTCTGTTATGTATTATTCTCATTTTCCTAGCATCCAAACAAGAAAACAAAAGAGGGGTAGTTAAAAAAACTAACCGACAACTTCAGCAGGAGGTCCTTCATCACGGAACCCACCGCCACCACGTCCTCCACCTCGACCAAAGCCTCCGCGGCCACCACCTCTACCTCTTCCACCGTCCCTTCCACCCCTAAAACCTCCGCCGCCTCTCGGTGGTCGCATTTTTCTTTTGCTCCTTTGAGATGAGACTTCCAAGGGTTCTCGAAAGAGGGTTTATACTGGAACAAGTGGAATGTAGGAAGTAGGGTTTTGAAGTTCTATCAAGGAGACTAAATGACTGTAATATCCCTCAACTTTTCTTTTTGTTATTTCTTTTAGTTTATAAAATTTTAATGGGCCCGTTAAGCTAAAAGCCCTCAAGTAACCATGATAATATAATAATATTAATTTTAAAATTTAATAATATAATAACTTGGTAAGTTGATGAATATAGATAACCATGATAATTAGTGTTATGCTTTGGGGCATTTCCTTGATGGCTTAGCTTGATATCACTTACCTCTTGGTGAGGTGTATGAATACACAAAGAATATATATTATTTGATAATTGTTATAAAGGAATTCAGATATATTTTAGAGTTAATAATTCAGTACTTGTTTGAGGGGATGTGTTATCAGGAATGAGTGAACAAGGATATCTGATGTATCCACGGACTAAATGAGCTGGGTGCAGTTAGGAACATATTTATGGCTATAATGATCCAGATAAGGTAATTAATTCGATAGGTTAAGTAACCTCAAGTAAGGACTATTTATGGCTAATATGATCCAAGTACGTTTAGAACGTATATATAGCTATGATGGTCCATATATGATCATTTAACCTAACAATTGTGTGAACACGAATAATCCGATGATTGTTTGAGCACAAGTAAAATAGGCTCTGTTGACCTTTTATGTAAATGTTGTATGAATGTGTTATATATGTTGTGTGGATGCTATGAATGATAGCATATGAATATATTAACTCGAGTAAATCGATAGGTCATGTGACTTTAAGCATGGCAAAGTACTATAGAATACGTGAAACTTTTTATAGACATATTGATTCCTTAAGATATTTGATCTAAGAACTTTAGCTAGTGTGAGTTAGTTTATGACACAGAGATAGTGAAACCTTCTTTATGCTCTATAAAATATATTTATCTGACATGTTTATTTTATGATAATCACAAATTTTAGTAGAGTATAAATGCACGATTGATCTTTGTAAGCTTAACTTTCATAATCGTTGTTTTATAAATGTATTATAATTTTTATTTAACTTTTCATAGATTTATGGATGTTTAATCTTTTAAATAACGACTAAATATATGATTTTAACTCGAAAATTTGACGAGATAATTTATGAATGACCCGAATATAATACTTCAGTTTTGAATCCAGATCGAAGTGTTACATTCTAACATTAAATTTGAATTTTTTTGCATTATTTTGTTTCGAATATATAGCTAAAACTTTTTATTTTTATGATATTTTATCACATTGATTTTTGTTATTATTACATTAGTATAAATATGTATAAACTTTGGGGTAATTATTATATTATTATGATAGGTTTTCTAATATTGTGAAAATTGGAGTATGTCATACGTGGATTTTTTTTTATCATCGTTACAGAAATAAATATTCCTAATAATATATTTTGCCACCATAGTTAGAATATATAACTACAAATATACTCTATCAAAAAAATACTTTAAACTTAATTTTTTTACAATTTTTATATAACAATAACTTATAATTATAAAATTTATCTATATATAATTTTTTGGCACCAAAAAGCGAAGAAAAACAATTTTGATAATATATTTTGCCACTATAATTAAAATATATAATTACAAACGTAATTTATTATAAAAAACTTGAAATTTTATAATTTATTGCAATAGTATTTTATAAATAAAATATAATTTATAATTATAAAATTTGTCAATATGTTATTTTTTTTGTAAAAAAAAAAAAGAAATAATGTGTTGTGACTATAAATTTTATCACTTTAATCATGTAACAATAATTTTAAATTTTGTGACTTTTTTATATTCTATTTTCTAAGTAGAAACTATTTTTAAATAGAAAATGTTTTATTTTAAATTAATTTTTAATTTTAAAAATATTTCAATTAAAATTTTAAAGTATTTTAAAAGCATATATAATGGTTAACCTTATAATGGTTAAAATTTTAAAAATATTAGACCCTTATTTGTACATATCCTGAAAGGTTAAGCATGCCCTAACACTTTGAAATATAGAGATCAATTTAAAATATTATAAATAGTTTGGGGATGTCTCGAGTAATTAACCTTAAAATGAAAATAGTTTAATGATGTGGGAGCCTTTCTTTTTCTTCCTTAACATTTCAATCGATATTTTTCTTATCTTTCTCTCCCAAAGAAGAAAGCTTCCTCTTACATGAGAGAAACCTAGAGAGAGAGATGTTCAAAAACCCTAATTTCTTGGATTTTAAATGGAACCCAGATCCGATCCCAAGCCCTATTTACCCTAATTAATATCAATTTTTAATTTTTTGTCTGGGGGGATTTTCATTCTTGTTTTCAATGGCTGAATTAGGGCAACCAACGGTGGACTTCTCGAGTTTAGTGAGTCGAACCGCCGAGGAATCTTTCACGTCATTGAAAGAACTCGTGGAGAAATCTAAATCAAGCGACCATTCGGATACGGAGAAGAAGGTCAATCTCCTAAAATATATAGTCAAGACCCAGCAACGGATGCTTAGACTCAATGTTCTGGCTAAGTGGTGTCAGCAGGTGAATCGACTCGCTCATGTTCCCTTGAGTTCAATTAGCTAGCTTCAGTTCAAGTTTCACCTTTTTTTCTTGGTAAAAGATTTTGGGTGTTTTGTTGCTCGGAAATGTTATAGGTTCTTTTTAATTGAAAGATTGAGCTCTTTTTTAGTAATATAATTATTGGTTTTTGAGTTTTAAGCTTGTGACTGCTCCTTTTTTTGTTAATTATCTTGAGTTGCTATTGAAAATGGAAGTGAATCAAGGATGATTTTACCTGTACCACGTGTTCTTTTGTTTCTGGCTGTGCAATTTATCAAATTTTAGTGAATTTTGAATCACCTGAAGTATAGAATCAAGGCATTTTGTTATGGAATTCTAGCTTGGTATTGTGAGTTGAGAACCAAGGAGGAAGAAATACAATTACTTGGAAAAAAAAATAAAGGGGGTGAAAATCTAACGAGTGCCAGCTATGATCGTCATCACTAGCCAATAGCCATCATGCCCATTTCTTATTCAAATTATTAGTAATGTGCTCCAATACATTATTTGCCACGATAGATGTGTAAGAGTTGACCTGAAATGACTTAAATTTCCATTAACTTTGTTACAAGTTTGCAACACCTTTTATGACTTCAATTTCCATGGGAAGTTTCTAACCCATTAGTTAAATACCATTGTTTTAGTTGAATTCTGTCTAGGCACAATGATTTCTTGAACCTTTGCAGATTTTTTTTGTAGCATTAATTTATGTTTTAGATCAATTTAATCATGTTGGTTGGATATTAAAAAGCTATAGTGTCTTAGTTAATGAATTTGAATTATTATGAATTTGTGATGGGTCACTGTGATGCTACTAAATTGCATCTTGAAGTAGATCTGTTCCGTTGATTCCAAATTCCTTGAGTCCTTTATACATAGGTATCAGTTGACATATTATCTATATAAGCTCATACTTAGCTGTATGTTGTGACATGCAGGTTCCACTCATACAGTATTGCCAGCAACTGACATCAACTTTATCAAGTCATGATACATGTTTCACCCAGGCTGCAGACTCGTTATTCTTCATGCATGAGGGGTTACAGCAAGCTCGTGCCCCTGTGTATGACGTTCCATCTGCTGTTGAAGTCCTACTCACAGGATCCTATGAGCGTTTACCAAAATGTATAGAAGATGTTGGTATGCAAAGCTCATTAACTGAAGATCAGCAAAGGCCGGCTTTGAAAAAGCTGGACACACTTGTACGCTCTAAATTACTTGAAGTTACATTGCCCAAGGAAATTTCTGAAGTAAAAGTTGCTGATGGTACCGCTTTGATTTGTGTAGATGGAGAATTTAAGGTGTTAGTTACTCTTGGTTATCGTGGACATCTATCATTGTGGAGGATATTGCATTTAGAATTACTGGTTGGTGAGAGAAGCGGGCTTGTGAAACTAGAGGAGATGAGAAGGCATGTCCTTGGAGATGACTTAGAGCGCAGAATGTCTGCAGCAGAGAATCCATTTTCTACCTTATACTTGGTTCTGCATGAGCTCTGTGTTGCACTTGTTATGGACACTGCTATAAGGCAAGTACAAGCACTCCGACAAGGGAGATGGAAAGATGTTATACGCTTTGAGCTGATATCTGATGGAGGAAGTGGTGGTTCCACACAGCTGAATCAAGATAACGAATCTGATTCAGCTGGCACACGAACTCCAGGATTGAAACTTGTGTATTGGCTAGACTTTGATAAAAACTCAGGTGCTTCCGACTCGGGATCTTGCCCATATATAAAAATTGAACCTGGACCAGACCTGCAGATTAAGTGTCAACATAGCACGTTTGTTATTGACCCATTAACTGGAAAGGAGGCGTGTTTCTTCCTTGATCAAAGTTGCACTGATGTGGAAAAGCTGCTATTAAAAGCTATATCATGCAATAGATATACTCGTCTGCTGGAAATTCAGAAGGAGCTGATGAAAAATGTGCAGATTTGCCAAGATGCTAGTGATGTTGTTCTCTTTTCGCAGGCTGATGAAGCTGATAGTGAGCAGAAGGTTGCTTTTGTTATATTATCGATTTATTTGCTGGCTACTTACTCTAGAATGTCTTAATCAGGAGATAGAATCTACTTGGGCTAAACCTATTGTACCTTAGTTTTCTTTGTCTTTTAATCAAATTATCATCACCAAATGCTGTTGCTGGAATTCTTATTACAATATAACTGATGATACTTTTTGGTAAATTTGATCTTTTCCCTCCATTTTGTTGCTGAAGGATGCTAAGCATGACAGTAAGGAACATGGGGGGCAGGAATTATTGCGTGTCCGTGCTTATGGCTCATCGTTTTTTACCCTTGGAATAAATATAAGGTCTGTCTTTACTCCTACAAGTCACTGTGTCATTTCCTGTGTCTACTTTTTCACTTCTTTTCCATCTGCGATTCTGCATCCACCCTTAACATGTGCACTCTCTCTAATAGTATTTCTCTGGGCATTTTCAATCACACTTGGTAACTTGTATTGATGCTTCTCCACCTAGCTAATCTTTTTCTAATGCAAGATTTTTGAAGTGACATATTTACAGTTGTATGTAATATTGTTAATAAATATTTCTTGACCTAGTTTAGAGTTCATGAAACTTTGTTTTGTGTTGCAGAAATGGCCGCTTTCTTCTCCAGTCATCCCAAAATATTCTTGCACCTTCAGTATTGTTAGAATGTGAAGAAACTTTAAATCAAACAACTACGACAGCAGCTGATGTTTTTACAAGCTTGCGATGCAAAAGTATATCACATCTGTTTGCCGCTATTGGAAGATTCTTAGGCCTCGAAGTAACCAACTCTGCTTTTTATTTTAATTGTTACCAAAATGCTATACAACTGTTTGTCTTTCTTTTATTTACTTGCTAATGATAAATGGATCTGTATTTTTTATTCTTGTAGGTCTATGAACATGGTTTTGCTGCAGTGAAAGTTCCCAAGAACCTCGTGAATGGTTCTTCTGTACTGCTAATGGGGTTTCCAGATCGTGAGAGTTCTTATTTTCTCTTGATGGAACTTGATAAGGATTTCAAGCCTGTGTTTAAACTACTAGAGACTCAGCCAGATTCATCTGGGAAAGGTCATTCATTTAATGACTTAAATAATGTGTTGCGCATTAAGAAAATTGACATTGACCAGATGCAGATGCTTGAAGACGAAACAAATTTGAGCATACTTGACTGGGGAAAGTTGGTTTCATCTTTGCCTAATGTTGGGGGACCAAATCAGATATTTGAAAATGATGTGTTCAACCTTGATGGTTCTATGCAAATTGCTGGGGTTCCTTCATCAAGTTTTTCATCTATTGTTGATGAAGTTTTCGAAATTGAAAAGGGGACATCTGCAACTCCTTTTCCTTCTCAGAATTTTTCTTCATTTAGTTCATCTCCTGCATCTCATCTTTCTTTTGTCCCAATGAATCTTCATAGTGTAAAAGCAGGAACCCCCTCTCCAAAGTGGGAATCAGGTTTGCAGGTCTCACAGCTTAATAATGTTGCAAAATCATCAGGTTCAGCTACTCTTTATGATGGTTCATTGTATCCATCAAGTGGCCTTAAGAACTCATTTCACTCTGCTTCATTTGGTTCGTTATCATCTGGCACAGGAAGGATGACGTCTTTGAAGAAGCTATCTGCTTCAAAATCTGAGCAGGATCTGGCTTCTCTTAGATCTCCTCATTCAGTTGACAGTGTAGTATTGGACGATGATCAGTTGAGATTACTAAATGATACTTCGAAGGATGCACTGTCAGCAAGTAGGTCTCATCTATTATCTCCACCTAGACCAACCTTTCCTCGAGTCTCTGCACAAAATGCAAAGCCTAATGGGCCTAGAAGCTCATCCCCTGGAAATGTAACTGCAGTTAGGTTTTCTGGAGCAAGCCCTTTGGCTTCACCCCCTGTTTGTAAGATACTTACTTTGAGTGCACTGTCTGTTAAAAATTTGTTTTATGGTTATATTTTACTGGCTAAATGTACCTTTTGCAGCCCAGGCTGAAGATATTACAATTTGTCATGGCACTTCTAATGATGCTTCCAAACATGACCCAAATCGACGAAAGCGCAAAATTTCAAATTTGTTGAGTTTGATTCCCTCTCTCCAAGGTATGGAGGCGAACTCAGGATTTTCCAAGAGAAGGAAAACCTCTGACGTCACTTGCACCCAGATGCTTAAATCTTCGGAAATGATTTCTAAATCTGAAGCATACAGTTACGGTAATCTTATTGCTGAAGCAAATAGAGGGAATGCACCTTCTGGCATCTATGTTTCTGCTCTTCTTCATGTTGTCAGGCATTCTTCACTATGTATTAAACATGCCAAACTCACTAGCCAGATGGCGGAACTAAACATTCCTTATGTTGAAGAAGTGGGTTTGAGAAATGCGTCCTTGAATATATGGTTTCGACTTCCTCGTTCCCAAGGTGATTCGTGGCGACATATCTGCTTGCGACTTGGCAGGCCTGGAAGCATGTACTGGGATGTCAAAATAAATGACCAACACTTCAGAGATCTGTGGGAACTTCAGAAGGGAAGTACTAGTACCCCTTGGGGCTCTGGCATACGCATAGCTAATACATCTCATGTGGATTCTCATATTCGGTATGATGCGGATGGTGTTATTCTTAGTTATCATTCTGTTGAGTCAGATAGCATTAAGAAGCTGGTGGCAGATATACGAAGGCTCTCTAATGCAAGAACATTTGCCCTGGGGATGTGGAAATTGCTTGGGGTTAGAGCAGAAGACAAACCTGAAGAAGGCAGTGCAAACTCTGATGTTAAAGCACCAGTTGTAGGTAAAGGTGCAATTGAGACTGCTGATAAGTTATCAGAACAGATGAGGAGGTCTTTTAGGATTGAGGCAGTGGGATTGTTGAGTTTGTGGTTTTGCTTTGGATCAGGTGTGTTAGCTCGCTTTGTTGTGGAGTGGGAATCTGGTAAAGAAGGTTGCACAATGCATGTGTCTCCCGATCAGCTTTGGCCTCATACCAAGGTTCGTTTTTCCCCTTTTAAAATAATTTCATTGTCCATTATTTTGTCTCTTACTGTTTTACTCTGATTTTAGTATCATTTGCCAACCACTTTATTTCTTCAACATATATTATGTAATATTGCTAAATGTCTCTGCTGGCCTTCCTATGATTTTATCTTTTCCCCTTAAGAACTTAATTAAGCATGCTAGATGGCTTGAGATTGTCGCTGTTTTTTCCTGAGCTTTCAGAATTACAGAGATCCTATTTTGGTGCTTGGTAGTATCATTTCTTAACTGAAAATTTTAGAATACTGCTGAATGAATGGTTACTCATGCCATGGTGGTTTACTTCAATGCTTGGATGAAAACATCATTACCTTTTCCTTTACTGACTTTTGGACAAATGGTTGTTGGCTTAAAGAGTTAAAGTTTTATCATTTTCTTTGAACTCTACTAAGAGAGATGATCTATGAGCATTAGTTCCCTCAACGGTTCAGCTGACAAGTAGTTGGCTTAAAATTGTATCATGTTCTTTGAACTTGTACTAAGAGGAAGAATGATAATTTATGAGCATAAATAAGAGTTCCCTTAACATATCAATTGACAAGTAACATAAATGAAATAATGAATGTGTTTAAGTAGGTCTCAGTAAAAACTTTCCTTGAACTTCATTGTGGCACAGTGTGGTCACTTACGAGATGTAGGCATGTAGCTTGGTGTAAGCTTATCTCACATAATGACAAATGATACAACTTTAAGCTTATCTCACAGTATGGTCACTTATGAGATGCAGCTTTATGTAATCTGGATAATAAGGCACTTGTCTTTGGCTCAAATCTGATATTGGTACTGGTTCCAGCTACGCATCATAAATAAACTATTTGCTCTATTTACTTTGTACAGTTTTTGGAAGATTTCATAGATGGAGCTGAAGTTGCATCTCTGTTAGACTGTATTCGGCTCACTGCGGGTCCTTTGCATGCTCTTGCTGCTGCAACTCGGCCTGCTCGAGCTAGTCCTGCTCCTGGAGTCTCTGGGGGATCTGGAGCTATTTCTTCTATGCCAAAACAGTCAGGATACACTCCATTGCAGGGACTTCTGCCAAGCAGCTCAACCACAAATGTTAATCAGGCTGCTGCTGTTCCTGCAGGTAATGCTGCTGCATCTGCTTCTGCAGGCTCTATGGGGAACCATAGTCTCCATGGAGCTGCAATGTTAGCGGCTGGGAGAGGTAGCCCTGGCATTGTACCCAGCTCACTGTTGCCCATTGATGTTTCCGTTGTATTGCGTGGTCCATATTGGATACGCATAATATATCGCAAGCGTTTTGCAGTTGACATGCGGTGCTTCGCTGGTGATCAGGTTTGGCTGCAACCAGCAACGCAACCTGCAACACCACCAAGGGGGGGATATTCTGTTGGAGGGTCCTTACCATGTCCACAATTCAGACCTTTCATTATGGAGCATGTTGCCCAAGAACTAAACGGATTAGATTCTGGTTTCACAAGTGGCCAACAAACAGTTGGCCCAGTGAATTCAAACAATACGAACTTGAGTTCAGGTCCACAGTTTTCTGCAAATGGAAACAGAGTTAACCTTACTACCTCTGCAGCAATGTCTAGAGAAGCAAACCAGGTAGCTGGTTTAAACCGCGTGGGAAATGCTCTTCCAGGATCACCAAATTTGGCTGTTGTGAGCTCAGGATTGCCGATACGTCGACCGCCTAGTAGCGGTGTTCCTGCACATGTTAGAGGGGAACTGAATACTGCCATTATTGGACTTGGTGATGATGGAGGATATGGTGGTGGATGGGTTCCTGTTGTAGCACTTAAGAAGGTTTTGAGGGGTATTCTTAAGTACCTTGGAGTTCTGTGGTTATTTGCTCAGTTGCCCGAGCTTTTGAAAGAGATCCTCGGATCAATCTTGAAGGACAATGAAGGTGCACTTTTGAACTTGGACCAAGAACAGCCTGCCTTGCGTTTCTTTGTGGGGTAAGATAAATTTACAGTTACAGTATGTCACTTTTCTTCTTGCATGAAACCTTTTATCTTTGATGATTTTTCACTGATTTATTTTCAAAGTACATGATTAATTTGGTTGCTTCGGTTGTCCTCGGTGTAAACTGATGGATAATAATGCATGTAAAACCATTTGATGCCTAGCATTGAACATAACAACCTCCCTTAAAAGTTTTCAGCAAATGGACTGTCTGAATTTTTGCTCATTGTGCTTTGCATCTTAATTCCCTAATAGATGTAGGGGGGAATTGCTCTGGTTTGTTGATTGATTCAGTTGTGTACAATGATCCTCTCTTCGGGCCGATTTTGTGTTTTTTATATGTAGTTCGAATTCGGATAATCATCTGATCACATGTCTTTCTGCAGAGGTTATGTGTTTGCCGTAAGTGTCCACAGAGTTCAACTTCTTCTTCAGGTTCTTAGTGTGAAGCGCTTCCATCATCATCAACAACAACAACAGCAACAAAACAATGCTAATGCTCAAGAGGAATTAACTCAGTCTGAAATAAGTGAGATATGTGACTACTTTAGCCGACGTGTTGCATCCGAACCTTATGATGCTTCACGTGTCGCATCATTTATCACACTTCTCACATTACCCATTTCAGTTTTACGAGAATTCCTGAAATTAATAGCTTGGAAAAAAGGATTAGCACTAACACAAACCGGAGATATAGCTCCTGCTCAGAAACCACGTATCGAGTTATGTCTTGAAAATCATACAGGGGTGAACATTGGAGATGCTTCTGAAAGTTCATCTGCAACTAAAAGCAATATCCACTACAATCGACCTCATAACTCTGTTGATTTTGCTCTGACGGTTGTACTTGATCCTGTACATATACCTCATATAAATACTGCCGGTGGTGCTGCATGGCTGCCCTATTGTGTCTCGGTGAGATTAAGATATTCCTTTGGTGAAAACCCTACTGTGTCGTTTCTTGAAATGGAAGGAAGCCATGGAGGACGGGCGTGCTGGTTGCGGCTTGACGAGTGGGAGAAGTGCAAGCAGATGGTGTCTCGGACGATCGAGGCTAGCTGTTCTTCACCGGCGGATGCAACTCAGGGAAGGTTAAGGACAGTGGCCGACAATGTACAAAGAGCTCTCATCAGTGCCTTCAAGGATTGAACAATGATGGTATTTCAAAGATGGATAAAAATCCAGCTTTTTTTTTTTGTTATTTCAACTCTAAGTTTTAATGGTATCTGCTGATTTGATTAGGATTTCACTGTAAATTTGATTAGTGTTAATATATTTACATCAAGTAGCAAGTTCACATTTTTTTTTTACTATTTCCAGGAAAAAGGAAATCATATGCATTTGGACTGTAAAATTATCTGTTCCATCAAAATCCTGTTCATAGGTAGGTGGTTAGATTAAATTGTAGCCCAGATTCTTTTTAAAAAAAATCATTACCTGGGTGATTTTTTATTGTTCGTAATGATATTAAAATATTATTTTATAATAATATTTGTGTATTTTGCAAATAAATTAAACCAAAAACCATCAATAAATGTGGTTACTTTAGAATATAAACTAAAATATTGTAATTTGTGAAGAGAGTTGTAACTAATTATATATATATATATACCGTTTTTTTTACGATTTTTGTAAGAAATTATGTACATAGTTCGTAATTAATTATGTACAAAAATGACCGGATAAACCGGATAATCTTTTTTTAGTATTCTTTTAATGACGTTTTCCTAGAATCACCCAAAAATTGATGCTCCCGTGTGTAGAATAAATTTAGTGCAACCACCACTGACGGAGTGTTTTGGATTTCGAAACAAGAATATATTATTTTTTGAGGTTTAATTTTAAAATAAATGTTTAAATTATTTTACAATATATATTTTAAATATTTTTATTAAAATAGATATTTGATATTTTATCCATACCCAATGTAAAAAAATATAAAGTCAAATAGTTTAATATAAAAAATCAAATCAAATATCTAAATTTTTAGATTGAATAAACGGACTAAATCGGTTAAATCAAATATTTTTATATACCCCTAATATAGATGGTTATAAATTTTTAAATTTATGCATTATGAATTAATAAAAAAATAGAATTGTACAATTTGAGGCAACTGATAAAAATATTAGGATTGAAGGAAATAATATATTTATTGTTCTAGTTAGGGATAATAGACATGTACACTTTTACAGATTTTACATCGTATTTGTTTTAATTAGAGTGAAGATGTGTATAAGTTTACTAGACAGTGAATGTGCGTGGATGTAAAACTTTATACTCATCGTGAATAGTGAGTAGGTAATAGATTTAAGACCTTATATGTCCCGTATTCACCTACTCCACATTCATCTATCATGTAAATTTTGGACCATTTACGTTTGTAGACTACAAATTTTAATTATGGTATTTTATTTACTAAGACACCTCTTCATTTAAATATTTATGTCTTTTTTCGGGGAAAAATAATGGAAATAAATGTTGTGTTTCTACTAAGGTTAAATATAAAACAGGTGTAACCAACGAAAGTTGGTTTAAGTGATAAACAATTTAGTTTCGTTTAAGTGTCAAGTTTGAGACGTTGTGTACGTAAAAAAATCATTATTTGGAGACTTAATCACCAAAACTAGATGTACGACGCTAATCGATCTAGTTTAATTAGGGCTAGACTCTAGAAAATAGAAGAACAATAAAAAAATAAAAACAAAATAGGTGTAGAATTTGATAAAATGTTCACTCCAAAATTATCGTTCAAAAACTAATTTTTCTATATTTTTTAATTAGTATTTATTATTAAAGATTTGATTTTTTTTAATATTCATGATTAGAGGTTATATTTTAATATTTATTAATAGGAGTTAAATTTTTTTAATATTTATGATGGATTTTAATCTTAAAATTTATATTTTAATATTTGTTATTAGTGATTGATTTTTCAATATTTATTATTGTGGGAATAACCTTAAAAAAAATCATATTGATTTTTAGGGGTTCAACTTTTTAATACTAGTTACTATGGACCTATTTTTAAAATTTATTTATTTTCACTACTTACTATCAGGATAAAGATTTAGGTAGTAATGTGCAATCACAACAACGGCCGTTTTTGACAGAAATGACATATCTAAAATCACGATATTTACAATAATTATATCCATAATAACATATGTTATTAAAATATTTCACAATCGTAATACTAATAGTAGTGACCGAAATAATATTTATTATGTCTAAAATCACAATAAACGTAACACGATTAAAAATATAATTATAACTATAATTATAATTATAATCTAAATCTTTGATTTAGGGCTCAATTTTTAAGTGCGTCTAGGTTCATTAAAAACTCCGGGCCAATACTGGTTAAGACCCATGTATTTTTGGGTCGAGATATCATCTTATGGATTACATATTGTTCAATTATATTTTTAACGTATATCGAAAAAGGCATCAATGAAATATCAAAAACTCAAAATATATTTATTTTAATAAATGCATGGATAAAACTATATACATTCGATATGTGATATTTGAATTATTAAGAGTTTTTAATTATGTTATTAATTATTGTCCAATACTTTTTATTTATTTTATGTATTTTATGATTGTATTATTATTTTTAATGTTTATGTTGTTAGTCAAAATTAAGTTTTATTTTGTGTTAACAAAAGTTGTTTTACTTTCATTCCAAACATATCTAAAATTAATGTACAAGATACTAAAATATTTTATAGGTAGAATTTTTATATTCAATGAATAGGAAAAATTGTTAGATAAACTATGTTCATCACGTTATTCGTGGGCTCAATTAGTCAGGATCATTCTTTTTTTTCAAGGTGAATCATCACCTCTTTCCTACATGTAATTAGTTGGGGATGAACTTATTTTTTTAATTAATTATAGTGATTACAGTAGTATCTAATTTGTTCTAGAATATACTCTTAATCATTAGACATTAATCGCTCGAACACTATATTGTTATTATTAGTATTCAAACTAATAATCTTTAAGAATAACAACTATTTATTTAACCACTAAAGTAAGATAATTTGTATCGGAGATGAACTTAAAAAATGGTTTCCGGGTAATTTCGTTGGACCCAAAATCAAACAAAGCTTTCACCTGAATGACGCTTTCTAGGAATTTTCCTCATGTGCTTTGCAAGGACATACCCTAGGGGAGGAAGGTAGCAGAGATCGGAACATGGGATATCAAAAATTTTAAGAAATTAGAATTTATTCTTAAAAATATTTTAAATTAAATTTATTCTCATATTTTTTAAATTTTTATTAAATCTCTCAGTTTATAATTTTTTTAGTTAAATCCTCAAAACTTTTAAAATTTTTAATTTATACCTCTAATTAAACAAATTAAACTAACCTCAAACTCATATCTCAATATTCTACAGCTGACACATCCCTTTTCCTAACAATTTGTTAAAAAATCATATCTGTTTGATTAATTATGTTTTAATTATTATTTTGATATATCATAGATTAGTACAGTAAAGATCTTTATACGAACATCAATCGACTGTTAAAACATATTAAAATTATATCATAAAATAAACCACCAAAAAATTAAAGAAAAACATGTCATAAGAATATAAAAAAACATACGTCACAAAAATAATTTTTCTTATTAAAATAAAAAAAATAATAAATTTAATAATCAATAATTAAAACTAAAATTAATTATTGACCATTAACGGAAAAAAAAAGCAGTAGGTGGCTTAAATTTTTAAAAGAGCAACTAGGTTAAAAAAATAATTTATGACCTATTTTAAATTTTTTTGATTTTTTATTATACCTTGTTCACATGCATCACGCTATTAAAAAATAAAGTGGTTGGATTTCATAATTATTTTTTATATAAAAAATAGATTTGGTGAGAAGGATAATCTATGTTTGAAAATGAAATAAAAGTAAATAAGTATTAAGAAATGTCATTTTCAACCACCAAACCAGGATAGAAACTAATTCATAATATCATATTAGTCTCTCTAAGAAACCTACTAAAATCACAGTACCTTTAAGTTAAAATTAGAGGTTTGATTAATTAAATATGTTAATTTATATATTTGATAGATAATAAATTGAGATGAAAATTTTAATTAAAAAATAATTTCATAAATATTAAATTAATATATATATTTCGTATACAAAGACGAAGCTACTTATATTGTGGGAGGGGTCTTTGCCCTTCTTAAATTTTTTGGTATAATTACATTTGAGATCCCTATTAGTTTAAATTGTAATAAAATAAAATTTTTGTCCCTCCCAATTTTTAAATTTAAAAGCTTAATAGACCTTTGTCCATCTCAATGTTTGATCCTAGCTCCGTCCGTGTTCGTATATACTTAGTAATGATATTAAAAAAAATATTTTTTAAAATTTAACTAATACTAATACATATAAAATATTAATGGCTAACAAATTATTAAAAAAGAATTGAATATAATTGTATTTTTATATGTTATTTTGAAGAAATTGTATTATGAATCATTCCTATCAAATCATTTATGGGATCAACCAATCAAAAATTTTTATTTAATTATTTTTTTATCTCATCAATTTTATAAAGTAAATCTTAGTAAAAATTGTTTTAAACTTAATTTACGGTAAATATTAGTGAAGATAGCGAAGATTCACTTGACAAAAATGATGAGGTGAAAAAATATTTAAATAAATACTTTTGATTGGTTGGTTTGATAGATGACGTGATAAAATAACTTATAATATAATTTTTCGTCATTTTGTTTATTCAAATACTCAAACAACTATTAATTATCATGTAATATTATTAAACACATTTATATAATCAAATAATATAATTCGTTAATTAAATTAATTAATGTTATTAATCATCAAATAATATAATTCGTTAATTAAAGACTATAAATAATGTGATAGAACTGGTCTATAAAATATTTTTTTCATCTACAGAGTTTAAATTTTATGTAATACATAGATAAAATAACTTTTTTAATAATATTTTATCATCACCATTAATCTATATATTAACTTTTACGTATTTTTTTATATTTTTATTAAACAGATAGATATTTACATTCTTAAAATAAACTATAATATTTAAATTTATAAAAAATAAAATAATATGAGTATCTTTAATCATCGAGTCAACTAATAAATCTTGTATCTTATTATTATTTTTTATTATTTTACTTGCATCGTATTAAATGGCTAAATTATCCCTTTAGTCTCTCACAAATATTAATAATATAATTTAAGTATTTTAAATATAAATGAGATGTTTGACCCTCCTAAAAATTATTTAATTTTTAATGTTTAAAACATTATTTTTTAATTTTTGACACCTTATAAAATTTTATAATTTTATCGTAACCCTTCTTACACAATTTTTAGCTTCATTATTATGAATAAATATAAAATTTTATATTAAAGGACGAATCTATAAATTACGAAGAAAGGGTAAAATTAAAATGATTCAATAAAAAATATATAAATTTTTAAATTATGTAAACTTTAATTTTTCAAGGGAATGATCGTCTCTTCTAACCCGATCGGTTTATCTCTGATCACTACATAATTGTATCATGTTTAAAGTTATAAATCTATGTAATATCGACAATGACAGTTTAACAAATTTAGGAATCTTGTTCAATTTATTAAAACGATACTCTTATTTTATCATAAATATTATTATATTTAACGATTTTAGGAGTCATGTGTAAATTATTCAAAGATATATAAGTTTTTTCTTTAAAAAATACCTTTATAAAAAATATTATTAGATTATCCTCTTAAGGAACAAAAAATTAAATACTTAATATCTAAAAATTAAACATTTTTCAGTTTTTCACCTAAAAAATGTATTTTTTATGTTTTAAGTTTTAGATAATAATTATATATATTTATATTTTATAAATATTTAATTTAGTTTTTTAAGCCTTCTCTTTTAAGGTTCTATGTGATCGTTCGACAAAATAATAATATTTTAATATAAAAATAAATGTTCAAATTATATTTTTTAATTTTAGGTTTATAAATTATTTTTGATGAAAATAAATATTAATATTTTATTTATTTGAATGTATGTGACTGTTCTTTTACTGGTGCATTATTGGTAATCAAACCCGTAACCTCTAAGAATAACAATCGTTTTCTTAACCATCGAAGTAAGATAGTTCGTATTGATGTACATAACTATTAAAATAAGATATATAGTATATTTTAATTTTATTTTTAATTAAAAATTTAGAATTTTTAAAAAATTCCCATAACTTGAAATTCCCATAAACCCTAAACCTCAAATACTTAAATACATAACCCTTGACCACTCAATCACTCACCATCTTTAGTCATATTACAAACGATAAAACAAAGTGTCTTTTTTCTTACCGAAAGACTTACACATTATTCGATGTTCATTCTATCATCGTTCGTCACAAAATGTTTAAATGATATTTTTGTTTTGGCCTTCGTTTTCCGTTTCACGTGATATTATTCAATTTTCGACAGTGAATAATGGGATAAACAGTTATGATAGTTTAATAATGTATATGATAGACGTTGATATGATTATCGACGATAAAGTCGACTTAAATTTAAATATGATCTTTAAAGTTAAAAATTTCAAAATTTTGTTAAATCGTATTTTATTAAATTTAATTTTTTAAAATATTAAATTAAAAAAATAATTTATAAAAATTAAAATTATTTTTTAAAATTAACCGTAATTAAATACCAAATTCTTAAAATACTTTTTTATAAAAATAATTTAAAAGCTATAATTCATACACATTTATATATTATCGCATAACAAAAACTTGCAAGTTTTATAACAAAAACTTATAAGTTTTGTGTTTAAATCGCACGAGTCATCTAACCTCAATGGTTAAAGGAACGATTGTTGTAATAAAGTACTAGAGCGATCAATGTCCAATGATTGAGAATATACTTTAATACAGATACTGCTATAATTATTGTTAGCTGAATAAAAAAAATCTTATCTTTTTAACGTTTGAAATAAACTAAATAATCTATTGCATCATTTTCTCTCCCCACCCTACTAAATTATATTAAAAATAAAAAGTATAGTAAATTATATAAATGGTCACTAAATTTTTAAGGTATATTTATTTTGGTCACCGTATTTTTAAAATATTTAATAAGGTTATCAAACTTTTAGTTTACATTAGATAAAGTCACCTAACTTTTAGTTTATATGGATAAGGCCGCTCAACATTTAGTTCATATTTAATAAGGTCACCCAACTTTTAGTTTGCCCTATGTTAAATTTTATTAAAAATTATAGTTACTTTTAATATATCCTTAATAAAAATGGCTAAACTATAATAATCATCGTTCAACTTTCTTCATACTTCTATTTTAGTCACTAAAATTTAAATTAATCCTTTAAAAATTGAAAAATTTGATTAATCCTTAAAAATTCGATAAATATTTTTTTAATTTTTTTAATTAAATTTATCATATTATCATTTTTCATAGTATAACGAGCAAAGTAAAAGAATATATCCTTAATAAAAATGAGTAAACTACAATAATTAATGAGATGAATGAATTTTTTAAGTAAATCTTCATTCATATCTACTGTTAATTTATTTTAAAAACATTTATTTTTAAGTGAAAAAAATATACATGAATTTTAGTTATTGATCCATAAACACCAGTGGGGACTTACCACGATAGAATTTCTCCTCTATATAGAGACACCCTTGCAGCCTTCACAATCCATTCCCCAGCGTCTTCTTTCTCTGTTCTTCCTTTTGTTCATTTTCTCCATATTCTTTCTCGTAAAAGTTTTCAACTTTGAACTCTGGAACAGGTAAATTTCTATGCTGCCTCTTTTTTTTTTTTTTTTATGAGTTTCATTTTCTGTGGATTCTCAATGCTTCATTTCATTATTTATGGTTTAACTTTTGCTGGGTTTGTTTTAAATTTCATGTTTATTTACCCTTAGCCTCTCATTTCTGGATTCTCTACCCTCATATGGTCAGAGGCTGAGAATTCTTTTTGTATGGTGTTTTTACAGCTATTAGTTCAACAAAATCTTGGGTTATTTCTTTTCACTTTGGGGTTTGTTTTGCATTTTTTTTTTACTTTTTAGTGATTTAGTGATTTTTTGCATGCCAAGTCTCAAAAAAAGGGAAGGATTTGCTTGTCAAGATGTGTTTTTTCCCAGAAAGGCTTTGGAGGATTGCAGTGATTTGTTCTTGCATTTTTTTGAATATTTTTTCATTTTTTTTATAATTCATGGATGTTAATAGAAACTCTTCAACTAACTTGGCTTTACTAACTAGAGGAATACAAAGGAATTTGAAAGCTTGAACTTCTATAAATTGTGTTAATTTTCCATTCTTTTAGTTCTGGGTTCTATAATTATTTTTGTTTGGTTTTCCTCCAAACTTGGAGATTCTTTACTCTTTTTAAGATTGTTGTAGCATTTACAACTTTTTATTTTGTTTTTTTATCTTTATTTTGTCATATTCTCAAATATAATGTAGCACTGATGTGAGGTTTGATTCGTATCCTGCTTTTGTTTCTTCAAAATTCAAGCATAAATTGTAAATAAGGCATGTTTTCATTTCAATTTGAGCATATACAGAATGGGAAGTGCTGATGGGACAAACTATGGTGCTTACACCTATGAAGGTCTAGAGAGGGAGCCCTATTGGCCATCCCAGAAGCTTCGAATCTCCATCACCGGGGCTGGCGGTTTCATCGCTTCACACATAGCTCGACGTCTGAAGAGTGAAGGACATTACATCATTGCTTCTGACTGGAAGAAGAATGAGCACATGACAGAAGATATGTTCTGTAATGAATTCCATCTCGTTGATCTTCGAGTGATGGAAAACTGCTTGAAGGTAACCAATGGAGTGGATCATGTTTTCAACCTCGCTGCTGATATGGGTGGCATGGGTTTCATTCAGTCCAACCACTCTGTCATTATGTACAACAACACAATGATTAGTTTCAACATGCTCGAGGCTGCTCGGATCAGTGCAGTTAAGAGGTTTGTTTGGATTGCTATATTGTATCATATGTATTCCGTATATTCTTTGCAGTGCCACCAAGTTTACAGTCTGTTTAATCTTGATACCTTGGTCTGTTTAGGTTTTTCTATGCCTCCAGTGCTTGTATCTATCCTGAATTTAAGCAATTGGAAACTAATGTGAGCTTGAAAGAATCCGATGCATGGCCTGCTGAGGTTTGTGCTCAAAGCCATTAAAGACTATCCGGTAGTTTTATGTTTGATTAGATAATCTGATATAATTACTGATATTCATGTTTTAAACTCGGATTTTAGCCTCAAGATGCTTATGGATTGGAGAAGCTTGCGACGGAGGAGTTGTGCAAGCACTACACCAAAGACTTTGGAATCGAGTGTCGCATTGGAAGGTTCCACAACATTTACGGCCCTTTTGGAACATGGAAAGGTAAAGTCTTGGTTCTGATGTGTGCTTATATAATTTTGTTGATTTGGAGCTTACTAATTTTGTTGTTTCCCTGTATCTGTGTCAACAGGTGGAAGGGAGAAGGCTCCAGCTGCCTTTTGCAGAAAGGCTATTACTTCCACTGACAAGTTTGAGATGTGGGGAGATGGTCTTCAGACTCGATCTTTCACCTTCATTGATGAATGCGTAGAAGGTGTACTTAGGTAACATTCAGACAGCTTTCGAAAACCCCTGCTTGAACTCATTTTAAGCAACAATTTTAGATGGAAAAATCAACATGTTTCGTTTTAGTAAATGTTAATCTGCATGGATCCTGCTTATGATATAAATGTAGAGGAATCAAACTGGGCATGATTTCTCCTTTCTTAACTTGCTATGTTAGTTGAATTCGAAAATATAAATATCAACATAAACATCGGACTACCGATACGTACCTGCATGCAATTACAAGAAGGGTGGTTTCTATGTTTTAGATTTTAGAACTTAGTTGGAGTTACAAATACAATATTACTGTATCCACATTGCTTTCAATATCAAGCATATTATACAATTACTTCGACCAATATATGCTATCTCGTTTGTATGATGTGGTTTTCGGCCATTTGGGAAGTAATGATTTTGGTAAATTATAATTTATTTGTGTGCTGTATTTTTGTTAGATCAAATTCTTCTAGATGTGTGTTTTGGGATTTACTAGCATGTTGAGTTTGTTTTGGGGCTGCAATTAGTGATCAACCTTTTCCTATGTTATGCATTTCAGATTGACGAAATCAGATTTCCGTGAGCCTGTGAACATTGGAAGTGATGAGATGGTTAGCATGAACGAGATGGCAGAGATTGTTCTTAGCTTTGAGGATAAAAACCTTCCGATTCATCATATCCCAGGTCCAGAGGGTGTTCGTGGTCGTAATTCAGACAATACACTGATCAAAGAAAAACTTGGTTGGGCTCCTACAATGAGGTTGAAGGTAACCAAATTAAGTTATTGCTCATGATTTTCGTACTTTAAAAGATCTCTCGCAACCTCTGCTTTCAGAAAATGGTCTTGTTCCTTTGCCAGTAAAGTGAAAAAGTCTTTCACTGATTTTTCTGTTTTGTAGGATGGTCTGAGAATTACATACTTCTGGATCAAGGAACAAATCGAGAAAGAGAAGGCTCAAGGCATTGACTTGTCTGTCTATGGTTCATCTAAGGTGGTCGGAACTCAAGCACCCGTCCAGCTTGGGTCACTTCGTGCTGCCGATGGCAAAGAATGAAATGGTAAAAAGCTAGTGAACTTGCTTTGAAACCTCCAAGCTTTATTATCGTGTAGCTATTGCTAATGACATTGAATCCAAAAGCATCGTTCGATATCGTGTAAGACTTCATATTTCCGTATTTAGTCCGTGTACTATGGTCACTGTCCGACTGGAATCATGCATGCATCCATTGTATCCAAGATAGCTTTCCATGGTTGATGATATATGGTTAGGCTATAGTAGCCATTTCATATAATAAAATTTGTTTCTGCATTCGAGTATTGGTACATATTTCAATAATATGTCATGCCTAAGATTCATATGCTTTTTTTGACCATTTGGGTCATATGAGCTGCTCAAATTAAATGTGAATGTTGCTTAAGTCTTAGATGGTGAGAGCTGATAGCTCTTACATTATCTGAATCCTTGGTTCAGAAGCTGCCCAGGATAATGCATACGTGGCTAAATTGGAAGGGCTAAAGTTATAGGGACTCTATCTAGTTTACGTGGTGCATGGCTGCTCCAGTGTAAATCTAAATACCTTCTTTGTTTCTCATTAAAAAAGCAGATAATTGAATGAATATCCCCACACACCGTATGGTATTTCATGGTCCAACGGGATGAATAAAACTCGATTCGGAAAAAATCGAATAACTCGACTCGAGATGAAAATACTTGAGTCGTTTTGACTCGGCTTGAAATTGCATAGACTCGACTCGAAAAAACTTCAAATAAAGTTCGAGTTGTAAAATGGAAATTCAAATAACTCGAACAACTCGAAATTTTAATAATTAAAGGATTAATTTTTAAGTTTGAGACAAGTCTATCAATTTTTTAATGATATAGATATTTATATATAAAAATATAAAGAAATATTGCTACATATGAAAAATATATATATCTTATATGATTAGAGAAAATCGTTTAAATTGAAATTAAATCATACTATAACATGATAAATAATTACAATTAAATATTTATAGGAACTTGAAAATTCGATTCTACTCGACTAGAATTTCTTAAACTCAACTCGAACCGAAAAAATTTCAAATAAAGTTTGAGTTGTAAAATATGACTTGTCCGCTCGAATAAATCAAAATTTTTTGACTTTACTCGACTCGATCGAATACTCACCCCTATCCAACATGAGTGTTTTCTGTGTTGCTATTATAAAAGGGTGCAATCGTCTTTCTCGAATCGTATCTTCATTGGTGTCCCACTTTAAATTAGTGGATATAAAGTTTAGGGTTAAAAATAAGGGTTGTGGTTAGAGTTTAGAGATAGAATGTATTTTAAAGTTTAGGATATAAAATATTAAGGTTAATATTTAGAATTTAAATTTTTATAAATTTTTAACAGGAGACACGATTAAACAACATAGTATTTTTTATTCTTACAAAATAATCGTTTTATTTATCGATGGATCACGAGTGAACAACATAATAATTGCTAGTGATATTTTATAACTATTTACGAATAAAAACTCGCTCGTTTCTCAAAACTCATTTGATTTAATTAAATATAAAAACAATTTTAAATAATTAAATTTAAATATTAAAAATTCAAATATATTAAATCAAATATTTAATATTTTTGATGATTTGTATAATTGAATCCATCTCTAATGATTTAGGTTCAAATTTTCTTTAATCATTTTTATTTCTTTATTCTCTAACATTTACCGCATAAGATTATATTAAATACCGAAATTCTTATTATTCAAGTTCTTGAAAAATTGGAAAAGACGTGAGATTTTCCATCATAATGGTGTGTGTTTAAACTTTATGCCATTCTTTCTCTAATTTTTAATTTTTCTTTAAGAAAATGATGACATGTGTCGATATTTTGTTGGAAGAAAAATATTTTTAAAATTAAATAAAATAATTTAAAATTTAAAATAAAATTATTTAATTGAGTGATTACATATATCTTTGTATGATTTATCGATTAGTTTTATTTAATTAAATTAAAATTAAAACTAAATTAATATAATAAGTAAATAATAAAAATCAAATATATAATTGTATAAATTTATATTAACTGTCACATCAATATTTTATTGTCTCTCTATTAATTTATTAACGATAATAATTAAATTGGGTCAATTTAATAAATTTGATACTCTGATTGATAATTTTTTTTAATTTAGTAATTAAAATAAATACCCCTAAATAGTTTAATGATTAATTGTGTAATTTACCTAAATTTTTATTACTGAATTAAATAATTAATCAAAGTTTGTGGATTCTGCCCAATATTTTAATTAAAACAAAGATTCAATTCGTTAATGGTTTACCACACAAAAACAATCAACCAAAGAAGGAAAGTGTGGGAAAAAATCGAATTAATTGACCCACCCTACGTTAGAGATCCAATCTACAGTTCACTGGCGATGGATTAGAGAGAATTTAAAAAGAAAACATAGAAAGTTTGATTAAAAAGATCCTTATAATTACCCAAAAAAGAAGAGGGAGAAGCGTTTACATTGAGAGATGGTGAGCAAAACAGACGAGACCCAATTGAATAGGCTTGAAAACCAGGTAGATAATGGAGGAGGAGGTGCTTGGGAGTACCTTTGCCTTGCCAGGAAGCTCAAAGTTAGGCGTCCAGAGAAAGTCTTGAAATATGGTTTATCCATCTTAAACGATGCCAAGAAAAGATATGCTCTTGGCCATGAAGGTCAGTCTTTCTTTTTCTGTTGTATTTTAGGCTTCTTTGGTTAATTAGCAAAATTGGGTTTTGCTTGAATTCTATGATTTTAAAGTGTTTGGCCTGGTGTTTTGGTGTTTTTATTTAGTTTTCGTAATTGGGTTTGTTTTGGTTTTAGATTTTAGTCTTTCAGTTCTTTCATAGGTTTTACTTGAATTCGAACTTGAAGCTGTGTGATATTTTTAAGGAAAAAAATGATTGAAGATATTAATTAAACTGTGAAGGGGTGTAATTTGGAAAAAGAAATTGAAATTGAAAAGTTCGATTTGAATTGGTATGTATTAGAATAACAATTAGCTTTGTAAGGAAGTCAGATTAAGTTTGCATTATATTGAATTCTTAACCGATTTTTAGAAGTAGTTAAAAAATAGTTAGGTACGTTTGATGATGCACTATTTGTAATGCCTTATACTTGAGAATTTCGTTAGTTTAATACATGCATTTAGATATAAGAACTTATTTTAGTTTTATAGATTTTTCGTGTGCTTTGACATCATCTGGTGCTTCTCTTGGTATTGAGTTTCATACACCACTGAGGCAACATGCATTGAGAACCAGTGCTGTGTAACCTTTCGGAATGTCATTTTCTGTGCTGTGTTCTATCCTGTGTATTTACAAGTTACTACTAGTTTTCAGCTTATGTTACACATCACTTACTAAAGTTAATTTATATCGTGCTTTTCATGAACAGTTGTAATTACTAACAACTAGTTAAATTGTGATGCAGAATGGACTCTATATGAGCAGGTAGCTATTGCTGCTATGGATTGCCAATGTCTTGATGTTGCAAAGGTACGAATTTTGTCTGAGTTTTTCAATTTGGATTGCTTTTAAGCCTTCTGTTTCTATATCATGTTAAGTTTGTTTTCGCATTAAAGTATTCATTGTTGAGATGGAGGACTTAATATTTATGTACAAAAGTATTTATATTCTTTTAACTATTTAATTGTTGATTGTGATTTGTGACACTAGATTGAACACCCTCATGTTAACATTCTTTTAAGCCTTCTGTCTCTTTCCAACATGTTAAGAAAAATTTTCTTTTCCATTGGAAGTGTTCTTTAAGGTGGTCCTTGCTCTTACAGCCTTTTCGTTCTCTGTAAAGCCATGAGTTAGAAAGATATGACTTTAGCCTATTTTATATGCAAAATGGTGTAACTCGTATCGGACATTGTTGGTTTAGTCTTCACTGAAACAGTTTGTATGCTTATCTGTATATTACTTTGTTTCTTGAATCACAGTGGTGTTTAGCACAGATGCTTTGATAGTAGAATTAACAAGTTACCTTTCTTATATTGGTACAATTTAATGATGCAGGATTGCATAAGGGTTTTACAGAAAAAATTTCCAGAGAGCAAAAGGGTTGGTAAGTGTATATGACTTAACTGTATGTTTTATGTTTCCAGTATATGTGACGAAAAGGCTATTATATATTTTGATGCTAATTTATGCTGCAGATTCAGTGGTTTGTGAATGACCTACCTTTTGATCATTGACACTTGAATTAAGCTTCTTCTGAGCATCTCAGACAATATTTTACACCAAACATTTATAGTGTTTGGGTTCTGAAGGATGCTGCTGATAGTAATCATTTACTGGTAACATTTGATTGCCTACTGGTTTTATTTCTTAATGGTTTACAGGCAGGCTAGAGGGCATGTTGCTTGAAGCAAAGGGGTTGTGGGATGAGGCTGAAAAAGCTTTCTCAAGTCTTTTAGAGGACAATCCACTTGATCAAGTAAATTCTGCCACCGCTCCCCCTTTCTTCTCTGTCCCTTTTCAGAATCGTAATGGTGTTACATAATGGGCTATTTCTTTTATAAAAAAATGTATCAAATCCTATCTTGGCAGGTAATACATAAGAGGAGAGTAGCCATGGCAAAGGCTCAAGGAAATATTTCAGCGGCTATTGAGTGGCTTAATAAATATCTTGAAATGTGAGATATCTCAGAGAACTCTGTCTCCCTCTCCCTTTCTACAGTTATCTTTTTGCATCAGTTATCAGTTATTTTTCCTAATTTGATACTATCAAAAAGAGCAAATGTCATTTAATTTCCCTTGTTTCTCTTGCTAGATTTATGGCAGATCATGATGCTTGGAGAGAACTTGCAGAGATATATGTCTCCCTACAAATGTGAGTTTTAATTTATAGGACTTAATATTACCACTTTATGTTGCCAATCGTAAAAAAGCCGTGATTCAAGCTTTTGTTTTGGTTGATAAATCAGGTACAAGCAAGCGGCATTCTGCTACGAGGAGCTTATTTTGTCTCAACCTACAGTTCACTTGTACCATCTGGCCTATGCTGATGTGAGTGTCATCTTTATTATATTTAGACACCTAAGTTCCTTAGATTCCGGGGATGAGTGTCAAAATACAACTATATAACCGAAACAAGTTTGCTCAGTTTTCTTGAAGAGGATAGTACCTCCACACCCATGTCCAATATATGTAGGATATGGCTACTTCAGGGAAAGTGAAGTCTCCAACTAACATAGTTAGAAACTGGGATGCAATTTCGTTAGTAGCTTCTCAAATTCCAAGTTTTCTAGAGAATAACATGTCCTTTTAAATGCATTTATAGTATATTCTCGTTCATAATGAACTCAACGAATAAAAAATGGTTCAGTAGTATGGTTCTACCATAATTTGAAGACCATAAAACAACGAACCAATTCCTTAGTGATTGTGTTCATGCAAGAATGTAAAAGACCACAAATTCATCATAAAACAACGATTCCTGACCAACCAAGAAGGGAACTCCGGGAATAGGTGTTGGATACGATTTGTGGATATTTGTCTGCTTTGACTTGAAAGTCTTATGATTTGTCTGCTTAAGGTACTTCACAAGCATGAGTTATGAGTATCTGTCTACAATTTCCCGGTATTGGGAGCATTAAACAGTCCATACCGATTAATGCTTTTCATTGGTTATACAAAAGACATCTAACTATAACTCTTTGAATTCTCCTCTGAATTCTTTTTTTAGATGATCAAGTACTATGCTTTTTGCTGACAGGTACTTTACACACTTGGCGGACTTGAAAACCTTCAGACCGCGAAGAAATACTATGCATCGACTATCAACTTGACTGGGGGAGAGAATACCAGAGCACTTCTCGGAATTTGCTTGGTAAGCTCCTCTTTTTGTTCTTCAGCTTTCATCTTTATTCTAACTAAAATCTCATTGAATTTATTTTATAAAAAAAATTGTTGGATTATATCTTCCTGAGCTGAAGTTTGAATCCTCTTGTTCAGTGCACGTCGGCCATTGAGCAGGTTTCAAAAGGACGGAACAAAGAAGACAAGGAGAGTCCGAAGCTGCAGTCTCTAGCTGCAAAAGCCTTGGAAAAAGATTACAAACAGAGAGCTGATGATAAACTTGGCTTGCTTACTAATGCTTTAAGAAGTTTGAAAGTTTAGTGTTAGCCTTACCTAATGACATTGATTCAAAGCATTTGACTATCACCCCTTACCTTGAAAGTGGAAAAAGGGGTACAAAGATAATTTTCAGAAATGTTTTAATTTAAATATTCAAAGTGTTTTAATTTAAATATTCAAAATGTTTCAGTCTTCACTAAATTCAAGTTACTTTGTTATTCATGTGTTTTAGAGATGGTTATGGATAGTGCAATTAGTACATTTGAAGAATGTTTAGTTATTTGATGTTTGGATATGAATTCAGGTATCTTAGTTGTTTTCCATGGCAGATGTAGATATCAATATTTGTATATCCATTATTTGCAGTAGCGAATCCACTTGAAGCATAGGGTGAGCCTACGTCCACCCTGAACTTCTTAAATTCATACATTTGTCTTCAATTTTTTAAAATTTTATGAATTATTCCTTAAATTTTTTAAAAATTTATGAGTTGTGCTCACCCTGAAAATTTAAAATTTCATGTGCCCATCCTGAAATATTTTTCTGGATCCGCCATTGATATTCGAATCTTTCATTTTTCAAATATTTGTATCCATCCATCTATCATGTTTGATACATATTCAAAGAAGAGTATATGAAAAATTGACTGTATATGAATCATACACTTGAACCTGATAAGAGTTCATGACTATGTCACGAGGTTAGATTTTTGACAACGAATCACACAACCTTAAACGATATTTTTGAAACAAACATTTAAGTCACCTTGGAAACGCTCTTTGAAAGATCAAATTCTGTTTAGGTATTGGAACGTAAAATCGTTCTAGCAAACCAAATTAAAGAAAGGCAAATAAAGAACAAAAAAAAACATGAGTGTTTAGAGTAAATGACCTGTAAATCCTTCAGATGCATGAAAAACTGAATGTATATGAATCATATACTTGAAGCTGTTCAGAGTTCAAGTAATATGTAGTGCATAAATCATGCCTATGTCACGAGGTTAGATTTTTAATTTAATGAATCACACGACCTAAACGATATTTTTGAAATAAACACTTCAATCAACTTGAAAAAGCTGACTTAAGTGTCTAGAGTAAATTAGCTTTTGAAAGATTACGAGCTACAATGTTTTAAACGGGTGAAAACCAAACAAACGAAGCAGGTTCATAATGTTGGTCACAAAGTTCCCATGGATCAACCAAAAGCATCATTACAGATGTTGCAGAACAGGATGCAAGACAAACTAACATCGTCCAAGGCTGCAGAGAAAGTCGCTCCCAAATAATGAACACACAATTTGCTCTTGCACATTCTACACATAGACTGTGATTTTCTAAGTCATACAACCATCCAAGAAACTAAGATGACAGTGTAATGAAAAGGATCTAGTTTTTTCAATTCCCCTTTCCTTAATGAGCTCTAAATACTAATATTCGAATATGAAGAACCATAAACTATCCAGACTCTAGATGACTATTACATTGTTTCTAAGACGATCCTTTGTGACAGTCGTATTAAGCTTTAGATTGTGGCTCATTGAACTAAAGGAAGATTTATCTCATCAGTTGTGCTACTTAAAAACTCTCAACATTTTGAGGTACACAACTTCTAAACGAGACAAAGATGAACGAACCAAACCAAAAACACTTGAACATGATCATTAAGGTTGTGAAAGATAGTAACAGACCCTTGCAGCAACACCTATACTTTAGTTCTGCATAAATGTCGAGACTCGAAGCAGAAAAAACTACATACACACAATGCGGTACTACCAACTTATTGTATACCATATGGCATTTTGAAGAGGCCCCATGATATGTAGCAATAAATTTTAATAAGCGTTTTGAACTCACCCGTACAACAATTGCAGGTTGAAATTACATGTACTGAGCTGGGCTAGTTTGGGAATGGTTGTGTGGAACTTGCTGAAGGACTTGACATCCATTGGCATATGTTTGCGAGGTTGTATTAGATGCATTGCTCAGAAATGAAAATTGGTCCACATGGACCCCCAAATAAGAAATAAGAGGATCAGCTCGAGACTCGTCAATGACAAACTTCAAGTACTGAGATTGAACTGTAGGAAATTGCAGCAACCTTTTATATCCCACTGTTGTGCCATTAACCACAATCTTCCATCTACCTAGACTGAGGATCTCAAGATGGAACTTAATGATACGTTGTCCCATGTGAATCGGCTCTTGAACTTGCAAAACATTAAAAGAGACTGATTCTTGAAGGTCTACATATAAGACCCAATCACATTGATCCTCCTTAGGAGCCCAATAAGTGTCAATACCTTCTTCAAGGACATTATACGGACTGAACTGAGAGTTACCATTGCCCCCTCGTATGCTGCTGGCATTTAGGAGACCATTCTCAGCTAGATTATTGGAGAATATAGAGCTCCGAAGCTCCTTGAATTCTTGGAGTACTTGTATATCTTCATTTGAAATAAGACCCGAAGAATTTGGGGGCACGTTTAGCAGCAAAAGACAATTTCGACCAGCTGATTTGTAGTATATGTCAAGAAGCTTCAATGCTGACTTTGGCGCCTGAGATGCATGCCAAAACCAACCCGGTCGGATTGAGACATCACACTCAGCAGGTACCCAGTCATGACCATGAGGGTCTCCTCCTTCAGAGTATCTGTTAGATGATAAAAAATAATGTTATAACTCTGGTTCTGAAAGAACAAAAGAAAATGACTCGTTGATGATCCAAAGCAAGCAGGCCCTGACTTGATAGATTTCATGAAGAATTTGTTTAGCAATGGCATATTCACGAGGCAGTTTTGAGAGAGAAGGCCTAAATTATAAAAGGGAAATACATGCTTACTGAGGATCAGTTCCACCAATTGCGGCATTGCTTCGATTGAAAGTAGACCAACAAGTGGAACCAGCAACACCAGCCTCATCACCAATCCACCTAGTGTCAGGACCTGCATCAGAGAAGATGACAGCCCCAGGTTGGAGCTGATGAATGAGACTAAACCATGTATCAAAGTAATATTCCATATCCTTTTCCCCCTCCCCTTTGGCACCATCCAACCATACTTCCTTGATATCTCCATACCTGCTTAATTTGAAATGGAAAATTAAATACTAGTCGCTTTGCAATTCAGGAAACCTCAGATGAAACAGAACTATGAACAAAGGAGTCACTAAATGCCATAATTACAAGAGTGCTAGAAATCAACAAGAAATCATGAAATTTGAAACAAGAAGCAAGCTCCAACTAAATTGAAATCTAATCAACACCATCAGCTAATGTAGCATAGATTTGGTAGGAAAAAGTATAATTCAGTTCAAGTAAAGAAGCTGAAAGAGAAGGCCATGCAATAGTTACAAAACCAATCAGTTGCATAAGCAAGCATACTTCATATGAACATAAATCAGAGAACAAACAAGAGAAACTGAAAAGGGCAAACAAAACAATAGAGTACCTAGTCAACAACTCAGTCATCTGGCCGATATAGAATTCATTGTATTCCCTAGTCTTCCCATAGCAATACTCATGCCTATCCCATGGAGACAAATAAAGCCCCAAAGCAATACCAGCTTCCTTAGCAGCCGCAGCCAACTCAGCAACAACATCTCCCTCCCCATTTCTCCAAGAACTCGACTTCACAGAATAATCCGTATATTCACTCGGCCACAAGCAGAAGCCATCATGGTGCTTGGCAGTAAGGATCACCCTTGAAAATCCAGCTTCCTTGGCCACATGTACCCACTGAGAAGCGTTGAGTCGGGTCGGATTGAATACAGACGGGTTGGCATGGCCTGTTCCCCACTCCGAGTCTGTGAAGGTGTTGGGTCCGAAGTGGAGAAAGAATGCCATCGAAGATAGTTGCCATTGGAGCTGAGCTGCTGAAGGGATGGGTAAAATCGGCAAAGGGGGTGGTGTTTTGAGAGCAGAATGGGGAATAATGGTGAATAACAGGATGATCAAGATCGGTGAAGCGTGTACTGAAATGGGTTTTCTAAAATTTGAGGTTAGCTTTAGCTTTTTGATGTTATTGGACGTGGCGTTGTAGCTCATTGTGAAAGACAGGAGAGTTGAGGTGTCTGAAAGTGCTACTTTTAGTATGAGAAGTTCGACCAGAAAAGTTTTGAATCTGTCCGGAACAAGGAACCTAAGTTGTCTGCATTGATTCTTGTTCTGATTCAGGTTCAGTTCGGTTATAAAGATTCAATTTCAATGGTGGGTTTCTTCCTATTTCAGGATACAAGGTTTTGAGTTTAGAGTTGACCGACGAGGAAGAAAAAGGATCGTAGGGTAAATTACAATAGAGGTCACTCAATTATAAGTAGTGTTATATTTAGATCAGTTAATTATTAAAAATTAAATTTAGATCATTTAATTATGGATAAAATTATAATTAAGTCACTTAATTAATAAATGTTATATTTAGACCATTCAATTATAGGTAATATTATATTTAGATCATTTTCATATTCTAAAAAAGTTTATCAACTTATGTATTAGATTAATTAATAATTTTAAATGAAGTACTCTAATATTAACAATGATATACAAGTGATTTGAAAGTAAAGAGAATTGTTTGATCTAGGGGTAAGCAAAACTCGACTCGAAAAAATTTCAAATAAAATTTGAGTTGTAAAATGAAAATTCGAATAACTCAAAAATTTTAGTAATTAAAGGATTAATTTTTAAGTTTGAGATGTATCTCTCAATGTTTATGATATATACACTGATATATAAAAATATAAATAATTAGTATTAAATATTTATAGAAACTCAAAAACTCGACTCGATTCGACTCGAATTTCTTAAAACTCGATTCAAACCGAGTATATTTCAAATAAAATTTGAGTTATAAAATATGACTGATCAATTCGAAATTTTTTTACTCGACTCGACTTGATCGAATACTCCCCTAGTTTGATCCCCGTCATATACAAATGTATACTAAAACATTTATTTAACCCAACATTCTCAGATCTCATGTTAAGCTGAATAGAATATGGATCTTTTAAAGAAGAAGAAAAACCCTTGAAGTTTTGTTAGATTTTGGGCATAGAAATGGCATCAAAGATGATGTTGTTATCAGCATGGCTACAATAAAAACACCCCCATAAAATAGAAGAGATGGTGTGATACATTGTTGTGTCGATTACAGATTCGAGATGGCCAATTCCAGGGGAATCTAAAGCTTTATGTTTCCCTCAAGGCTTGAAAGTAGGAACTTGATGTAAAGGAGAACAGAAAGTTTGATAGATTAATCTGTTACATATATTTCTATATGGATCCTCTTCTCGCTTCTGTAACAAGTAATCGATGCAGTGTTCAACTTCAGATTTTACCTGCAAATACACTTCTTTGGCACCTTCTCGATTCTTAACCAAATCCTTTCTTCCTTTCAGTTGCATCGGTTTTCCGAAAAGAAAGTAAAACCGGCCCGGAATTCTGGGTAACATTCCGGGAATGAAGACCTCTTGGCTAGCAACCTCTCCCAGTGCTTTGTCCCTGCAGTTGTACCATATTCACTGTTCATCCCAGTACAAGATAAATGCAACTTTGTTGACATCAAAAGTACAGTTTTTGATATGAACACGAGTCAAAAATGATGCTAAAAGAGTAAAGAAACGAGTAGTTTACATATTGAAATTAAAAAGATTTATTAGAGAGAGATTAGTGACCTGAATTGTACACCACCTTGAATGGCTTCTATGATTTTGTCCTTAACAATAGGGATTTTCATAAAGTCATGGTAATCAAGGACCACCTGTTAACAATTAATATAAATATACATATCTAACAGTGAAATCATATGTATGTATGTATGTATGTATGTATGTATGCCTGCGAGCGTGCATGCATGCATGTATGTGTGCGTGCGCGCGCATGCTTCCGCATGTGGTTAAAAGAAACTGGAACTTACTTGCACCAGATCATCTTCTCCTACTACCCCAAAGGGTACAATGGTGGCTCCAAACTGTGCTGCAAATCTCACAAATTCTGGTTGATTAGGCCAAAATAATTTGTATTCTTCACCCTGCAATGATGAAAACATTGTTTCACAGTCGAAACACGGCCGGAAATGTAACTAAAAAACTCGATTCCAGGTTCATAAAGCCTGAAGCTTAGTCTCACCTTACAATGGAGGGCCTCCCGAGCACCACCAGGATAGAGAAGTACATGGGACTTTGCAGATAAAGCTTTGAGAAGTGATTTTGGTGAGACAGGCATTGCTCCCATCACTTTCAGCCAATCAGAGAAATTAAATTCAGTGGATAGTCTGTGGAAATTGCCCACAAACAACTCGGGGTGTGTCATTCCACGGATCATGATCTTCTTCTCTCTCAAGAATGCTTCTCCCAGACAGCAGATTTCCATCCCCAATAACATATGGTTACCAACTAATAACACCGGACCCTCCTTCGGAACCCCTGCAAGCCCCTCAACTATCTTCCCATCTTCCATGGTTGAAAACATCGTAGAACATACGAGAAAACGTAAGATTCTGCCATTCAAGTGGTGGGAAATATCAGCTTGCAGAGTCAAATGAAGAGAAATGAATCAAATGATGCAACTTAAACAGGGTTCTCATGTATGTGTGTGTAGGTGCATCCATATATCTCTATATATGTATACTATCGGCATATATGGCTGGTGGAGTTACCCAACAAAATCATGAAATGTACGTCTGTATTCAGACATGCTGGGAGGCAGAAAATCTTTGATAAAATCATGCCTCCTGGAATGCCGGTATTTGCAGGTACCTTTAATGATAGTAAGCAGACTTATGCACTCCTCCTATGCCATCACAGTAAAAACATGTTAGTTAAGTATGTTACTCGGACTCGGGTGAGACTGCGACAATGAAAATACTATAAAAACAAAAAGCTGAAGCAACATAGCATGTCCAAAAGGGATAAAATAAAAAGGTCTTCATAGAAACCGGCCTAAGCTTCCGGTTTCTAACAAATAAGATTGAATCAAAAGCTACAGAGATTCTAAAGTTGAAAACATAAAAGCAAGAAGCCGACATCATAGGCTCTAATAGCAAAGACTTACCAATAAAAGGACGTGGCCATTGTCCTTAAAGATGCGAACTGTGCAATCTGGTAATAATTTCTTAAGACGAAGTGCTTCTTGTTGACTAGGGAGTAGATGATCCTTGTCACTAAAATGAAAAAACACATCAATCATAATGAAGTTAAAAGGCAAAAACACATCAATTTTCAGAAATAGTTCACCAGAAATATAGAAAACGGTATTTATTTTTATCTGCACATATTGGGACAGGAATATGTTCCAATCCTCCAAATATATAGGATAGCATTTTTAAGAAAATACAACATAATCATGTTGAATTACTAATTTTGTTCAGGGTGTGAGTATCAGGTTTGAGGTTCAAGTTTTTTTTTTTATGTATTTGGGAGATCGGGGGTTAAACATAGACACTTGAAGCAAAACAAGTAGTCAGAACAGCCTAGCCGAACCGTATCAGACACTAGCCTGGAGTTCGAGGGACAAACGACAGTACAAGTAAGATTGTAAAGACCTGGCAAGCACTAATACTTCAGCTTTAACAGCATGGAGACGTGAATTAGTGTAAGCAGAAGCTGATTTAAGCAACTTCATCTTCCAAACGAGAGTCTCCTTTGGTAAAATCTCAGGCAAACCCTGAAATTAAAGTAAGGGAAGTAACATTACAAGCAGAAAATGGCAGGAACAAACAAAGAACAAATGATAAATCCAAGGAATAAAGAATGATTACAGAGAAAAAGGGAAGCAAAGCAGTGAAGTTGCTACAAATTTTCTCAAATTTCTCCGTGGGGAGAAGCCTGGCTTCAACACCAACTTTTGCCATTTTCAATGGTTCACCTATTTCATAAAAACAGAACAATGGTTATATAGGATGCTGTGGAACAATGGAATCTACATTGAACAAAGCTAAGCATGCTGTAGGCTGTGCCTGTAATAGAACAGTGGTTCTATAGGATGAATGGGACCAAAATCTTTTTAGCAGTTATTTCTGCTTAGACCATTATTTTTGGCATCATTAACAGTTTAAACCGATAGGCTTTGTGGATCTCCGCTAACTTAAAATCACTTTGACTCGAAATATAATTAAGTATTCACTTTAATTTTAATCTGTAAGACATCTTTTGGTAAATAAAACCATGAGCCTCCAATGAGTGCAAGACATTATAAACTATGATTTAAAAAAGCATGCCACTGCAAACACTTACCAATCATAAGGCTGAGAAGGAAGGGGATAGTTCTAACATGTAATCCATCTGGGAAAGTTTCCAATATTGGGAGAGATTTGTGCTGTTGAGATCTGCCAAATGATGTGGCTAACATTATGTGGAAAAAACAGAACCCATCAGCCTGACCTTGCCATTTCAGCAACAGAGTTCAGTTCATAAGGATTATATGAGTTATTTGATGAAAAGGGAACTTCAATGTGAATGGAAACTGACCTGGATTTATTAATATAGTCACTAAGTCAACACTGGGACTACGAGCAGCAACAGCAAGGGCCAAGCATCCTCCAATGGAGTCCCCTACTAAATAGATTGGACTCTTCGGACGTGAAGCATGCTCGAGCCTAACAGTTTCTTCTACTAGTTTCACCAGTCCTTTGTGTTAAAAAAACAGTTGAAAATTTTCAGACCGAATTTGCCAACACAAGATTGTCTTAAGAAAACGAAGGATTAATATGGTTGTTATAGATAAAGGAAGATCATGAAAGACAAAGAACCTTCAAATGGAGTTCGATCAAGGACTGGAATATGAAGGCACTGGACTTCAAAAACCCTGCAGCACTCAACAAAAATCTTCAATAGAAATTGTTACTTCTCAAATAGTTATAGCTTGAAGCAACTTTGATTGGCATCATTGAAAGGAAATTATAGATGTTGTGAGCCAAAATAATCAGGGAAAAGAACAAAAACTACTTACTTTCCAAGAGGTTTATGGTGCAAAATGAGGCCCATCCCAACCCCATCTAGCCCTACATGCATCAGATTTCAGAAACAAAAGAAGGAAAGACACTTGTTTAAAGCAATCAACTTCAAAAGTATTCATGACTTAGACTTCAGTGTCGAACATATATTTTGGAGATGAGTTTAGGGATATGATCTTCCAAGTACTCGCCAAATACTTGGAAAAACTTGAAAGTATTGAACATAGCCATGTCCGAATATACGAGAACTCACCCGGGTTCACAAGGTTATATAATTAATCAACTCCATTCATTCAACAACCTTGGCATGTAAAATGTTTGAAAAGCCAACTACAAGTATGAAGGACAGAGGTTACCAGGTAAAAATAGAAGAAGAGGAGCATCTTTAATAGGGCGCCCGCATTCAACAGGGCAAAACCACCTTGGCGGTCCACCGTCCGGCTTAATCATGTCCTTTGCAGCCTCTATATAATCTTTCACAGTACTAGTACCATAACCATCATCCCAGAGTAGTTCCAGTTCTTCAGAAATCTTTTCTTTCACCATTTTTTCCTCAGTTGTAGGCTTGAAACTCCCATTCCCATCGTCAAGCAAAGACCTTTTTTTCATTGCTATCTCTCCCATTACAGGAACTGATCCACTCAGAGAGACCCCATCAGATGGCAATACTGACAAATCATTACCATCTAATCTATTAGCTCTCACTCTTAAACGAGGCTCATTTATCCTAAAACAACTCCATACCTGGAAATTAATACAAAATGCCATACTCCTATAAACTCCAATACTTCAAACCACACAAATATCAACAGTTGAGAACTTATTGTAACATTTTTTCAAGCACCAAAAGTGCTTGTTTTAGACCCTTTATTGCAATCTTCACAAAATGAACCAAAATGAAACAACTTTAAACCCAATGGGAACTAGTAAATATTGGGGGGTGGGGATCGTTGGAACCGTTTTTCAAGCAAAGAGAACTGAAAAGTAGCACAAAAACATAACAAACAACTAAAATGCTGCCTAAAACACTCTAACTGAGCATCACACTTCTTATACCATAAGAAATAAGTACATATATTTAGAATACAAGAATGAAATTTGGTGCAAACCAATTGTAATAAGGGGCCAGTCGCGGGAGCTCGACACGTTTTTACAAAAATATCTTATTTTAAGGAGAGTCGCTATCAATCTTTTAATTTAGGTGAGATCAGATCACTTGAAAGTTTAGTCATTTCAATTAAATTTATTTATTTTTATTTTTATTAAAATAACGAGTTTTAATCCGTAAAATAAAAAAAATCAATAGTCAGTTGCATGTGGGAAAGGATGAGTACCCCACAACAACGATATTAGGCTCGATCGATAAAGATAAAGAAAAAAAAATGACTCGAGTGTTCGTCGTTAGTTCGAAGTCGAATTTGGATACTCGAGCAGGGAATAACTTAGTTTTACCACCAAGTGCTTCAGCAAGCAAATATGAGCAATGCAACACCAATAGAAAAGGAAAAGCTTAAAGAGGACGATAGTGGAGGGGGAGGGGAAGATGGTTTTAACTACGGTAGGAAAGAGGGGAGAGAGGGGAAGAAATAAAAATTATAAATATAAAAGTTAGATATATAATTATATAAATTATTTTTATTTTATTTGTTAAAATAAGAGTAATCTAATAATTTTGGTACAAGTATACTCTTATATGTCGTTAAACCTATATCTTAATTTTGATATCACAGGGACTATCATACAAATAAATATTTAAGATATTTTAAATTACTCACAATAGAGGAGCATTCAAACAAACTTAATATACTCTTATAAATATATCTTTTAAGTACGTTAATACTTTAACAAATCATTTTTGTCGGTGAATATCGATATAGTCTTATATGTATTGATATAGACCTTTAATCATTAGATTTGATGATTTATAATGATTAGTGAATACATGTACGATCTTACTCATACGACCTTCTTAACAATAAAATTTAAATGATAAGTGAGCAGTAGTATAATTCTTATGGTACCGATACAAGTTTTAAAATTCTCTTTTACAAATATTTGTTAGTACCGACAGAGTGAACTACGTATAGAGACATATGGTAGAATAAAAAATACTTTAAATTTATTATTTTTTTAGATTAAGGGTTGTATTAGTACCCTCTTTATGCACAAGTCTATATATTGATACGTCTTGTTTTTTATTAGTTATTTCTTCTTTAGGGGTATCAATTCTTAAAAAATCCAAATAATTAAAAATCAATAAAAATATAAAAACTTTCTTGAATAACAAGATAACAATTTAAAATCTTTCGATCGATTTTCAAAATCTACAAGTTTGTTTATCTTCTCTTTAAACACTTGTATATATTAATTGTATTCATTCATTTTAAGGATTTATGATTTGAAAGAATGCTTAAGTATCTCACAAAATATAAATCTTAATGAATGTTTAAAGTATCTTTTCAGTATGATAGTTAAAGTAGTAAATGTAAATTTTACTTTAAAAGTTAAATTACCTTAAATCTTTTTTATAATTATTTTTTTTATAATTTATCTGATATTAGTTTAAGAAATATAATTCTCTAAAGATTTTTAAATATAATTTAATAAAACCCAATAAATGATTCTAATAAAAAATGATACTTTTCATAAATGATTCGAGTTTGAGCATATAAGTTTAAGCGATTAAATTTGTTTACTTCTAGTCTTTCGAACTTTGGAGAATGGGTGCAATTTGTTTACTTCTAGTTTTTCGAACTTTGGATAATGGGTGCAAGACGTACCATTGTCCTATTTCTCAAATAGACTTCTTAATCAACAAAGTCAACAGTTTCACTAAATATATAGGTTATTTAAAGTTTTTATTTTAAAAAATAAAATATAAAACTTATTTTAAAATTTAAATCAATTTCTACAATCTAGGTAGGAAAACGTCACCTACACATGACGATTTAAAAAAAAAACACCACAAGTAACGATCTTTATTATTTTACAAAATTTTAAGGAAAAACGCCACCAGTTAATCTCCTATAGAAATTTTTACGAATCCTAATTTTAATGTCAATCCACTTAAAACTCATAACTTTATTAAAAAAAAAAAAAACACCCAGCAAGACCTACCAGCCAAACGTGTTTACTCATTATAGATTAAATTGAATGTGACTACTTAACTAATAATCTCATGATATCTTCCCTCAAATTAATCCTAGACTTGCACATGTTAAACACACCTGCAATAGTAAAATAATAATAAGCTATTTAGGATTGGGATTTATAGTAACTGAACTGAACTGAACTTTTTAATAGAAATCCCACTCATAAAATATTGAACATTCATCCCAATTCATATTGCATACTTACCATTTCCAAGCAATCTCATTGTACCTATCACTGTTCTTCATTACCCCCAACAGATGAAGGAAATGAGGGTTTCAACCTATTTCATCGACCTATTTATTCTTTTCGCATTTACGCTCGGTAACTAGTGGACACCCTCATGTTCCTGCAATGTTCGTATTCGGGGACTCGTTGACACGGGAAACAATGGCCTCAAAACTGTAATAAAAGCAGCTTTTTCCCCCCTTAAATGGTTATGTACCTCATAAAGCATTAGTTAATTGGTACGAAAGATAGGAAAGGCCAACTCAACTATTATGTTAAAGCTTCATTCACATGTTCTTGAGCAAGTCGAATGAATGATTCATCGACTTGCATGTTCGGTAACGTTGCCCCAAGAACTATTCAGAAGTACCGAATCTGCAACGCGAAATCAAATGCATGTTTGGTAATGTGCCATAACCAAGTTTGCAAAAGCAAAAAGAAACAGCAAGCAACAATAACAATGTGCCAAATTGGTAAATCAGGCCTCAGTGTCTCACTAGGCACAACTACCTGATTATGAAATTATCTACACTGATAACTGGAATTATATAACCAGACTTTTTTACACAAGCCCGGTAACCAGCATATCAAAATATATGATAAAATCTAGGACCATTATGTGAAACATTACTACAAGTTTACAGAAAGGACGAGGGGCTTACACTGTGTGTTTGTGACAGATACCCAACAATCTACTGATTTTTTCATTACTCGTGTGTTCCTCCATCATATCTTTCTCAAAAGAATCCCTTAAAGCATTCCATTTGTTTAGTATGCAAGCTATCCTTCTAAGCTGTTGCAAAGGTCAGGGGAAACACAGATATTGCAAGAATATAAATATAATATATGAGCAAAATAAGTTGGCAGTTCTCCGATGTTTCCTTCGTGGAATTAAATTCTTTGTTGTTTAGTCATACCAAAGGATACAGCTAGAGTTCGGGAATTCAATTTTCTGCCAGAGGTGGCCAAGCTCTCAAAGTCCTTGTTCTCATCAAATTGGTGATCGAAAAGATCATCTACTATCACATCAGATTTGCTCAATAGAATAGATACGATTTGATGTAGACTAGAAGTAGTCATTTCATCCTCTTGAACTCGAACTAGTAACCTTGCAATAATGCTCCATAGTGCACATCGTGCTTCGGAATCTTCAGAAGTAAATGGGAAAACATCAAACAGTCCTTGCAAGAAAGGGAAATCTGGGTACCCCCAAGGTGTCAATACAAATTTGATAACGGTCCAGATTACTTTCAGAACTCATAGATAAAGAGAAACTTGCTTAGTTGATAAATACGAACAATATACCCTGTGATATGTTTGAAGCTAGATCAGGTACATCAGATAGAATATTTGCAATTAAAACTCCAGCAGTCACACAAGAGGTTGAGACCTGAAAGACAAATTAAGAGAGTATTATCATCCAAGATTGTTTAATGTGTAAAACTCCAGCCAACAAATGATGTTCATCACACGATATAGAAATTTTTACCATGAAGAAAGACAAATATTCCTTAAACTTTGAAAAAGTAAGAATGTTAAATTCAATAATACAAAAAAGTTCACCTGTTGCAGGCTTTCTATCAAAAATTTAAATTCTATAATATGGATAAGTTTAACTGATGCATGCTTTCTATTACAGTTTATTTAGTTCACGATGCTCATGCAACGAGGCCTTTATTGTATTCAGTGGAAATGAACAGGAAGGGATATAAACTATAATTTCCAGATGCGATTTAAGAAATTAATCCTCAAGCATTCATAAAGAGAGAACAGCAAAACCAATAATTTACAAGTCCGGAGTGTAAATCATACATCAGTTTTTCAGTTCTACAAGAGCTGCAAATCACCTCAACTTTATCAGGGAATTTAATCAAATCACATACTAGCTGAAAAAATTCTTTATTTGAGCAGATTTCCAGAGAATATACATCTATAACGCAGAGGTCTTCAAGTGCACGAAGAATAACATCAAGAACAGGGAGCCTGATATTGAAAGAAAACCAAACATCAAGGGGTTTAGACTTCATTATCTCGGAAATAAAAAACAGTTTTAGCAGGTTCTGAACTTGTTACCAAATATAATTATCACATCGGAAGAAAAAAAAAATTGTTATCCCATTTTAATGCATTTAAAGCCATCAGACAAGAAAGTTTGCCACCGGATAATTCCAGATACAATGTTGCCTTACATTGAATAAATATTTTCTATGGCATCATAAAGCCACAGGCAAACCAAAATGCCAAGCGACATGAAAAATATATTTCTACAGCTTAATTACATTACTAAAGAAAGAAGACTTCAACCACATAATATTTTTTTCCCAAATCTCGGCCATGTGGTATATGGGAATCTATTTATTTTGAGTGTTGCACGACTACTAGCCAGAACATTATAGACATGTCAATTTGACTGTGAGCATGTAAAACTGCTCTTTGATGAGTCTTCTGTGACAGTCGAAACAAAACCAGTGCAAGATCAGCTTGAAGGGGAAATATATGCTCATCAAATCGTTTCCCCCTAAATTTTCAATAGGATGTGTAGTTTTAAAAACTCAAAACATAAAACACAGGGAACATTGGAAAAAAAAAACAGAAATAAGAAACACTTGTTAATAGTCCAAAAACTAGTTTCATTCCAAACTATGTTTCAACACTTTTGATGCAGATAAGATTGAATTGTACCTTTCAGGTATTCTGTCATTTGTCAGTTTGCTCATCTCAAAAGCTAAAAGATTAACTAGTATACTAGCTAAACCAACTTTCATCAAAGCTGAGAGAAGAGTATGCTCAACATCCTTCTGACTTTCTAACATGGAAGATACTAGTACAACACTCTGTTAGAAAAAGCCTTCTTTAGATTCTTTCACCAAAAGGGAAAAAAAAAGTAACAAAATCTGAAATGACATAAAAATGTGTATTAGTAGATATGCGTAGCAAACTTTACCTGCTTCGTTGTCAACCATAAGGGCATTATCAATGACTCCATGAGGTGCTAAAATAAGCAGTAACAGAATCCAAAATATCCAAAAATCCAATGCTCTTTTATGAACAAACAGTAAACTGAACTATTCTCTAGCAAGAATGGATTTAACAACCTCATATGTTCAAGCTTTACTAAATAAAAACCATAAAATGTATAGATTAGTCACCCATGGTTGCTACAGAAAAGAATTCTTCAGATTCTCAAATTAGCTTTTTGAAACTAGACCATAATATTAATGGTATTGATATGTACCCTGTACATGTGCAAGTTCCAATGATTTACTGGAACTCTACATAAGATACACATGATGTTATCACCTTTTCAATAAGCTGCGGATTTAATGTATTTTCCATGATCCATAAAATGCGGCTTAAAACGTGTTCAGACTGCAATGCCTCTGCCCATTTTATGCATTCACGACCTCGAAGACCAGAACTTAACAGCCTGCAGCAGAGTATGATCCATGAGAGAGGCGCAGAGCCAAAACAATATCACAAAATTGGAAGGAAACAACATATAAGAAGAAACCATATTATCAAGGCCCCAACACACAAGGAGATATTGAGAAGGCATTTAGTTAAATATATTACATCATCTAAAATCTGAAAGGCATTGTTTGGTTCTTGAAGTATCATTTTCACAAGCATCATAATTCCCAATTATTTCAACCATCCATTTTTCGATTATACACATTCTTAAGTCTCCAAAATCCTTACACCAGGATATACTTGCAGGCAGTGTTGTCAAGGCATGCACCTAGGCATTATGCCTTAGTACCAAACAACAAAAGCACCTTAGACCTTTCCAGGAAAGGCACGCTTGATCATGCAGTGTGCTTAGGCGAATTCTTTTTATACAATAGACACAAAAAACATCGGAGTGAAATTCTCTTTAATTTCTTTTACTTTTAACTTTTTCCATAACATGCCCTTAGTAGTAAAAAGAGAGAACACCGAACTCTCTAATTCTCAATATGAGTACTCAACAACAAACATGGATCATAAATCATGCATAGTGGTCAACAAATGAAAATTAGAGTTTTTGCATGTCTTGTAGATAATCTGGAAACTTACAGTTTTTTTATCATACCTATATGTTTTAAACTTATTTAACATATATACATACACATATTGCGCCTTACTTTGATTAGGCAAATGCTTTTTCAGCATCTTGCAAGCAATATCCGGGTTCTAGTGCGTAGAGTGTGCCATACGCCCTTGACAATACTGCTGGCAGGATTTGGTACTTTCATTTCAAAACAAACAATTAAATGTTCTTGTCCCCTTCTCTAGGCATCTAATATGCCCATTACTTTACGGAGAAAAATGATCAGAAAAGGGAAATTCAAATAGGTGGAAGAGTAAATTTCAATGCATTACAATGTAAATTTTGTGACTAAGCATACAGTTAAATAAAACAAAGAGTGCCACAACAACAGTGTTGAATAGCCATGGCCTCCAAAATCTATAAAAACATAGACACAACAGTCTATACAGCATAGCAAACACAACAATATTTAGAGTGAAAAAAGGAGAAATTATAATTTTCAGTGTGTAAACATAATATATATATGATTAACAAAATATTTACCGGAAAGCTTCACATAGACATTGGGTGTCATCTAAAAATAACTGATCTACTATCACTGCAATTAGTCCATTTGTAGAAACTATATGCTTCATGGGAACTTCATGACAAGCTAAATTTCCCAGGATTCCAAGACAAATCTCCTGATACACAGAAAGAAGGATATATAAACCTCACTTGTGATGCATCAAAGTCTCTAAGAACCACCTAGTGGCCAACTAAATAATCGCAATAGGAAATTAAAAAATGAGAGAATTCGTAACCTACAGTTACACGAACAGATTGGGTAACCATAAGGTTTGCTAAAAGAACATCAAGTACAAAGTTTTGCACCTGCATAGATATCACTGAGTGAGCCCATAGCATACAATACAATGAGTAAAACAAAAAACTTGTGAATTGCAGTCGAACAACAAAATATTACCCCAATTATTGTTAATAAATCATTTGTTCCTAATCTATGGTCTTCAGCCACCGAAATAGCTAAATTGAAACATAAAATGAAATAAATTATATTATAAGTCGCCTTTATACTTCAGTTTTATACGACTAATCTCCAGAAATCTTACAATTAAACAAACTGTACTTCTAGTTTCAATTAGACAATAAAGGCATATCAAACCAAGGGGTAAGTCACATTACCATGAGCTCAGCATGAGTCTGATTTGCAGCAAGATCCCACAGAACACAACCACACTCCTCCCAGACCTCTTCCCCGGCAGGTAAACTAGCACTTCCCCCTTCGCGCAAATTTCCATCTCCTTCCCCTCGAAAAACAGATTTAGTAGAATCATCAACAATCTCCATGCGTTTACAACAATCATTAGACGAATTTACAGCTTCATCAATATAGTTTGATCCCCGAATTTCAGTATTACCACCGCTTTTCGGTGCAACTGGAAGAAGTTTCCTTATCAATGAAATTACGTAACTCGGATCGACTGTTGTTGAAATATCAAATAACTACAAAAAGAATAAAAAAAAATCTTGACTGAATAAATTCAAAATCGCAGCATATTTCGAAAATTAAAATAAAATTAAAAATATAAGCTAATTCAAATTTACAGTAAAACCCTAACTTCTAGAATTTAAGATAGAAGAACACAAAAATGATGAGCTAAATGAACTCATAGCTGTTGATTATCAACCTCATCGGGTGGTGCGGAAGGGTGGTGCGAAGGGACAAAACCTTCTTCGAGTTTGTCTTGCTGTTCTTCTTCTTCTCTCGTTGGAGCTGAATTTGATGCCGCCATTTGTTAGTTTGATTTCCCTCTTCTTTGTTACAGAACGAATGAGTAATGTTGTATACTAGTAAAATTTTATTAACATAAAAAATCATAAATTATACTAATTAATAAAAATTATTTATTTTATTTTTTATATCATGTTTTTATCAATTAAATATTTTATTATATTTATTATAAATTAAAATATATTTATCAAATAAATATTCACTCGACAAAAATATATCATAAATAATAAATAAAATAAATTATTTTTATTAATTAAGATCATAAATAATAACATAAAAATTAAAATAAACTATTTTTAGAGATCAAAATATATTTTTTAGAAATCAAGTACTTTATACAAAATATTCAGTCGGTATTTCTTTTTACTGAATTTCAAGACTTTAGTGAGTTTATAACTATATTCAAAATATCAAATTAAAATATACTTACATGTAAATTTTAATGATACTTAAGAGAAAGAAGGGTTAGTCACTAAGCTAAACGCAATTAATGATTATATTTATTATAAATTATTTTTTTTTATAATAAAGGATAAAGTTTTATTGATTAATTAATTTGTAAATAACATTAGTATTAATATCGTCATGTAATAATGTTAAAATCTCGTAAAACAATAAACACATATCATAACTATCTTGAGAGAATAACTTAGATATCTTATCGGCAATCATATTTACTTCACGAGATATATGAACAAATTTAACCCTTCACGTATATTAAAAAAAGGCTGCTATGTGTTGAAGGAGCGTAGAACATAAGCTTGTTGATACCAGATTATTTGATACCCGATTCGCCTTAATTTTGTTAATTTTTTGTCTTTATCAACCTGTTAATTGTTTATAATCTTGTTCAAAAGGGTCTCTAAACATAAAAAAACAAAGATTCACATATTCTATTTAGTAAGTATTTTGAGTGCTTAGAAGATCTTGACACTTTTAGTTATTTTGTAACCGAGTTTTATATTTTTTTCGGTGATTCGAGGTATTACCACAGTGGTTCGACGATGGTGCAACCACATCTCAATTTGACAGAAGAATTTGACAATGACTGAAAATATTTATTATGATCCTTTTCCATTGCGTTTTGCTCGATTTATGCTTAAGAGCTAGAGCAAAAATTATTGTATTATATTATATTAAATTATGTCCCGTTTAATATTTAACGCCAATTATTTTTTTAATACTATATTATTATTTTAAGGTTGTAATACTATATTAATTAACATAATTTTAATTTTTAAAAGAAAATTTACATATAATATTAAATATATAATTAAGTGAGCTTGATTTTAGTTTAACCTTTTAACAAATTAATTTGGCGGTAAATTTACTTAAATACTACACTTTTTTTTTCAAATATAATACAAGTAACTTTAAGTCTCAAATTATTGCAGTTATGAACGATAAAAATTAAATCAAATTTAGTATAATTTAATTATAAATAATGATCGAATTAAAAATATATAAATATTATTTAAAGTTAAAGTCTTTTGTTATTAACTTTAATTTTTTTAGATTTTTTATTTAAAATTAAAGTTTTATGCTCATGACTTTAATTTTTAATCTAAAAAATATTATTTAAAATTAAATTCTAATAACTCTAAATTTAATATTTCTGTTTAAAATACAATATTTTAAAAATTAAAATAATTTATATCATATTTAAAAAATTAATAATAATGTTTAAGCCATTTCCCCCCAAATTTAGCACCATCAAATCCATTTTATTTTCACTTTTAACATCAGACAATAAGGCAATCTCATAAACCACTCATGTCAACCCCCGCTCCTCCTCCTCCTCCTCCTCCCACCACCACTCCAAACGGCCGATCCTCTCGAGTTTTCAGTGAATCCGACGAAATCCAGATCCTCAAATGTTTAATCAGAGCGACCAAATCCATTTCTCAGCCAATCACAACCGTGGGTACCCCAACAATAAACCGCATCGTCAAACGCCTCAACGACAAGTTCTCCCCTACCCAAATCAACGACAAGATCCGTAGACTGCGAGACAAGTACCACAAGCATGCAAGAAACAAATCCCTGGTAAGAACCCACCATGACCGAAGAATATTCAAGCTTTCCAAAAGAATTTGGGGCAAGAAGACAATACCCATAAAGAAAAAGAATGAAATAGGAGATGGGGTTGAGAATTTGGCGAATTTGTCGAATTTCCCTTACTTGGTGGCCGAGTTTTCGAGCGTTTTCCCTGAAAATGTGTTTTGGAAAGAGAAGATGATGGCATTGGGAGATGATAAGTTGAGGAAGATGGATCAAGAATGGGGTTTTCTCAAGGTTGAAGAAGCTAAGTTGGTGGCTAAGAAAGCTGAGTTAATGCAGCAACAAATTATGGAGGTAATTGGGGAAACTGGAACCGCAAATGGGGTTTAGTTAGTTTCTTATTCTCTTGTTAACATAATACTTCAAATTTGCTTCTGTATGTTTTGGTTGGCCATGGATGATTTTGCTTCTGTATGTTTTGATTGGCCATGGATGATTGAACTGCTAACTGAGGAACAAATACTGAATATCTGGCAACTCTAATTTTAGGGAAATATGCAATTTCCTTTCTTGATGCAATTATATCCATGATTTTGCTTTCTCAATTATTCAGGTTTTGCCTGTTTCAAGGCCACACCACATCAGCTGCATTTAGGCTGAAGTGGAACTTTCAAAAGAGAGAATTTTATACTATTTGTGAACAGGGATGGACCCCTTTGCCGTTTATATCTCTTAAACTTTTATAATTTTATAAGTTTGTACTTCTTATATAAAATTCTAGATCCGTTCTGGATCCGTCTGTGTTGTGAAGTTATTTTGTTCTATTGTTTGAACCTTTTCCAGATCTCCATTTTGCTGTTGTTTTTAGGCATAATAAAGATGGTATTATAAAAATCAAGTAGAATTTTAGAAAGTGTTTCATCCATGCATAAATCATCTTAATTTTCTATCTAAAGATGCAGAATACCAATGAGATAAGGTCCATTGAGAAAGAAAGTAGTTAGCAAAGCAAGCCTAAACAGAAACAGGGAATTCTACAGAACAACCAAGCTGTTTCTGCAGAGACGAGCATTTTTCAACTGATTTTTTCTTAATACCTAAAAGCTAATGTAATTACTTGGCAAGCATATTTTGCCGACTGCTGAGCCAGATTCTCCTCCTGCTGCTGATAGTTAGCCTCCTGAAAGGCATGATGTGTGGTTTGGTAATATGAATATAGCATAATGGATCCAGCCATGACTCTGCTGTACTCCGATTTCAGGCCACTTATTCTACAAAATATGTGGATAGCAGCATGAACCGATTTCTAATGGAGATAACACCATCAATACTTATACAACTGCCTTCAAGGTTTAGACCTTGACACTCAAAGAATACGAAGTAAAATAAAATAATAAATGAGACGCAAAAGGAAAAAAAAGAGAGAACAGATGAATTTTGTTGTCAACTACTACTCCAAGGGTGTGTGTTAGAATACCTTATGGATCTTTGAGCATTACTGCACTGGATCTTTGAGCATAGAACTAGTCTAGATTCTGCTTGCACTGGATCTTTGAGCATAGAACTAGTCTAGATTCTGCTTGCACTGGATCTTTGAGCATAGAACTAGTCTAGATTCTGCTTGCACTGGATCTTTGAGCATAGAACTAGTCTAGATTCTGCTTGCCAGGACTTGTTGACATTCTGACTAAATTTTTATCGAGGTACCATTTTCATATATTTTTTCTTGTTGTTTTCAGTTGCATTACTTGAGGACAAGAAATGAGTTAAGTTTGGGAGTGTTAACACTTCAAAAGTATTAATTTTTATACTTATTTTACAATAACTTTACTTGCCCTTAGTATATTTAGTTGCATTTAGGTATATTTAAGTTTTAAATTCATGTCTTTTGTATAAAAAGTTAGAAGATAGATAATTTTATGCTTTGCTCGTATAGAAAGTTATTTTGCTTTGGCATTGCAGGACTGACATAGCGAGACTAACTTGGCAGCGCAAGCAGAACAAATGGAGAGTCCTACCAGCGATAATGCAAGATGTTGGTAGCGATGATTTTATTGGTTGGGTTGCTTAGCCGTTTCACTTACATTCTTTGCTGATGATATGACCATGTGCATATCCTTCCCTTCCATAGTTCACATTTTTGTTATTGATTCGGATAGAGTCAGAGTCAGAATTTGAAGTTAAGAGATAAATATAAATGTTTAAAAGTAGAAATCAACTGTCCCACTCCACTCCACATAACTTCGTCACTAGACCGAGAGACCCAGAGACCCAGAGACGGAAGTTATATGTTTCAACCAGGGTTTCTCTCATCGTACTACCAAATCAGCCATATAAATTATGAAAGTTGGTTCACCCCAATACTCAAAGAGCACAACAACGAGATTCATATGACAAAATGTTGCAGTTACATATCTTACATCATGCAATTCCTAAAGTAAAAAGAAGAAAGGGAATTTGCAGCAACCGGCAATTCCTCATTCTTGTTAGGACATTATCCGAGATGGCAGCTATTGTCTGTAGGAAGATCCCAAGTACCTTTCACTTCGTTCATAGATTGAGTGTAGGGTTTTCTTATGTCTTGTACGCAACACTAATGTTGTTTCTAACCTTGCCTTGAAAGCCCCATTATCACTATTCTCGAATGGGAAAAAATGATTATAAAAAGGACAAATTACACAAGCAAAGCCTGTTACAACAAGGTTCATTCATCAAACAATAATTTTGGAAATACAAGCAAACATCCAACACAAATATAATTAGTGGGTTTAAGACAGACAAAATAATAATGATCAAATAGGGTCTAAAAAGGAAGGTCCAAAATTTTGATAAATTATATTTATTGGATGATGTTAATCTCAAAAATCATTGGATGATGACATGTCATATGCATATGGTAATATATTTTAAATGACATGACATCTAACCTATCAAATATATATATAATATAATTTTATTTTAATATAAAATATAAAACAATTAAAATTCAAATAAAATATTAAAAAATAATTAATTCTAAAATAAAATACTACTAAACATTTTCAACCCTAACTACGATTGAATCAAAATCTCATCTTAAAAAAATATGAATTGTATTCATATCTTAAAATTCAAATAAAATATTAAAAATTAATTATTTTAAATTGTGTTTATATTTTTTAAGATAGGATTTTTATATGATTATAAGTCAAAAAAAATTTGTTCAAAAGGATAATCTCATAATATCTTTTATAATATAATATTCTTTCAAAAAATATCTCATATCTCGTATTGATTATAAATAAAGGGACCATTTTAATAAATTATAAGACCCAAAATTTTTAAACCGCTCTTGAATACGACAACTTGTCTTTTTTTCATAAGAATTCTATACATAAGAGAATAGTCCAGATATTATGACGGCTAATGAACCTAAACTAAAAGCAAGAACGGAAGAGTCTTGTTTGACATGGCAAGTCATGTGAATTAATGACGTGTGGTTCTACAAAACAGAAATTTAATGGAAGATTTTCTTTGTTTAAAACAGGTATAATTGGATTTGGATGAACCTAATTAAGTAGGTTCTTGTGAAGATTTCAGGAGTTGTTTTAAATACATGAAACTAACATTATAATTTAGGTTCAAGAGTAGCTGGCAAATGAAGGGTGTCCGTTAATTTTCTTATTTTTCTTGTGTATTTGGATTTTGTCTCCATTCAAACTCTATATAAAGCAAACAAGGCCTTGAATTCATCTACCAAGATATCCCCAGAGAAAATGGCCTCAACTTTTTCTCAAAATCTTCTTTTTCTTTCTCTTTTTATGCTCTTTTCAACATTCTCGGCTAAACCTATTTCAGAAACGAAGAACCAACCTTCAAGTTCAAGTCTGGCATTGTTACAGGCTGAAAAGCTCATAAAAGGACTTAACTTATCCCCAAAAGATGCTGTTAATGCTGGCAGCAATGACCTTGCAGTCCAGACTTCCAACATTGTTGAAAAGCAATTCAGGTTCCCTGTGGTTGGAGGCCCTGGGCCGTCAGTCCAGGACCTTGGTCACCATGCTGGGTATTATAAACTTCCACATGCTATATCTGCAAGGTAACCCTTGACCTCTTAATCATACATGCAAATACTCTGTAAAGGACTGATTCTATGTTAATTTTTTTGTTTTGCAGCAGTTTATTTACAACGATATGCTAAAAATTTCTTATTTCTTTCATAGGATGTTTTACTTTTTCTTCGAATCACGGAACAGCAAGAAAGACCCTGTTGTGATTTGGTTGACTGGAGGTCCAGGATGCAGCAGTGAATTGGCATTGTTCTATGAAAATGGTCCTTTCCATCTTTCGAAAAACATGTCACTTGTATGGAATGACTATGGTTGGGACAAGGTATATTATAGAATTCCAGATTTTCCTCTGATTATGAACTTATTAATCTATGACTTGAACTGCTCATCAAGCCTCAATTTATGTCCCTTGGTAGGTATCAAACATTTTGTTTGTAGATCAGCCAACTGGAACTGGTTTTAGTTACACGTCAGATGATAGCGACATTCGCCACAATGAAACCGGTGTCAGCAATGATTTATATGATTTCTTGCAGGTCTGCTTGTTTCTATTAGTTTTCTGGCATTCCTTTCCATAAACAGAAGCATTCAAGATTAGTAAAACTGACTTGCTTACTTCCAGGAATTTTTCAAGCTGCATCCTGAGTATGCTGAGAACGACTTTTACATAACCGGAGAATCGTATGCCGGGCACTATATTCCGGCTTTCGCTGTTCGAGTTCACCAGGGAAACAAAGCAAAGGAGGGAATTCATGTAAATCTGAAGGTACACATCCCTTAAACTTCTATTGCAGTTCAATGTAGACCTTTTATTTTTTTATGTTTTGGATTAAGAAATTTTGAATGTTTGAACAGGGTTTTGCCATTGGAAATGGGCTAACAAATCCTGAAATCCAGTATCAAGCATACCCAGATTATGCTTTGAACACAAGCATAATTACACATTCTGATTATGTCAGTATCAAAAAGTTGGTCCCTTCATGCGTGCAGGGAATCAGAAGCTGTGGTACTTGTTCCTCTCAGCACTGAAAGATTAAAATCAACCTCCATGCACTCTTTTTTTGTGGTTTGATATGATTGGTGTGATCTGCCATTGCAGGTACTAATGGTGGAGATGCCTGTGTGGATTCTTTTGATGTTTGCAACGGTTTATTTAACCAGATTATGAGTATTGTTGGTAATTTAAATGTAAGATAAAACATCTACCCTTGTTATATTATTACAGAAGTGAATTATGTTATGATGGAAGATAAAAGTAGAAATTACACTTCTGAGTTTTGGAATTTATGGTGTACAGTACTATGACATTAGAAAGCAATGCGATGGAGATTTGTGCTATGATTTCTCAGCAGTTGAGACGTTCCTCAATCTGAAATCAGTTCGGGATGCCTTAGGGGTCGGTAACATAGATTTTGTGTCATGCAGTAGTGTAGTATACGACGCCATGATTACGGACTGGATGAGGAATTTTGAAGTTGGCATACCTGCACTTCTTGAGGATGGTATCAAGGTGCTTGTATATGCAGGAGAGTATGATCTTATATGCAACTGGCTTGGTGAGACTCTTCATCTAAAATATGAAGAAATATAGTAGATTGCTCACTCAGTTTATCTAATGTGATTTTTTTCACTTGGTACAGGGAATTCAAACTGGGTCCATGCTATGTCATGGTCTGGACAGCAAGAATTTGGGGCAGCTCCCACAGTTCCATTTGTAGTTGATGGTGTTCAAGCTGGACAACTGAAAAACCATGGTCCTCTCAGTTTCCTCAAGGTTCAATCAGGCTGCATCTGCATGCTTCTTGTTGCCATTTTTAATGCTTACCAAGTTTTGTTCTGTAATTTCGTTTTCGAAACCAAACAAATGATGCAGGTTCATAATGCTGGTCACATGGTTCCCATGGATCAACCCAAAGCTTCATTGCAGATGTTGCAGAACTGGATGCAGGAGAAACTAACATCGTCCAAGGCAGCAGAGGAAGTTGCTCCCAAATAATGAACACACAATTTGCTGTTTCACATTCTAAACATATATTGTGATTTTCTTATACAATCATCAAGAAACTAAGATTACAGTATAATGAAATGGATCCAGTTTTTTTAATTCCTCTTCTCTTAATGAGCTCGAAATACCGATATTCGAATATGAAGAACCATAAACAATCTGGACTATATGGCATTTTGAAGATGCCCCCATGATCTGTACAACAATTTCAGGTTGAATTTACATGCACTGAGCTGGTCTAGTTTGGGAATGGTTGTATGGAACTTGCTGAAGGATATTAAGATGAAATTACAAACGCATGTTAGAACGAGTGGATCAACTCTCGTAGCGAATTATTACAAAATAATCATTAAACTTATCGAATTATTATAAAATGTTCATTAAATCTTTACATGCTATAAATTAGAAGACATTAGTAAGCCACCTCAGCAGCGAAGCCCAATCCTAGTTTGCCATGTCATTAGTTTTACAAAAAAAATTAAAAAATCAATTAACATCTTTTCTAAAACTTAAAGGGTCGAATTTAAAAGAAAATTTTGACGGTGACATTTACCGAACAAAGATTAAGAGAGAAAAAATTGTCTAATATTGAAGAAGAAGTGACTATAACCTTGAAAGTAATCAAATTATTAAAAAGTTATTGAAAAATATTACATTGTTCATCATATTAAATGTGGATAATATTTTTTTAATCTAATTTTTTATCAGAACTAGAATTTAATCGATTTTAAAAATAAACTGAAATCTATTATATATAATTATTACATTTTATATACCACATAGGAGTTTTATTTTATGTATATCGTGATTTACCAACTGACACGATCTCATTCTTTTTATAGTATAGATATATCAGAATCAAGCACCAATCCTTTAGTCAAGTGGTTAAAAGAACGGTTAATGTTCCTAGAGGTCACGGATTCTCGTATCAACAATGTCAGTAGAGTAATTGAGCGATCAATGTCAAATAGTGGAGATTATATTCTAGAACAGATACTACCGTAATCATTATTAACTTGTTCAAAAAAAATATCAGAATCAAAGAACGTCCCTAGCTATTACTTATATTCTAGAGCAGATACTATTGTAAAAATAATAAGATAAAAAAATAATTAAATAGAAGCTTTTTATTGGTTAGTCCCATGAATGACGTAATGAGAATGTTCTATAATATAATTTTTCCCAAATCAACGTATCAAATTACGACAGATAAACAATCCAGATGAGAGCCTTTATTTTATCTACAATATTTAAATTTCAAATAAAAGATAATATATGAATTGTACTTAATTAAATAAAAGGAATTTTCTATGTAATTACTCTTATGTCTTTTTCATTTTCTAAGGTGGATGGGTCAGCTCTCCTGGGTCAATTGGTAGACCAAATATATAATAAATATAGTCTTGACTTACCTTTAATACACTTGTCCCGGTCATGATCTTGTAGTTCGTGCAATATTCATGAATTAATCGTAGCTAAAACTTTTCCCGGCATAGTTAACTGCAGTATCTATACATAGTTAATTCTATTAATTAATCCAAAACCATATCTTTCTAAATGTTGGGGGCAAATCGTATACTTTTTAATCGTATTTTTATCTTCACTTAAATTAGTAGGTTTAAAATTTAAGGCTCAAGATTAAAGATTATAGTTAGGGTTTAGAAAATTAAGGGTAAAATATGTTTTTAGGGTTTAAGACAAAAAATTAAGATTATGGTTTTAAATTCTATATTTTTAGATTTTTTAACAGAAAGCATGGAAGGAGGCACGGTTAGAAGGCATGATATTTCTACTCCCAAACGTTCACACTTTTTAAATCGGGTCAAACGAAATATGAGTCACTAACCCGAGTTGATATCTTTTACCTCCTAATCGTGCCTCATTCTATGCCTACTGTTTAAAAATTTAAAAAAATTAAATTCTAAACCTTAACTCTAATTTTATACTGATAAGTGTATAAAAGTCATTATTTATATCAATTATCCACTCAATTATTGTTAGTAATAGACAAATCTAATGACAATAATGGATAATTCTGCATGTTTTTTCATATTCCAGCTTTCAAATACTTAAATCATCTTTTTACATATTATTTGTTATAAAACAAGTACGGTTAATGATTTTTTCTCTTAGATAGAAAATAATCTTACAAGTAATGTCAGATAATACAATGGATGCTGGAAGCTGAAGCTGAAATGTAGACAAGCACCCGCCACGGCATCACATTGGTGGTCGCGGCAGTAGAATAAAGATGACAACTAGTGCTAGATAGATAGAGAATAAAATATCGATTCCAATATATATAATGCGAGAAAAAACAGAAGTGAGAAAATAAAGTTAAGTCGTGGTCAAAGTCAACAGAAGATTAAAGAGTCCAAAAGAAGTTAAATTAAAAAATAAAATAAAAAGTTATAATTTAATAATGATATGTATTCTTTTCCTTTTAGCATGCACTTATCAAAACGTGTAGTAGTATTTATAGACGATTTGTAAGTATAATATTTGGGATTTGATACTTAAAACATTACCAAAAATCAATTTGAGGTTCGACACTTAAAATATTACCAAAAATCAGTCTATGATTCTAATCCTAAATGTTAATAGAATTTTATTTGGGGTTTGACACCTAAAATATTACCAAAATGAGTTTGAGGTTTGTCACTTAAAATGTTTGAAGTTTGACACATAAGATATATATAATAATTGAGTTTAAGTTTTAGACCCTAAAATATTATTGAAATTAAATTTTGGGTTTGGCACCTGAAATATTACCGTGGTGTTTTTATACTAAAAAATTTATTGAGATATTTAAATTTTTTTGTTAAGCAAAAATCTCATCATCACCTAAAATGTTATCGATTTTTTAAGTTTTTTTTTTAAAAAATTTCATTTAGTACCTAAAATGCTAAGAAAAATCAATTTTAGAGTAAAACATTTCATTCGTCAACTTAAAACTTGCCATCCATACCCCACTAGGGCCATATGAAACTGGAAACATGAGAGTTTCTGCTAGTAGATAAAACTGCTGTTGTGGTTTATTTCTACTTCTTCCTCTTAATATAGGATAAGAAAAAGACCAGACCATATCTGCAAACTTCAGATGCAATGAGATGCTGATGTTCACAGGAGATCCCTTCCACCACCCAGTTTCCTTTGTAAAGAACTTAACAATAAATCTTACTAGAATCAAGTCAAAAATGTTGGGCTTGAAATGTAGAAAGCAGGGAAAAACAAACTTCCAGTCTTGACAAGAAAATGGAATTTAACCTGGGGTTGTTTAGGTAAAAATGCAGAGCCTATGAATAATAGACTGTCAGGACATATAACAAAGACTAAAGAAGCATGAGTTTGTATAAAGGAAGAGACCTTTTGTTCTAAATATATTTCTGAATAACTCAAATTACTTGGTAGCTAGGAAAGATAAGCTTGAACTGATAGTCTTGTGGAGCTGAACATTTCCTAAGAAATGCCCCCACCAAGGGTTTATTCTTAGCCACATTAGGCTCTACTACCAGTAGTACTACTGCTATTACATTACATGTCTTTTAATGGTGGCAGAATGAGGAATTGTGGTGAGCCACCCACTTTATTTTAGCGTCTTCTAGCAGCTGTTTCCCTTTGAGCGTTGAAATAGACAGCAGCAACAGGAACCCCAAGCTCATTTTCTTCTGCAAACTTTCTGGTATTGAAACGATCTCTTGATGATGGTGTGGTCTTCACTGTTTGCCTGCGTTTCTGCTTGAACAGAAGGAACACGAACCTGTGGATCCCTATGGTTGGCCTTGGCATCTCGTAGTTCACCACTTCCTTTCCTGTATGTAACCATAAAAGTTGGTTCGTTTTCTATTATAGACATGCTCTCTCTCTCTCTCTATATATATATATCTATATATAATTCTATATACATGAAGAATGAAGGGATACTTACCAAATGTGGCATCTGTTGTGCCGGGGATATCTGTCACTATCCTGTGAGATTGCCAATCATGTATAAACAATCAGTAGATCGCTTAAACTTGTGTTCATCCTGTTTAGATTTATCAAATCTAGAATAACCAGGAAACCATGAACCCTAACAGTGATATACACATAAATCATATGCCTATGAAAATTTTAGGTCTGGGACTGGGGGGTGTTGGATATTGAATACTGCATGCTTAGTCATGTGCATAAATATACCAGTGTAAGTGCTCCCGAAGGTACGGGTCACTAGGACCTGGAACATCTGGATCTGTCATCACCTGCAATATTAGAACATTAATGATGATGAGTTATTCAAGACACAAGAGATAAAAACTAAGATATTGGTGAAAAGTATAGTTTTACCAGGGTGAAAAAGGATCTCATATCACCTCCATGAACCTCAACCTTAGGCTTGTTAGTTACTGAAGATGGGAAAAATTCATGGCCATTATACACCTGCATATTGGACTTGAAAGTGACAGTCATTTTCACAGAGGGGAAGATAGCATCAATAACATCCCCAACCACTCTCCCCACCACAAGAGGATCTGAGAGTTTTGCCATCCCAGATATGCTTCTTCTCTTGCTGGTTTTTTTAGCTTTTGGAAGGCTTCTTATTGGCCAATGAGTTGGAAGCCCCCCCCAATTTATATTGTTGAAAGGCACTCACCAGAACCTAACATCAAACCCATTAGTTGGAGAAATTATACATCCGACTTACCGTATCATCATTATTTTCTATATCATTAATAAAATAATATAATTTTCAAAATAATTATTTTTAAAATGTTATGTATAAAAGTTAATGAAAATTCATTGATTAATAAAGTTATGGGAAAAAATAATAAAATAAATAGTTTTTATCGATTCGTAATTAATATTATAAGACAGATCATGATATAATTTTTTACTATACAGTATACACCACTGTTGAGAAAGAACCATTACTAAATTGCTCAAGGTGAGCCATATGCAATATACTATTACTATAATATCTGGTATGACTTCATTTCTTAGCATATTCGCTGCAAATAATATATGCTGTTTTTATATGACTTGTGATGTTTAATTACTTGAAATTTCATAGGATAACACTAATTTTTTTTTCATGTCACTCCAAAATTTCAAGTAGTTAAAAGACTATTAATTTATTTGGTACAAATCGTTTGTCTCTTTCTTATGCCTCTTTTCATGTCTCTGTTTCAAACTAGGGGTTCATAGTTTAGAGTTTAAAGTTAGGAGTTGTAGTTAGGGTTTAAGAAATTAGGGGTAGGTATATTTTTTAGGGTGTAGGGTTTAGAGTTTAGAATATAAAAAAATAAGGCTTAGAGTTTAAAATTTAATTTTTTAGAAATTTATATCAGGAAGCATAAAATGATACATAATAAATAGCAGAAGATTTTTGTTCCAATTTATTATAGGTAGTGAGGAAGTTAAGTGAATAAAAACAGGGATAAAAGTATTTGTCTCTTTATCATGCCTCCATTTATGCTTCCTGTTGAAAATTTCTAAAAAATTGAATTTTAAACTCTTACCCTTATTCTCTATATCTTAAACCCTACATCTTCCTTTCAAAAAAAATTAAACCCTACATCTTAAAAAATATACTCTACCCCTAATTCGTTAACCCCTAACTTTAAATCCTAAAACCTAAACCTCTAATTTAAAACAAAAGTACGAATGAAGACATAAAAAAAAATAGACGATTTTAACGGTAATAAGAAGTAGACACCAAAATAACTCGTCTAGAATCACAACAACAAATAAAAGCATTTTTTACGGTCATTCAAAACGCCAGCAAAGTACACAATAGAAAAGAAGTAGAATTCACACGATCGACCATTCATATAAAACTCTTAAATTACGAGAATAAATTGATATTAAAAACGTTGTAATTTTTTTTTTAATTGTAAGAATAACAATATTTTTTAAGTAAATATTACTTTTTATGTATTTGTAAGTTTTTTTACGTTACTCAAAAAATAATCTAATATTTTTTATATTATAAAAATTATTTTAACAAATTATATATATCTTTTATATCTTTGAACCGTCTCCATCGTTATTCTAATGAAGTAAGATGCTATCATTTGTTTTGTAAGAGAATCCATCATCTCCTCTAATACTGAACTCGTTACCTTTATAAAAAAATAAAAAAAAATTAATTTATTCAAAAATTAACTTTAAATTATATCTATTTTCTTAATTCTTCGTGATTCTGGACGTAGAAGTTATATGAGCAATACTAGTTGAGAGAACTATAGGCGTGGGTGGAGCCACATGCATTATTGGGGTGTCTATTGACAAACCAAAATTTCTGAAAAATCGTATTTTTTATATAATTTATATATAAAAAATTAAAAATATATATAATTGATACTCTTTTATAAATAATTAATTCTTTTTAAATAATATTCAAAAAATGTCACCCCTTAAAAAAATTTATGGCTTCGCCCTGCCTATAGGAGATGTTTCCCTCTCCATTTTTATGTGGTAGAGGATGAGGACATGGATGAGGGCAGCCTGTATACAGTCCTGGTGGAAAATATTGGCATCCTTAATGTATAAAATAATATTATAGTAGTATTTTTTTTTTCTTTTAAGGCTAGAAACCAAAGAAATGGCTAATCAAGTAGGGTAGAGGTAGAGAGGGATCAAGTGAAGATAGAAAAAGTAGAAAAATATTATTAGAATGATCTGATTTAATACGTTATTTATGATTTATTTAATATTTTTTATTTTAATTTTGAAATAAATTTTATTTTTTATATATTAGATAAATAAATTTTATTAATTAAAATTATAAATAATATGATAAATTATTATCATATAATGATTTATCGAGAGATCAGAACTTTTTTAAAGTAGATTGAAAGCATAAGTAGTAGTACTAGGTGATTTGATCAGCGTACCTTTCTCTTTTTTTACACCCTTACGTGGTGCAATACAAGGCAATGGACGAATGGGCATCCACACAGTGAAAGGAATGAGTAATTTTTTTATCAGTTAAAATAATTGTTATTGTTTTTAAAGGCCGTGAATTCGAGTATTAATAATATTAATACAATATTTAAACAATTAATATTTAATAGTCAAAATTATATTCTAGCACAGATATTACTGTAACCAATGTAGCTAAATAAAAAAAATAAATAATTTTTTCAATAATTTATTAATTATTTTAAATATTACTGTATGTCATTAAGGGTGGAGATATCAGGAGTTTGGAGATAAAGCAGCATCATAATTGGTGCTTGCGAAAGATTTTCAAACAGAGGGCTACCCATCAGGAACTAATGAGGAATGGGCATAGTGGATGGACTTTGAGTGCAACATGAAATGTGATTCGTGAGGTTAAGGAGAGAGTCTATTGGCATAAGTCGGTGTGGTTTGGTTTACATGTGACTAAGCATGCATTCATTCTATGGATGGTTTTACTTAACGGGTTGTTAACGAGAGATAAGCTCAGGCGAATGGGGGTTAATGTTGAGGAAGGTTGTGTTCTTTATGAGCATGCGTCGAAAACAAGGGATCTTCTTTTCTCAGGATGTAGCTATTCACTGGAGGTGTGGAAGCTGTGTGGGTTGAGTCGAAGCAGGTTGGGATGGGAAGATGAGGTGCAATGATTGAGCTCAAGGTTGAAGGGAAAATCCCTCAATATTCATGTCTTGAAGCTAGCATGGAGTACTTATGTGTATTTCATATGGGAGAAAAGGAATAGACGGTTGTTTCGGAATGCAATTAGGGATGTGGGGAGGATTCTTAATCGCATAAAGAAGTTTATTCGTATTAAAACTTAGAATAGATTTATTTATATTGATGATGTAAATAGAAATATTTGCACTTCTTGAGAGATTTAACGCACAATTATGTTTATAGGTGATGTCATTCATGTGTTGGATAAATACAACACAACTTATCCAAAAAATTATAAAAATTAAAACTATTCTATAAATTTATACAACTCTTAATTTTAATAATCTATAAATTTTATCTTAAAAAATTATAATTTTACGTATAGAATTTCGGTAGAAAATAAAGAGAAAACAATCAAGTGGAATATCTTTGGTTTAAAAATTTTAATCTCAACTATTATATTAAATTAATCTAACAATAAAAAATATAAAACTTTAAGTTTCATACCTACCCTAGTTTAAACATTAAATTAATGGGTAAACTATCAATTTAGTGCCGAATATATTACCATGTTTCTGATTTTACACTCCAACTGTTATTTTTGGAAAAGTAGTCCCAATGTTATGTTTTTGTTTTATTTTCGTATATCATCTGTAAAAATTAACCGATAAGAATTATAATTTAAATCTAAAATACTTATATATTATCACAATCCAAGATTGGGGTTATAATTTCTATCTAATTAAATGAAATTGTTAAATGTATTAATGTAAAATCTTGGGTCTGATTTGTAAGAATTTTAAAATTTAGTGTTAACAATATTGATTCTAAAATGTTTGGCGTCACTTTTGTAAAGTTTAAGAAGTTTAATGGGGGTCCCAATAAATTACCTATTTTATTTTTGTTGACTCAATACCTTACCTCTGTAAAGGTATAAGTATTCTGTTTAGGATTTATCGTGGAGGGATTAAAGTGTAAGGATTTTGAATTCAGAATGTACGATTAAAATTTACGTTTTAGTGATAAAAAGTAACTAAATTATAATATTAGGAATTCAAACTAGTTAAAAAAAATTACATTACAAATAATTTAATAAAATATATATTTTTTATTTTATATTTCTTCAATCAAATATTATAATTTTATATTCCTACTAAATAAACTAAACAAAATAATATAATATTTTCAGTGTCAAATAATATAATATTTTTATAATTTTATTCTTAATATAAATTTTACATTCTTACATTCCGTAAACCAAACGATTCTTCGTATTAGAATTAATTGGCTGGAAAAGCGAATCGAATAAACCAGAAACTTCTTAGTTTAACATAGTAATTTGCTCACTTCTACTATATACTACTTCTTCCCTCCTAATTTTTTTTCACATGTTAACTTTTCAATCTTAATTTTCTCTTCCGTTGCCTTTTCACAAAATTTTACAAAAAATATATATATAATGTATAATAATATAAAATAACTTAAATGAGAAATTTACCATTAAAAAGTCAACTTTTTGATTTTATGGGAAACTAAAAAATAAATGTGGCATGTGAAAGTTTCCATTATCCTACAGACCAAGCAAGCAAGCACTTAAAAAGAATAAATATTTCTTTGGCTATGGCAGAGCTACTCTCCATAGGAACATGAAAATTTCACAAATGTTTGATAAAATAGTACTAAAAGTATAGAAGTAGGCTACAAGCAGTTGGGAATGAAATGAAACTTTGGTCTACAGGGAAGAAACCTAAACCAGAATAACAAGGTGGTACTGCAAAAGGAATGTTTCATCTCCTCTTTCTCCCTGTACAAGAACAAATACGAAAATGGGATCCTAACTTTGATACCTTCATCCCAACAGTTTTATTCTATTCCCACAATGAAGTTAAATATTCACCTGTTATTCTTCAGAAACCTTGAAGAAAGTATAGGATAAGATCAGGTTGTTTATACCATCCATTCGGGAATCTGTTTCAAACTCGGGGTCGATGTAGAAGAATACCTGAAAACAAAATAAGACAAGTTAATTAATGATCACAAGTGACTTGTGCCTTTACAACAGGAAACATTCTTTTTTTATTAAGAATAGGGTAAACTACACGGAATACCATTGAACTTTAGGATATGACTCGATTATAAGAACGAACTTTAATAAAATGTTCAAGTATAACACTGAACTTGAGTGGACGTATAACACTGAACTTTAATAAAGGTTCAATTATACCACTGAGTGATGCGAACCATGAACCAAAACGACATCTTTTTGTGGTACGGCTACTTTGACGCCTCATATAGCCCAAAACAGCCTAGTGGTATAATTGAACCTTTTAAAGTTCAACAGTATAATTGGACCTTTTACTAAAGTTCAGTGGAATAAGAGTATCACTTTTTAGTTCAGTGGTATAATCGAGCCAGATCCTAAACTTCAGTGCAATTTCGGTGTAATTTACCGTTATAAATAAAGACTTACAGGCATGTCAATCTGCTCTCCAGGAAGAAGACGCTGCTCCTCGAAGCAAAAGCACTGTATTTTATTGAAATAAACTGCAGCCTGGAAAGGAGAAAAGCAATCAATCAGGTCAAATGAAGGCTCACCATAATGATAAACCTTACCAGTAAGTTAAAGTGTTTCAACGTTATCAAAATTTTCACCTTGAAGATTTTCTTTGATTTCCTAAATAAGCTCATTATAATGTTTTGTTGTACGGCCAATTTGTAGAAAGTTGTAATCAAACAATGTAAAACAACCAAATAGATATGAATAAAGATAATAAAGGAAGCCAACTATTACTAAAAGCATATGAAAAAGATAGCACGACTCTGGAATGAACTTCAACCTGCCTCGGGGGTCATCTATGGAGATTTTAGGCCTACTTTAAATAAGCAGGAAGCACAATATTTCTTGCATTTCTCTTGCGAAAGAAATATCAAAAGATGTTAACTGATTTTTTTTTGTTTCACTTTTGATCAAATGGGGTCAGCCAAATCAAAGCAGTAAACCAAGCATTTGACTCCAAGCAACAGAAGAAATTAATCACAAAATTGAAGATACATATTCTCCTATTGTGGCACCTAGAAGCCCCTAAAGCAAAAATACTACAATGGAAGAAAGATGCTGGAAGCATTCACACATACTTGATAGAAGGTTAGCCAAACAATTGAATGTGGATTTCACTAACAAAAATTGGGAAATAAATTTAGATATGGAAAGAGGGAGAGAGAATAAAAGGTATCTACACGCACAAAAGAGGATTAATGAATGCCAGATCTCAACAGATCATTTTTTCAATCCAAACGAGAATGTAGTAAACAGGAAACAACAGATTAAATTATTCAAAAAATAATTTCAAAAGTAAGACAAAAAAAAAGGAAGTACATGGTCAAGCCTAAATAACACGAGTGAAACCAAAGCTAGCAAGAAATGGTTGAAATATCCTAGAAGTTCACAACTAAGTACTCCGTGAGAGATCAACAAAGATCTAAACAAATGGCAATAACTTAAATTTAGAAAAGAAAAAAAAAACAAAGAAATCATTGATCCAAATTTCATTAGAGCAAACATGTCAATACCTTCATAGGTGTGACATTATATGTAGAGACACCAGTTATGGGTTTCAAACTTCGATTTTCAGCAGTATAAAAAGCAAGGGCACTTTCTCCGGGTTTGACTCTCACCTAGCAGAAAAAAATAAAAATAATGATATAATTGGTAAAAGATAAAACAATACAGTGCCTAAAATCGACATAAAAAATGTTAAGAACCTCTCTTTGAGTTGGAACAAATTTCCAAGGCATTCCATCTGCCACATCAGCATTGAACTGGACTACAATCTCCCTGCATGGATAAATGCAAAATTCTCAAATAAGATAGAAGAACAAGACAGATTCTATCATGATAAAAGTCTAACTGCCTCATAAAAGCATCGATTGCAAATGTATATATTAAACTGAAATAAATTAAACAAACATGCTGATGAAAAATAATGAATAATGCTAAATCCTACCACCTCGCCTTGCTCTTATTTGTTATCCAATTGTAAAGGAGTCACATGTGTATATAAAGCAAGTGCATATTCATAAGGGTGTATTAACTTGATATAAGTCTTATGCAACTTTTTATCTCATAAAAGATCCAATTCCCCCTCTTGATTTTTATAAGAAACAACATATTAAGACCACTATTGATTTAAGTTGCTTCTCCAACATTTTCAAATAATAAATATAGTAAACTGTCAGTGATAAGGGAAATACGTCATGCTCTAGAAGTTAAACAAATCCTTATTGATATCTTAAAAACTCATTTCCGTGGTGTTCTTGCAAGAATCTCATGTAAAGAAAGAAAATAGATAATCATGATAACAACCAATCAAAGTAACATAAACTTATCTATGCAGAAAATGTCAAAGAGTAGAACTGAAATGTTGTATGTATAACCAAACTCCAGAATCAGGTTTAACACAAAAAAATAGTACAAGAACTAAGCATTGAAATAGAATTGCAACAAAATTAACCGGACAAATATTATGATCATTATTATGAAATCAATAGATAATGTTAAGCTCTTACATCCAAAGCCTAGAAAGCGCACCTTGTTGCTACTGTCCCATCTTTTTCATGCCGAGCAATCTTTTCTTCAACACTCTAAAGCAAAGAAATATATTTTATGGTTGACAACTGAAAGAAGGGAAAAGAAAAAAACAATATGAAACAGTAAAATATAGGAACAAGAATATCATAAACTCAGTTCACCTCACGACGTTGGACTGTACCACCATACCCAGTAGCCTGGCAGAATCTGCGGTATAATGGGACAGCAGCGTAAGTACTTCCCACCATTGCAAAAACTAATGCTGTAAGATACATAAGCGTCCTTTTGGATTTTTTCTCAGTGTAAGCATGGGATGCATGAGAAGCATAGTGGCGCTGACTGCTAAAGGCAGGGATTCTTGCTAAACATCGAGCACCATAAGGATAGAAATCAAAAGACTTTGTTAGAGGCCTTGTGCTAAATTCACAGCTTGACATCAAACCATTGCTACCATACATAGAAGAAGCTTTAAATAACTTGTAACTCGGATATAAAGCATCAGGAAGAAACCTGGATCAACAATTTTTTAACCATGTGGTACACATCAGAGAGTAGAAAACTTGCATTAAGCTTGGGGTTTAGGAAAAATATGAAATTGATAAGGAAAAAAAATCGAATTTGGATACATCCAAATTCAAATGACTTTAAAGGAAAGATCATGAACGAACAATTTAGATTATTATTCACAATCAAGCATAAATGTAGGTATTTCCTAAAATAAAATTATAGAAAAATTTGCCTTAGTTCTTCAAGAAGTACCAATTAGTTTGATTACCTTGATTCATGCGACAAAATTTGCCGATTCTTCAAGTGATTCAAGAGAGAAATTCTGCTTGAAATTCTTGACCAGGACATTATGTCAGGGGCCTAACTTTCACTGCACATACAACAGCAAAAGAGAGAATAGAGAACATTGAACAACGTAGCAATTCAATTTCAGTTTAGTCTTTACAAATTACAATAAAATCAAACCAAACCAGAAATGATACAAGAAAGTATACATGTATTTACTAAAATCAAACACAGTACTAGAAAGGTCCTGATGTAACCTGTGGGTCAGGAAGCTAAAGGCAGAGACTCGGACCCCCAAAGAGCAAGGCTGTTAACTGGGCCGATGCTAAAGAGATAGGGTTTAGGGTTTATCAGGGACTAAGGTTACTAGACATAGAATCTAACGGCAACGACGGCTGCTGCTTAGGCGGTTCTGGTGCATGGATCTCACATAAATGATCCATGACCCGAAAATAAAACAAAAGAGGAGGAGAGCCACGGCGAGAGGTTATGAAAGGAACCCTACGAATTGCTTAATTATTCCCCGATAACAAAGGGAAAACCATACCTGAGTTTTGGTGGTTGTAAGATGCTGAAGCGAACGACAGTTTCAGAAGGCTTTTCGGCCAATAGGACGGCGGTGAACGAAGGGGAGAGGAGCTGAGTGACGAGAGAAAGGAACAGTAACGTACGAAAACAAAAAGGGGAAAAGAAACGTCTAACCGGGGTAGTGAAACCGTGCAGTTAAAACGGGACGGATTTCAACTCAAGTTTCTTAGTTATTTTATATAAAATTTTATTTAAAGCAAATTTATTAAAAATACTTAAATAGTAAAAATTTAAATTATAGTAAGTAAAAACCTATATAATTATATAAAATTTTATCTAATTGATAATAATTTTAAATTTATTTAAATTGTCATTAATACTACATAAATTCTTATTAAAATTATAAGAATTTTATGTTAATTATATTTTAATCGCATTCTAAAACTTTATACTTTAATTTTTTCGATCTCCAAGTAAACATTATGAAACCATTTATCATGAACAGATACTATTAATATTTAATAGATTAATATTTAATAGATTAGTATATTTTAAAACATATATTATTTATATTTATTATAATTGTTTAAAATATTATGCGAAATTATAATATCTATCATTTGTACACAAGGAAATTTAGAGAAATGGGTAGAAGATTATGTTAAATAAGATTGAGTGTTTGATCGAGTAATATTTTGAATTATACGAGTTTTTAGTGGCGGATGCACTTATTGTATAGGGTGAGACCAAGGTATATCCTGAACTTTTTAAAGTTCACAATTTTTTCTTTAATTTTTTAAAATTTTATGAGTTAATCCTTAAAATTTTTTAATATTTATGAGTTATGTCCATCTTGAAATTTTAAAATTTAATGTGTGTCTATCTTTAAATATTTTTTTTCTGAATCCGCCACTGCGAGTTTGTATGTTTTATTTTACGATTTAATTTTTATTTAAATGTTTTTGAATCGAGTCGAATTTATAAAATTCAAGTCTAGTTTTTGAGTTTTTGTACAAATTTAATTATAATTATTTATAATGTTACAATGCATATTAATTCTAATTTCAATGGTTGAATTTATGATATATATATTCATATGTGATGTACATAATATATCATGCAGATTGACAAATTTGAATAGAATATGAAAAATGATCAACTAATTATTTAAAATGTTAAGTTATTCAAATTTTTATTTTTTTAACTCAAATTTTATTTAATCGTTTTAGTCAAGCCATGCTTATAAAATTATGAGTTAAGTTAAATCGATTCGTTTTACGCCTCGAATCTAATCAAATAATTTATTTTTTTTAAGTCGAGTCGAATTTTATCCATCCATAACGATAAGGAGAGAGTGAGCGACATACATCATAGGTAGGATAGTCTTCTGCAGGCTCAAAGGCATAAGACAAATCAGAGCAGCCTTTGAGAACGTCGGTGATGCTTTGATAATATGGATGGTTCAAAGATTTAAGAGCATGAACGAATCCTAAAATTTAAAATGCCATTATATTGAGATTCATTCCTCTCCTATTCTCTGTTAGAGATGTGGCATGAATGGTTAGAAACTGACTAATGAATATTTAGTTTGTCACGGGCTATTACTCTCTTTTTAAAAGATATGTCTGATAAAATATGTAAAACCATCGTATATATATTTCAAGATCTCTTTTTTCCTTTCTGACGTGAGATTAATACTCTTTGCCTCTTCCCCATGAAACTCCTACTAAATTCTTTGCATGTATAGAACCTTGAAACACCAGACACTTGCAAATTGACATCATAATTTGTTCTCTCCTTTTGTTGTCAGTACATCTGTCTTTGGAGTTTCGACAGAATCGATGAAGTTGTCGTATGACTCGAGAGGCAACAGTGTGCCAACAATACTCTTGCTAAATGCTAATGCAAAGAAAACAGTCTGGAGGAGTCTGTTAAAGAAAAACTAACTGGAGTAGTTCCATAAGGGGTTGATGCACCCTTTCCAAGGCTTGAAAGTTACAGTTCATCGCCTCCGGTGTATGGTTGGACCATTATCTATGATCTCGTTGCTCCGTTTCCATGTCCCTTTTCACTGTGAATATCAGTACGATGATTATGGCGAATTACATTTTCTAGCAGTGAAATTACTTTCAACCATCATAGGCAACTCTTTGACAGTAACTCAATCTTTAGTCATATGCATGCATGCATGTGCTTGTGCATATCAACATACATCAGCTCCGATGAAGCTCATTCTAAGGAGACGCCAGCTCCGGTTGAAACCTTCATCAGTGAAAAAGATACCAGCTCATTCTAAAGAGACACCAGCTCCGATTAGGGACAAACAAAACTCGACTCAACTCGAATAATTCGACTCAATTCGAGGCAAAAGTACTAGACTCGTTTTGACTTGACTCAAAATTTCATAGACTCGACTCTACTAAAAAAAATTCAAATAAAGTTCAAGTTGTAAAATAGAAATTCGAATAACTCAAAATTTTTAATAATTAAAGGATTAATTTTTAAGCTTAAGATGAGTCTATCATTTTTTTATGATATATATACATTGATGTATAAAAATATAAAAAATATTGCTACATATGAAAATATATATATATATATTATATGATTAGAGAAAGTCGTTTAAATTGGAATCATATCATATTATAACATGATAAATAATTACAATTAAATATTTATAGGAATTCGAAAATTCGACTCGACTCGACTCGAACCGAAAAAAATCAAATAAAGCTTAACTCGTAAAATATGACTCGTCAACTCGAATTACTCAAAATTTTTTGACTCGATTCGATCGAATACTCACCCCTAGCTCCAACGAAGCTCATTCCTTCACTGCTTCTAATATTGTGCATGAAGTTAAATTTTCTCCACGGAAGAATCTGAGGGAAAGTCTAAAAAAACGCCTAAAATGCAGCCAACATAAATTCTTACAAAAAAAAAAATAGTAAGAATTTACATAAGCTCGATAAAGTTACCTAAGTGGGTAAGAATTTGTGTAGAATCGCCTCATTTTAGCCGCATCGTAAGGATGTCTGATCCTAGAATCACCTAAAATTTGAATCTGAATACGAGTTATTTCTTTGTTCTGATTCAAAAAGCTTTATTATTCTGAGGTTTTTGGTGATTTCATGAAATCTGATGGACCACAAAATAACAGACAAGTCTAAACAATGATGCTCCCTGCTGTCCTAAGCCAATTCACAGTGTGAGCCAACTTTCTTAAGGCAAAGATGCCATTCTATAAGTGTGACTTGCAGCTTAATCATGTGTCAGATTTATGTATCGTATTAATAAGACAAGTCTACTTACAAATATTTTTGGATTCGTTACTAATGATGTTACATATTACGGATATATTATTTGACCTAACATGCTACAAAAACTAGAGTGTTCAAACAGGTAATTCGGTCGGTAGTCGAATCGAATTATCAAAACCGAATTAACTAAATTTTTTAAATCTTTAACCGTTAATCGAATTGATTTTTTTCGAAATATATTAACTGAATCGAACAAATTTAGGTTAATTAGTTATAAAATTTTGGGTAAATTACACAAATGATCACTCAAACTTATCAAATTATAAAACAACCATTAAACTTATCAAATTATTATAAATTGATATTTTTATTATATATTATAAATTATTGATAAATATTGAAAATTTTAATGATTATTTTTAATAATTTAATAAATTCAATTATCATTTTACATTAATTTAATAAAATTTAATGACCATTTTATAATTTTTAAAAGTTTAGTAACTAAAAATAAATATACGTAGAATATATAAAATATAAAATTTTGATTAATTCGGTTAATTAACCTATTTAAAACCGAATTAACCGTTAACCGAACTTTCAAAAATACTTTAATCATTCACCAATTGAACAAAGTTCGATAACCGACTATTTAACCGAATTAATTCGGTTTAATCGATTAATTTAATTTAACCGAACGTTTGAACACCGTTAACCGAAGAATAGGATCCAAACATATGGTTGAGAATAGTCCAAAGTGTTAGCGTTGGTGCCAAAACCAAAATGCTGAGAATGCTCACTTGCTTTATCCAATCTCATCCATCTTTGCAAAGAGTTTGCTGCCCGGTCACCCTCACCTTCTATATTTTTGCCTCTGGTCCTAAATTCTCCACCTCCCAAAAACATATTACAAAATTAGAAAATATATATTTTATATTTAAGATTTATTCCATATTCTTCGATATTAATTATTGTTTTGTTTGATGGTGGAAGCTGGTTGTTAAGACTTTAAATCCTTCTAACCCATCGCTTAACTTTGCCTGCCTCATCCAGAAAACATTGGCATAGTTTTGTCTATGTTGAATTAATCGATCGAGGGATAATAATCAAAAGAAATAAATTAATAATTTAAAAATGATAAAAATGATTAAAAAATTATAAGATGATATATATTAGTTAAATTTTTTAAACAAGGTTATAGTTTATCTTTTTTTTAAGTCAAAAGAGATAACCCGACAAATCAACTATTCTAAAGTATCCAAATAAAAATCTATTTTTTTAGTTGATTTGTCAGGTTATCTCTTCTAACCTGACAAGTCAAAAAATTTTAGTAGTTGAAGAAGGTTTGAAGACTTGATTTTATATCCTCTTATTAATTTCTAACCATTGGGTTATTAAAAAAATTAAATATAGTTATTGAGTTATAATTTTTTCATATTAGATGTTTTATCGTAATCGTAACTAACGATATGCGAGTGCCCATATCAATACCTACCTAAAGAAGAAATAGTAGTTAGTATTACAGAGGGTGTTAGTACATTATGATGCATATCAGTACAAAATAAGGGGGTACTGATACAATAAGGGTTGTACCAATACTAAAATTGCTCATTGAAATTTCAAAGAGTTTTGGATATTGGTACGCTCAAGGCTGTACCGATACTAAAAGTAAAATTCTTTGAGTATCACAAATATTATATCAATACGAGATTTACCGTACCAAAACTAGATTTTCAAACCTTATGATCTGGTGGAATCAAAACACTCTTTCTAACATCTTTACAATACTTATCTCTATAATATAATCATAATAGTTGCGAATAACATAAAAATGATTACGTCTCTAGAGAATAATTCTCTATATCTCTCATTCTCTCGTAATTCAAAAATTAAACATAGTTTATATTTATAAATCCAAATACGTGATCACCAATAAACCTTATTCAATAAGATCTCTTACTTCAAATAGATATTTACTCATTAAAATAAATCTTAATTATCAATTAATCTTCGACCACTAAAATTATATAAAACTCGACTTATTTACTGATTAGAATTACGTTCAAAATATAATTAAGTAAATAATTATATATCACATGTTTTTGTAAAATTTAATTTCGTTTGAGAAAATTTGATATTTTGTCAAAGATATAGGTGCTGTTAAAGTCATAAAATAAATTAATCTATTTGAGAAAAATTGAGAGAGAAAATAAATTTTATAATATATTTTAATATGAAAAAATATAGTGGGGAGTAAAATATATTGAGTTAATATAAGCTAAATTGAAAAAATAGGTAATAATCAAAATATTTGTTGTGCGATTTTTTAGAGTAAACTAAGTAATATTTTAGGTTGAAACTGATATTATCACATTTTTATAATAAATAATATAATTTGTACAATTATTCTAATTTATAACCTAAAATATTAGTCATGTAACCTTCTCAATTATAATCAATTGTTTAATTTTTAAAAATAAACATACAGTCTTTTAAATTAAAATTCCCATAATATAATTTTTTATTATAATCAAAATTATTATTGATTATTTTAAATTAAACATATAACAATTTAGATGTTATGTCTCGGTAGGTGCATTTTGTCTCACACAGAGACAGAATCAAAATTTAGGATTGAGAGAGTATAAAACATAAATATTTAAAAATAAAAGAATAAATTTATACAAAGTAAATTTTTAAAAATAATCACATAATAAAATAAAAAAATTAGAGGTAAGAGACGATTGCCCCTCCCCACACTCGGTATAGTTTCGTGACTGATCTCACAAATCACATCAATACATCCTGGACACCACATATTGCTACGTGGCTAATCATGATTGGAAGCATGTTTTTGCCCTTACGCTGCATGTCTTGATTGGTACACGTAATTTTAAGAATAGAATAAAAAAATGAAAAAAAACACACATAAATAATGTCATAATGAAAATAGGGTAGACAACATATCTAAAATAGAAAAGTAAATTTTAGTTAGGGCATGTTTTAAGATCATGTTTAAAAAATAATTTTAAAAGGAAAATGAATTGTTATTCTTCTTAAATCATAAAAAATAATAAATTAGGGTAAAGTACGAAAAATTATATCATGGGTCAGTCACACCACCTGTCTATGAGACCAACTAATAAAAATTACCCACTTCATTAATTTTTTCATGTCATAATTTTTTCTCAAGTGAATCTTCACTTAAAAAATTAAAAAAAATGAGGTAGACAGTTTCTATTGGTTGATCCCATGAATGACGTGGTGACTGACCTATGATATAATTTCTCGTAAAGTACGCACATTTACTAAATTATTCCAAAAATATAAAATAATTATTAAATCTTTAAAAGATATAATAAATATTAATTTTTTATAATAACACATTTAATCATTAATATTTACATGTTTAATCAATTTAAGCATCAATATGAAGGTTATATTAGTACTAAATTGATTAAACGTGTTAATACGAAGGATTAAATATATTACTATTCAAACTTTTATAACTGTTATATCGTTAAATTAATAGTAATTAACAGTTTAGTTATTATTTTATAATAAAAATTAAATTTTAATATCTATTATATGACTTATGAAAGTTTAATGATGTATTTTATATTTTTTTATATAATTTTAATAACTATTTATATACTTTATCTCATAAATTATGGGTTAAATCTTACTAAAACTAGAGAGTAGAGTGAAAAAAAACTACCTTCCAAGAATAGCGGATTAGTATCCATTTTTTAGCAAAAGAGATATGAACAAAATAAATCTATTTAAAGATCAGATTGTAGCTTGGGTATAAATATTTCAAAATTTGATAAATTAAAATAAATCTATTTAAAGATGAGAATAGTATTAGAATCCACTTATATTATTTTAAATGATTTTTATATTTTTTATTGTTAATTTTATTTATTTATTTTCATCCAATGCTCTAAAATAATAAAAAACTTTTAAGTTTTATATACTATAAGAGCAGAGATAGATTTAGGGGTTTTGAGGGTGCAGTTGTACCTTTAAAAAATTTTAAGTTTTTTTATATTTTATATATATTATATTTTTTATTGATAATTTAATTTCGTGTCTCTTAAACTCTTATAATTTTATATTCTTTATATTTTAATATATTTTTTTAATAGTTTACCCTCTATATGAAATTTTGAGTCTGTACCCGTATAAAAGAATCTTTTATATATATTAATTTTCTAAGATATCCACCAAAATTAATCAATAACTCATCTTTCATGTTTTATAAGCTGATATAGGGGTAGATATTGATTATAGATTTTAGAGTTACTTCATATTTAAAATAATCTTCAAATCTTCTACCACTGATTAAATTAGAAATAATTCTTATCATCTTACCTGACTCTGAAAATGAAATATACTCTTTTAAATATTATACTGAAACTTTTAGTAAACCTTACTAAAATGTGTTTAAAAACAAATAAACCTAGCTCCACTTGTGGATATTTGAAACAAAAATAATGTCCACCAAATTAAGCCCTAACTTGTTAACAAAGCATTCCTTGATCCACTCCACTAGAAGAGGTACCCCACAAGATAATATCAACTTTGCCCCACTTTGTTCCTTTTCAATCCCCCATCCATTTCTCCTGTTATTTCTCTCTACTAATATCTTTACATATATTTTCCTTTTGCTTGGAGTGACAATCCATGGCTGCCTGTGGAAGCATTCAGCGCATGTTTGGAAAGCCATTACCAGAAAACCCAACTCTGCTAGAATCCCTTTCTTCATGGGACCAATTCAAACCTATTGAGCAAGATGATGCTGTCACTGAAATCTTTGGAGAACTTCATTTCAAGGAAAATATATGTATTCCCAACTCATCTTCCTTGCCTATATTCCCACCCTTTTTAACTTCACCCACAGGCACAGGCACAGGCACAGGCACCGTTAATTGCCATAGGAAGAGGGAAAGCTTTACATTGAACGCCGAGAGTCTTCAGTTGTGCACTGAAGGGCTTGGTTTTGAGAGCTCCGATGAGGTTGAAGACATGGGAAATGATGAGATGAAACCAGAGTGGGAAAACAAAGCGACGAGGACGAAGCATTCAGCAACCGAGAATCTGATTCTGAGGAGTCCAAGGGGATTTCCACCGCCAATATCATGTATAGGGGAAAGTGGGAAGCCATGCTTTTGCTTTAAATCTTACAGGGAAGATGGCAGATTTGTGCTCAAACAGGTGAGGGTCCCCACACAAGAGTTCCTGCATGCATGTAGGGAAGATGGGCGTTTGAAGCTGCAATTTCTGCACCCAAATTATGATGATCAAGAATCTGGGGAAGAAGATAATGATGAGGGGTATTGCAAGTGATTAATTAACTAGAATAGAAGTATGTATCGTTATACTTACTATATATATATATAATTCTCTTATATTGTATAAAACTTTAAAGTTTTATATTTTTTTTAACTGTTGGATAAAGATATATAGATAAATGAGATTAATATAAAAAATATGAAGATTATCGATTAATATAATCAAGTGTTTAAACAATAAGTCAAAATTTACAACCAAAAACATATATTATTCAATATCCAGCATTAACCCCACAAATTTCTCAGCAGACAGTGGAACCAGCTAAATAACTAACAGACAAAACATGTTCCTGCAATTGCTTGGTTCAATGGTGTCAAATTCCAAGTTCAAACCTTTCTTTGTCTTAAAATCTTCTCTTCTTTCTCAAAAGTAAATTCAATAGGGTCACCGAGGAAGAATTTATTAGCTTATCCTATTCATTCCTCTCATTATTCTTGAGAAATTTTTACATTGAAAACCGCAGCTCAGAGAAGCATGAAACACAAACAAGCAAATACTGAACACTTGTCAAGAACAGCGATAGATTATTAAGTAAACTCTGTTCACCATGTCATCCATGGTCTAAACAATTAAGATCGTTGATCTTTAAATAATCACATAATAACTATTCACCCATTAAATATATGTAGGATAGAGGTGATAATTTACTTGAAAAAAATTAAAATCAACGGTCCTGATTGCTTGGAATCATGAATAACCTGGTGAATAAGGTTCACCTAATAATTTTTCTCATATAGACTGCCCAATTTTAAAATTTATATTAAGAAAAAGAAGTCGGATTTATTCAATAGTAGAAAAACCCAGAATGTAACCAATTTTTTCAGATTCTACTGGTAAAGATAATTTGGTAGACGAAATTGAGGGAATGCTTACCTTGGACTTGTTCTTGTACCTTTCTCTTGCTTCCTTTGTATATATAGGCTATAGCAGGATATAAAGGCAGTGAATGTAGGGATGGTAACAGGGCCGGACGGGTTTTTGATCGTCCTGGCCTTGACTTGATTCATTAATCCTTAAATTCGATTCGATTTAGATTAAAATATTAATTTATCTATTTCTTTCAGCCCGACCCGATACAAAAAAAATCTAAAAAAATAAATGTACCCAATCGACATAACTATTTACCCAATATTCCGGTTTATCTTATCGAGGTTAACAGATTATTTACTCAATTAACATAACTATCATTGATTATCAATGTTGAATGGTTGGAAGAAACAAACATCGACATACGACGATGATAGTAACAAGGTCTAACGAGACTATCGATATTTTATAGAATTCGAGTTTTAAGTTAGGATTTTAGTTATTTTGAGATTTTTAAAATTTTAAAATTTTAAAATATTTTGTTAAATATTTTTAAATAAATATAAATATAAATTAAAAATAAAACCTTAAACGCCTAAATTAATAATAAAAAATAATTAAATATTAATCCATGCACCAATAATTTAAATATAAAAAATAAATAACATAGCACTTATTTGTCTTTCGTTTAAACTAAAAGACCAAAAGAAACTACTCCTTGCCGTTGCTTGCCTCCGCCAATAAAACCATCATCTTCTTTTATTACTCAGGTTTTACTTCATATGCTCTTTGTAATTTACAATTTGTATTTTTACACCAAATTCCGATGAGACCGATACTCCTGCCGGAACCTCCCAACCCCACCATAGGTGTGCCGGAGATCTTCGAAGGTGGCGCATACAGCGTAATCCGACGCGCCGTCATAATCGGAAACGGCTCCCCCGGATCCGAGAACCAGAGTGTCGGGTTGGTCAGAGCTCTCGGGTTATACGACAAGCATGTACTTTATGTAAGTCAATTTCATTCCACCCCTCATCTGATTTTTAGTTTAATTCTTTGTTGGTTTCATCTTATTGTAATATAGCTTTACTATTAATTTTTAGGGTTACCTTAATTGTTTAGGGTTCCTACAAAACTGTTAAACAATTACTAGAAGAAATACTTGCTTTTATGATCGGTTGTAGAATTGATCTTAAAATTGTTACCATTTGATCAACTGATTAACAAATGTACTGATACGCAGCGAGTTACAAGACCAAGAGGAGGGATAAACGAGTGGCTTCATTGGATCCCTGTTAGTCTTCACAAAAAGTTGGATTATCTCATCCGGTTGATTCAAATCTACTCCCGAGAGAGGAATTGTCAGCCTTTACCTCTAGAAAATGGTGGTGGAAGTGTTGGCTTGGCATCTGTTTTAGAAGCTGATGTTAAGCAGATTGTAAACATGGCACGCAAGACTTATGAAAAGTACCTTCTTTTTCATCATTTGCTTATATGGGATGAAATTATGAAGTGATTATTATCTTTCTTATGTTTTGGAGGAATGTTATGCAACCTAATTCACACTTTCATGATAGTAATTTGAATCCGCATTTAACTAGTTACAGTTGAAAATCTTTTTTTTTTCCTGTTGAACGTTTTATTTTGTGGGTACTTTTTAATGGTTTGATGGTAAATGCTGGTGTGTTATTACTCTTCTTGATAATTTGAATCCATGTTTATCTAATTAAAGTATAAAATATGGTGCTCTTTTGTGGATGTTGATTATCTCTTGTGGACACTGATGAATAGTTTGATAAAATTTTCCAGGGATGGTCCTTTGTTGGTTGTTGCATCCGGAAGAGACACAATTTCAGTTGCAAGTTCTATAAGACGCTTGGCCTCGGAGAATGTTTTTGTGGTTCAGGTTTGTATTGGGCCTCACCTTTATTTCAACTTTCTATCCTTCCAATCATGTGCACCACTTTATATTCTTTTTATGGTTATACCCAAAACAAAGGAAAAAGTTTCCTCCTGCTCCATTATAGTGATATAATCAATGTGTCATTCGTAATTCATACCTTCCTAGACTTTACAGGATGAACATAGAATGAGTTTACTAGAAATAAGGAAGATTGGAAATCACATTATTGAAAAGTATAGTGCTTTAAAAACTTCTGCCCTATATTTATTGAAAATAGCACATTTAAATTTTTTATTTGCCAAGTTCTCTCTTAATCTTGTATTTATGTAGTATGTACTTCCTATCATACCCTCTCCTTGATCTTGTTCCATCCTTGGATTCTTTTGATCTTATAACCTACAGAAAGATCTTATAACATTATTTGGTTGCATGTCTAAGCATGTTTTTTTTGCAATTCCTTTACAATGTAGATACAACATCCTAGGTCACAATTGAATAGGTTTGATTTGGTGATCACCCCTCGTCATGACTTCTATCCTTTAACTCCTCAAGGACGAGAGCAGGTTCCTCGGTTTCTTCACAGGTGGATTACTCCTCGTGAACCTCCTGCTAGGCATGTGGTATGTATTGTCAGTCTATATTATTAAATTTATCTGCTTAGTATTGGCAACCCTATATTATGAAATTATTAGTTTCCGTTTACCGTTAAAGGTGGGTTTATTTTCAACTCTTTACATTAGATACTCACTTTGGGAGCTCTACATCAAATTGATTCTGCAACACTCCGCAGCACAGCTGCTGCGTGGCATGATGTGTTTGCACCTGTTCCAAAACCCTTACTGGTGGTTAACATTGGCGGGCCTACAGGTAATTTTCATCGTGGTTTGAGACTGATGTTTTTATGTCCCACTAGAATTTGCACTTATTGATATTGTTTGGTCCGATGTCACTATGCTTGGAGCTGCTATTTTCTCTTATGGATATGGACATTGGATTTTCCCAATTATATTACATCTGATGCATAGTATATAAACTGATATTGACCTGGGCTAGAGATATTTTGTCTTTATGGTTGCGATTTACCTCACAAATAATGCTCGAACTTTAGTCTTTTCATCCTTTTTTTTTCTTCTTTTTCTATTTATGTATAACTACATGATGCTGAACATTTTCACTTCATGAACTTGGATTAGGATGTTTTTGTTTTATGATCTTGAGATGAAGAAATAAAAATGATTTGGTGCATGGTCCCTTTTCTTTTAATCTCCAATAACTACTTGAATTTTGTTATTAGAAACTTGAATGAAGATTCTTTTTTCATCGTTCACTCTCCTTTTCTTTTAATCTTATGTATAAATATTTATACTCATGTTTCGTCTACCTTCTGAATTTCTTTGCAGGCCACTGTCGATATGGTGCAGATCTTGCAAAGCAGTTAACTGCCAACCTCCTCGGTATCCTTTCAAGCTGTGGAACTGTCCGAGTATCTTTCTCCAGTAGGACACCTGAAAAGGTTTAGTAAATCACTATTTACTCCTAATTTCTGTCTTACTTCTGCGATGATTTAAGGATGTAGTTTTTACCTTCAATTTGGCCTGTAGGTATCAAAAGTCATTGTGAAAGAACTTGCTGATAATCCAAAAGTTTACATCTGGGACGGTCAAGGTATGTTAAGTTGATTAAATGTAATTTACAGGTCAAGTGTGGATCATCTTTAATTAATTTTTAAGTGAATATCTTCAGAACCAAATCCACATAAGGGGCATTTAGCTTGGGCGGATGCTTTTGTCGTCACAGCGGATTCAGTGAGTCTGATAAGCGAGGCTTGCAGTACGGGGTATGATCTTTCTTTACTGATATTTTAGAACATGTCGAACCCTTTGGACTGTACATTGTATTCAGTGGAATACTGAGTTATCTTTCATTTTTGGTTCCTTGCAGGAAACCTGTGTATGTTATGGGGGCTGAGCGTTGTAAATGGAAATTATCAGACTTCCATAAATCATTGAGGGAGCGAGGAGTGATTAGACCATTTACAGGTTCCGAAGATGTAAGTAAATATTCAATGCCATCTTTTCAATTCCATTTATTTCATCCTGTTACTGTTTGACAGAGTCTCGTAAGACCGTATAAAGTTACATTTACACATGACCACCAGACTGAAATGAACATAATTCCAAACCTATTTTCCATTTCCCCACCATTATAACTAGAGTATATGGAGTAATGAAAGTCCTTTGGTATTAATTCTATGAATTATTTTCTTGGATGACTTTTAGATTGCAGAAAGTTGGAGCTATCCTCCCCTCAACGACACAGCAGAAGCAGCAAGTAAGGTGCGTGAAGTACTTGCCGAGCGTGGGTGGAGGGTAAGACCATAATGATCAAGGTGTTGATTTCCGTATTTTTTAAACCGTATTCTTTAAACTTGTGAAGCTTTAAAATATAGGTTTGTTGAATAGCATACATATGTACCACCTTCAAATTCATTCTTCTCCGTCGAGGATTTTCCGATACTTTACATGTAGAACATAGTGTTAGCTATATCGAGCGGCTTGTAAAGCATGAAGAGAGGGTAGGCATAAATTTACCCTTTAATATGGAAGATTGTTTGATTTACACTCCTGAAAAACAGATTTGATGCAATAAAATATGACAAGTCATGCCAATATCTTTCACTTGTGCTTAGGGGTGATAATGAATCTGGCCGACTCGCCAGTTACTCGAGCTCGGTTCGGTCAAAGCTCGGCTTGAAAAGCTCGTGAACAGTTATTAGATAGTTATTTAAATATGAACGATCTTGATTGCTTGGATCATAGATGACGTGGTGAACAAGGTTCACTTAATAATCTCTCGTCGTAAGGGTTTTATATTTTGTGGCATTGTTGTTTTTAACCTTGTTAGGAAGGTTTTTTTTAGTAAGACTTAATTATGTTTTAAAAAACTATTTATATTATTATTATAGAACTATTTTTTTTTTAAATTAAAATTATGAAAGTCATACTTACGAACAACAATATCAAAAGAAAGATTAAATTATTTAGCTTTGTTGTAATCGAAAATATTTTTTAAAAAATGATATTAAACGTATCGCAGATGGTATTACTTCAAAATATGAAAAAAAATAATCACATTTTTAAAACAAATGATATATTATTAAAATATTTATAAATAATTTTTTATTGTTCATAAGAGTAATCTAACAATATTTTTTATATTTAGATTAAAAAAATTTGAAAAAATATTATCTCTTACTATTATAAATCAAGGGCTTTATTTTTATTAAATTGCATAGGGCGACTAAATTTTATAAACCACTCTATATGTACACATACGTGGCTTTGCAAACTGCATGCTTCACTTTACAAGGAAAACATGAAGATGATTGATTTTATTAAAATAATAATAATAACAACAAAATATTTAAAGAGTGTTTATTAATAGATAAAAAATAAGATCAAGTTATATCAATATAAATATCTCTAAGTTTATATATTTTTTGGATCGTTAAATGATTAAAATTTTGAAATGGATGGTTAAGATTTTTTTACTTTTATTTTCAAGTGATAATTTTCATATATATAATCAACTGTTAATCTAAATTATCTGTTTTAATATCTAATAATCCAAAAAAACGAATAAGATTTAAAGAGTTTTATATTGTGTAACTCGACAGAGGAGGTTCAAAGATTTTAGAGTCTCTGTGTAATTTATTAAAATATGAACTTTAAAAGCAATTTTCTATAACCCTCGTTGGTTTTTTAAATGTTGCCTTAAAATAATTTTTTTTAGAGCTCCTGTGTGATCGTTCTTATTACGCATGTCTAGAATCTCATTGGTTCTACAAAAGCAATGTAATAAGAATAATCATTAAGATTTTATAATCATTTGTCACATTTAGGAAACAATTATAACTTATTTGTTTTAAGAGCATTTTTAAAATTTTTACATTAAATTTTGAGATTAACGTTATTTATTGAACGTAATTTATCAAAATTTTGGAACTTATTATTTTAAGAGGTTTTGTACGATCGCTTTTATCACATTTATCCAGAATCCTATCGTAACTCGATTTTACCCCTCTATATAATTATTCATCCTTACCTAAGGGCTAAGAACAAGGTGGTGGGAAAGCTTGGGGAAGGCACATGCAGAGTAGAGAAAAAAAATTGATTGATTGATTGGAATAAAAGAGTTTTAGGCATCTATTGATTCTGAAAGTAATTTTAGGGTTACCATAGAGAATCTAAGGATTTTAGGCGACCATGAAAACATATATATATATATATATGTAAGCATATTATTATTAAATTAGAATCTTAAAATAATAACAATTATAAAAAACCTAATTTAAGTTGAATGATGGAATTAATGGTTTAGGATGAAAATAAAATTAAATAGATGAAAATTATAAATTTAAACAAACAATTTAATTAAATATAAATAACTAAATTATCGAAATATTTATAAACATATATAATTGAACTAATATTTTATTACAATTCATTTAATGTTCGGTTCGTTTAGGAAAAAAAAACATATAGTATTATGTTTCTTTGTTTTCCTTCTACTTGGACAGTACAACCGACCAGAAAGTCAAAAAACCGGCGACACCAAGTGTCGTGCAAACCAAATCTAACGCCTGTTCTTTCCTCCGATGCTCCGTTATCATCTTCTTTTTCCTCGCTTGAAAGTCCTGGTATTTCTCATCCCCTTCTTTCTTCCTCCCCTGCCCTATGGCACCTCTCAAGAGTACCAAACTCTCCTGCCCATTCAACCTTTTCCCCTGCATGTCCTCCATTACCATGCTCAATTCCCTCATCTGCATTTCTACCCCCTCTTCCCCACCCCATGTGATCGCTATTCCACACTCCACACACTCTCCGGCACATCCCCGACGTTCATCTACGGAAACCACCGTCCCGAATTGCACCTGTACGTCTCCCGTCAACCAGTGCCGTTGCACCGAAACAGCTCTCCTGCTCGACATATTCACCGACCGCTTCTGGGTCGGGTCAATCACTATCCAGCTTAAACACATATTTTCCTTTATATGTTTGAGCCACGCCTCATCTCCACTGACGCCTGAATATTTGATCGGTGTCGAAGCCGAGTCTTTCGGATCAAGTAGATCCACGCGGAACTGGGAACGCAAAAACAAGTTGCTTGACGTATCAATTTCTTTGACTTTAGAATAAATAATCTCGTTTTGGTAGTAAACGTCAACGGCGAAGATTAATTCCGTTGTTGGCAGAGTGCAAGAGTCGACGCCGAGGTTTAACGGTCGGGGATCCGGAAACGGATAAGAATCGGAGAAAAATGAACGATGACCGGAGGGGAAAGTGGAGACTGTTTGTTGGACGCGAGGGTGATTGACGGAATGCCACGTGGAGGAACAAATGTTACGCCAAAGAAACTGTTCCGTGGAGAGGGAGTGTAATTGAGAGGAAACGCAGGAGAGGGAAGCGAGGGAAGGGCCGTCAAGCCGGGCGAGGATGTGGGATTGGAAAACGTCGAAATGGAGGGCGGAGATTGAGGCGTCGCCGCCCTGACAGACGTCCGCGGAAGTTACGGTATTCATTTCTTCGTTTTGAAGCGAATGGAGTTTTTTTTTCAGAGAAGCAACGACTTTTAAAGTTGAATGAGAGTGGAAGCTTCGTAAACTTTGAAAATCTCAAACCCTTCCTTTTTTTTTCTTCCAATTTTTAAAATTTTACTCTAATTAATTTAAATAATTTTTATTATATATTTAATTTTAATAAATAATTTTTTTAACTAAATTATTTTACGTACATAACACCTCAAACTTAAATTTATTTAATCGAACTACTGCTAATTATTTGGATCTGTTTTTTTTTTAAAATTTTTATCCGGTCAATGAGAATTATGATATATTTACTTTTTATTAGAAAGTATATTTCTTTTTTTCTCCTGCAAAAAATGGAGTATATAATATTATGAATAAATAAATTAAAATTTCAGTCAGACTAACAAAAATATTAAAAAAAAAGACTAGCAAAGGATAAGACGACCAAGCAAACCTGTGTTTGGTTCGGTTGACTCCAAGTAGCGGTCGGGATAAAATTCTTCACCCAACTGCTCGATGGCTAAATAAGGAAAATCACTAACGACCAGTTCCCTATTTTTATTTTATTTAGGGTTAAACGAGTCTGATATTTTATTACATTTAAATAAGTTATCCTTAAAAAATATTCAACTATTTTAATTTGTATTTTCCCTATTTTTTAAAAGGTTTTTAATAGTTAAAAATAAATATATACTTAAACTCGACAAGTTTTAAATCAAATATTATATTTTTGAAATTTGGGCTAAGTTACATAAGAAAGAAAAATTAGAGTCAAAGTTAAGATAAAAATTTACTGACAAAATCTCAAATATTATCATTATATATAATATTTAATATATTTATGAAAATCTTATTTTAAATAAATGATATTATTTAAAGTTAATTTTATTATTTATTTCTCTTCATCAAATTGAAACCAGTCTCTCTCCTCTTTCATGTCCCAAGTAACAAGTCGGGTTGAGTTTGAGTAATGTAAGTTCGGTTCGGTTTGTTAAGATTTTGAGTCTAATTTGAGTTTGAGTAATTTTAAATGAGCCTAAAAAATCTAAGCTCGGTTCGTTAAGAACTCGAGTCGAGTTCGAGCTTTATTTGAGCCTAATCGAATCAATTATTGACTGATCTTTGATTAACTCGAGTAACTCTTATTTGTCATGTCTCATTTAAAACCTAATAGAGAAAAATACTTTGATACACAAGTTGTGTAAACTCAATGTTGTTAATTTTAGGTTTAATGCGCTAATTTAGAGTTTAGGACTTATATTTAGGGTTTAAGTTTAGAAATTTAGATTTTAAATTTTAAAAAATAAATAATACATTTATATTTTCAAGTAGCTCGTGAGTTTTTCGAGTCGAGTATCATATAGCTCGGCTTGGATCATCAAGAACTCGAGTCGAGTTCAATTAAGTAAGAATTTAATTGAGTTTTAACCAAATCAAACTCAAATAACTCACGATCTGTCTCGTCTTATTACGTAATTATTGTGTACTTGTTTTCATCCTTAAAACACATTATTTCTTTCTTCCTTACACCAGTTATTTCACTTTTCACTCTTTCTTTTTGTTGTTCATATTTTTTATGTATAGAGGCATTTGGTTCTTGAAAAGCTTTAGTAATTTTATAATTTTTTAAAATATTAATTATTTTTAACTAATTAGGGAATAGTGAATAAACTTATTGATAATGAATTTAATATTTATCGTTTTACTCGTTCTTTTTGTAATTTTAATAATGTCTGACGTTACTCGTTTTTGCTATTATTTTTATTATACATCTTTTCATATTTTCTTTGATTTTTTTAAAAAATTAAATTTTTAACTTTAACCCTTATTTTTTATATCCTAAACCCTACACCTTACATCTTACACCTTATCCCTAATTCTCTAAACCCTAAACCCTATAACCCTAACCTTAAACCTCTAATTTAAAATGAAAACATAGAAGAATGCATAAAAAAGAGATAGATGATTTCCGCTGTGGTCATACTACATAATAAGACAACAAAAATATAATATAAACTTTGATTTAATCTTCACCGAAAAATGGGGATTCGTAAATAAATAAAAACACATTCCAGCTAATTTTCAGAAAATATAAATTTTATCAAATTCAAAGTAATAATTAATCCCAACATTAAAGTATTGAACAATCTCATATGAACAAAAAATCTTAAATACTCTTAATTATGAGATATATAATTGTCACTATAAATAAGAATAAAGATTCTAAATTTGAACTTAAAACATTTAAATTCATCTTAACATTAAAAAATAATAATAATTTAATCACTAAACAGTAAAGTTGCAGATTGTTTGTATGTGGGTGGGTTGAATGGTGGGTGAGAAGTTTAAATAGTGAGTTAGGTAGGTGGAGGGTTGGGGTAGTTAATTTGATATTAAGTAGGTGTTTTAGAGTTTTCTTAAAAGGGTTGAAAAGGAGGTTTAGTAGTTTTAGATTCCAAAGTGGTTGAAAGAGTTATATTTTCATATTCTTATTTTATTTTTTATTGTTTTTGATAGAATCATTGTTTCATCATAAATGAAATTAATATATTTTTTAAATCAACAAAATTTATTACGAAAAAAATCAATTCTTTTGGAATCGAAAAATGGTATAGAAAATATAATATTTTATATTTTCAAACGATTATATCTATTCCCTCAGAAAAATATAAATTATTTTATTGATAAATATTTAAAACCTGTTGGTAAATTAAATAAATAAAATATCATATTTTATATTTACGACGGATTACATTCACTCCCTCAAAATAATTTGACAAATATTTATTGAAATCAACAAAGTTTCCGATGGAACAAATATCATCGAAAGCTACAACTTATAACAAAATTTTGTGACGAAATATTTTATTTTTATTAATAAAATACAACGGATTTCAAAGTTAACGGAAATTTTTTCTCAGTAATTTAGATTTTCTTGTAGCGTTTGATAGACAACAATTTAAATCAAAATTAAAATTAAAATTAGAGGTTTAAGTAATTAAATCAATCAACTTGAATGTTTAATGAATAACATATTAGAATAATTGATTGGGGTGAATGCTGAAAAAGATATTTATCACGTGTATCGAACACGGTTAAACATTATTAATATTGAATATCGTTGAATAGTATCAAATTAATTAATAAAGATTAAAAACCTTAATATTTTTAATAGTGCTCAACAGTATTCGATTAATCTCATATAGAATTTTCCCATTGAAAAACGCTTGTAATAGCATTTTAAAGGTTAAAAGTCCGAACGACTTGTATGGGTCAGATTTCGTAGAGTTTTCTTAGGCAAAAGTGCCAATCCATACGGGGGATTTGCCTTTTGGTGGCCATGATCGCATGACGAGGATTCTTCTAGATATGAGGTAGAACCAAAGAACTTCTTTTACCATAATACTAGTGTTCTTACTCGCCCCTGGAAATATTAGATAGAACGAGGTAGTAGTAAGGGAGAAAACAATGGACTATTTAAACCCTAAACTCTACATTCGTACACCTCAAAATCTAATAATGCAGTTTTCATCTACAATGTAGAAAACAATCCGTACCAATTCCTCCATCTTGACAAACAAATAGGCTACAATGTTAACTGTTGCAGCAAGAAGATGTACATATAGGAACTTACAGCAACATCATCTTTGTAGATAACTAAGGAATTTACAGCCATGTTGTCTATAATTACCTCGAACCGATGCAGATACATGATTCCTCTAAATTCGACATACAGGAACATGGAAAGCTTCGTCTTCATGAAGCTTCCATCCACCTACAGAGAAAAGAATACAAGGGCTTCTAGTGATGTACATATGAACATCTGATGCCTGTTTGTCAACCTCTACAGTAACCTTTGTTACATTATATCCCTGTCTTTCTGATACAAACAGATGGTGGTAGATAAGTAATTTACTCGGTGTCACTGTTGGCATCTAAAAAACTAAACTCTTTGTATCCATCAAGTTGGACTAGTAAAGTTCCACGGTTTTCTTCATGCCACTCAATATCTTCCTTTTCAAGAAGCTTAACGATCTGCATGTATCAGTCAGATGACGACAAGAGGATTAACTACGTTGTCCTAAGACGAGCATGAAGTAAAAGGTTGGCAACGAAGAAAATGAATCAAAGTTTAATATAACCAATCAAGCATTTCAACCACAAATGCATTAACCATTTATGGATTAATTAATAAAGATTTAGAAACACACCGATTGTTTCAGTTTTGACTTCCCCATACCATGTGTTCCGCATCCAGTGATAACCCTCAGAGTTCGAACCGCTGAAGCACAAGGCAAGGAATCAGTACATCACCAGCACACACACATATTCATATACACAATTAGGTTGAACAGATGCTTACAAGGAACATGTATTCCAAATAGAAGGTGTAGTTTTAAAAGCCGCATTGCTTGTTTAACATGTTGCCCATGAAAATCAATGGTTATCACATTTTCAAAGGTTTTGTTCCTGAAAAAACAGGTGATATTAGTCGTTTGACCACAAGAAGAGAAGGTAGAGGCAAAGAGAGAATACTTCGTGTTCACCGATTCAGTTTGTTATACAGGGACTAACCTAGCTTTAAATATATCCTGGCTTGCCCTTTCATCTGCTTCCCGTGCCAATTTTGTTTGTATCCTTCCCTATTCAGAGGCAAGGTATCATCATGTCAGAATTTTATTCTAAAGCAAGCCCTTGGAACGAATTTGACATAGGACTCAAATTGAAGTCAAGCAGAGAAGAAAAGACAACATTATGGGATAGTATTTCCGGTGTTCATGTTCCTTCATTTTGATTGCCAATGTTTCCTTTTCCAAATTTACCAATAACATCACTTATCAAACTTGTATGCCACACATTGTGATTCTAAAATCCTCCTAAATAGTAAACACACCTGGTCAGAAAGATGAGCCGCATAATCCAACTCCCCCTTTGAATATGCTGTAGCAGCCTGTAGAAGAATGTTCATTCTTTCATCAAATAGTCATCAACACTCGTGTAAAAAAAACTCAAACTGAACAATACAACTTATATATTTGTGATATTCATACAAAACCAACCATACCTTCTGATAATAGGATCTCATAGAATCCCAATGCTCTTTGGCACTCTTTCTAAATTTCTGATATTCATCTCCCTTAACTACAATTCAGAAAATTTGAAATGTAAAGAAAAAGATAATGCAGAAATGTATGTATAGGTTGTACAAATGAGTTTATGTAGAATATTTTGAAAAATGGTTACAAATGCCACGTGAAACAGGAAATAAAAACAATACAAACCCTAAAAGAGAACATTTAATCAAGAATCACCTTAAATTCTTCAGTTCCTTTTTCTCCTTTTCGTTTCAGATGACTTTTTGAGTTCTAACGGAGAAACTAGAATAATCTAACGACTTTAATGGATACTCATGTCCTTATTTCTCAGAATAAGTTAACGGGGTAGTTATTCAAGTAGGTCTGACTACTTGTATATTCAGATTTTGGTAGGAAAAACAGAAGAAAAGATGTATAAATGCATATGTACCTAACATTGTGACTAATAATAAAAAGACAATATTTTAGGAATTTTCGGTATTGCCTTTCTATTAAAGATGCTCAAGTACAATCTGTAGTAGGATTTCGTCAAAATTGACCATTTATAGTGATATTCATAATCCCATTTCAAAACAAGAGGTCGCGATACTCAGAAACCCATACATACAATAACATGCAAAGCCCGAGAAAACTAACCGTATATATCCTGCTGAGACTCTGCATCAGTAGATGGACAAACATCAAGAGCTGGTCCCAATGACTGCAACTTCTTTATTACATTCCTCCAACTCATAGTGCTTGGTTCATGTTCAGAACTCTTGGGAATCTTAAATAAAGAATCCAACACCTCTTGAGGGAGATTGAACATATTACTCCTTGGGGAAGAATGTGGCATAGCTTCAGAACTAGCAAGAACATCTGCGTAATTCCTAAAATTAAAGGGGGAGGGGCACTTAAACTTTCAACCCATGGTCATGGTTTTTGATACTTAAAATCATTAAAACGATAGAAATCTACAAAAGCTTTCTACAATACTACCACATCCAACGCAACACTCAAGTATTTAGAAGACAAATGAGATAATTGTATTCAAACATGGCACATATATGAAGACACAGCATGGTTCTCTCAGCCAAAAGTAATTCTCAGCTACAATTTTGTAGTGTCAGAAAAATTAATATGCAATGTGAGTTTTAAAAAAACAACACAACAGGCAAGCACACATTTAGACCACTCCGACAAACAACTTAAGAGTTTTCTTTTATACTTTAATTACAAAATTGAGGTATCATTCTTTCTCCAGTTTCTTCTAAGTTTAGCAGGCAATTAATTCATCAACGAGAATAATTTCTAATGTGAATTATCTCATTCTTCAAGACATGCATGAAATGAAATAGCTCAAAACCATTTGGTCATCTACTATGTTAAGTCTTTTATTCTATACAACTACAGCATGAGAAGAAACACAAAAAAAAGGGACAATGATGGACAGACTAAATTACCTGGAACAATAGCCCATTGACCATATACTATCTTGAAGTTCACCTTCTGATGAATTAGACATGCAGTTAGATGTTTTATCTGTTAACTGTTGGAAAAATTTATAAATCAACATTCAGAATACAATGTAATGTAAAATGCTTCAGAGAGACTTCAAATTATATGAGCAAAAGTGAAGTAATGTAAATTATAAATAGTTGCAAAAATAAAAATATGCTACATAAATATAACATTATACATCCACCAGTGCTCTTTTCCAAAAACAAGGGGGATTTTGTCTGGTTTTACTCCTTTAGTGACTAACTGAATGAATATATATGAAATGAAAGTTCCCTTCAGTTAGACTAGTTTGCAATATAGAGATGAACCTTGACTTCAAAACTTCAAACCAACTTTCACTTGAATCAATATCAAATCCACAAGCTTGGTATAAGGAATGATATCCATCATCGGATTGAACACTAAATAAATATTTTAGCCAAAACAAATACAGTAATTTCTCAGAGTCTCCATTACCTATCTTAAGAAAAACAGTAAGCATTCTAATAACACTAAAACGGCTCTAGTTGGAAAAATACAGGAATTATTAATAAAAAAGACAGAAAAACACAAATTATCACAAAATCAGTGTATAAATTATAAATATCTAACGAACTTGAAAACAAATGATTTTATAAACAGAATGAACAAAGTGATCCACAGAACTTGAAACATTTTAAGTAAAAGGGAAATTTATATTACTTACATTGTCCACGGATTCAATATCGAATTCTGTATCTTGTACACTGTTTACATTGTCATTAAAATTCTTGGATTTTTCATAGGATGGACCAGATAAATCAAGTAATGCATCCAAAGCCTGGAATGAAAGAATACAATGGCATTCTTCAAAAGGATGACAAATCAGAAATAACCATCCCATAACAATAATGTACGAAACGCTGTAGTTCATTAGGTTAGCCCTTAGTTTCCAATTTTGTTAAGACTGATTTAACTCAAGTCAATCGTCCCAAGAGGGAAAGAATCACAGAAGTATGAAGTCAACACAGTCCAACCCTGTCTTAATCAGTAATCCAATTTCCATATTTTCCTATTTACAAGGTGATAATTAGTTTATACGCATAGGTTCCTCATCTTTAGATGCACTAATGTATGTTTAAAAACCAGTTAATTCTTACCAAAGAAGCATCTATAAAGCAACATGTTATGCTAAGAGGTATTTAGCCATTCAAAAGTGAATTTTATGTGTGTGTTTTTCTCAATTAATTCCTAATGGTTATGAATCTGCTATAGTCTTTAGATGCATAAAAATCTACAAAGAAAGCAAATTCAAAGATTTAGGACTCATGCTACCTTCTCCACATTGTACCCACACTGACCTGCAAAAAAACAACTTTTGTTCATTCAACATGGAAAAAGGAAATTAAACGAATTATTCCCTGAACCTTTTTACAAATAAATAAATACACTCACATAAAACATCTCTAACAATATCCATGCTCAGTTCACACTCGTCCCCAAGCATTGAGCATAAAAACTGCTCCGCTTCTTCCTTAGCCAATACAGATCTCGCAGGTGCCGCTGCAGCTGGGTCTCGCCATGGGCTTGACCTAATGTAATCTTTCCCCAGAACCGTCGAAATAGTCCCCGTTGCAGCTACCACTCGCTTCTGCTGCTTTCCTCCTCTGCCGCGTCCCCTGCCGCAGTTAAGATTTTGAACGCATCCCGTTTTGACCAAACCACACCCGGACGAACCTGACGATGAAGACCTACTCGAGATGGAACTCGTCGATGCCTCAGGATCTTCACTGTTGTTACCGTTATCGATCAAATTGGATAAGATCTCTGCCGCTGCATCCAAATCCCCGTTGGCTTGATTATAAGCCGATGTAACTTCTTCAAGAGAGATCGAACCAAAGGCTTCCATTAACGAGTCGAGAAGCACTTTCTGTACTTCATTATCTTCTCCTTCTCTCCGCTGATCCATCTTCCTCGACGAGTCACATGACGAACCGTTGACGTCCGGTGTTTTCGTCGGACGTGACCGCCTCTTCTTCTTCGTGGTACTTCGCTTCATATCTGGGGATGTTGAAACCCTAATTTCGAAGAAGAAGAGGATGATTAGAAACAAGATCGGGATGAAACTGAAAAGAAAAGTGGGATTTGAGGGGCTAACGAGGGGGTTTCTGAAAATATAAAATTTCCAACTAAATTTGTTTTGAAAAATTGAGACGGAATTATTAGTATTTCCTTTGGCCTTCATTCAGATTCTCTGCGGTGGGGGACAAGGGAAGTTTAGGATTCTTCCACCCCACGCGCTTATAAAGAATCTGATTTTTTGATCCATTTTTCAAAAATATTACCGTTGATGGTTAAATACGTAAATGTGATTGATTGACTAGATTAAATAACAGATATCAAGAGGAAACACGTGGCATGCTACAATTTGGAGGACATTGGATATAGCTATTAATTCGATTCAAACTCTTAAAACTTAATTTTTTATTTTAAATTATTCTAGTAATTCAAGTCAACGAGTCATTTTTTATTTTTAAAACACATCAGATTTTACTAATTAAATTTCTTGCTTATTCAATTCTTACTGTTACTTTGTTTTTAATTCATTTTGATCAAATTTAAATTTAATGTTCTTTAATAACCGTATTTTTTTTTGAACAAGCTAATAGTGATTACAGTAATATCTGTTGTAGAATATAATTTCCCACCATTTAACATTAATCGCTCAATCACTCTGCTAGCATCGCTGATGCTCGAACCCATGATCTCTAGGAACAACAACCGTTCCTTTAACCACTTGGGTTAGAGGTCTCGTGCAACCGTAAAATATTTATGATAACACACTTTATCGTACCAAACATGACTTATGAATGAATTATCATTGTTTTATCTCTTTAATATATCTACAGACTTCGATAATCATCAAAACATAAAATATACTTATTTTATTGATATATCAATTATATTCGACGGTCTGAATAGTTATAATAAGTCATAAATCCACGTTTATACATGTATATTCACTGATTTTAATGTGCATTTATCTATTTTTTTTTCTCAATGTTTACTAATCTCCTTTTGCATGTTTTCATATTACACATGTACTTTTACGTATCACTATGGAATCACTTGAATTCATGTCATGCACGTATCACATTTGTTATCTTTCACTCAAAATTTATACTTGAACATTAAGTAAACATGTTTCATAATCCTAGCATACATGTCAAACTCATAAATCATTTAAATATCAACATTTTAGCATACATATTTGCTCTTAAATATATCAAATTACCAAAATTCACTAAGTACATAAAAGATTAAAAATCGTTCGTTTTTTTTTCATGTCTCTATTTGTGCCTCTGTTTTAAACTAGAGGTTTAGGGTTCAAGGTTAGGGTTTAACAATAGAGTAGGTATATTTTTTTAGGGTAGAGTTTAGAATTTAAGATATAGAAAAATAAGGGTTAATATTTAAAATTTAAATTTTTAAAAATTATTAACAAGAGACATGAATAGAGGCATGATAAAGAGAAATTTTTTTCCCACGTAGAAGTAACTTTTGAAGTTAAATTCATGCATTTATCAACTTGAAATTCAACATATTCAAATCACTTATTGCCGCTTTAAAATCATAAATCCATAAACTTATCCAACCTAGGTCCCACGTTTATCATTTATTTGTCAAAAATATATGTAAATCATGTTTACCATTTTATTTATGTGAAAGATTGTTAGAAACAATTTATATTTTTAGAGTTTTAAATGAAAAATTGATTTAAACGTTGTTAAGAAAAAATATAATACAAGTTATTGGTTATTAGTTATGCAACAATGCATAACATGAGTAACATGAATATCCAAACCATACTGATTTTTTATAAACAGTAACTGATATATATATATATATAATATTTTGTATTTTAATACCTAAATATAATATTTAGATCTAAATATAATGTTTTAGATCGAGATTTAAGTGTTATATTTGGATCGTCACATATGACTAATTCAGACGATTCACTATTCAGGCATATATTCGCACCTAGTTCGGTGACCAGAGAAGTTAGGAAGAAAGAGGTGGGAGATGGGTCTTTGCCCTTGTTCTCCTTTGTCCTCTTCTCTCTAACTCTGTAAGTATTTATAACCTATAGTATTGTTCGGGTTTATAATAATTTGAGTTCGAGAATCATTTGAGATTTTGAGTTAATTGATTTCTGATTTGGTTGATTTTCTATTCAATTGATTTTGGGTCAGTTATTTTAGGTCAATTGATTTTGATTTGGGTTGATATCGAGTTAGTACTTAGTAGGAGATAGATAGGGACGAAACTATGTTGTAGGTGGGACGGGCTCTTGTCCCTCCCAAATTTTTTGGTATAATTACATTTAAGGTCCTTCCTAGTTTAGATAGTAATAAAATAAGGTTTTTGTTCCTCCCAATTTTTAGATTTAAAGGCTTAATAGACCTTTGCCCCTCCCACTATTCGATCCTGGCTCCGTCCTTGAAAATAGATCGGTTTAGTCAGATTTTTAGGTCTAGTAAGATTTTCACCTTATATGACTTTATATAACTTATATATTTGATATTTTATTGAGTTGTGTGACAGTTGACATCTCATCTTTATTTTTTTAATATATATTTTTTATTTCAGGTTATCTTTAGTTCAAATTTCTTTCAGTTTGATTAAAAATTAATTCAGATTTATTTTTAATTTAACTAAAATTTAGTTATTTTAAGTTTAATCTATTTTGAATTTCGAATTAAAATCAGTTCATTTTGTTAGAATCAATTTTAAGTTTTAATTCAAATAAATTAGTTTAGTTCTCAAATCTCATGACTAATTTATCGGATTCACTTCCAGAGTTGCCAAAATGGAAGAAACCACTGGAGGTGATTTTCGGGAGTAGAAATCTTTTACTTTTTTATTATATATCTTTTCATGTCTCTTACTTAAAAATCTTATTTTTTAAATTTTAAATCCTAAAAAGTACACCCTATCTCTAATTCTCTAAACTCTAACCATAACTCCTAACCTTGAAATTTAAATTCATTAATTTAAAGTAAAAACACTAATAAAAACATAATTAAAAGGTAGACAATTTATACTCTTTCAAAATTTCAAAGTATGAAAATATTTTGTCTAACCAATATTACAATAAAATAATTATTCAATGAATTAAGATGAAATAATTATAAAGTAATTTAAATTAAGTGAGACTATTTCAGCCATTTATTCCATAGCAAAAAGATTTATTGTTTCATTATGTCAAGTCTAACCATACAAACAGAACAGAATCGAAGACCTAGGAGACGGCATCGGAGGAAACAAGAAATTACATCCACGTGGACGGTGGGGGCGGTCCAGCGGAGGAAACCAAACCCACCGTGATAGACAGACAAAGAATGTAAGAAAAATTACCCTAAAATTGCTAAAGTTCAAATTAAAATATTTATTTTAATCATATAGATTTAAATATTATAAAATAATTATTAAATTTTATTTTATTTTATAAAATAAACATTAAATTATATATATTTTTTGAGGGAAGACATCGTTAAAATAATTGTATAATAAACTATTTAATCATTTATATTTACATATTTAATTAATTTAATATTATTTTATATATTTTTATTAATTTGATAATTTGGCCTCATCAATTAAGGAGTGATATTTCATCATTTGATTAAAAATATTAATTTTAATTAAAAAAATTATAATTAATATAATATATAAATAAGATTGAATTTATCATTTTTATGAATTAAAACAAAAATAATTAAATGCATAAATATAATGATACGTCATATTTACTACTCCTATTATCTATATGATTTTTTTTGAAAGAACTGTGTGAAAGCTAAAGGATCAAAATTTACATTTTAAGATAGTTTTGTTACCATTTGCAAACTGGTTTGCAGTGAAGGGAGAGGACACCATTTTCAGGGTGGCGCTGCAACTGCAAGTATGGCGAGAAAGCAAGCGTGGGTTCACTCTTCACACCCTCGGTCGCCTTCTTATCTATTCTTCTCTGTCGTTGCTCTTTCTTTCATTTCCCTTATCTCCGTCGTCATCTACAAGGTCCACACTTTTTCCTTTAGAAATATGTATATCTTGCTTGTAATGAAACTAAAAATGTTCTGATGGTTTTGTTTCTTTCTCTTTCGGGGATATTTAGCTGGATAATTTCGCTTCACAAACCAAAACAATCGTGGGACATAATTTAGAGCCGACGCCGTGGCATATTTTCCCCAGGAAGAACTTCACAGAGGAATCCCGACATACCCGCGATTACAAGATCTTACGGTGCTCCTATCTAACTTGTCGTTACGCCGCCACCGACGGTGGTGATCGACCGTCGGAGGAGAAACGGCGGGCTTTAGCCACTCCTCGTGGTCCTCCAAAATGTCCCAACTTTTTCAAGTTCATTTACCGTGATCTTGAACCATGGTTCAAAACCCGGATATCCCTTGACCGCATAACTCAAACCAAGGAACACGCCTCGTTTCGTATTGTTATTGTGGAAGGGAAACTGTTTGTTGATTTGTATTATGCTTGTGTACAAAGTAGATTGATGTTTACCCTGTGGGGAATTTTACAGCTTTTGAAAAAGTATCGTGGGATGGTCCCTGATGTTGATATCATGTTTGATTGCATGGATAAGCCTAGCATCGATCGGAATAAAATCGAAAATGGGTCGTTGCCGTTACCTTTGTTCCGGTATTGCACGACTGAGGCTCACTTGGACATCCCCTTCCCTGACTGGTCCTTTTGGGGTTGGTAAGAATCACAAAACCCCAACTTCTATTGAGATTATAATTTGTTCATAAGATTGTATGCTAATAATCTCTGCTAAGTGCTAACAATGAGCAAATTATCCCAAACTTGAAATGTATTGAATAGCTTAGATTGCTCATAACCTGTGTGGAAATAATCCGTGTTAATGATTCTATGCAGATAGGATGTTTAATAGAGTAGACCATTTGATGGAAGTATGAATTGTGTGGAAATTGCTAAGCTTAACCATATTGTCTTCCTCATTGCAAATTTGTCTGCTTATATTTGTACCATTGTATGTCACTGCTAAGTGCTATCCATGTTTCATGTTCAATTACTCCCTTAAGTTTTAATGTGAATGTTAAGCCTAGTGTTTTATTAAAGGGTTTCTCTTGTTATGTGAATCCTTTGCATCTCGGGATATCGTTATATATTTAGTGACCCTCTTTGTGTTTTATCTTGCAATTTGGCATTAGCCTCAACTACGGTTGTGGTGTGAGAGAGGTGGTTTATGATTGATTTGTGTTGGTTTTGGTGGATATTGATTTGAATTCTTGTGCTTGTCTTTATGAATGACTTGTCTGCAGGTCAGAAGTAAATATACAGCCATGGGATGAGCAGTTCAAAGGAATTAAGCAGGGATCGAAAGCTCAAACCTGGGCGAAGAAGATTTCACGTGCCTATTGGAAAGGAAACCCAGATGTTGAATCTCCGATACGTCTGGACCTAATGCAGTGCAATGACTCTAATTTGTGGGGTACAGAAATTATTCGTCAGGTTGGTTTAGCTAGAGTTATGTTTTTCCAAGTGCAATAATGACAATAATATATATGTTATTCGATGATGATGCTTTTTATTTTTCCATGCAGAACTGGACAGAAGAAGCGAAGGCCGGGTATGAGCATTCCAAACTATCCAATCAGTGTAATCATCGGTGAGTTATCTTCTTTAATTGATATAATTGCAAAAGATAGTTCAGTTGTTTTTTTACTGATATTACTGTAGCACACAGTTATCTTCATCATTAACATTGAGTCCAGAGAACATAGCCATAGGCTAGTTTGTTGGGCCTGGAACTTCCCTACACTATATTTATTCCTTAAGAGTTATGGTAGTATTTGACTCGGTCTCTGAGCTTTAAGTAAATTTGCCTTTTAGAATGTTTCAGCTATTGAGCTTGTCATGGTGGGTCAAGATGTCCTGTATGAATAACTAGGGATTTGTGTGTGAACCTTGCTTATTGGCTGGTGTAATAGGACTGTGATACTAAGGCTTTGTATGGAACAGCGTCCCAAACGACAGTTCGGGAGCGAACGGCTGTTTCGGGAGAACCCGGAAATTCTAACCTTTCCGAAACACCTGTTTGGGACCAAATCAGGCGCAAAAACACCCGTTGGAAGCGTTTTCTTTGAACAATGCCTTCCTTCTTTCACTTTGTTCTTCTAACAAAGTGATACTCGGTCCCTAATTTCTTCCCAACAGTTCTTTCCCATTGGATTGCATTGTAGAGATAGGTAAGGGCTGCATCTGATAAAGTAAGTCAAGGAAATTTGGCTCCAAGGCTCAAAGTGCGCATAGTTGTGTGTTGTTTTTTCTTTCTTAAAATGAAAAACTTATTTGATCTTAAATGTATATGCTGACATTTGCGCTTCCTTTTCTCTGCAGTTACAAGATATATGCTGAAGGCTATGCTTGGTCTGTAAGCTTGAAATATATTCTATCTTGTGCTTCACTTCCTCTTTTAATTTCCCCACAATATGAAGATTTCTTCAGTCGTGGTCTTGTTCCGAAGTTAAACTACTGGCCCATCTCTTCCACGAATTTATGTCGCTCCATCAAGTTTGCTGTTGACTGGGGCAATGCAAACCCGTCACAGGTATGATCAGCTGCCTCTTTTTCTTCCGAGAAAAGGATGACCTTATTTAATCAACTACAAATAGAATCCTTTAGTTCATTGCCATCAATACAACCCAGATGCTCAAATTCAAACCATATCGGAGCATCACAAGAAAGATCCCATTCTAGTCATACACATGACATCCATTTCTGACACATATGTAGGTAATGGGATATGCTCCTCTAGATTATGAAAACCATGTAAAAATTGGAAACATGCATGAAACTTGACCCTGAGTGCAAGTAACACATAGCTTATCACCTTTCTCTAAGAAGCATCTCAAGTGTAAGGGTTTAAATTACTGTCTTGCACATGTTTTTAGTTATGTTGTATGGATACTATCTTGATCAATTGTAATAAAGGTAAACAGGGTTACCAGAATAGGAAAGCGGAAATAGTTTAGTGACCAATGGTGATGTTTATCTCCTTGTAATAAATACCACATGATTGAGACCATAAAACTAAAAATACCAATGGTGACATTCATTTCTTTCTGATTTTTTTGGCTAATCAGGCAGAGACAATTGGAAAAAGAGCTCAACAACTGATGGAAAGTATAAGCATGGATCGTGTGTACGATTACATGTTTCACCTAATCTCACAATATGCAAAGCTGCAAGACTTTACTCCGGTTCCGCCATCGTCGGCTCAGCAAGTATGCGAAGAATCCCTGCTTTGCTTTGCAGATGAAAGGCAAAAGGAATTACTGAAGAAGTCAGCAGTCACTTCCGTTTCGCCGACGCCACCGTGCACCCTCATCAGGCGTCCCGACCCTAAGTTTTTCACAATTTGGGCTGAACAGAAGCAGAAAATAATCGATAATGTGAAAGACATGGAGAATAAAACAAAAGCAGGTAGATGATATCTATAGAATCTCTGTCTGGTGTTTTGTTATGACTAAGAATGTAGCCGCAGCAGCATTGGATCAAGGAGCCACTGGACCGACAACTACCTTGGCGCCCAAACAAGCTATACAGAGCAAGTCTCAAGTCAAAATGCTCTCTCAAGTACACTAATTTTGTGTTGCAGCCACGTCAGACTTGAGGGTAGCAAAATACCATAGTCAGTGAGAATTGAGCAGGGATGAGGTGTAATAGGGGCTATGCAAATTCTAGTGTAATTATTTATTTATTTCCTCACCTTTCTCTCCTTTGGATTAATAAAATTTCATTGCTTTCACTTCTTTATAACCATTTACAACAAGGTTGTCATCCTTGTTTGAAAAAAATCAGAGGTTTGATTCACGGAAAAGATTTAACAATCGTTATTAGAGTAAAGACGGTTTAAAAGTGTACGAAATCTTATACAATTTATTAAAATAAAAACCTTTAATTTTAATTTCAAAAATGTATAAAAATACTTTAATACACAAGTTTGTATAAAATTTATATAATTTTTTCAAATTTTCAGTTTAAAGATATTTGTTGTGGTCAGTAACGGATCCAGAACAATATGTGAGGGTGGACACAAATCAAAATATTTTTTAGAATAAATACAAGCTATATATAAAAAATTCAAAAATCAAAGTTAAATATATAAACTTTTAAAATTTCAGGGTGGCACGGGCTCACCCAGAGCTACATATGTATGATGTAGAATTTAAGATTTAGGATTTAGAGATTATGTTTTAGATCATTAGGACTAATGATTTAGGTTTTAGATTTTATAACTTAAATATAAATAATTATATATTTTTTTACACAATTTGTGTATTAAAATATAACTCAAAATATATTATGAGATTCTCTTTAATGTATCAAAATATAATCAAATTGATATAATAAGTTAAATAACAGAGATCAAACATATAATTTTATAAATTTCAGCTAAATATCATATCATTCCTTCATTACCTTTTAGTTAATTTTTTAACAATAGTGACTAAAATATGCTAATTTAATAAATTTAGTGATTCAATTAACTAATTTTATAGTTTAAGTAAAGTTTAGTGATCATGTGTATAGTATCCTTTAACTATTAAACCTATTTTTTTCTAAAGATTTCTGGCTGCTGGGAAAATGACTCGTTTCTAGCGTTCAACCCTTTGAAAAACAGTCGTAACTAAAAACGCGCCTTTCTCTTTATTATATTATTTTTAAGAAATTTCCCATCTTCTGTATTCTCTCAGGTATGGCTTCAACTTTACTTCCTTTTTTTAGAATGCTAGGTTTCCCGAGTCTCTGTATAGTTGTTGTGATGTAAGATTGGCAAAAAAGTTGATTTTTGTATGGTTAACCTCCAAATTTAGCAACTTTTTCTTTATGGGTTTGTGAATTCTTACTAGAGATTTGGTGGATTATGGTCTGTAATTTGGTTTGAGTTTAGCTGTAAATTATGGGGGTTGAGTTTAATGAATTCCCGAATTTGATTTAGGGTTTCATGATTGATAATGGGTTCCTTTTGCCTAATTCAAATGGATACCCAAAATCTGAAATTTCTGATGGGGTTGATCAACTGAATTCCCCAGGCTTTGGATGATTTTAGCACTAAAGCTTCATTTCTTAGCATGGAAAAAGAAGGAAATTCTTCGTCTCCAGATGACGGTGACTTCTCCAACGCTGTTCTTAAGTATATAAGCCAGGTGCTTTTGGAAGAGGACATCCAAGAGCAGCCCTGTATGTTCCATGACTCGTTGGCGCTTCAAGCTGCCGAGAAATCGCTCTATGATGTTCTTGGTGAGAGCTATCTGCCTTGTGATCAAGTGTCTCTTTGTAGTGACCGTAGCACTTATGCTGGTTCTAGTTCATGTGCTAGTAGTTCTATTGATTCTAGGTGGAATGGTAATTTTGCCGAATACAATGACAAACCATCTTTGATGCAAACAAGTATTCCGGATGACACTGTTTTTCGGTCTGCTGCGAATTCTTATTCACAGTCTGCGTCGCGTTTTCAAAATGGTAGTGATAGCAATGGGAGTGGGTTGGTGAGTTCTTACACAAGTGAGTTTGCAATTTCAAATTATTTTAGTGGGAATGAGATGGCATTGCACTTTGAAAGGGGGGTTGACGAAGCTAGTAAGTTTCTACCCAAAGGTAATCAACTGACTATTGATTTTCAAAGCAATGTGTGGAGTTCAGAGTTGAAGCAGAAGGCTCCAAAGGTAGTAGTCGAAGGGGAGAAAGATGGGAAGGAGCATTCACCACCTCGCTTAACAGGAAAGAAGAATCATGAGCGAGAAGATGGAGATTTAGAAGAGGGGAGGAATAATAAACATTCAGCTGTTTCAGGAGATGAAAATGAGCTATCCGACATGTTTGATACACTGTTGATCTATGGTGGAAGAAATGAGAAGTTTCCTGCTAGCACTGCCGATAATACTCTGCAGAATGGAACCAGCAAGACGTTGCAGCCAATGGAGGAAACAAATGAATCCGGCACTGTGAAGGCTAGCGGAAAGAAGCGGGGTAAGAAGAAAGTAGTGGATTTGAGGAATCTCCTGATTTTATGTGCACAGGCTGTGTCGTCTGATGATGGTGTGACTGCCAAGGAACTGATAAAGCAGATTAAGCATCATTCTTCCACCTTGGGTGATGGGTCTCAAAGATTAGCTCATTACTTTGTCGATGCCCTTGAAGCACGTTTAGCTGGGACTGGAGCTCAGATTTATACCCCTCTCACTGCTAAACGAACATCAGCTGCTGATATGTTGAAAGCTTACCAAGTTTATTTATCTGCCTGCCCATTCTTGAAGATGGCAATTGTTTTTGCAAACGACAATATTTTTAAGGTAGCAGAGAAAGCAACATCGCTCCATGTGATAGACTTTGGTATTTTTTATGGTTTTCAGTGGCCTGCTCTTATCCATCGCCTTGCAAACAGACCCGGCGGTCCTCCAAAATTACGCATTACTGGAATAGACTTTCCCCTGCATGGCTTCCGGCCTGCTGCAGCTGTCCAGGAGACTGGCCATCGCTTGGCAAGGTATTGTGAACGCTATAGTGTTCCATTTGAGTTCAATGCAGTTGCACAGAAATGGGAGACTATCCAAACTGAAGACCTCAAGATTAATTCCAATGAAGCTATTGCTGTGTCTTGCCTGTTTCGATTTAAGAATCTACTTGATGAGACAGTAGTATCGAACAATCCAAGGGATACTGTTCTAAACTTGGTTCGGAAGATAAACCCTGACATTTTTGTTCATAGCATTGTCAACGGGTCCTACAACACCCCTTTTTTTGTCACACGGGTTCGAGAGACACTCTTCCATTTCTCTTCACTATTTGATATGTGTGAGACAATAATCAGCCATGAAGATCACATGAGGTTGATGCTTGAGCAGAAGTTTTATGGGCAAGAAATAATGAATGTTGTAGCATGTGAAGGCACAGAAAGGGTCGAGCGACCAGAGTCATACAAGCAATGGCAGGTTCGTATAGCGAGGGCTGGGTTTACACAGCTTCCATTAAACCCCGAACTCATGAAGAAAGTTAGAGAAAAGGTGTCTGAGTGCTACCACAGTGATTTTATCGTGGATGTGGATAGCCGGTGGATGTTACAGGGATGGAAGGGTCGAATTCTCTATGCGTCTTCTGCTTGGGTGCCTGCATCTTCTCGGGTTTAAACTCGAGCTTAACGAGATCATCATTCAAGCCAGGTATTGATGTTGATCTTTAAGATGAGTCCTAGTAACCTATCAGGAAATTTTGTTTCTATAACCTTTGTAGTAATTGTAGCTATGGTTTGCATAGATTTATCTATTTTTCATGTAATTCTTCATCATATTAAGTAGAAGTAATGCAGAATGAGAATTCATTCAAATGCTCCTTGTATAAGAACAAAAACTTGATGATATCACATGCTTAGGGCTGGGCTGCGAACGAACACGAATGAGGATGTGTTTATGTTCGTTCGTTTAACTTTAATCGAACAAATGAACGAACATGAATATAAACGAACATAAATTTTCTTATTCGTGTTCGTTCGTTAAAGATTGTACCTTGTTCATGTTCGTTCATTTAAATGATAAATGAATGTAAACGAACGAACATAATAAACGTAAACGAACGGACATAAATGAACGTAAACGAACATAAATAAACAAACGTAAACGAACGAACATAAATAGCATATATAATATGCTAAATATTTAATATTTTGAATTAATCCGATTAATTCAGCTAATTAATTGATTTTCAACCAAATTAGTTGATAATTAAAATAAAAAAACTCTTAATTATTAGACTAAACTTAACATATTAGTTGATTAATCAATTTTGTTTTGGTCCGTTAACTCGGTTTAATAGAACAATGAACCCCTAGTCTATAACAAGGAAGTTATTTTAGGAGTCATAAAATAAGAAGACTTCTCAACTCGAGTAACTCAATTTTTTTTTGACTCGACTTACTTGATCTAATGCTTACCCTTAGATATATGTGTATAAATTTAAATGAACATAAAAGAATAAATTATCGAACGTTCACAAACATAAATGAACGAATGAGCTCTTTGTTTGTGTTCGTTAGTTTAATTCTTATCCTTTTGCTTACCCCACAGACCACCCAAATTAACTTATTCTAATTATTTTGCTTAGAATGATTTGGATTGAGAGTTGTTCCTTAGTGCTATTGTTTATAATTTGTGGCTCCAAAGAAATGCGATAACTTTTGATTCAGATTTGAAGATAGAAGTCGATGGCTACAACAAACTTCTTGTCATGCCTTGGCTCGAGAACAGGTCCAACCTCACGATAATGGCCAAGGGAGGTCGTTAATTCCACAGTGGTGTCATCCTTGCATAAGCTGGTTTAAGCTGAATTGTGAGGGAGAAGGAGAGTCTCTGAGGGTTTGGTTGCTTGTGAAGGGGTGATTCAGGATCATGACAGAAGATCTTAGGTGGATTTAAGGGTGAGTAAAAACTCAATTCGATTAAAAAAATAAATTTTTTATTTATTTAAGGTAAAAGAATCAATTTATTTTAACTCGAGTTTACGTCTCGATTTGAAAATTTTAAATAAATTTTGAGTTATAAAATAAAAATTCGAATAATTTGAATAACTCAAAATATTTAGTAATTAGTGATGAGTTTTAAGTTCGACCCGAATCCCTAAATATAAGCCACATATAAAAAATATGATGAATATATATTATTTTGGATGAATTATAAATATATATTATATGGTTAAAGAAAATCATTTAAATTAGAAGTATTATAACATCATAAATAATTATAATTAAATTTATATAGGAACTCAAAAACTCAACTCGAATTAAACTCGATGCGAATTTCATAAACTCAAATCCAATTTAAATTTCAAATAAAGTTTAAGTCGTAAAATAGGGACAAAGCTATGTTTACTGTGGGAGGGAGTCTTGTCACTCCCAAAATTTTTGATATAATTACACTTGAGATCCTTCTCGGTTTAAATAGGAAAATAAGGTTTTTGCCCTCTCAATTTTTAAATTTAAAAACTTAATAGAATTTTGCCCCTCCCAATATTTGATCATACCTCTATCCCTATTATAAAATATATACTTTAATTCAAATAATTTAAATTTTTTTATTCGATTTTATTAGTCGAGAAGCACACCCTAAATGCTTTAGTTTCATTTTAATACTTGTAAATGGTGCGACAACATAAATATTTTAATGTTTGGACTCAGAGTAAGAAAATTAATTAAATTGATATATAAGAATATTTATTAATTAAAGGACAGTAAAGTTTTCTTAAAGTTGTTTGAAAAGGAAAATTTTAGGTTGAGAAATCTTAGGTGTATTTATGGGTTAATTGTATTTTTAATTTTTTAAAATTTTAAAATTATTAAAATTAAGCTTTAATCTCTCAAAAATATTTGTTTAATTTTTAAGACCCCATCATTTTAAATAAAATTTAATTTTATCAAAAAAAATTATATAATTATTTTTAAGATATATTAATTTTAAAATTCCGAATCCTCTTTCAAGTTTATCTTTTAGAGGATCGTTAATTTTAAGGATAATAAACTTGACCTTCTAATAACTTTATTCTCGTTTCGATTTAACCCGTGCACAAATGTTTCTAGTTGATGATAATTTGTGTAGTTATATAAATTTTAACGATTTATTTTTTATTTTTTAAATAAAAATTTAAGTTATAATATAAGAATTTGTGTAGTTACAAAAATTCTTACCTAAAATAAAGTTTACTTAAGTTTTTCTTTAGTCGAAATAATTTATATAATTATATAAATTTTTAACCAATTAATAAAATTTTTGATTTTACCTAAATTATTACTTAATCTTATATATAAATTTTCATTATTTTAATAAAAAAATATAAACAATATCCTGTGTTTACCGACTCCACTATAACACTTTTCCAGTAAGAACCATTTGTTCTTTTAAAGATGGTGGAGTTGGTGGCTGACTTTGAGGTTTTTTCAAGGTGAAAGCAATTTAGTAATAAAATACACTGTGGGGGATGAATATGGAAATTTGTTATCAACAATATAATTAATGATGGAACTTGGTAAAAAAAAATTATGGGTTAATATATTTTATTTTAAGAAAATAAAAATTTTAACTGAAATTTTCAAAAAAAAAAAGGGTTTTGTGTAAATTTTTCAGAAAAAAATGAGGTTAATTAACATTTTTAAAAATTTGAGAGGTATAATGAAAAATTTTAAAAATTCTTAAACGGATTTAATTAAAATATTTAAAATTTATTGGGGTCAAATTATTTTTTTAATTAAAAAGACTAAAATTAAATCTTTTAAAAAAATAATACAAAAATAAATATTTAAATTATAAATATTTAAAAGAGGTGCATAAAGTTTTATTTTTCGTTAATTTTAAGTGTTTATCATCATTTATCGTTAAAAAATCGTTAACGGTACATCACATGTTTTAATTTTTAAATTTTTAATTAATGTTTATGTTAATATTTTAAAAAAAATTAAAAATATCTTAAAATTCTTAAAATAATCTTTATTTCCTTGAATCCTCACCCAAATTCCAATTCTAGACATCTCCGATAACATCTAGGGTTCCTCGAACAATGTGATATCTCACACCAGCTAAATCCTTAACCCTACTATTACCACCAATTACCAACGACATGTTCACTATTTTGTTGCCAGACCCTACGAATATTTATCCTACCTTTTCATCACCCAAAGTCATCAGACCGTTTACCTAACATCGAAGGAAGTCAAACTCGGATATGAGACAATTTACTCAATTAACACACTTATCATCGATTATTAACGATGTGTTTGAAATAAATAAGAATTGATACCCAAAGACAGTAATGATTAAGTTCAATGAGATTATCAACGACGACAACTACAATAATTTTAAAGACTTTAGGTTAGATTTTTATGATTAATTTTTTGAAAATTTTAGAACTTTATGTGTTTTTAATTTTTTTTAAAGATTTAAATATTTTTTTATTATTAAACCATTCTTAAATAAAAAACCCTTGTCTGAACTTTAGTGTTTTTTTTTTCTTGTCTAACAACTCCCCTCAGCTTAAGTCTACTGTTTTTGACTGTTTTTTCTTCTGTTGCAATAAAAAATTAAACCAACCGTTACACTATAAACGGGTGTTAGTAGAAACTCAAATTTTTAGCTGTTAATAAACGGCGTTTAGATACTAAATGATAATAGATAAGCACCTAATTACATTAAATTAATATATATTTAACATTAAAATTACGATGATAATGGATTAGAAAAAAAAACAAAACTTTAATATACTTACGAAAGAAATTTAATGTTTAATTACTAAATCAAATTATAAGACAAATCAAATAATATACTCTTTATACTTAAATTTTTAAATCTTATACATAAAATTAAAAATCTAAACTTTAAAACTAAATGTTCATAAAATTTTCGATTTTTATTATTAAATTATTTTAATTTAAAATAAAACATTATAAATCGTACAGAAAAATAAAAAGCAATAATACTATTCATGTTTTTTGGTTTATCATAAAATAACATGCAGCCAAGGCAGGTACGGCATCTGCCCTGTTACTTTTGACTAACCAGACAATATTGGCTAAAATTATGGTCTATGGTCTATCACTTTTCCCAAAGTGGGTGTTGAAATTTCATCATCGTCTTGAATCATTCCTCTGGAGCTTCACTCCTCCCGAGCAACGGTTCCCTTCTTCTCTTCAGGTTCAGGATTCACCCTCTTCTTGTATTAACCAGACCATCAGATAAGCAACCATCTTCTCCTTTTGTTTTTCGAGGGTGATCTACAACTATCTCAAAAGGAAGTTCAAGGTACGTTATTGATGCTAAACTACTCTATCCTTCAAGTTTGTATTATTTTTCTTGAATTGGGTCTTTCTCTGGCAGTTTCCCCCCTCTGGTTATGTTATTTGTTCCCTTTTCTAAGCTCTGATTTGTATGATCTTGTTTGTTTTAAGTATCTGAAAGTTTGAATCTTTAAACGTTTTAGTCCTGGGATCACCATAAAAGGTTGCTCCTTTAGACGAATTCAGTCAAATTCCATGTTTTCGGGGGCTTTGGTTTAGCTTTATTTAGTGGGGTAGACGAATTCAGTTTCTTGTCTAGCAAGTTGCAATACATCAATTATGGATAGATTTTTTTTTCTTGTTTGACTTTCTTTTTCTGGGGTAGCAGGATTGAGCCAGATGATCATGGAGCCAAAACTCACTGAGTTCTCTGATTACATAGACGGCTTTAGTGCTGATGATTTGGATGATGCATTTCAACTCAATTCTGGTCAGTACACAAATGGAACAATAGGATTTGAGTTTCTTGACCCTTATCCAGATCTTAACTTTATGAACATGAATGTTCCGGTTGATCCTTCTGAATCCGGCCCTGCTGCTCTTCTGCAACCGTTAAGTACGGATGGGAGCTCGAGTTCTACATCCGTAGGGTGGAATCTGGAAGGCGAGTCTTTGTCACCGTCTGATGACAGTGAGGCAGCAGATCCGGTTCTCAAGTACATAACTCAGATGCTCATGGAAGAGAACTTGGAGGAGCCTCATATGTTTAATGACTATTTGGCTCTTCAAGACACCGAGAAATCATTATATGATGTCCTTGTTGAGCAATATCCTCAAACGAATCAACTGAAACTTTTGCTGAATCAGAATTTGGGGAGTCCTGAAAGTGGTCTTTCTGGTACTACTAATGGCCATTCAGATGCTGCTATTATTGGCAACAGTATTGGAACTGGTAATTTTAGTGATCATCAAGGGATCGGCGAGGTTCGGGAGCTGGCTCCTTCCTTGTTACAAGCTCCTCTTGAGGATGACTACAATTTCCAGCAGCCGAGTTTACAATTTCCTGTCAACACAACTAATAGCTTGAGTCACACGGGTAACGGGATGATAATATCTTCTGTGAGCGAGCTTCTAGCTCAGAACATCTTTGATGATAAGGAATCTGTTTTGCAGTTCCAAAGAGGTTTCGAGGAAGCCAGTAAATTCCTCCCTAGTAGTAATCAACTGATTATCGATCTAGCAAGCAACGCACTCCCCATGGGGCAAGAGGGGAAAGCTCCAAATGCTGTCGTCAAGGTGGGAAAGGAGCAGCAGGAGAGCTCACATGAAGGGTTGAGGGGTAGGAAATATCATGAACGGGATCTCGAGGATTCGGAGGAAGAGAGGAGTAATAAGCAATCTGCAACTTATGTGGAAGAGAGTGAATTGTCGGATATGTTTGATAAGGTATTACTCTATCCTGAAGGACAGCCTATCTGTTGCATTGATGGTGAGATTGCGCAGCGCAGAGAAACCAAAGCCTTGCAGCAGAAAGAACAGTCAAATGGCGCTGGTGTTGGGAAAACTCGGTCTAGAAAACACGGGAAGAAAGAAACGGTGGATTTAAGGACTCTTCTAATTCTGTGTGCACAGGCTATATCTGCTGATGATCATAGAACTGCTTCTGAACTACTGAAGCAGATTAAAGACAACTCTACTCCTCTTGGTGATGGAACTCAGAGGTTGGCTCATGTCTTTGCCAATGGCCTTGAGGCACGCTTGGATGGTAGTGGAACTGTAATTCAAAACTTCTACGCGTCTCTAGCTTCCAAGAAGACAACAGCCGCGGATATGTTGAAGTCGTACAAAGGATACCTTAGTGCTTGTCCGTTTAAGAAGCTACCTATTATGTTTGCAAACAAAATGATTTATCTCATGACTGAGAACGCAAGTGCCCTTCATATTGTGGATTTCGGGATCATGTATGGTTTCCAATGGCCTATTCTTATCCAACATCTCTCAAAGAGACCTGGTGGGCCTCCTAAGCTACGCATAACTGGAATAGAGCTTCCACAACGTGGTTTCCGCCCAACAGAAAAGATTGAGGCAACAGGTCGTCGATTGGCAAATTATTGCAAGCGCTTTAATGTTCCCTTTGAGTACAAGGCTATAGCTTCTCAAAACTGGGAAAATATTCGAGTAGAGGATATCAAGATTAATAGCAATGAGTTTCTTGCAGTAAATTCCCTTTTTCGTTTCGAAAATCTGCTTGATGAGACTGCTGAGGTGGACTGTCCAAGGAATGCTGTGCTAAAACTGATCAGGAAAATGAACCCTGATATTTTCGTTCACTCCATAATTAATGGATCTTACAATTCTCCCTTCTTTGTCACAAGGTTCAAGGAGGCTCTATTCCATCATTCTGCAGTATTCGATATGTTTGATAACACATTACCTGGTGATGAGCCTGCAAGGTTAATGTTTGAGAGTGAGTTTTATGGGCAGGAAGCAATGAATGTTATAGCATGTGAGGGGCATGCCAGGGTGCAGAGGCCCGAGACATACAAGCAATGGCAGATTCGGATGACGAGAGCGGGATTCAAGCCACTTCCATTGAACCAGGAACTAATGAAGTTACTTTGGAATAAGCTGAAGGATTGGTACCACAAAGATTTTGTAATTGATGAACACAATCACTGGATGTTGCAGGGATGGAAGGGTAGGATTCTTTATGCATCCGCCTGTTGGGTACTGGCACAGGAGTCCTGACCAAAATATGGGCTGGAACTGAGAACATGGCTAAGATACTTTTCGAGGAATGATGGGCAATGATAGACTTCACAATATAGACAAAGGTAACGCTTCCTCACAAGATGAAAATTTCTGCCTTGTTTTCTCTTGACATACATGTGCATATAACCGGCATACTTGCTTACATACATCCTTGTTTGCCTTGTTTTCAGTTGTTTATTTAGTTAGCTGACTTTACTTCTTTCATTTGTTCGCATTACAAACAGCTAAGCTTTCTTCCTTTCTGAAGAATCGTATGGAGTTAGAGGACTTCTTTCATTTGCTCATATTACAAACAGCTAAGCTTTCTTCCTTTCTGAAGAATCATATGGAGTTAGAGGATTCGAGTTTTATGCTCTATTTTCGATACATTAACTTAAGCTTTGGGTCGATCATGCTGTGGAATGATGGAGAAATCTATGGTCCTGCTCTTATTTCCCCCTTAAGACTACTCATTTGCATGTCAGCTTTCATGTGATGTTTTGTAATAAGATCATGTGATTCCGTTCCCTTCTGTAAATTATGTTTGTATGTACTTTGATCCTAGTACTAGCTTACACGAGTTTTTAAATATATGGTTTTTCAAATATATGTTATTATGTTACAGCATCTCATCATGTAATCAAACAGATAAGATCCGGTTTGTGAACTCATCCAAGGACCTGACCTGTCCTAGACAAAGTTGTGTTTTCCTCCTAAGCTCCATTGCAGTATTTCTGATCTCCTCTCCTTGGATGTTCACCATTAGTGTTTTCATAGCTCCTTGGATCTTCTCCCGCTCCAATTCAGTCTCCAGTCGAAGGCCTATTCTCCACACATAACAGACGTACTTTATGTTAAGGAATTGGTCCCCAAAACATGGACTGCATAACATTGGACCCCCTTCCGAGATGCTCTCAAGTGTTGAATTCCATCCACAGTGAGTCCATAAGCCACCCACTGCTTCATGAGCCAATACTTCCTGTTGTGGTGCCCAGTCCACAATCAATCCTTTGTCTCCAACTTTCTCTAGGAAACCATCTGGTACTAACTCCATCTCCATCCCTTCTGACCCATGAACCAAACCAGGTCTTATCATCCACAAAAATGGATGCTCACTACTGACCAACCCCCAGCTATCTCAACAATGTCTTCCTTACTCAAGCTAGCCATACTTCCAAAGCTGACATAGATAGTAGACTTCGGGGCTTGCTTGTCAAGCCATGAAATGCAGTTACCATCTTCCTGCAGCAATGAGCTGGAACTGGATGGAGCTAGTTTATGGAAAGGGCCGACTGCGAAAACCGGAGCAGGTGAGTATTCTCTAATCTTAGACAATGCTGCATGTTCAAGGAACTCAATTGTGTTGGCAATCATACCAGATGATCTCTTTGTTGCATCGAACGCAACAGCTCTCACCTCCACCATAGCGTCTGTTGTATTCATCGACATAGATTTAAGCACTTGTTTGAGCTCAAGGGGGGCAAACTCTGTCATGGTATAAAGCCATTAATTACCGTTCTAATTTCATACGAAAAGCAGCAATATTGAATTTGCCAGACATGCCTTGCTGGGAGTTTTTCCTGTGTCTTTCCATGTGCTACATGATTTAATAGACATATACAGTTCATGATCATTATCTTTTACACACAAAAAATATCTTCCCAATAAGAAAAAAAAGCCTAGTGAAGTCAATCCAGCAAAAAGTATTTGTACATTTTTGGTATTTTTTTATGTTTTAATGCTAAAAAATTAGGACTCAATTGCATTAAATTAAAGTTGGATGGACTGATTAGTGAAAGAAGCAAACTTGCTTGACCAAATGCGAAAATCTAAAGGTAGGTATCAAAATCTTATGGCCAATGGTATTTTGGTCATGATCATGATGGATTAATAATCTCTACAAAGCTTATCTATCAATTTTCAAGAAAACAGTGTTAGAGTAAATTTATTGAAATAATTAGATTTTTGAATCAGAGAAGATTGATAAATTAAAATAAGAGTAAGGGAAAGGTTTATAAGTGTTTAAAGTATATATTTTTTTATTTAGATATTTAAAGTATTTTTTATCTAAAATATATATTATTTTTAAATTGGTACCTAACATATTTTTTAATTAATGTCAGATGATAACTTTTAGGAACTTTTATATATATTAAGTATCTCATTTGATAAAAAAATACTTTAAATATCTATTTTTCGATTAAAATAATATATTTTAAATATTTACTTTGATGACAAAATATTTTTTTTGAAAGGATGACAAAATATTTTAAAAACCTATTTTGATAAAAATATATTTTTAGTATTTAATTTAACCAAAAAATATATTTTAAATATGACCAAAATATATTTTAAATACATTATAATCATTAATTTTATCCATATATATTATTAGCAATTATAATATTAAGAAAATAGATAAAAATATATTATTAACCCAAATAAATAAAAATCCAACAATTCAGTATCCATTTAAATAAAACCCATTTACATTTATTGATAACTGGCCTTGGCCCTTTTAGGCTTATATAAAAACATAATTATAATTACTATTTGTTTGAATAATTTATTAGTTATTAATATTTTATGTCTATTAATATTATTATTATAAAAATTATTTTTTACTATAACATTACTAAATATATTTGAAGAATTTATATATTAATTTATTATTTATATAATTATTTTTAATACAATTTAATTAATTATTAAATTTAAATGATAACAACAAAAAGATTGGCAATATGCTCTAAAATAACAAACAAAAGATAGAATTAAGAATTTAAGAATTATCATAATCAATAGACAGGGATTTGAATGATCAAAACCTGCTAAGGGAAAAATAAAAGTAAACAATTTGAACTCTGTCATGATATCCACTGTCAAACATTGTTTCAACAATAGAGAAAATAAGAACAAATAAAGGAGCTGGAAAAATTAAGATAAACAATATAGCAAAATCATGAGAGACGAAACCGGTTTGCGGAAAGAAAAAACAGACATTGTTTTCCTTGCATTATGAAGAATTAGAAGCACTTCCTGTGAACGATCGATGGGCCGGATTCATCGTACTCTGCCTTAGCAATCCACATCTGCAATCCAACCACGATACCAGAAGGTTTTTAGTACAGCATATGAAGTATGCTGGAGTGAAGATTAGAAATGAGAACCTAAATGTTCGAATCACGAATGTGCAACTAATCACCAAACTATTTTGGGGCAAACAACGTTTTTTTCCTAAATCTAGGACTCACTTAATATTAATGAATGGTAAGAACACCGGTTCTGTCATGTGAATTGCATAGTCGATTTGTTACTAGCAGTAACTACATGCACTCAGAAGTGTGAGTTAGAAAATACCTGCTGGAAAGTACTGAGAGATGCTAAAATGGAGCCTCCAATCCAGACACTGTATTTCCTTTCAGGTGGAGCTACAACCTTAATTTTCATGCTGCTTGGGGCTAAGGCAGTGATTTCTTTGCTCATTCTGTCTGCAATTCCTGGGAACATGGTAGTTCCACCACTGAGAACGATGTTTCCATACAAATCCTTCCTGATATCTACGTCGCATTTCATGATAGAATTGTATGTGGTTTCGTGAATGCCAGCAGCTTCCATCCCTATCATGGAAGGCTGGAAAAGGACTTCCGGGCATCGGAAACGCTCAGCACCAATGGTGATCACCTGGCCATCAGGTAACTCGTAGTTCTTCTCGATGCTGGAACTAGTTTTGGAAGTTTCGAGCTCTTGCTCAAAGTCAAGTGCAATATAAGCCAACTTCTCTTTTATGTCCCTCACAATTTCACGCTCAGCAGTAGTTGTGAATGAATAACCACGCTCAGTCAAGATTTTCATCAGGGCATCAGTAAGGTCACGACCTGCTAAGTCTAGACGGAGGATGGCATGTGGGAGGGCATATCCTTCATAAATAGGGACAGTATGGCTCACACCATCTCCAGAGTCCAGAACAATACCTACATACAGTATCATAGAGAACAGTTAGCACATGAAAAATAAGCAGAGTTCTAAGTTTTAGGTGTTGAATCAGTAAAACTTTATAATCATTATGAAAATCATTAAATCAAAACATGGATAGAACGAGACGTAGGGGAGAAATGGCAACCAATTTGAGTTCAATTAAAATTTTCCGACCAAAGTGTAAATTTGACTTTGAGATAGTTTAGCTAAACTTTTATCCATGAGATCATGCGAGTAGTCATTTGCTTACCAGTTGTACGACCACTGGCATAAAGTGATAAAACAGCCTGGATAGCAACATACATTGCCGGAGCATTGAAGGTCTCAAACATGATTTGGGTCATTTTCTCACGATTGGCTTTCGGATTGAGAGGTGCCTCAGTGAGAAGAATTGGGTGTTCTTCAGGGGCCACACGAAGCTCATTGTAGAAGGTATGATGCCAAATCTTTTCCATATCATCCCAGTTGTTAACTATACCATGTTCAATGGGGTATTTAAGAGTCAGAATACCCCTCTTGGACTGAGCCTCATCCCCAACATATGCATCTTTCTGTCCCATTCCAACCATCACACCAGTGTGACGCGGACGACCCACTATGCTTGGGAAGACAGCCCTTGGAGCATCATCACCGGCAAATCCAGCCTAGGAAGTGCAAAATGAATCATTAGGAAAAAAAACCATGTATCAATCTAAACACGACCTTATAAAAAAGAAGAAAGTAAACAGATACCTTGACCATTCCAGTTCCATTATCACAGACAAGTGGTTGAATATCCTCACCATCTGCCATACTGTAGCACTAGCTGAAATAACATCATACTATATCAACATCACAACAATAACGGAAGCAGCTCATACTTCAACAAGCATAATCTGAACCATTTATGAGAGATATTGCAATTCAAATATATAGACAAAAGAAAAGTAATATGATTAATTAGAGAAGAAAATCCCTCCATATAAATCATAAATTATCACATTTTTAATATTTTTTTCATTGCTAAAAAAGTTAGACATAGAAAAGGACAAAAATTAAAACTAATTTATTATAACCAGAGGTATCTGACAATCTGAATCGAGATTATTATGGAAAACCCTCCCAATCCAAATCACTAGACGCTAAAGAATAAAAACTTATCCAAAGATATTCAAACAATAAGCATTAAACTAACTAAAACGAAATCGGATACATATAGTTCGATAAAATCATCAGAATGAGTAAAAATCAAATTAAAATTCAACGAATTATGCATATTTATAATAAAACCGGAACCGGAACGATCTATTTCTTGTCTACATTCTTCGTTTCATGTACTTTCTCGGTATCCAAACAGAAGTAAATAGAACTCACCTGAAGCAAAAGTGGAAAACCAGAGAAAGACGTTCTGAGATGCTTGGCCTTTGGATTCAAAAAAATTGAATTGGCTGGTGAAAAATGATTTCTCTGTTGAAATTTAAAACCCAAAAGAGAACTATTTACTTGGTTTTAACCCTTTTACCGGGTCCTTCAGTTGCACGCTCAGATTGGGTGGTGAAACTTAATGAACGCTTGAATAGTTCTTCGTACCGGTAAAACCGGTTTCTCATCCATCTTAAATAGGAGTAGATATTTTTAAGGGTAAAATTCAAAGTTGGTACCTTTTGTTTTCAGTCTATCTTATTATGGTCATCGATTTTGAAAACATATGTTTTGGTCACTTACGTTATCGATCTGCCTTATTTGATTATTAAGCCATTAACGTCTTTCAAATTGACACGTAACATGTTCAAAAAATTATTAATTTTAAATTGTCAGAAGGGTTAAATAAGTTTTAAATTTTTTTAAAAAATCAATTAAGCATTTAAATTAAAAAAAAATTAAAATAAAATTAGTTTAACTCTTAAATCATATCCAATCAAGCCTTCAAATTAAGAAAAAATCAATTTGATCCTTTGATCAACTTTGACCGTTGACTTTAACGTATTTTTGAGGAAAAAAAAAACTTCGACACGTGTAGCAATGAGAATAACACTTATCATTTAAAAAAATAAATTTTAAAAAATATATAAAATCTAAAATTTTTATAAAAAATCTTAGAAATTCTAAAATTATTTTAAAATATAAAAATATTTTTATAATTGTATACTAATATTTAATATTTTTAGTTTTAAATCTTTTAAAAATTATTATTTATCATTTTTAAATTAAAATTTTAAATTAAAAAATATTTTTATATTTTAAAAATATTTTTAGGATTTTTATATAATTTTAAAAATTACTAGACACTGGTATTTTGAATGGTGTTGATGGATTGATCGTTAGTCATGATGCCTAATCTTGTTTTGTCATATAAATTCATCTTTAATCTAATAAAATATTTAAAATTTAAATAAGAAAGTCTAAATTCAATATTTTTAAAGTAACAATCCAAGCAAATATCGTTAAATGAAAAATAATATTCTTTAAACAAATATATTTAAATTAATAGCAAAAAAAATCTCAATAAATATTATAATTCAATATAAAAAAATTAAAGTAACAATTCAAACTGAAATTAAAAAAATTCAACAAATAAATTATCCTTATATAAACTACTATGATCTTTACTAACATAACTACTTTCTAAATCATAATTATAAAATATCTAATAAATATTATAATCTAATGAAATAAATTAAAAATATAATCAAAATGTTTAATATTAACATTTAACATAGAGAAAAGGTTTCTGAGTATCAAGCTTTTATTGTTTTACTAAAGCTCAACAAAAACCTATAAAATAAGAGAAAAACGTAAATAAAATTATAGAAGATATTATTATATTAATAATCTAAAATCAATTTGTATATAAACTTAATTAATATTTTTAAATATAAAAAATTTAAATGTTTTTATTTTAAATTTATATATGGACCGGACTTATATCGGATATAAATTTGAATTAAATTTAGATTAGATTATGATAATATACATATTCAATCCAGCTCCTATTAGAATCAAACTTTTTTATTTGAATTCAAACATTTTAAAATCAGATTTGGATAAAATCTTTTTCTTAGGATCGAATCAATTTTAAATCGAATTTAGATTATATTGTTATCCCTACTCATTTGATTGGTTGTAATCCCTGTAATATTAATTTTTTATGTTTCCAACTTTTAAGGAACTATTAAAAAAATATTTTATATTAGGATATTTAAGTTATTATACGTTGTTTTATTTATAAATTTAAATTTAACTTAAAATTAATTGAGAGATTAATAACGTATAATGTCTAAAAAATTTATATTTTTGTTTAAACTATACAAATAACCATTTAATTATGGAATTGATATTAATTTAATCATTATATCATAATTTTAATAATTTTACCGCGTAAATATTTTATTACGGAAAGAATGATATCAATATTAAACAAAATTAATATAATTATAAATTTATCATTATTTACGTAATTTCCCAATTTAATCATAATTTTAATTTAATAAAATAAAATTATTCAATTTGATCACTTATTAAAAGTCTTTAACTATTTATATTTAATTTAATAAATTTATTTTTTTTACCTTCGATCAAATTATGAAACATGAAAAAATAAATGACAAAAGCCTGATTTGGGGGGAATTAAATTCATGCATCCCTAATACAAGTAGCACGCTTTTGCAACGAGGCCAAGCTTATTTTTTTATTATTAATTTTATTTATTTATTTTATTTATTTAATGACTATAAATTAATTTAAAATTTAAAAATTTTTACACTGTATAACTTGATCCTAATTAATTATATATATATATATATTCTGGCATTAGCAATTAACTAATATATATGTTGGTTGTTAATATCAGAAAAAAAAATATAAATTAAAAGAATTCATGATACACTTAAAATATATAAAAAATATTTAAGTTAATAAAATAAATTAAACAATTAAATTAAAGTTAAACAATATATTGTATATATATTAAATTATAGATAGTGAATCATTTAGAGTAAATGATTTTAATATATTTTCTTAAATTAAGTTTAATATATTTTTATTTTAGATTTATTTTCATGATTTTACATATTAATCATTTAATTTACTTTTAACTTAATTAATAATTTCAATCTTTATTAAAAAATAATTAATTAATTATATATACATATAATTATATTAAAATTCAAAGTTTTAAAATTTTATTAAATTTATTTTGTGAAACTAAACTCGCAATCATAATTCAAATGAATTGATATTTTTAAAAAGTTGATTATTTTAATAAATGAAAGAAGATTGGCTTTGGGGGGAATTCAACCCGTACATGCCTGGTTTTATTTGAATTATGTTTATGAGTTTAGATATGTTAAATGAATTTAATATAATACTAAAATTTTGAATTTTAATATGGTTTTATATAATATTAAATATTTTTTTATAAATATTAAAATTCTTGATTAAATTAAAATAATATGTAATTGAATATGTAAATCTATAAAATTAAAATAAAAGAATATATATTAGATTTAGTTTTAAAAAATAAAAAAAAATCTTAAAAGCAATTTTATTTTAAATTATACGTTAACGATAATTTAAAATATATATAAAATGTTATTAATTTTAATTTAATTATTTAATTTATTTTATTGATTTAAATGCTTACAACTCGAAAATATAAATAATTTTATTAATTATCCATTTATATAATTACCTTATTTTCTAAGTTTTATGTATGTTAAGACTATGTTAAAGAAAAGCTTTATGTTAAGAAAATATTAAAGAGTCTTATTAACAATATAAAAAATTAAACAAAGATTATATACAATTATATAAATTTATTTCTCACATTGATTAAATAAAAAATACACAATAATTATTGTGTATGAAACAAAGATTATATACAATTATATAAATTTATTTCTCACATCGATCTAGTGACTTGATTGAAACTATTTTAATAATCTAAAAGGCAATTTGAAAAAATTCATAATTAAGTGGTAAAAATAAAATTATCAATATTTTAGTTTTACCCCAACATTGCGTCCTAATTAATCTTGGTAAGGAAATGGTAAAAGGACCATAAAAGCCATCTAACAAAAGACAAGTTATCCATCAAAAGAAGAGTTACAGTCACAAATGCAACATTATGATAAGGAAGACTGATAATGAGCAAGAACACTTACCACGAAACCGAAACCGAAACCGAAACGCTTTCAAATACAAAATAACAATCGAGTTGATACAAATTACTACTTAAGGGCACAAGAAAGGAAAAAAAATAGGAAAATGGGGAGAAGTTGAGGCATTCCCTGGGTTAACAAGGAGTCTGAGGTGTAATCAACCACATCTGATCTTCTCTAGAAGGATAACACATTCCATGGATTCATAAATTGTAAAGAAACAGCACCAACATCCGTCACAGATCACAACATTTCTTGTGACCGCCGGACGCAGCGACCGACCTTTCTCTTGAATTCATCTTTCTTCTCTCTCCATTCCTTCTGCAAATATCAACACAAGTAGCGATAAAAAAAACAACAACAAAGATAACATGGTGCATCATGATTCATGCATGGTTCTCTTGAATTCATCATGATTCATGCATGGTTCTGATTCCTCGGATTCATTAGCTTCACATGATTCTACTATAGAAGGAAATGCTGATCGCCATAGTGGTTTGACGAGACGGCAAAAAAATGGCATAGGATTTAACAAGGTAAAGAAAATCTTGTTAAAGACCTAGATCCGAGTGGCAGTCTAATTAACGATAAAATGAGCATTTTAAAGGAAGTCCCATAACATCAGAAAAGTTTTAGTAGAAGGGTAGACACCATGTTAGGACATCAAACATTTGGAAGTAACACCACAGGCAACCACACGATTAATCAAGAAACTCAATAATCACTTACAGCAGCTTCGACATTTGCAGGCGATTCGTCATTAGGGCTGGAAAGCATTGATATGATACTCAATACAATACTTTCAACCTGCCACATTGTAAGGATAGACATTTGTTAATGCAATATCATAGTGTCAAGATAAAATGGGGAAAGGACACCTGTATATTAAAGTAATTGAACTTTGAGCAATTTGAAATCTATGGCACTATTAATATTATTGACACTTGAATAACAAATAATAATAATAATAAAGGCAATTCAAGCATAACAGACACTTCATGAACATACTGTATGGACCGGCATCCAGCGCTCACTTGCAAGCTCATAGCCATTTGGATCATCACCCGGAGGATGAAGAATTGAAATACAGACACGTCCATCGGGATATACTGCAAAAACATTAAAGATCAAATTAGCTCTTGCATTAGACAATGGCACAAGACTATGAACAGACAAAGGTATACCATTAGGATGCCAAATCTCGGTTGTAAATTTCATGGTTGGAGGACTGTTTGGATAATTAGGCGGAAAGCTCATGATGGCATTGAAAAATCCCCCTTCACTAAAATTAGAATATTTATGTTAAAGAAAGTTAACAAACAAAAATCATAAAGCTACAAAATATTCCATAAAGAACTCGATTCCATATCGAGAATACAAGGACAATAGCAGTAAAAAGAAAAATAAGCAGTAGGAAAGTAAGACAAGTTCGCAAGGACTGTAGGCTACAGAACAAAGAAACTTAGAGGTAAACATATACCAGTGTTGAGATGTGTATGCAATTAAACAAATTCTGAATGCACAAGATTGACAATTTTTGCTCCTCATAACCAACAATCTCCATATGGAAGCTACCAATTATCATTCTCAATTGAACCAATTCCACAAGAGCAAGGTCTTAACGGTGAAAATTAATGACAGATACAGAAGCTTTCAACAAACATTATCCATTGGCATTCCATATAAAAGGTGAAACATGCCTTCGAAGCTCGTCTTCAACATGATTTCCTTCTAGTTTTCATGAAAAAAGTTATCTTCACACTCTGGGTTGCCTAGTCAATTTCGATTAGGAGGGTAATAGCGATCAAGAGGGTTCCTAGGACACCATTGTCTTCATCTTCTTCCTTGCTACCACTTCCAGTTTTGGAGTTCAAAATTTTCCAGATTTGTTCTTTATCTCACTTTATTTTCTAATAATTTTATTTTATTAATTATTTTATAAATATTCTAATATTCCTTGCTACCAATTCCAGACTGTGCTGGCTGGAAAATCTCATACGAGATTAAGCACAAATTCGGAACAATTTGTTTTGATGGTATTGCAGTGTGCAATCAATTCAACGAACCTGGCCGAATGGCGTTTTGAACAAAAACACCAGGTAAACTCAGAGCAATATATTCAAAACCTTTCAACCACCTAAATCTCAAACAAGAGAATCCAATTTAGAACCCACAATTCCCTTTGAATTCAATAGGAAACCCCGGCCTAGCCAATCCAATTTCAAAACCCTAATCCCTATTAAGCATTGATCTCCTTATACAACATTAACACACAAAATCCACATCAAACAATCCACAAGAAACAACTAATTTCAATATAAGAAAGAGAACTTCAAAAAACAACTTACTAAAGAGTATCTGGAGGTCCAATAATTGTAACACTCCATTCAAAGATATTCTTCTCATCAACCAATCCGGCGGAGAACCCATCAACCGGATTCTTACAAAGATCTAGCCAAAACACAAATCAGAACCCGTTTCAAAACCGACCCAAACCCTCAAAAAGCAAATAATATCAAGAATCGTTAAATTCTAAATCGATCAAAACAAAAAAGAAGTACCTTTGAGCTGTTTTTGAAGGAGGAGGCTGGCTTGAGATGCCATAGAGAGAGAAATCCCTAGGAATTGAAGAGAGAAGAAAAAATCAGAGGAAATTAAAACTATTTCAAAAGCCGACACTTCGTTGCTATTTATAGATATGTTAAACATCGATTTTGTAATTTGCTGCACCTTTTCTGGTAAATAAATATTTAGAAAAATAAAATATAAAATAAATTAATTTGATGATATATTTAGATTTATTTTATAAAGTAATTCTAAGTTTGCTATAATTTATTCCTCACTTTTTTATTTCTAAAAAATCTTAATTAATGATTATTAGATTACTATAAATAATGAATTTCAGATTCAAATATAGATTTCATTTGCTATTTTTTTATTTAAATTTTTCGTGAATATATTCCTAAAAATTTACTTAGATTATTATGGTTGTATTTTTTATTTTAATAAAAATATTATATTCAAATACATAAATTATAAAAAAAATTAGATATTTTTTTTATAAAATTTAAAACATAAATCCTAACGTTCTAAATCTTAAACCCTAAACTCTAAATTTTACATCATATACACTAATCACTGAATCTTATCCTAAAACCCTAAATCTCAAACTCTAATTTTAACCCAAAACCTTAGATTTTATATCCTATACACTAAACCCGAAAATTTAACTTAAAATCCTAAACACTAAAATTAGAAGACCCAAACTTATGTATTAAAATATTTTTTTAATAAAATTTAATATATTTTAAGATTAAAAAATAAAATATAGGGGTTAATTTTTATCTTACTAATTTTAATATCATTAATGATTAGTCAACAAATATATGGTAAACTATTTGAATAGTCATTTAATTATGGTGAACTTCTATTTTGATATTAATTAATTTATTAATTAGTTTATTTAATTATTTAAATGATATTAATTGAATCATATGTTGTCATAACTAAAATACAATAAAAAAGTTAATATAATTATATACTTAACTACGATACTTATCAAGGACGTAACTAAAAAAATTAATTTGGGGCGTCAATTTTTAAAATTTTTTAAATAATTTTTTAAAAATAAATAATACAAGTTAACTATCAATTTCCTTTTAAGTGATGTTATTTTTTAGGGATGTTAATATTTATTGAATATTGTGTTAACTTTATTTTTAATATTAATTTAAAGAGGAAAAATCTTTAAAATTTCTAGATGTCATATGATATCTATAGGGCTAAAGTGGTCTATTTAGGGTTGATAACGGGTCAGATTTGAGAGAATTAGAGCTTCATCCACTTCATTGTCCGCATTCAAGACTGTCATCTAATTCATCCACCATCAGTTTGAAATTAATCCAAATTTGTTTAACCAATTAATTACGGATGGATTAAGATATGAATGGGTTCTATTATTAAAAATTAAAATTATATATAATAATTTACTAAAAAATAATTAATATTTAATTCATTAGGTCAGATACTATTAAAATTTTAAAATTTTAATACTCTGAAAATAAAAACAGAATTACTGAACAAAGTTCACTTCCTAATAGTAAACTAAGGCCTAAAAGATTATATAAGTGAGCAAGCATCAATATTTAAGGTAATTAATATTTTTTTAAAATTAAAAGTGTATTAAAAGATGGATGGACAGACGGGTGACGGATCGAATGATAATTTAAAAAAATTTCATCCGAAACATCATTCACTCCATCCGTCATCCATTTCAAATGGATCAAATCTATATTTAATCAAATTTTTTTTCATTTAATTAAATAAGATAAATCAGATAAACTATCATCCATAAATAATTGTCAGTTCTAGCTCCACCTTTGATATTTACACCTACATCATTCATAAAAATTTTAAACTAATTCAATAAATATAATCATTACTATACATATCAATTTGATTAATTCTCAGTTTTATGCGATTTCGAGATGAGTAAAAAATGTTATTTGAGGCAATTCTTTAGAATTTATAGTTAACTCAAAATAAAAAAAAATATATATTTGAACCTGATACGATTGAAAGAAAATAGCATCCTTGAGCACAATTATCACATTCTTGCCGAGACTCGAGTCACTATTGGTTCTTTGAAGAAACTACAGATTCCTATTTGAGTAACCATATCTTTGAATGGACAATAAAAATCACCCAATGATGAAATTTGAAAGGTCAATGCCTTTAGTGCTCGGAATTTGTTTGATGGTAAGATATCTTGTGGAGGTGTAACTAGAGACTCAAATAGTATATGGATTATTAGATTTTTGAAGTATATTGGGTATTATTTTCATGCTTGAAGCTGAATTTTGAGTGATTTTTAAGGATAATAATGTGCCTTGGATATGAATATGAGGAATATTGTAATTGAATCTGACAATTTAAATGTTATCATTATTTTTTGGAATAATGAATGTAGTCCATATTCTTCTCTTATTTGTTCCATCAGAACTAAGGACATGAATATGTCATCCTATAACATGTGTTTCGCGAAGGTAATATGGTAACGGATGCAATGACCAAATTGTACTTAGAATAGCTTTGAGTCACGCACACTTTTTTTCTCAACTTCCGGATAAGGTCCTAGTTATATTACATGCTGATATTGTAATGTTATTTTTTTAGTTGATTTTCTTGTCAGGTATATCTCGAATACTTTTTTATAATATTACAATAGGTACTCTTTTCTTTTAATTTAGGTTAAAGATATTTTTAATGAGGTCTATATTAATATTTTTTTTCGTTATATATCATAAAAAATTAAAAATTCACCACATATTTTATTTAAGGTTATATCATTGAAAATTTTAAAGAAAATAAAAATAAAGTTAAAAGGAGTTTGAATCCATATCCATTAAAAATATAATTATACTTATAGGTTAAACATAAGTGTTCGAGGGATGTACAAAAAAATGAAAGGCTAAGGACAAAGAAAATAAAAGGTGAACGGTCATTCACATAAATATTATTAATTATTTATCACTCACCTATACTTATACATATATTATTGTATGAACTATCTTATTTCAGTGGTTAAAAGAATGATTATTCTTCTTAGAGGTCATAGGTTCGAGCACTAATAATATAAGTACAGTAATTGAGCGATTAATATATAATAATTAAGAGTATACTCTAAAACAGATATTACTGTAAACATTATATATAGAAGAAAATTTGATATATATTTTTTATTTTTTAAACTATTTTGGGTCCCAAAATAAGTATCTAAATTATCATTTTGGATCATTTAAAGTATTTATATTATTTTTTAGTCAAGATAAGTATTTACAATATATATTTTTTTGTTTTTAATCACTATATTATCTTTTTGATAAAAACATTTTGACATGTCAACATCTTATTGACATAAATATTTTTATTAACTTAGACAATTATTGGAGTTAAAACGAATAAAAATAATAATTTATATGTTTATTTTAATTAAATTAATTTGATAATTAAAAAAATAAAAAATATATAATTTAGAGACTGATTTTTTATTTAATTCAAATAAAAATAAATGACAAACTAAAAGCCTCAAATTGGGCATATTAGCATTGAACTAAAAGCCTACAATTGCAATACTCAATTTCCCCTCGGTGAAGCCCAACACTTCCATCATCCAGCCCAGGTGTCTTGCAATCACCATAAACTACCATTCTGCCATTTATCTCCAAACCAGGAGGAAGCCCTTGGCCACACCCAATGAGCTAGCTGCTAGGAGGAAGAAGAAAGTAGATCATTTTCTGATGAACCATGGCTTCCATTTCCAACATGCCAATATCTCTACCTAACCTACCTGTATTACCTTCCCAATTTACTCAAAGAACCCAAAATTCCTCTCTACTCTTCACTTCTCTCCCCTTATCAACAAAACCCATTCTTTTTCACAACCCATTGGACACAAATAATTGTAAGAGGAAGAGGAAGAAGAAGGGCAGCAAACTTTGGGTAACTTTAGCCACTCCTGAAGAGGTTCTTCCATCACAGCAGGTAGTGTCCACTACAGGGGATGAAGGTGTGGCAAATGTTATTCAAGCTCTTCTCTTTGTTGCCTTTGTTGCTCTAACTATTCTCACCATTGGGGTAACTTTACTTATCAAATCAGCAGGTTTTTTCCCCTGAATTTAGCTTAAAGATGTGATTTTGAACTTTGGGTTGTGTCTGGATTTTGGATCCAGGTTATATACATAGCAGTACAAGATTTCTTGGGGAAGAGGGAGAGAGAGAAGTTTGAAAAAGAAGAGGCTGCTAAGAACAAGAAAGGGAAGAAGAAGGTGAGAGCCAGAGCTGGGCCTAAGGGATTTGGCCGAAAGATTGATGAAGATGATGATGATATTTAGATTACAAATCTTCCTTGCAAGCTTCATATTTCCACTTAAATTTTGCATTTATTTCTTGCAAGACATTGTTCGGACAAAGATTGTGGTTGTGTGCCTGTTTTTCTTTAATCTTTCTGGTTTTGTTTTGCTCCATCATTGTCCACTGCTTATAACTGATAATGGTTCTGGCGCCTGAGCTTTCTGTGAAGTAATTCATTTAATAGATAGACTAATATGGTATCAATTTAGATTAAAAATCGTATGACTTTTTATAGTGTATTTTTTTATCTTTTACCTAAAAAATTTTTAAAATTGATTTTTTAATCATAACTCTTATTTACTATATCCTAAATTCTAAACTCTATATTTTAAAAATACACCTACTTTTAATTATGATTTTCATAATTTTAATTTTTAATTTTAAACCCTAAACCTCTCATTTAAAATAGTGGCATAGAAGAAGGACCATAAAAATAAAAAATAGATGATTTTCGTATGTTTCTCCAAAATAAAATTATGAGTTTTATTAATATATATGCATATAAAAACTCAAAAACAATGTTGTCCTACTTGTAATAAATGTTTCTATAAATTTAAGGTTCAAAATAATATTAATAAGCACTAATTTAGTATAAACAATTTCATTAATTTTAAATCATTGGACCTTATATTTGAATTTTTTAATATTTGAATTTCATTTTTATTTTTTTACATTATTATTTATAACATAAACTTTAACATTTTAGTAAATTTTTATTATTTTTAACATACTCTAACTTTAAATTTTTAAATTTCAAAGTTTTCAATATTATTAATTTTTGCAAATCATTATTTTACTTCACCAAATTATTTAACTAGTTAATCACTCCTCTCCACCCCCTTTATAAATTAAAATTGTCTCCTATAATTATGTCTACTGGCATGAACATTATAGCATGTTTAATAGCCGTAATTGAAACAATAATTACTTTCCATCAAAATCAGTGACCAACCTAGTAAAGCATTAAAAACATGCTTTTTTTCTTCATAATTTGATGAAAACAAAAATTCCCATTTTAATAGCCCTAAATCATAATTATGTTTTTAAGAATAAAATCCTCTACCTCTTTTACATGTTTCTTTTAAAAATTTACTAAAAAATTAAATTTTAAACCCTAACCTTTATTTTCTACATCCTAAATCCTAAACCCTATACCTTATCCCTAATTCCCTAAACCCCAATCTAAAACCTTAAACCCTAAACCCTCTAATTTAAAGTGGAGGCATAAATGAAGGCATAGGAAAGAGGTAGACGATTAGCACCCTGTCTTTACAGATGACCTATTACTCGAATTCTTTTCGACTTGTTGCTCATTTTAAGACGATGAGTCTCAAAACTTGTTCATATGAAACTACTGATCACAAACTATGCATGCAAACTATTAGCACAGACCGATGAAGCAAGAAGTGAATGCAGTGTCTCAGGGATTTCACAGTATAAGAAAGCAAAAGAAAAGTAAAGGATGCAAAACTCAACAATTACAAGTTTACAACCCCAAGAAATTTTAACACAGTCAGGGTCATTCATAGTAACTTTGACTAAAAGTTTCACAAATTGGAGAAAACATAAATTTCAGAGCAAAGTGATTTCATTTCTTGTAAATGCTAAAGCTATTTCTGCAATGATTCTCACCATGCTAACAATATCAAGATACTGTTCCATTTTTTCCATTGCTGCATTATTAGAAAAACACATGCTTAGTAGTTAGTACAACAAAGAAGACCATTCAGGGTGCTCTTTTTTTTTTTTTTTTTTTTTTTTTTTTTTTTTTTTTTAATCTATAGAACATGGAGAAACGCATTCATAAATGTTTTGGCAACACATAATCTTACTGCTAACAAATTTAAGCACCATTAAAGTATAGAGTTTGAGTTTCTTAACCTACTTCCGGATTTGCTTCTCCTGTAACTCCTCAATGGAGTCAAGTAGAACCGTAAAAGGCCATTGTCAAGGTTGTTAGGAGAATACCTCACACCCCTATTTGGCTGCAACCTATGATTATCCCTTCTCTTCGGACCATTGCCTTTAGCATCTGTAATACTGGTCCTATAGAAAGATGATCCGTCAACTGAATTTCGAGCACTACTAACACTATAACTCCGCAGAAGCTTCTCCCTTACAACATTCACATTTTCGATTCCATTAGCCACTCTTCTTAACTTCTGCAAGGACTCTGCAAGTGTCGCATCATCCACATTTCTGGCTCCATCGGCAAACCTCCTAAGCTTTTGCGACGAATCCACAAGTATCCCTTCACTCGCATTTCCTCCAGTACCTCTATCTTCATCTCCATTAACCACCATTCTAAGCTTCTGCACCGACTCCGCTAACCTCCCATTCCCAACATCTCCTCCAAAGTTCCTATCTTCATCTCCGAACACATTTTGTTTTCGCCGCTGTATCAAACCCCAGATACTCCATACATTTTTCCAACCCCTTGCCTTTCTCAAATTAAACGCTTTTTGGACAACCCCTCCATTAGCAATAAGTTCAACCTCCCTAGAACCGGATTCCACATTAGAATACCAATTGGAATCCCTTAATTCCTTCTCGGTAACCAACAGTTTCGCCCCATGAAACAGCCCGACGGTCTCAGGTGACACTTTGGCATTAGAAATCGAAGACTTGAAATCATCAGCTTCCCCTAAACTTATCTTCCTATTCTGCAAGGAACGGTCGAAACTTTTCCTCCTCCTAGTCAAAGAATCCCCATAGTAATCTCTGGTTTGAGCTGACCCACCGGGGCTAATCCTTTCTTCCTCTTTTACAACACTCAATCTCTCTTCGGCTTCCTCCTTCACCATTGGGTTCTGTTTCCCAATCAAACAACCGTCCCAAGAAGCCCTTGGCTCATCCATGGAAAACCTTGGCTCATCAACAGAGAAACGGCCAAAATCAACAGATAATCTAGGATCAGTATCACAAGATCTTCTCCCAAACAACCCATATTCCCCGATCTCCGATTGGGTATCTCTTAATCTCCTTCTGTTTGCCTTCTCAAGAACCAAACCCTCGTTTTTCTCCTTTCTGTTCTGTTTTTTCTTCCATTTTCTAAATTTCTTGCTAAAAACGGAAGCTGCTTCCCATAGAGATTTTCCCGAGCCTTTTTTCCTTCCACATTCGAGATCTATGAATTCCTTCATCGTTTTTAACTCTCCTTCCTCTTCTCCTCCTTCCAGATCTAGGAAAGCTTTAACACTTGAAGGAGGGAGGTTGACATTGAAGGTTTTTATTTTATCGTCGACGGCGAAAAGATTGTGGAGTGTATTGTGAGCTCCTACATCACAAGATTTACGGCGAAGCTCGGAAGCGGAAGAGGACGATGGGTCAAGGCCGCCGGAGCATGATTTAGATCGGCGGAGCTGTGAGGTTGAGGAGGTGGAGGAAGTTGGGGTTGTGGTAGTAGAGTCGTTTTGGATTCCCGCAAGGCGTTCTCGGAGACATGAAGCACAGAAGCCTGTAACGGGTGTGGTAGCTGGGTGGCGGTGGCAGGAAGACAGACGACGGCTCTGACGACGGTGAGGGTGGGGCTGCAAAATCATGGGTAGACGAGAGCAACGCTCAGAGACTCCAAGAAGAAAATAAAATACTAGTTGGATGATTAATAGGCGAGAGAAAATATTAAAATATAGGTAAACGTGCTAGTTATGTTTGTTTATCTGATGAATTCGGTTTTAGTTCGGTTTAATTCCGTAAACTATTTTAATAATTGTTGATTTTTGATTTGATTAATTTTGATTTTTGATTTTTTATATTAACATTAATTTTTAAAAATTTGTATTTTATCGTGACAAAATAACTATATTTTATTACTTTTAAACATTAAAAGGTAAAAATTTTGAGATATTTTTCATAAATATTTATTAAAAACTTATTTTAAGTAAAAAATAAAAAATAAAAATACATCCATAATATTTTAAGTATAAGATATATATTTTTACCTTATAAAAATAATTAAAAATCAATTAAAACATCAAATTCGATTTAATTTGGTTAATCGCGGTTAACCACGATTCATAAATTTATGAACCATAAATTTAGTTATTGATTTTCGGTTTTAGTTTTTGGTTTTGCGGTTTACCATGCTCAGCCCTAATTTCTGCTATATTTTTAGTTACTGATTTTAAAAAATACTAGTAAGGTCATTATCGTTTTCGAGATGTAAAGTTTTGGTCACTGTAACGTTAAGTATCGTTAAATTTCGTTGGAAAGATGATCTGACACAATAAAAAAATGATAAATTACTTAAATATTCCTTAAACTATTATTATATTTTTGTTTCATCTTTAATTTGACTCTAAAAACGATTATAAAATTATTCAAAATGCAAGGGTACCGATACAAGGGGTGGTCGTATCGGTACTCCCTCCCTGAAATCTCCATTTTTCCTCTCACAGGTACTGATACAGTCACCTCCCGTACTAGTACTCGAACCCAGATTTTCAAGTCTAGAGTTTGAAATCACCTCTTCCACAACCCAAAAATCATTCTAAAACCTCCCAAAGCTCTCCTACGAATTATTTGGAGCGTATGAAGTTTCTATCGATCTTATACTATATCAACCTTTCATTAGAATTTCACAATTTTTAAGGTTCTAAGCTATACATACACCTATTAACATTCTATAATCATAAAAACAAACAAGACGGTCATTATATAACTCATGAAATGTAGGAGTAAAATGTATTGACTTCAAGCTATAAATCCGAAATGAAATTCACACCAAGCTCTTGATATCCTTTTTCCTTGCTCCAAATTTTAAGTCCAACTCCCCACCAGCTTTTGGGGATAAATACATTAAAAGATAGATTTTTCTTTGCTGTTTAAACTTTCCTTGAGGTGTAAAACGAGATTCTCACCGAGTAATGATAAGATTCTATCTTTTCATCTTGAGTTCTGAAGAGGAGGAAAAACGATGTAACAGAGTGACAGGTGCAAAGTGATATATTTTCGTGACTTTTGGTAGGGAAAAGAAGAGCCAATAGCCTCTTCGTCTTCCTTAAAAAGAGTTACCACTTTGCCTCTCAACCCTTGCCCCCACACAAGCCTAATATCAAAAAGCCTATACATAACATGGAAAGCCCACCAAAATCATAATCGAAGCTAAAACAACCCACCAAACTCGAACGTCCAACCTGACTTGACGATCCATAGCTCAGGTTAACATATGACGTTTATTGAAGAAATACCAGGTCGTTACAGATTATTTATTATTTGTCAGTTAAATATAATAATAAGAAACTGTTGCTAACAAAATTGATCCAATTGATAAACAATATAATATTACTTAAACATATCTTAAGTTTGAGGCCTTGTGTATGCAAAAAATTCACGATAGAAGATTTCTTCACCAAAATAAATGTACAACACAAATCGATGCAAATTAATCACGATAAAGCGTGGAGAATCGGAAGGAAGGACAACAAAAATAAGCTCGTCACTTCTTGCTAGCCGCCTATTAGAGGTTTCATGTGCCGATGGTAACCAGCCAATCAGAACCATTATTGATCAAAACAAACCGAAAGAGTTGTTCCCTTGACATGGGATAGGAAATGGTCACATCTTCATGGAGCTCCAAACACCAACACAACCTAATCTTTGAAGATTTCTTCTTAAACCACGAGTGGGACTGCAAATAAATAATGACAATATCAAAGTATACAGTAGGTTCACAAACTAGAAAGACAATGAAAAGTTGGCAAGAAATCTTTATTTCAACATTCAATGTACAATGTCTATATTATTCAGATCTCTCTTCACTCATAAATCAAAGGATATTGAGCGTTTATAAAAAAATTCACGAACTGTCGTAGAAGATTATATCCTCGTACCCACATCCATAAAAACATATTCAAAGTGTGTGTGTGTGAAGAAAATCACAGCAACATATCCATTGTCATAAAGGCATAAACAAAAGGTTGGAAAAATGGTAAAAGCAGCTTTTGAAACCTTCACAAGTTTTAACTAAATATTCCATGCTTGTTAAAACATATATATGTATAGAATTCCATGAGAATTCACAGAAAAACTCGCATATAAGACACAAGAAATTATAGCTAATAACAAATTACCATAAGGAAGATGGAATTCAGGTATATAATATTCAGTTGCTATAGCAATGAGAAGAGCAGATATAATTAGTCTTTAAGAGCTCACAGCATGTCAATATTATAAATAATGATTCTACATCAAATGAGTCAGTTAATAACAGTTCTACTGAGAATTGTTGGATGACTTAAACAGATTGGTTCTTACAAAATGCGGCAAAGAGGCCAAAATAAAATAAAACAGAGATGACTGGAGATAGAAATGATGACAAGCAGCAAACACTAAGATAAGAAAATAACTTTTCGAACTCCTGAAAATAGATCATTTAACTTCAAGGTTTTGTGATAAAAGGTGATAGATTTAACTTACATCAGCAATTCTTCGTAGGAACAGAGACAATATTCTTTATATCCCTCAAATTAATCTGGACTTCTTATCTGCAGGCTTAAGAATTTGGAATGAACACATTAGGTTTTCATCAACACTCATCATTGCACCGGCATTATCAAATTCGCCGCAATAGTTGGGAGCAGAAAATATAGTAACAAGTTGTCTGTCGGCAAAGAACTCGTATCCATCTTCAACAACCTGGACGGAGCATTGGGGTCATCTACTTAGCTTACACTCAAACGCATAAAGAATGAAGCAACGAGTAAACACCGCCAACCTGATGGGCACGGCAAACAAGGTCCAGATCATTTTTCATTAAGAAGTCAGAGACTCTATCTGGGCCATAAGTGAATGACACTCCTCTATCATTCATACCCCAGCCTTTGATATCCCTACCAGGATCTGACCAAAGCAAACCAGAATTGGGAACATCAGTTGGTCGGGTTATACCCCTAATTTGATCCAAATTTGTTAGATCAGGGGAAAGACCCCCATGCATGCACAATATTTTGTCATCTATTAGAGCAGCCACTGGAAGACAGTTAAAACAATCAGTAAAGGTTTTCCAGAGTCTGACATTGAACCTTCGTTTGCATTCATCGTAAAATCCATAAATTCGATTAATAGAAGCACATTCATGATTCCCTCTCAAAAGAAAGAAGTTCTCAGGATATTTGATCTTATAGGCTAGCAAAAGGCATATTGTTTCTAAACTCTGCTTGCCACGATCAACATAGTCCCCGAGGAATAAATAATTAGCATTAGGAGGAAAGCCCCCATATTCAAAAAGCCGCAGAAGATCAGCATACTGCCCATGAATGTCCCCTGAAAGAAGGAAATTAAAAAAAAGGTAGTTAAAAATTTTTTACAAGTTAAAGCCAATTCTCAGAATTAGGAAGTTATAATTCCAGAAGTGATGTTCATAGCAGCATGTCGAATATTAAGCTTGTGTTCTAGTTACTTGACTTTTAACATTTTGAAATTGATGCCACCTCCACATAAATCGAAAGTGAAGTTAGTTCATTTACAACTCTAAAATGTGGAAATAATAGGCAACATATTTACTATACTTCTTTAGGTTACTTAGCCCTTTCTCTTCATGATGGAATCACCAAGTAAAACCAAACAAGTATTGTTTCATCAGCTTCTGTTATTATCCTTCAAAAGTTAGTATTGAAGTAGAAAGCCACTAATAAATGGTTTTCAGCTATCCATTGAATAGTTCATGATGATTAACATATACATCATGCTTTCCCCATCAATCACCTACAAGAGCTGAATTTTTTCCACCAAGAGGACTTTCGGGCTGACGCTTCATCAAGTAAGATAAAGACAAACAAACAGAAAACCCATTTAAAGCATCCTTCTATCCAGATTGAAGCCCCAGCTCTCCCCCTCAAGCATTAAAACGCTATAAAAATCTAAAAGAAGCAATTCATCAAGACGATTAAATTTTCACATGGACCATCCATCTCATCTAATTCAGGTTTATTCATACCCAGTTAATCCATAGCCAGTGAAGTCCATATTCAATCTCATTTGCAATCTATTCTAGTCCAGAATTTCAAACAAAAAACCAGGATAAGAAACGAGTATACCAAGAACGAAGACATAAACATCAATTTAAATTAATGGATTTTACGCAAAATCCTTCAATGCAGCAGCTCCTATGGCTAAAGACAAAAAAAATCAATAAGAAAATCTCAAATTTTCCATTATCCAATCAAATTCCTACCTCTGTTTTCAACTTTCCTTCAAACAATCAAAACTCAAACACCTGGAGCCAAAAACTAAACAACCAGATACCCGAAACATGAATTTCGGACATTTTTCAATCCAAAAAAAAAGAGAGAAACGAAATCGTACCACAGATCTTGATGGGAGCTTCAAGTTCAAGAAGATTAGTCTGTTGAAGAAAGATTTCTCTTGCAACGTTGCAAAGCTGACGGATCTCGCCTTCCATTAGCTGTACTTGCTTCCCTGGCCTCGCGTGCTTCAACTCCAATAAACGATATATGATGTCATCCAAAAGAGCAGGGTCAATTGAAGCAGAACTCATAATACGAGCAATTTAACCAAAAAATCTCTCTCACAAACAAAGCCTAACTCTTCGCTTTTCTCCTCTCGGCTTTTTGAACTGAGTTTTCCTTCAGGGATTCTTTGAAAAGAAGAGGTGGAGAACCATGTGGCCTGGCTTTCCTTCCCTTCCCTTGTAATTAATTAATATTTTTTTGTGGGGGATTAATTAACATTACTATATACAAAAAATTAAAAAAGATAAAAAAATTTAAAAATAAAGACGGTGGCGATTGGTGTCTGCAACTCCGATTCGCGGAGAAACCTATTTTCCTATATCTATGAATCAAATATTACCCGGAGTTAGGAACGTAAATACAAGTAAATTAGATGGATTCTGGCCTGAGTTTTAGTAAGTAGTGTTAAATTAGATGCCGGTCATTTTAGGGAGTACAAATATTATTTTTTATGTTTTCATTTATGTCATGTTTTAAATTAGAGGTTTAGGGTTTTAGGTTAGGAGTTTTAATTAAGATTTATGAAATTAAGAGTAAGATATATTTGTAGGGTGTAGGGTTTAGAATATAAAAATTAAAAGTTTAGGGTTTAAAATTAATTTCTTTTTTAAAAAACAAAAAACACCAAAAAAGGCATAGAAAGGTGCAGAGAATTTTTATTCCATTTTAGGTTGATTTGATATTTTAAATTAATTTGGGTTAAGCGTAGGTGAGTTAAGGTCGGGTTTATTTTGTATTGGAATTAATATGTGATCTTTGTTCCTCAAACTATAACGTTAACATTTCACATTTGGAGCTTACAGTTTTTAGTTCCTAACAAATACAAATCATCTACCTTTTACGTTCATATTTTTTTTTGATAAGCTTTATAATTCATTAATCCAAAAAACAGTAAAAAATACTACTCATTTATAAACTAATCCCTCAAGCAACTAATAAATCGTCCTGTACATTTCGTATCCTAATATTTTTATGATGTAAACGAATGTGTATAATATCTTTTAGACAATCAAACAACTGAGTGCAGGACCTCTGTACTCCTACGTTCATATTTATGTCTCACACTATAAATATATTTATAATTTAAAGTTAGAATTTATAAATTAAATTAGTGTTTGCATGAGTCCTCTAGCACAAGTGTTTAATGGAATGAGTGATGTTCTTAGAGGTCATGAGTTCGAGCACCAATGATGTCAGTAGAGTGATTGAACGATCAATATTAAATAATAGAGATGATATTCTAGAACAAATACTACTGTAATCACTATTTAACTAATTCAAAAAAAATTAAACCTAATATTTATTTTTGAAGGTTTAAGATTTGAAATATAAAATTAAGATTTAAATGTAAATTTTTTGTGTTGAGTCCGAAAAGGAAATGAATATGTAAAAAAATGTTAGTACGACTTGAAGCGTCTAAACATATTGTGGTAAATAAAAATCTTCTACCATTAATTATGTCTCTTTCTATGTTCATACTAAAAATGTTTAAAATTTAAAATTTTAAACCCTAACCCCCAAAGACGATGTTGTGTATTTGTTGAGAGGGACTGATATTCCTTTGAAATTTTTTAGTACAATTACCTTTTGTCCTTTTTAGTTTAAATATTAATTAAATAAGAGATTTGACCCCTCCGAATTTTTAAATTTAAAGTTTTAATAGATTTTTGCTCCTCCAACATTAGATCCTAACTCATTCATTGACTAACCCTAATTTTTATAACATAAACCTTAAACTCTGTGTCCTAAAAATATAATACCTTTAATTCTCTTAACCTTAATAAAAATTCTAACTTTATCTGCCTATTATTTGTATCCTATTTCGGTATCCTGTCTCAACAACAATCTCTATTTTCAGACAAGACAAAGATAACGAACTCCATCTATAAAATCTCTTTTATCAACTCCTTGTTTGACCGTTTCCTTTCTATTATTTCTCCTCTCTTGTTCTGAATTATCAATATCTCAGAATTACATTTATCACCACCATTTTAGTTTTTGGTTCTCGGAATTCATTACCAGTTGTAGAGAAAGAAAAAAAAAAACAAGAGGAGAAATTATGAAGGGAATATGGGGAAGAAATGAATATGGAGATACAAGCGAAGAGAATTCAAGGAAATTGATGGAGGATAGCATTGTGATAGATAACATGCCGGATGTTCCCAACGAACAACCGACAGCCTTGCTGAGGAACACCAGTACCGGACTCCATAGCCGGAATGTGGGAAATTCCGGAGAGCTACCGAGGCCTAGTACGAGTAGTGGTCCAGGGTTAGCACGGAATGCTTCCCGGTCGACATCTTTTAGGAGGCTTGTTAGTACCGCTAGGAAAAGAATCAATGGGCCACCGAATTCTGCTAGAGTGGAAAGAACTTCTTCTACTGCTGCAAGAGGCCTTCAGAGTCTTCGTTTCCTTGACAGAAGTGTCACCGGGAAGGAAGGTGATGCTTGGAAATCAACCGAGAGGCGGTTCAACCAGTGTGCCGTCAAAGGGTTGATATATAGGGACAAATTCGGAGCCTGCGTGGGTAAGTCATATTCATTTATACCTTGTTAACAAAGCTACTTGAATCCGAGTCTTCTGATATATCGTAATTTGATGGGAAATTAACAATGACCTTGGTACGTACATGTGTTCGTTGTAGGAATGGGTGGAGATTCCAAGGAATTTGCAGAGGGAGTATTTGATGCATTAGCAAGGCGTAATGGTTTGAACCCAGAAGATGGGATAACCAAGGAGCAGCTGCATTCATTCTGTCGAGAAATGACCGATCAAGATCTCGATTCAAGGCTTCAGATTTTCTTTGATATGTATGGAATGAAACCCAAATCCGTATTTCATCTAACTAAGCATAAAATGGTACGTACCAAGTTTACATGCAACATACTTTGAAACTCTTTTGTGGTTTTCAGGTGTGACAAGAATGGAGATGGGAAGCTGACAGAGGAAGAGGTGAAGGAGGTGAGAAATCTGAATCTGGTTTCTTCTTCATATTTTGCTGAAGCTTTCTATGTGATCTGAATTGGATTCACTGATGAGTAGGTTATAGTGTTGAGTGCCTCCGCAAACAAGCTTGGGAAACTAAAACAACAAGCCGGGACATATGCATCTTTAATCATGGAAGAGCTCGATCCTGATCATTTGGGATACATAGAGGTGAATTATTGATAAAAAAATCCCCTAGTTTAAACAGGTTGATGTAACTCAACTGGAATTGTAATCTTTGTTAAATTCCTCCTGAAACCAGTTATGGCAGCTAGAAATTCTACTAAGGGGGATGGTGGCCTCAGATGATAGCAACAAGCCAGTCGACAAGCATCATCATACCCTTGCAAAAGCTATGATCCCCAAAAGATATAGAAGTCCAATCAGCAAATACAAGTCCATAACTATAGAATTCCTCCATGACAATTGGAGAAGAATATGGATTGTTATCCTTTTTGTAACCATAAACTTAATCCTCTTCTTCTGGAAGTACGTAGAGTTTATTGGTACACCCATGTATCAGATCACAGGCTATTGTGTATGCGTGGCCAAGGGTTCTGCCGAGGCTCTCAAGCTTAACATGGCTCTCGTTCTCCTTCCCGTGTGTAGGGGAACTCTTACTCAGCTTAGATCTTCATTTCTAAACAAGATAATCCCTTTTGATGACAACATCAACTTCCACAAGCTGGTTGCATTGGCAGTAGCCATTTGGTCCGCCATGCATACGTACATGCATCTTGCTTGTAATTATCCGAAAATAGCAAATTGCCCCAGAGAGAAATTCATGGCACTTCTTGGACCTGCCCTTAATTACGTGCAACCAACTTATGCAGATCTGGTAAACAATAATGTTGGCATCACAGGGTTGCTTATGGTGGTTATAATGTCGTTTTCATTTACGCTTGCAACCCACAATTTTAGAAAAAACGTTGTCAAGTTGCCATGGCCGTTTACCATCTTGGCCGGGTTCAATGCCTTCTGGTATGCACATCATTTGCTGATCCTGGTCTATATCCAACTCATCCTCCATGGTTACTTCCTCATCTTCGAAAAGCCTTGGTACAAGAAGACGGTACGTATGTTGGATTAATCAAGCTTAATGATACAATTTATAACTCTCTTCCGCTGCAGACATGGATGTATCTTGCGATCCCTATGTTTCTATATGCTAGAGAGAGATTCCTGACCAGGATTCAGGATCAAAAGCATGAGGTGCAAGTCATTAAGGTATTTATATAAACAATTTGTTCATTTTACTATCCATGTTCAGAATTCGCGACTCTCCCTCCCAACAGAGTCCTCATGTTTCGGGACATTTTTCAGGCAGTGATATACACAGGCAATGTTCTAGCCTTATACATGACCAAACCTCCAGGATTCAGCTACCTGAGTGGGATGTATGTGTTTGTCAAGTGTCCAGCAGTATCAAGCTTTGAGTGGTACATGATTACATATGCAATCTTATATTATCTGCAAGAAAATGTAATCCAATCCAATTCAAGCCTCAGAATTCAATTATCCTATGTTTACAGGCATCCATTTTCCATCACCTCGGCACCAAAAGATGACTACTTGAGCTTGCACATCCGGTGCCTGGGGGACTGGACTACTGAACTAAGAGATACTTTTCAAAAGGTCATATTCTTCCCTTCACCTATTCCTTTGGTTGTTTGCTTTCTGCCAGCTGAATCAAAAGCATGCAGCTGTGTGAACCCCCCACTGCGGAATCAAAAAGAGGAGAATTACTGAGGCTAGAAACTAGGGCGCCAAGGGGAAACAAAAGATCCCCCATTGTGGAAACAAATAAAGGAGAGTTAATGAGACTGGAAACTAGGGCACCACCCAGAAAATCAGGCTCAAGTATAGACAACGACGAGGATCAACCTTTGTGAGTCAATTGTTTGCTTCAACCTTGTTTTAGGGCTGTCAGTTTCAGTACATAACATAGCTTTGGTTTCTTGGCACAGTTTTCCAAACATCTTTATCAAAGGGCCATATGGAGCACCAGCTCAAAACTATAAGAAGTTTGACATTCTCTTTCTTATTGGCTTGGGAATCGGGGCTACTCCATTTATCAGCATCATAAAAGATCTGCTTAGCAACATTAAACCAGTGAGTTTAGTGAAGAAAACCAGATTACAATCCTTAAAAAATCTCATCTTGTTTCTAACAATTATCAAATGATTTGAATGCCACAGGATGGTGAAGACAATGAAATTGGTAGCTTTTCCAAGAGTAGTAAGAAGTACCCTGATAGGGCATATTTCTATTGGGTAACCAGGGAACAAAATTCCTTCGAATGGTTTAAAGGAGTCATGGATGACATCGCAGAATATGACAAAAATGTAGGTTTCGAAGTTATATACTAAGATCTCCCTTTTCATTTCTGATGCCGAATTAATGTCACTCACCTCTTTACGACGTGACAGTATCATCACAACCAACTATTTCGATTGTTGCAGAAAATCATAGAAATGCACAACTATTTAACTAGCGTGTATGAAGAAGGCGATGCCCGGTCTGCACTCATTGGCATGGTGCAGAAAATGCAACAGGCAAAGAATGGTGTTGATATTGTCTCAGAGAGCAGGGTAGGGTAATCTTCACCCACATACCAAATACCGATGCTTGGATTTGTTTAAATAAGCTTCTTTCATATCCTCATTTTCATATATTTCTTGACACAGATAACAACACATTTTGCAAGACCAAATTGGAGGAAAGTGTTATCTAAAATGGCAAACGATCACCCAGCCTCAACGATAGGTACTAAACCAAACTGAACCTAAACTTTTAGCTGATGCCATGCCAAGATTTTCTTATTTTCCTGAATTTGCATTATCTGCTGATGTTGTTGCAGGTGTTTTCTATTGTGGAAGTGCTACCCTTACCAAAGTATTGAAAGACCTATGTCACGAGTTTAGCTTAGAAACATCAACTCGGTTCCAATTTCACAAGGAGAACTTTTAAAGTTGCAATTGGATTATGCATGCATGCACGTAGCTTGCTTATTTCTTGTATAGTAAATATTTTTTTTAACCTTTTATTCCCTAAAATGGGAGAGATTATTAGGTGAACCCTGTTCACCACGTCATCCATGGTTCAAGCAATTATGACCGTTGATCTTTAAATAACCACCTAATAACTACCTACCCACTAAATCCATGTAGGAAAAAGGTGATGATTCACTTGAAAAAAATTAAGATCAGCGGTCCTGATTACTTGGAATTATGGATGACGTGATGAACAGATTCACCTAATAATTTTTCCTAGAGTGAGAATATTCCATTAATTGCTTTACCAGGGCTTTAAATGTTGTCTTATGTATGCATTTGATTCAATATTCTGCATGTGCTTTATGTATAGATATAACTTTACTAAGTTATGAATAAAAAATATTTAAATTATTATTAAAAAAATGAAATATTAAAAATATTTTTATAATTTTAAATTATTTTATTAATAAAATAATTATTTTATTAGGTTTTTATGAAACACGTGAAATAAGTAAACGATTAACCATGAAATGTATTTTATTGTTATTGGTAAGAATCGTACTTCTAATCTCATAATTAAGGGATGTGGTCAGCAACCATTACATCATATCTCATGATTTAAATTATTTAATTAAGTAAACCTCTAACAAAAATAAAAAAAATAAAATAAAAAATTAGTTCAAATAGTATTAATATTATTTATGCATATCTTATAAGATTAAAGAAAATCATTTAAATTAAAATCAAACTTTACTATAATATAATAAATAATTATAATTAAATTTATATAGGAACTTAAAAACTAAACTTGAACTCGACTCAAATTTTATAAATTCGAATCGAATTGAAAAAATTAAATAAATTTTACATTATAAAAGTCAAAAATTTTTGACTTGGCTTGATCAAACACTCACCCCTAACCAAAATTTTTAGATAAATACATTAAAATTCTTGTCAAATAATTCACTAAAATTTTGATTTTATTTTTTTTAAATAATTATATTTTAATTTAAATAAAATTTAAAAATAATAAAATATTTTTTAGTTCTCAATAAATATGTTCACCTCTAAATGCGTTTTTTTCTAATCTAAATCGGTTTTGGAATATAAAACTTATACTTGTTTATACAATGATTATCACTGTCAATACTTAATTTTAGAGTATTTTTTTAATATCTAAAACACAATTACGCTAATATAATATAATTCTAATCTCATAAATATATTTACACTATAAACCATGTTTGATTACATAATAATTATACCTTATAATACATTATACATAATTATAAATTGATTTTAAATTATTAGATTAATCAGTAAATTATCAAGATTAAATTTTTGGATTCGTCTTTAAATAACCTGTTAGCAGTTGTTGGTTTTGGACAGTTACAACTAGAGTTATAAACAAACAAAATGTTTAGTCAATCGTTCAGTGGAAAATTTATTTGTGTTTGTTTATTTATTAAACGGATGAATATGAACAAAATTTTTTTTTGTTCGTTTAATTCAATGAACGAATATGAGCAAAAGACTTGTTCTTTCATTTATATTCGTGAACATTCAGTAATTCGTTCGTTTATGTTCATTTAAATTTATTCACTTATGTTCAGGGGTGTTCATTGTTCGGTTAAACTGAACTAACCAACTGAACTAAAACAAAATTAGTTAATCTATTGAATAATTTTAAGTTTTGGATAATAATTAAGAGTTTTTTTTTTAAATTTTGATTATCAATTAATTTGGTTTAAAATCATTTAATTAACTAATATATTCATTTGTGTTCGTTTAATCCGTTTATCATGTTAACAAACGAACACGAGCGAACACGAACAAACTGCATTTCTTAAAGAACAAACACGAACAAAAAAATTTGTGTTCGTTTATGTTTGTATTCTTACATTTATTCGGTTAAAATTAAACGAATGGATATAAATACACCCTCGTTCGTATTCGTTTACGGCTCTAGTTTCAACAGCTAAAATCCAACTTTAACCAAGCACAAAACATAACCAAATATCTTAGCATCACAATACCATGATTTAGAAGTTTTAAACCTGAATTTCAACCTTCAAAATAGCATGAGACAAGGTATAAAACTAGTAGTGTTTTAAGCATTACTGTAGTCAATTACATGCATGAACTGAACCTAGACATTACAGGAGTCAAGAGTGCCAACGGCTTAATCTACGAGAGCTGAGGAGTTCTAAAGATCTTGGAGAACGTCATCCATGACGCCGTTATCCATATACCGAGCACGCCACGATGAAGACTGTGACGGCCATGGACGTTTATGCTCCGAAGAGACGGGATGACTTTGTACGGAGTTAGCATATTTGAATGTAAATTTAACTGGTATGTAACAGACGAAAAATAAATTGTATTTACGGGAAATCTAGTGAAGTTCAAGTAAAGCAACTTCAAGATTCTTTGCTGATCCCCTAAACTGTTATTATGATTTATAAATAATACTAGTACTCACTCAGCTTTCTGCTTCGACCGTCTTGATACAACAGGGTAACGCAATGCTGTTGTACATCTTCCGATGAATTTGAGAAGCTCGTCGATTAGAATTACTGGGAAAGCGACAGCAATCACGAGCATCCATTCATTGGTGCTGAGGGGTACAATCCCGAACACTCGTGCAAGGAAAGGCACGTACAGAATCAAAAAGTGCAGACCAAATGAGACGGACATGGCCAAAAGGAGCCATGGGTTGACCCAAGGAGGCATTGTCAACAAGCTTCCATCTTCGGAAAGGGCATTAAGGGAGTTGAACATTTCAATGGCTACTAAGACCGAGAGGGAAAGAGTTGAGGCTTTGATCTTCCCGGATTGGAAGTAATCGCATGGATCTAAATTGAATTCGAACACTTGGGAACCTGCTGTAAATGGTGACACCGAGAATCCTTCCCAAGAATTGCATTTACCCCAGTCAGCAAGTTGGGAGTAGGTAACAAGACTATGCCCATCTCCACTTAAATCAATGCCCAGGAAGCTGTGGTGGGTGTACCATATGATGAAAACCCCGACCGTGGCTACCCCAACATAGAGTCCGATCACCTGCACCGATGGAAGACTTAAATTTGGTTTTCATCTTTGCTAAATTTCACATTACTTGGCCAATGACAAGAACAAGATGAATCAGTTACCAGGTAGCGGAATAAGATCCAAGCAGTGATTAGTGAGTCGTCGCTTCGCCTAGGAGGCTTCTTCATTATATCTTTGTCAGGGGGATTGAACCCAAGAGCAGTTGCTGGAGGTCCATCCGTAACAAGATTAACCCACAGAAGCTGAACAGGGATCATGCCTTCCGGAATCCCCAATGCAGCAGTCAGAAATATAGAAGCAACCTCACCAATGTTGGAGGATATCATGTACCTGCAATTTCACATTGAAAAATGTCTCAAGGTTGTGGTTTAAAAATTAACCAAAAGTTTTGGAAGAGGAATCAAAGTTAACCATTCCTACTACGAAGATAATGTCTAAAGATGATGTAGGTTCTAATTGTACTAAGAACAGAACTTATAGGTTAACCACTATAGTATGCCGGTTAACCATGGAACACCCCTAAGTTGGAATCTAGTCACACATCTACGATACCATACTAACCTTATAAAAGCCTTCATATTGTTGTAAATGGATCTGCCCTCACCAACTGCAGCAACTATAGTGCTGAAGTTATCATCTGCTAACACCATGTCAGAGGCTTCCTTTGCAACCTAGAAAAGAATCAAGTGATGATAAGGAGAGGATCAAATAACAAAATTACACATTCATGAATCACTTAAACTAAAATACTAGGTTCTAGGATGTTGAATTTACTTTAACTGCCTGGTAATAAGGAATGGTACTAAGATTCTCAAGCTCAATACAGATGAAATCATAACAAATATTTAGAACTAGTCGACTCAATCAATATCCATATAATGTCGGGAATACAGGTATAGCCGTCTATCTGTTCCAACATATACATTCTGAATAAACAGTAGTACAACCATGCATGCTGCACATGCATTCAGATAGATCTCTGAATCATCATTCAGATGCAATTTCACAAGGAGAGCTGACAATATACAATTAGAAAACAGGGCACACAAGCAAATAATGGGATAGCACATTATAATTTATAAGATGCAAGTAACCATTAGGACACCATTGATGTGATAGGAAAGGGTAGTGAGTACCTCGGTCCCGGCAATGCCCATTGCCACTCCAATATCAGCCAACTTCAAGGCAGGAGCATCATTAACTCCATCCCCAGTCATAGCAACCACTTCACCATCCTCCTTCAGCAACCTAACTATTTCTTGTTTGTGCCTTGGCTCAGCCCGAGAAAATAAAAGGCCTCCACTCTGCCTCAGATGATTTTTCTGATCAGGGTGATCCATAAAGTCCTTCCCAGTTAAGCTTCTTGAACTGATATCTTCAGAAGGTCCAAATACACCAATTTCACGACAAATAGCTTCTGCCGTGTTCTTGTTGTCTCCTGTAATGACCATAACACGAATCCCAGCTGCTTTGCAGTCCTCAATTGCTTGGCGAACCTCTTTCCGAGGAGGATCCTTCATAGTTTTGTTCAAGATCTTCAAAAAAATAGTGGACAGAAGAAAACAAAAATACAATTAAACCAGAAGAAGCTTACCCTTAACCCAGCTAAACCGACAAAAATAAGTTTGCTCTCAATGGAAGAATAATTGGATGGATTAAGCAAAAGCTGATGAGCTGGATGATCTTCATCACCGTTATATGTTGCAAACTCAAAAAGCTCTTCCTTGTATGCAAAACCAAGGCAACGTAATGCATCTGTTGACATTTCATGAAGACTCTGCAAAATAAGATCCTTCGAATATTGGTCTAGTTCTACGATAGTGCCATCACGTAACTGCATAAAAGAGCTCCTGTCCAATAGATTCTCAACAGCACCCTGAGCCATTAAGCATGCACAATTAGAGTGACATATGCGAAGGACATGCAAGTAATCTGTAAACCAACAGCAGGCAACTTGGTGAAATCTTACTAGGGTGTTTTCTAGCACCAAATAAGAAAACACAAGGGTATTGAATGAGAACAAATGAACATAAATCAACAAATAGTCAGTCCGTGTTACAAGTGAAGGAGAGATAATTAAACCTTTACTAGCAATGCCTTTCGACCTCCGCTGGAATTCACAATAACACCCATGGACTTCCGATCACGGTCAAACTCAAGTGTTGCGATCCTTTGCTCCATTTTGTTCCAAAGTTGACAACAGCCTAAAGTAGCATAACAGAAGAAAATGAACAGTTAAGTAGGATAAAAAAATCATCACCTAACAAACAATAAATTAGAGGAAAGAAATCAGCATACGTTGATGGTCCCCATGACCAGAGGAGGAACCATCCTCCTCAGGTAATCCCATTTTCTCAACCAGAACCTGGAATAAAAAGGAACAAAATAGGAATCTCAGCAAGGGGAAAATATGCAACATGGACTTTTGTATAAACTGAATGTTCACACTCTGCAAATCTAGAAGCATATCACAAATTTCACGGGCAAACAAGGCCATGTTTACAATATGGGCACATAGCAGCAAGCATTTACGGCAGTAAATTGAAAAAAAGTAGAATAGTTAATGCTGAGATTTAGGTCTCCATGTTATATCACTTTAAAAGAATATAATCTAACTTGAAATCATGATACAAGAAGAAAAAATGTTCAAAATTAAGTTTTTGATTTGGCTTCCAATTTACGTCAGTTTGGCTGTATATAGACAGATACAGCATTGAGAAACTTAAAGGATTTTCAATTTCAGAAATGTGGTTTGTCACCTTTAGTGCAGCCTCTGTAGGCATTCCAGTGGAAACATAATGATTCCCAGATTGTTCAATACCAGCATCATTGCAGACAGCAGAAATCTTTGCAATTATTTGAAGATTGGCATCCATTTCACCAAGAGGCCAGCCTCGAATTTTCCCATCAAAAGGATCATATGTAGTCCCTTCCACATCAAAAGCTCGCAGCGTACCAGGCCTTGAACCTATAGCAATAAGCTTAGAAACAGCCATCTGATTGGTAGTCAAAGTTCCTGTCTTATCAGAGCAGATAACAGTTGTGCAACCAAGAGTCTCAACACTAGGCAGCTTACGGACAAGTGCATTCTTTTGAGCCATCTTTCGGGTCCCCAATGCCAGACATGTTGTAATAACCGCTGGTAAACCTTCTGGAATTGCAGCAACAGCCAATGCAACGGCAATTTCAAAGTAATACGTACACTTCTCAAATGAAAACTTGAAGTTTGTAGGTCGGCCATCAACATATTCCCAAGAAAGAAAATACTTCATGTTAATAAGCCAAACCAATGCACAAATCACTCCGATTATCATTGTTAGAACCTCACCAAACTCATTCAACTTCTTCTTTAATGGGGTATCTTCCTCGCTCAGTGAAGCTTCATGAATCTGTGAATGCACCTTCCCAATCTCTGTAGTCATGCCTATCTGGGTGACTAAGCAAATACAGTTTCCATTGACCACAGTTGTTCCAGCAAAAACCATACATTTCTTGCCTTGAATATCTGAATTCTCCGGAACAGCCTTCACAGTCTTGCTCACAGCTTCACTCTCTCCAGTCAATGACCCCTGTTCAACCCTTACAGTTGAGCTTATCAAATTTAAAACACGCATATCGGCAGGTACCTTATCACCAACTCTCAATTCCACAATATCACCGGGGACAAGTTCCTTTGCAGGAAAATTAGGGATCTTCTTACCATCTCGAACTACATTTGCCTGCTCCGATTGAATTTCCTTCAGAGCCTCCAAGGCTTTTTCTGCATTGCTTTCTTGCCATATTCCAACAATGGAATTCACTATCAAGATCAAAAATATAACAATCGGCTCCACAAAAGCTGTTATCTCCATCTCCCCTCCTTCATCACCATCATACCAAGCTAAAATAAACGATATAATAGCAGCAAGCAATAATATCCTAACTAATGTGTCATTAAACTGCTCCAAAATTAGTTGAAATATCGATGTGCCCTCATGCTTTTCCAACTCATTCCATCCGTAAATCTCCCTCCTTTTTGCAACTTCAGCACTTGATAAACCAAATTCCTGATTTGTTTGGAACTTCTCTTCACATTGTTTTACATCCCTTGCCCAAGCAAGAAAATTTTCAACCTTGGAAGAAGAAGCATCACTGACATTTTCTCTCTTCCCATAGTCTTCCCCTCCTCTCCCCATTAAAACACAATACCAAAGAAAAAATTCTTCAAGTAATTGAAGAATAAAGTTGAAACTTTATTTCCTGTCTTCAACACACCTGAAAGTAAAGAGATTTAAAGAAAAAACATCATGATCTTAAAAGTAAATTAATAGCAAACCCCTAAAACTTAAATACAACCAAACTGTTCCCCCCCCCCCCCCCCCAAAAAAAAAAAATCATAAAAGCAACAAAAAAGAAAAAAAATAAAGGATACTGTTTTTCTTCCATTACCCATTCCATATTCTAAATATTCACATCAGAAACCAAATAACCCAAAGAGTAAAAACTGGACTCAGTTGGATCCCTAACTTTTGGTTTTAGTTTAAAACTAATTCCAAAATATTTATAAAAAAACAGAGAAATAAGGAAAAATCAGAGAAAAAAAATCTAAAGATATTAACATGTTCAATAAACAGGCTTTTAGTTTCATGTTCAATAAATCCTATTTATTTTCCCACCATTGATTTTCTCCTAAACTATCATTTTAACAAATTTTCTGATCCACCAAACATGTTAGAATTGAAATTAATTACAAGAAAATGCAGAATTAAAGTTTACGCTTACCAGGATCACTAATCTTTTGTCCTTCAAATCAGATTCTGATGAATTTCCATTCCTTCTCGTTTCACTCTGTAATATTTTAAAAAACAACGCCTTTTCGATTTTTGAGAGTTTAGCAAATAGAAAGATGATACCATCTTACCTGTATAAAGAGATCTGTGTGTGTATTTTCTTGTATTTTAGAACCTAGATTTTACATCCCCTTAACAAATAAGGTATTGCCATGTGTTCATACACCACATAAAGCAATCATGGTAAGGAAAAATTATACGGTGAACCTTGTTCACCACGTTATCTATGATCTCAAGCAATCAGGATTATTGATTTTAATTTTTTTTCTAAGTGAATCATTACCTCTTTCCTACATGGATTTAGTGGATGGTGGTTATTAGATGGTTATTTAAAGATCAACGATCCTTATTGCTTGGACTATAGATAACGTGGTGCACATAGTTCACCGTATAATCTCTCAATGGGTAAGTTTCGATATTTATCAAAAAATTTAAAATATTAGAGTTTTTATAATATTTTAAGTTATTTTTCGTATATTTAATAAGTATTGAAATTTAGTTTATAAGCATTTATATTTGACTAAAATAGATATTTAAAGTTTTATTTTCGACTGAAATTAGCGTTTAAAATATTTTTTGACTGAAATAGACACTTAAAGTTTTTTATTAAAATAGATGTTAAAGTAGGTGTCTTAACTGATTTTAAAATAAGCTAAAAACGAAATTTTAGGCACATATCTCAGCCAAAAAAATATTTTAAGTATCTTTAAACCAAAAATAAAATTTTAAACACTTATTGCAAAACTATATAATTTAAACATTTATTTTGTATTTTAACTTAAAAAAACTAAGTATTAATACTTCAAAAAATAAATATCAAAACTTATCATAAAATACAAAAAAATCAACTTAAAACATTATAAAAATTTTAAATTCTTAAATAAACTTCAAAATTTATATTTTTAACCTTACCTTAAATCTGTCATACCCGAGTGTTGCAACCAAATTTAATTTCAAGCAGTGTATTTAACTAAAATTTTTATTTATTTGATTTACTTTATATTTATGTTTAAATTTTGTTATTTTTGTCCAATGATGTAGTGAATAAACATATAAATAATTATCCATTAAAATATCTGAGTTTTTTTTTATTTACATCAAATTTAATTTTCAATTAGTATATTATTCTGATATCTTAATTAAACAAAAAAAATAACATATTAAAATATTTGTGATTTTTTTTATAAAATAATTATCCATATCATAACCTTTTAATTACTGTATGTAGTTTCCTGTTCCTTTCCTACTTTCCTTGCTAGTGAAGAAAAAGTAGAAAACTTTCTGACTATATGAATTTGTTTTATTCTTTATTGGGTGTTTGCTTGACAAAAATAAAGATGATATGATAGAGATTTTATACGTATTAAATGCAAGCATGGTACTTTCGCATGCACATAGTAATGCATACATACAAATATATATTAATATCTAATTAAATTTAAATATATATACATTCACGAATATAATACATATTAATTATATATATTAATACATATACAAACATTAATATAATTATATATGTATACATATTAACATACATACATGCAATAATAATAATAATAATAATAATAATAATAATAATACATATGCTGTGACTACCTGAATTTTGGATCTAAAAATCGAATTAATCCAAAATATTAAACTTCGATGTTTAAGCCATTGTTGAGCCTTGAGTTTATGACAGTTAGGTCGTTTTGGGCCTAACGGGTTTTGAGAGAGATCATTTGGGTAATTTAAAAATTTAAGAAAAAGTAGGGGAAAAGAGTTTAATCCTTTTACAGAAAATTGAGGGTGAGATCACCTTTTTCTTCATCACTCAAACTTGAAGATCAAAGAGCAAGCTTTGAAGTTTCTGTTGTGAATCTCATTTTAGAGCTTGAGAGAAAAGTATAGCTTTGAATGATCTACAAAATAAGATAAAAATATATTGATTTGGTGAGAAATTTTTGATGGGGAGATAAAGGCAAGAACGAGAATGAAGTGTGAGGGGCTTCAATCTCAGATTGTTAGTATCCTTAAGTTCTAAAACCCTTCTCCAATAGTGTTTAATTTGTTGCTTAACTCTTTCTTGTAAAGAAAAAGGTTGGAGAGCCATCAAGGTATCGTAAGAAGAAAAAAGCGTGAGGAATATGAAATCCTTATTTTCAGCTTATTTTGGATGAGGTTAGTACACTACTAACTCTCATAACATCATACATCTCATAAAAATATGCTTGTTGCATGTGTTGATTAATTGCTTGGTGGCTATGGTAGCTTAGAGACTCTTTAATGATAATTTGTGATTTTGGTGTGAAAATGATATAAAATTAGTAGAAACACACTCAATATTATCCCAATAACTTATCAGAGCAATTTGGGGCTTAACCATATAGTTTAAGTGATAATTCATGGTGAATCTCGAACCCAAAATTATATTTGAGGTGTGTGTACCGATACGACCAAGAGTGTATCGGTACTCTAGTATAAATGAGGATTCTAGTTAGGAGAGGCATATCAGTACGCAAGCTAGTGTATCAATACCCTTTGCTATTTCAAATTCCAGTAATGTCTTCGTGTACCAATATAGGGGAGGGTATCGGTACTACTGTTATATTAGATGTTAGTGCCTAGGCATATCGATACGGTATGTACCGATACAAGGGTTAGCTATACCGTTATAATTAGGTATTTTTTGGTGTTCGAAGATAAACAACGTATTAGTATGACTTAGAGGCATATCGATACTAGATGACATATCGAGTCCCTATATAGAAGTATCGATACTCGCTAGACAATTTAACCAAAAATTAGTGTTTGAGCTTGGGGGTTCTATAATTCGAGGTAAAAGGTCCTAAGAGTCTCTTAAGGTGTAAAATGACCTTGGTGGATTATATATGTGTTGTTTGGTGGCTAGGAACGTTGCTATGTGCTGATAGGTTATCAAATGGTTGGATATTGCTTGATGGGCCTGGATACCCAATATAAAGTGTTGCAACACTCAAAGACTACCAAATAGAGGATCTCGATACTTAATGGATATGGTCCTCGTTCGAAGATGCTTGATGGATCATTCCAAGTATGTATGGAGGATCTCGATACTTAGTGGACGCGAGCCTCATCCCTGTTCATAGTGTAGGATCCCGATGCTTAGTGAACACGGATCACACTACTTATATTATTATATATGAGATACTCTGTAGACTTCTCTTTGATATGTATATGTTGTGTGCGGATATATACATGCGTGATTATCATGTGTTTAGGCGGATATGATAGCATCATTGTTATTATGCTATGATGTTAACCATGTTGCATTGCTTTATTTTTGATATGTGTGATACTTGATCGAGTGGTAGTGTATCCACTAAACTTTTATAGCTCAACGTTCGAAATGTGTTTTCATGCACAGGTTTTTAGGTCGTAGTTTAGTTCGAAGAAGTACCATCAAGGTTTGAATTTTCAGAATCGACTTTGTGTTTAGGGTACAATTACTAGATGAATTGGTTTAGGTACTTGTAAGATCCTATATGTATTTTGTAAATCTTATTTAAATTGGGTTTGAGTCGAATATTTTTAAACGATTATATTATTTGGAGCTCATTTATACTCTTTCGGAATACTTTGACTTATTATCGATTTGATTTGAATGAAATTGTTTTGGATTTGAATGTGTTAAATGAGTTTTTGAAACGAAATTTTAATACACAGATTTTAGGCCGAAGAGCTAATGTAACATTCGATTCAAAGGTGTTACACATGCACTTATACACATATTTTGACACATATATAGAATAATATTAATTAATATTACTATAATATTTACGACCTATACAAAAATGAGTGATTATAAATTCTATTTTAAAAAAAATATATATTAGTATTTAAAAAGAATAATACAATTATAAAAAATGATTCATAATCTGTGTAAATTTTTATTTTACATAAAATTGATAAATTTAGAGTTTAATTTTTAAGTTGTAGGGTTTGAAATTGAGGATTATAATTATTTTAAAATTTTATACTTAAAAATTTAAAATTTAAATTATAGATTGTTTTACAACACTTCTTAATGTACTCTTCATGAGACGTGGTTATGAAAATACTATGATAGTAAATAAATAAAAATTAAAACCGTAAAAAATATTTCTCTTATCCATTTATAATTTCATTACATGTACTTGTATTTTGATGTAAATTTTCTATTAAGTATAAAAATACTTAAAAGTTAAAAATATAAAATTTATCCTAAGTAATCATTCTATATAAACAACGTAAATTTATAAATCTTAAAAAATTAAAAATCAAATATTTAAAAATTTATAATAAATAATTAGTATCCTAAATAATATGTAATAGACATAAATTAAAGTGTACTATAAATAAAATAAAAATTAAAATTTAAAACTATATTTGTTGTAAAAGTTAAGTTTTAATGGTTAATTCAGATATATCATTGATGATTGTCATTGTTACTCGTTGTCTCAACTTGATGCGATTCCCCTATAAAAACTATTAGCTTTGGCTCCTAACGCCATCGACTACATCAATCCTCTGCATCATTCCTCTTATCATCTTGGTGGCTATTTGATGTCTCGGTTTACTCATGTCCCCCCATATGGATTGCTTGCTGCAACTTGTTCCGCCAAGTAATATCATGTGCTAAAATGCCTTCGGATACATCTTTTTTGTAAGAGCCTTGTACTCGTCTTGATCTGCCTTGACTCGAACACTCTTGGCCCCACGACAAAGTCTTGGGTATCACTACATTAAACACTAGACGAGCTTTCAGACTTGTTAGCACATCTGGTTGGCTCCTTAAAACTCTAAACGATCCTTTCCAAGCTTTGTATTCTCCAAAACACGAGTTAGGTCTAACTCGACCTACACTCCACAATGATGGCAAATCAAACTCAAAAGCACAAATATTGTGTTTGAGATGTACCTTCCTCTCAATTGAGGCATTTACTCTAAAATGTGTCAGCCTTTCTGTCTCCACGAAGTATAACTCCATTTACATCAAACTTTCTACCTCAAAGTCGTTTGCACTATATTGTATCAGCCCTTCTACGAGGTTCATTGCCCTTGGTTGCATCCACATATCTGACTTGATGTTTGAAGCTTTCTTCTTGCATCAACCTATTTTCCTTGAAGTTCAATGTTTCTTCTTGTGTTGGTGCTTCATACTTGAAGACCTTTGTTTCTTTCCCACCTAGCCCATGGGTGGTGTCTCCTTGGTTGCAATGCCCCTCTTCGGCTTGGCTTCCTTCAACCTTTTTTGGACTTTTAAATAAATGTTCTTCCCACAAACACTCTCGGCAAGCACTTCAATAGCCTTCTTCGATATGGCTAACTTTTTTTTCTCTTAGTTATCACTTGCCTTGGCAGAATTCATCGAGTAATCTCGAAACTTGTGTGGCCCCTTGTATTGGTAGAACGTCAGTTGCTTCTTCACCCTAGGCTTGACGACTTTGTCACTCGTTATCGTACCGGGTTTCGTCGTAGGCTCGACTACTTTGGCACTTGAGTCTCTCCATGGTTCTTAATTGGCTTACTGGAATACACAATCGTGCCAAGTCGCATTAATTCTTGTGGCTCGTCTGCTTCCTTGACGATGACAACAAGACAATTCTTCTCAAGATAGTCTCTTACCAGATGTAGACCATCACAGAAGTAACACTTCAATCTTCTGCTAGTCTTCTTCTTTGGCACGAACTTATTCCCATCACCCTACTATTTTTTTCGATGCGAGTCTAGACAACTCGACATTGGTTGTCACATCCTTCGTAGGCTTCTTCAACACTTCAACTACAACTAGGGCCTCCAAAAGTTTTGGGGCATCACATTACTTTAATACGAGCTTCGCCCCAGGTCTATGTTCATTTAAGACGATTTTGAGCACACTCTATTGACTTATTGCGATCTTGCAATTGAGTAGCTCATTCTGGAGCCCATCCACCTCAATCCACAAAAGCCTTCACCTTTGTTTCACAAGCATTACTCGAACATTCTTCAATTCATTAAGGTCTCATCTTTGAATCTGTCCTCTATAGACTCTAAATGGTTAAGACGAAACTCCAAGACACCATGGGTCTCTTTTATGCCTTCCACGATTTCAGGATACAATCCTGGTTGTTAAGTTAGAGTACACCTTTTTTTACTCCTTCCTCTAAGATATCATCCTTTATGTCCTCCATGGTATATAAGCGCAAAAATCTGACCAAATAACGTAAACATCTAATACCACACATTTAAGACGAATAACTAAGTTCTACAGACGTGACAATCTTCCAAATAATTCAACTAATGTTGTTGATGCCAAATAATTCAACTAATGTTGTTGATGCTGATATAGCAGTTGCACCTCCTTCAAATATATAAACCTAAGAATTAATTACTAATCCGTCTAGATTTTTGAGGACTAAATTTAAAATAATGATAATGATAGCAATAGTATTTATTCACTCAAGAATCTAATATATAAGCCTTCTTGGGCATATATCCATATGTAATATATATATATATATATATATATATATAACGCCTTAAAAACACCATAAAATTTACATTCATACATGAGACATTAAAAGAAAATTATGGAGATTATTGGGGGCAGATCAACATCTGAAAAAACTAATCAAACAATTTCTCATTTCACATTATTTCTTCATTCTCCTCTTCCCTGCTTACGCCTTTAACCATGCATGCCGAGAAAAGAAAGCATGTGCAATAGTAGTGAGTCTTTTCTTAGCAATCCATTCCTGCAAAATCGAAATCGAAATCAAAAGCTGAAAGATGTTGTGTGCACGAAAGACACAATACGATACCAAAAAACAGCAACAATGGCACATTCACCATCTCTCCATCTGCAAACAAGAATCATCTAAAAGTAAATGTTCATTAACACCAAAGAGTGGACTAGATCAGAGTGAAAAAGGAAAACAATCATGGACAAGAAAATATGTGGCAAAAGGAAAAGCTGGAAAATAAGCAAGGCAAACAAAACACTCAAAATCTAGTAAAGAGAGTGCAGCTAAAATCAGGGGGGAAACGGAGCATAGAAGAATAAAACTGTTTCGGCATTAATTGTCTTTAAAAGATTCGAAACCAGGTAAGTAGAATGACTGAGTATGCACATAGCTAGTAAAGCTAATGACCAGTAGAAACAACTGCAAGGGAAAATAATGACCAGACTGCAAGACAACAATTCCAGCTCCAGGTGTGAAAAATCACAGTGTGAGATTTTCATGACTTCAAAGTTCAGTTTCTGATCCATTAACAAAACAGAGAGGAGCTTTGAATCCACCAACAGGAAAATTTGTATGGAACATGGTTCAACAAATAGACCAAAAAATGGAATAAAAAAGATGAGAATGAATTCGCGACAGCCAGCTAACATGGTGAACTGCTCTCCATTGTAAACAAAAGGAGCCAAATTCAGCTCTTCTCTCCTCCCATTCATCCTACAGGTTTACATGTATAATCAAGTCGTCCAGAAGAAGACCACCAACATTATCCCATAAACAAAGTACACACTTCTGCCAACTACCACAGCAATTATTTACATTTCAGGTTCGGAACAAAGTCAGCCGAGCACCATCCGCTCCTCCCTCATTTTATGGAAATAGTATGCCAGTAGAGTTATGGTAATTAGCTAGCATAGTAACCGGTTCGATTGTATTTCGGATCAAAATTTGCCATTCTCGAAGCACAAGCATAGCTGAAGGTTCAAACTTCAAAACACTAAACAAGGGTTTAGTAGGCATAAAACTCGGATCAATTTTACCCATACAAACTAACAAATTGCAAAGTAAACATCAGTCAGCCCTGAATTGAAAATTGAAAAGAGAATCAACAAGGAATTGGAAATCAATAAAATAATCAAACAACCCATTAATTCAATAGTTTAATAAATAAAGACTGATGATATAATCTCATTGACATTACCATCATTTGAAATCCTGGAAATTACCTAAATTAGGGCAGGAAAAAGAGCAGAGAATTAGAGAAAAGGGAGAAAGAAATCAATCTCAATACTCACAGTTAATCAAACAACGCTGCATCTTTTGGAACCACCTGTCATCTTTACGGAGGAACCAGAAAGCGAAATGTCGTCACACCAAACCCTAAGAAGCCTACTCCGTCCTCTCCACCCACCGTATCGAAACGCAACGTCAGCGATTACCTTGATATTGAACTTGATCTCACCACGTGTCCTCTCTGCATTCATCGCGTCGACGACCTTGCCTTCCACGAAAGAATCCACCACCGAATAACTCGCCTCTACCGTGTTCACCTCGCGCGTGTCCTGCACGAACGGCTCGATCCTGGTCTCAGTCAAGAAGTCATCCTTGTGGAAAACCGAGGAAACGATGTCTCCGTAGTAGATGGAAAGCTTCTTGTTGGGATTCGAGACCTGAAACCGAGCATTCCACGTGCCGTTCACGCGTTGGTTGGAGGCGTTAAAGTTGGAAAGGGAGACGAATTGAATGGAGAAATCGGGGAGACGAGGGTGGAGGACGAGCCGGAAGATGAGAAGGATGGCACCGAAGATAATTAAGAGTACGGCGAATGCGACAAAGACGCGGCGGAAGAAGGTAGGGTGTGGGTTTTGAGGTGGCGGTGCTGGGTAGTAAGGGTATGGGCTGGGATTAACGTAAGGGTAAGCGGTAGTCGAGGTGGCTGGTGGTGGCGGAGCGCAGCCGTTGTTCTGAACGGGGTAACCAGTTACCGGTCTGGAATAGCCTTGCATTCTCTCGTCTTGCTTTGCTTGCGAACAGAGGAATCGGAATCAAAAATCGGCGACAAATGATCTTTGCTGTCAACAGGTAACACAAAAGCTGGAAATTAATTTTTAGAAAGGCATTTGACACTTTTTTGTTAGGGGTAAATAAAGATTTAAAATAAAATATTTTTTTATAAAAAATGAAAAATGAATTTTACTAGTTTTTAAAAGAAAAATTAAAATTTAGGGATTAAATTATTGAATGTTTTTATTTATTTTTTTAAATAGAGATAAAGTTATAGTTTGACTAACTAAAAAAGCCTAATATTTTATTCTTTTATAATATTTATTCTATTTTTATTTTGAATTTAAATAACTTAAATTTATACAAAATAATAATTAATGTATGTATTGTGTTATTATTTACAAAATAATCGCATGTATATAAATTTATACAAATTCTAAAACATTTATGTATTTAATATTATTACTTTTATATTATGACATGTTATAATTAAGGATGATTGTATCAAATTTTTAATTGATTTACATTCGATTTAAAAAGTTAATATTTCTATTCAAATCTAACCCGATATTTTATGATATTTTACACAATTACTAACTAAATTTGAATTCTAGAGTAAAAACCCATTCCATCCTGACATAAATAAAAAATACCAATTTTTATTATTATTCAATAAAATAAAGAGTTAATTATAAAAAATATTAAAAATTATAATAATTATTTTATTTTTATTAGACAAAATAGAAAGATAATTAAAGTATATAGATAAAAAGAGACATTATAGTAATTATACTTAAATAATTAAAATAAAATTAAATTATTATTTCGGGTTATGTATTTTTACCTTAAAACCAAACCTGAATGACCCAATCTTGTCTTCAAAATATCAGATTAAATCTGTCCCGAACTCAAAATTTTCTTTAAAAACCCAGAGCTTGTAAAATTGAGTGAACCCATCAAATATAAATCAACTGGTCATTCCTACCGAAAACTACTCTGCCTTCTAACCTGTATCACCTCCTCGAAAGATGGGGGACGAGAGGTTTCAACTGGCTTTTCAGTTGTTTGATTCTGAACATTTGATCTCCTACCTCGCTGTGAATTATTCTGGGTGAATGAAATTGATGAGGCAAAGGCAATGCAAGGCGGCAAAGTATGACAGAAGTTTCATTACAGTGAACTGGAATCACTCAGACTGCCTTTTGCGTCAACTGAACTGGAATGTGGAAGATCCTGGATTGGACCAGATTCTTTAGATAAGCACGAACAGATTTATGATTGTCCTCGTGGCTTTCTCTCAACAGAACCTCAGGAATCTCAGATTTCAGAGCAGGGGAGCAGCATGGTGGATACCGTTGGATTTTGAGGGTATGAAAAAGAATAATAAAGAGAAACAATAACAGTTGTGTAGGAGTATTATATATATATTTTTTAAGTGTTTTTATCTATCGTATTTATTGCAGTTCACATCTGATTTTCACCAATATTTCTGCTAAGAATAATTAGTATTTTTGTAGCGAAAATATAGTGGATATGATCTATTTGTTTGTTTGTTGTTTGAAATCTTTTTGTATTTATGGGCTTGAACTGTTTTTCTTACGAAATTCTTTTATTTTATGTGTCTTCTTGTTTCTGAAGCCAGCAATGATGTTAAAAATTCTAAAGTAATATTTGAAAGATCTTTAATATTCTTTAATGAAGATATTATAGGTTCAAACTTCCCAGGAAGTGTAATCAGGATTTTTTCAATAATTTTTTTATCAGAGAATTTTTTTACCTAACATTCTCACCTTATCTGCAATTTTGACAAGTTCTTCAACATAATCTTTTACTAACAAAGACTCTCTTATTTTTTTATTTTAAATTCACGAAGTAAATTCATCATCTTCATGTTCTTCGTTCTTTCATTCTCTTCATATTGTTCTTTCAGATACTCCCAGATTTCTGCAACAGAATCGAAGTGCATTATTTTTGTAAAAACTGATGGTGAAATCGCAAAAAATAAACATAACTTAGCTTTAGCATTTTTTGTCTTTTTTTCTATTGATGTGGGTGATTATCTCAGATCATGTGCCTGTTCTTTCATTCTACTAAAATGGGTTGTAGCATCATCGCAAATCAAAAATTGCCTAAATGGAGATGGAATGAAAGGTGAGACAAAATCTACGAAGCACGGGGACGCCTAGTTATAGCCGTCTCGATATGTTCCTGAGACGATCTCATTTTATCCGGTACGATCAAACTTTAATAGAGACGGTCAATGTTTATTGGGATGTTCTCTGGACGTCTCTGAATAGATTTAATTAAAAAATAAAAATAGATTTTTTTTTTGAATTGAAGTAAATTAAAGTCTAAAATCAAGTAAAACTTAAAAAGTTTAGTTATAAAATTGAAATTCGAATGAACCAAAAAAATTTTAATTAGTTTATCAATTTTAATATTCGATTTGAGTTTATAATTCTGTATGATATATTATTATGTATTACATATAAAAATATTAAAAATATATATGTATCTCATATATGTATACAGAAAGACATTAAAATTAGAATCAATATGTGTACCGTTTTTCCCTAACTATATTTATATATATATACAATTAAATTTGTACAAAAACTCAAATCTCAACTCGAATTTTATAAATTCGATTCAAAAATATATTAAAAATGTTTAAATAGTAAAATATAATTTAAAAATAATTTTAAACTTTTATTCAATTTAACTATTTAATCTTAGTAATTTATTAATCTAAGTGCTAGAAAATAATTTAAAAATTATTATAAAATAATTTAAATTACTACAATTATAATTATTATTTAATATATTATAATTTTAACCTTTATTATATTATAAAATTTAATAATTACATATAAATATTTATTTTACATTTGCCGTACTCTTTACGTATCTGTACCTATAATTTTGGAAATTACTGTTTTCTGTGCCCTATCCTATCCGTACAACATAGTGCAGAACTGCCGCAATCTGTTTGAGTCCCCTCAGTATCTTCAGTTAGAGCTATCTCGGCCTCTTGCTTTACCTCCCTAGAAGCCTTAGTAAAATATACTAAGGTATCTTTCTGAAATTTAATTGGAAGATAATTAGTATGATAGTCCATACAACTCTACCTAATTTTTATATTGAACCTATTATTAATAAAATTAATATATTAAATAATACTTTTGAAAATACATGTCATCAACAAAACTAATATATACGCGAATATATATTTTCTATGTAATGTCTGGTACAACTAAGTCTTAGAAAGAAACAACAGAAATGATCATTATTCTGACGAAAGATTATTAGGTGAATAATGTTCACTGCGTCATCATGATCCAAGCAATTAAGACTGTTCATCTTTAGATTAATAGGTGTCCGTGGTCAGACCGAGGCTTATAAAAGTTCCAAGACCGAACTTGACCTGGAGAAGTCTAATTTGGATGGATTAAATTGACAAAACAATATATGTAGGGTCCAAAAATTCATGATAAGATAGTCGAAAACAATTAATTGAATTGAAAAAGAAAAGAGCAAAGTGGGGTCACAAGTTAAACGTGAACAAGTACAAGCTCGGGTCATGTGTTTCCCAATGGTCATGAAAAAAAAGATTCATAGTCGGCAGAGGCTTTTTTTTTATTAAGAAAGTATTCTCTCTTGTAAGAACCATATATACGGAACCTATATATGTTTTCTATTCGAATAGATTCAAGGACCATGTATTTGTGACATGAAGTTATGAAAAATAAAACTGAAACACAAGTTATGAACAAATATGGAAACATGTATCTCTCTTACCTATATTACCATGATAGACATGTTCCATGGCTTGAAAAGCCTGTTGTTTTTCGACTCAAACATGTGTCATGGTATCAAGATGATTGACTTGTTCCTTGCTGTAGGGTGTAGGCTTGCCTGCCATCATCGACCATCAATGGATGTGAAGGAGTCTGCAAATCCAGTTGGTTTTGTAGGAATGCTTCCTTTGCTATCATCCAGACTTGTATTGCTCAGGCCACCGCTTTCGGCAGCCTGCCAATCCTTCAACATCTGGGGAAGTGGCTGGCTATAATCAATGCCTGAGTAACACTCTGATTCATCATCGACTGGCTTCCACTTCTCAACTAATGGTGCTAGCATATTCACAGCGTGGCCCATGTCGGGCCGATGATAAGGGTCCCTTGCAGTGCAGTGCCAAGCTAGTTCAGCTATGGTGACTATGCTCTCATACGTTTCATCATTCATTTCAAGAGCTGGATCAATTGCGGCCGTAAGCTTGTCCTTGTTTGATTTGAGTCTTGAAAACCATTCAGCCAAGTAACGAGTTTCCTCCGAGCGGCCCTCATCGAGTGCTGTTAATCCGGTCACTAGTTCCATCAACACCACTCCATAGCTAAATACATCAACTTTGGTACTTATTTTCCCCATCACTGCAGCCAACATAAACCAGTAAGGGATGGAACTAAACCAAACCAATTAACCAAAGATGCTAGTTTCAAACCAACAAGAAATATGAGGCCACTAAGAAGCTAAAATGTAAATATTAGAAGAAAAGATTCACTTGAGATGTGAAAATTGGATTGCTAGCCTGCATATTCAGGTGCTAGGTATCCAAATGTTCCGGCGAGTCTAGTCGTCATGGACTTCTCTCCATCTGGGGCAAGCTTTACCAACCCGAAATCCGAAACTTTTGCTCGAAAGCCATCATCTAGAAGGATGTTGGAGGATTTAAGATCTCTGTGTATAAAGGTTTGTCGAGCCAAATTATGAAGATATTCCATTCCTCTAGCAACATCCAATGCAATAGTAAGTCGCCTTCTCCAAGATAGAGGTTCCAATTGTAGGCTGTTCCAATGGAACAGATGTTTGCTTAGAGCACCTTGAGACATAAACTCATAGACAAGAAGCCTTTCATTACCTTCAATGGAATAACCCAAAAGCGAAACCAGATGCCGATGCCGGACCTTAGATAGAACTGCAATTTCGGACTGAAACTCATCCAATGCTTTATTGCTTATGATCCCAGCTTCCATCCTCTTAACCGCTAGTAGAGTTCCATCTCCGAGTACACCCTTGTAAACGGTTCCAAACCCACCACGGCCAAGCTCATTTTCTTTGGAAAAACCATTGGTCCCTTTCCGAAGTACTTGAACAGAAATGACCAAGTTTCCAGACTCAGTTACATGAGACTTTTGTGTTGCACCACTATGACTACTCCTAGAGCTTGTTGCAGTTTTACTAAATAAGCTTCCACTAGTTTTACTGGAAACAGCTATCTCAACTATGTTTTCGGGATTCGATCGATCTTTAGAATGAACCAAAATTGAACTAGCCTCGGAAGCTCTCTTTCTCTTCTTACAAAAGAATATAGAAAACAGAACCACTAAAAGAACCATGATAGCAATGGCTGCAATACCAGCCACAATTACCTGTTTGAATCTTTGGAAACCATTGGATTGGGACACTCCTTGTTTGCCAGTGGCAGTAGATGAATTAATTTTGGTATCTCCATTCGGGGACGGTGTTCTTCTTGGTGGTGGTGACTCTTTGCCACCTGATTGATCACTTGGTGGAGATTCTGCAGGGGCAGAACTGTTGGTCCTAGTAGGGGAAGGAGATTCTCTTGTATGATTACCGACGAACAGAGGGTTTCCTTCGATGACGATCTTCACACTGTCACCAAATTCGGGCAACGGAGGCTCAATATTGTTTTCACTTAGATCCAAAGTTCTCAGATTTCCCAGATCAGTAAAGTTTTCAGGAACAGTACCATGAATACTGTTTCCACCTAGTCTAATTTCCATCAATGATTCTAACTTTCCAAGTGAAGGACTAAGTATACCACTAAGATTATGACGAGGCAAGTTGATGATCGAAACCTGAAATTTGTGGTTGCAACTCAATCCCACCCATGGTTCAGCACAAGGTTCGTTACCAGACCATTGAGAAGCAAGATTGATAGGGTAATTCATCCCACTAAGGAAGTCCAAAAGTGCATCAACTTCAGGAGCACATGCTATCCCAGGTTTAGATTGACAAAATGAATTGGAAACATAAGAAAAGTTACCAGCTTTAAACTTTGGAAGTGGACCCATCAGATGATTGTTGTTCAAAACCAAGTTATCAAGCTCCAGATTGGCCAAGCTCTCAGGAATCAAACCAACAAGCTGATTCCTATTGAGATTAAGATCCTTCAAAGATGTCAAATTCCCAATATTCTCAGGGATTGTCCCAGAGAATTGATTCCCATGAAGCCAAAGCTGTTTCAGAGACACCATATTGGCAACCACATCAATGGTACCAGTCATCCCTTCACCATCTTGATCATTCAACCACAAAATCTGCATCAAAGACTCGCCGAAACTCACCGGAATCTCACCAGACAATCTGTTATAAGAAAGTTTTAGAGCTGCAAGAGATGGCAACTTCCCTAGAAACTCAGGCAATGGCCCAACCACATTACAGTTAACCAAAGAAAGATTTGTCAACTGAGCTGAATTAGCCAATTCCTTAGGAATAGACCATCCAGTAGTCTTATTAAACGGATTGTAATCCAAAGCCAAGACCCGTATGCTGCTGAGACCATCGAAAAAATCCGCCGGAATCGCATCGAATTCGTTGTTATCCAAGTAAGCAAACTCCAACTCGGATAAACCACTAAAGCTTGGTAATTTACCATTGAAGTGATTCTTTTGAAGCCCCAAATTAAAGAGCTTTGGAAGCTGGTTGAGGTTTTGAGGAAGTGGTCCTTTGAGACCAAGATTTTGGACCTGAATTTGAGCAACTCTATCACCAGAACAGAACACATGAGGCCAAGGGGGATGTCCGCAAGGATCATCTCCGGTTTCAGGCCATTTGAGTAGCTCTGGATTACCCAATCCTTGCTTGAACTCATTCAAGATTTTCAAGTCATTAGGATCTGTAATACCATAAGTTACTGTAAATAAACATAACAAAGCACAAAGATAGAACCTTTGACTTAGACGATCACATTCCATCGCAAAGGTTGCTACTTTCCTAAGCAAAAACCAACATAAAACTTCAATGGTTACGACATTTGCAGAAACAAGAAGCATGAAAAGACAAGACCCAGATCATAACTGTAGTAAGAAAAAAGAAACAAGGTAGGAGAAAACAGAACAAGGATGTGATGGGATTTGGTCAGATACAGAAAGAAAGGAAAGTTTGGCACAGAATGTTGAAACAAAGAAACTAGCAAGTGAAAATTTCTTACAACATTTATGTTGGTTTCTCTGAAATGGATCTTTTTGGAATTCAGATCAGTCAAAAACTGTAAAGATGAAGATCAAGTCTAGTTTCATTCTTAGTAAAAAAAAAGTCTTTTTAATGAAAAAAAATTCCTTTTCTCCCCGACACATTAGTTTGGTGAAGTTGATGCCTTTAGCTTTACAATTCAAAGAAACAGAGCAACAGTTACAAGTGACCGACACTGATGATGTAAAAAACGAAATATAAATAATTTAGAAAATGAAAAGAAAATTAACATGGAAGAGTTATGGGAAAGGTGTATGGTTAAAATTAGATTAACATAAATTTTTATTATCTTAATAGAAATTATATAATATTACATAATAATTTAAATAAAGTTCAAATTTTTATTAATTAATTTAAATAGAGTTAAATTTGTATGGTTAAAATTTTATATAATATTAGTTCTTTTAGGTAATTTTTTATCTTATAGTTGGTTATATTAAATAGATTATCAACCTATGATAGAATGTTTAGGTGGAGAGTTTATTTGGACTCACATTGATTATTGGGTGAAAAAGAGTTTGAATTTAGGTATTATTTTTTCGGTGAATGTTCGTACATGTTGTAAATATGATCCATTTTAATGCCGGATTATAATTTGTTATTTCAGTGCAACAGAAGGAATGAGCTACTGGAAGTCTAGAATAGATGCAATGTGCAAGAAAAAGTAAAATCATGCAGACTATACTGGTTCGATTAGCTTGGTGCAGCTTAAACGATTATCTATGGTAGGAACGGAACTTCAGGAGCCATGAGAGATAAACGAGAATAACTTAGGATGTTTCTATTCTGATAAAAAATTAATATTCATGCTAGGATTACTGGGTATAACAACCTAAAAAATCTTGATAGTTCTATAATTTTTAAATAAAAAATTATTAGAAAATATATTTACATAATAGACCGAAAGTATACATCTTACATAATTATTATACGATGATATTTTAAACGAATAAAATTCGATTTATTTGAAAAATAATTTGTATAGAAATTTGCCTTATTTTCGTTCGACCATAAGCGCCTCACGCTATAACAACTGTGAGTCGTGTGGGTCCCAATTCTCAAATATAGTTGAGGGCTTTGATGTCGGCTCGAGGAAGAAACGCAGATGCCCATAATTCTGGGTTGAATTTGTTCATTTGTATTAATTTTTGTGGATTAGAAATTTCAGGGTTCATCTTATACATTATCCCAATGTTAATCATATAAAGGATTTAATATAGAATTGAAATTATTATAATAGCATAGAACTATTATTTATACTATAACAAACATTTATATATATATATATATATTAATTTAATAGTTTAAAGTTTAGAGGGATGAAGTCAAGATTTAAAAGTGATGGTAAAATATAAATATTTAAAAATAAAAATAAATTATAAATAAATAAATTTAAAAAATAAATAAAAAGATAAATAAAAAATTCAGAGTGCGAACATGTAATTTCATTTGTTAGGGTTTAGGAGTTTAGGTTGTGGAGTTTAAAAATTTATATTTATAACTATGATTTAAAATTTAAGATTTTAAGAATAAAGAATTAAATTTTAAATTTTATAAATTAAATTTTAGGATTTAAGGTTTTTAGAATAGAGATCTATATTTTAAATTTTATAATTTTTACACGGTTTGTATCAAAATATAATTATTATATTATGTTATATACTATTTGATAAACAAGACCAAAATAATTCTAATATTTTCTCTATTTTTAGCCAGAAATGAAGTTAAGATTCACTCGTAATAAGATAAATTATTTAATTTTTGAAATGGATATAATAATAAAAACAATTAAACTATAATATTAAGGTGGTTAGTTTTTTATTTTTCTAATTTAAAATTAAAAAAAACTTAAAAAGTGATTAAATTAAACAATCGAATTGAGAATTTATTTTATTAATTTTAAAATTAATAAATTCTATTATGAGTTTTTTTTTTGAAATAACGGTACAATAATGGTAAAATAATGGCAATAGCGGACCGTTATTATCATTATCGACGTTATCCGTTAAATGATAATCGTTGTTTATCATTAATTGTGTGAATTTAAGTCTCATCGTTATTTTTACGAATAACAGTTTTGAATAGCGGCATTACCGTTAAATAACGACCTTTATAGTGATAATGGACCGTTTTTTAAATCCTTAGTGGACGGTAGTCTGTTAATGTTCTGACGGTAGTTCTCGGTATGAATTTAGGTATGGTTTCTCCTTGGTTTGGTATTGATGTGTTATGTATGGAAGATCTTTCATTTTTTTTTGTTGTTGCATGCATCCTTTTATACTATCCTGATAGGTATCATTATAAGGTTGTTGTGTCGTGATGATTGAATCGATTATAATTTGATATCCTTTGGTTTGTATTATCACCGATAATGATCATTTCAGTTAACATGTGATCGTCAAGCATTATTCGTCTAAATATATTTACAACTCACTCGTTTATCGCATATCGTTTCTATTTATTTATCGATATAATTATTTATAAGGATAAATTATCATCTTTGACCCGTGATGCACACTCATATGCTATAACTTCTTAACATGTGATGGTGAATGCTCGTAGGACTAACCATAAAATAATTTAACCTCATATCTTTAAATTCAACTCCAAATAATATTTCATATCATCAACAAACATAAAAATATTTGAAGCAACAGATAATGTTGAAAGAAAAGAGTGGTTTACACCCTTTATTTAAGATTGTGATCTAATCATGATATTAAATTACGATCTCAACACATCACAATAATTTTAAAGATTTTTATAATACTGTAATCACGATATTTTGATTGCAATCGTTATTTTATAATATGAACCACACCAACCATGCTTACGATCCACAAATATGTTTTTCCCCCTCAAGTTAAAGGCTACTCGCCTGTAATAACATGATTTAAAACAATGCTGTTAGATCTCTTCTGCACTTGTGTCTGCTTATCTATATCTGGTTTCCCATCCTTACCATTCTTGAAATGAGCCAGAGAGGCCAATTCATGAATCGACTCAGAAATCTTTTCGGTACAAGCAAGAACATCAAGCAGCAGTGAAGCAACTGTCGCCACTGCTAGAACCTCCACCATGTCTATGTCCTTACTCAGCCCTGTTCTGAGCAACGAATTAAGGTTGCCGGCAGCATTCTTGGCTTTCACGATGTGTGCACTATGAGAGTACGGTGGACTCATCGTCTTGATTGCCGCTGCTAATTCGTTCATGGCTTTCCCTAATTCCGAGCTTAATTCCGTGCATGTTTCTTGAAATTTTGCACATGTTTCTGGTGAAGCCTGTGGAAGATATAAATGGGAGTGTTAAAAACCAGCAGACATTATAGTCATAGACATGTTGGAAATGAACATTGTCCGATGTTTTAGTACCTGAACATCAGAGTAGAGGCAGCCATTAAGAGCTTCTACTCGGTAAGCACATTGTCGAGTGAGGCTCCCCATCTTCAGGTAGTGTTTCCAAGGATGGCGAAACTTGAATCGGCCATGTCGGGGTTCCCATCTTGCTGAATTAACCTGCGCTCCACATCATAACTTCATAAGACATGAACAACTTCATTTTTTTATTATGTTCGATTCGATTTAACAAATTCAATTGTTTCTCTAAAGATTTGTATTTGATACACCGTGAATGAATATACAAAATCTATGCGCTCACTATCACGAGCGAAATCAAAAGATAAGTATCAATTTTCTTTAAAATAATATTAATTATTCATAAATAGTGTCGATATTATTTTGAAATGATATTAATTTTATGTTAAAATTTATAAATAAAACTAGATTCATGTTCGAATTAGTTCTCGTACTCACCAAAGATTCTTCACTTTGTTTTGAATTTAGTATACTTTTGTATCCTTGTAGTGATGCTTTGTTGGACTCACTTTCGCTTGGTTTTGTGAAGTATTCATCTCCAAAACCTACAAAACCATCGGTATGAGTTCGGATTATTGCATGGAATTCGAATCTTAGTATTAATACAAACATGTCATTTCTCTTATAATTAATCATGTTACTTTTCGGTGTAATAACGTTTTTAGCAACAAAAACTCATACATTCTTCGTCTTAAATCGAAACAATTCAATAAATTTAATATTTCATGTTTAAAAATTCGATCAATTTGATTTTTCTACAATACTATCCAAGCAAGTAAGCTAATAAGATCAAATAAGTAGTTCGATAACTGCATTATGACATAAAACAACAATAAATTATTGTAAAAAGATTATTATATCAGGGTAAAAATCATCTGTCTTTTTTCATGCCTCTTTAAAAAAAATTAAAATTGATTTTCAACCCTAACCCTAATTATTTTCTATATCTTAAACCTTAAATCCTCTAAACTATGACCACAACTCCTAACCTTGAGTCCTAAACCCTCTAATTTAAAACGGAGGCATGGAAGCAGGCATGGAAAAAAATAGATGATTTCCACCCATTATACTAGGACCATAATATAATATTTATAGGATAAGAAAAGTAAAAATTAAAATGATAAGAATTAAATTTATTGAACCGTTTTAAATTAAAATCAAAACATATATAAGTTTTGGGGACTGTGATTATTATTATATCATGTTGTATTAGAAGAAAAGTAACATGATTATAACAATATAATAATTAAGTGACTTGATTATAACATATTTTAATGAAGTGACATGTTTATTACTAAACACATAGTTGAGTGAGGTGAGATGTAATTTACCCTATAACCTAATACTCCCTAATAGTTGAGCCAAGGAAGTACCTTGTAAGAAGGTTGCCAGCTTTTCAAGATTGTTGGCAGCCAAATTATGCAGATCGTGTCCAGCCCAGACAGGGTAGATGAAAATGCAGACAAAAACAGCTGTGAAGCCGCCAATTATAATGGTGGAGACTCTTTTATGTGCCATCTTAAGAACCTCTTCATCACGGTAACCGGAAACGGAGATCATGCAAAACGTCAAGATGAACATAAGCAGACCGTAATCGTATCTCGCCTTCATTCGAGGAAAGAATCGTAAAAACGATACTGTTGTAGCTGTAAAAATTCATACCCAAATCGGTTATTACTATTATGTTTTACAATAAGATGTACGAATAAATACATATACATGCAAAGGGTCCGAAATTGCAGCCGCAATCGTAATTTAAATCTTCGCTTTGGATCATACTTCTTACCTAGAACGAAGACAAAGATTCCCAGTAGTATAGGCCGAATTTTGTCTCCAGGCAAGGCAGCTAAGTGGTGCGCCCCAAATCCTAGTGTTCCAGCTAGAAATGTTGCCAATCCCCTGTTTAAGCCTTTTCCAAGAGTTGCTCCTGTCAAACAAAAACAACAACAACAAATTTACATCTAATTTCGAATCCGGTTGATTCATGCCATCGTCTTGGTATTAGAGCGGCTTGTTCTATAGTTACAGACGAAGAATTCTATGTTAAAGGGTAGAAATGGTTTTATAAATATAAAATTAAATCATCGACCTACGATACAAAAAGATCGGAATTTAAAATTTTTAGTGAATACGACAGCTCTCGGCACGCTCAATCCCTCCCTGCTTACCTACTGAAAACTCGAAGACGACGATGACGGTAAAAACCGCCCACATTGTTGAACTGCCGAAACCAACATAAAGAGGATCAAAATAGTAGAAGAGGGAGACCAGTGTGATGGCTAATCCAACTTTAAACGAATGGACAATTCTTCTCGGATCTTCCTCTGCCACTTTCTTCATCTTCCCCGGAAACTCAGCCACCTTGCTTCTTATTTTGGCCGTCGATCTCTTAACGGCCGCCCTCCACCTGTTTGACGACTGCTCATCTTCTACTACGGTTGCACTGGCTTCCATTGTAACAAAATTGTATGGAGAATCAAATGGAGTTCGGTTTCTGGAGGAGAAATCAATATTTGATGAATGAAATTGTAGGTGGAGTCTTATATTTATAGGTTATATGTGAGGGCTTATCCCTATGACAGCACTCTAAGAGTCTAAATTTTCTAAATTAACACCTGATCTCCCATTAATTTTAAATATAACATTTTTTAATAAATTTATCCTGCATGTATGGTGAGTTTCACTGAACTTTGAGGGATGAAAAAAAAATTAAACTATTTCAAAAATCACTTTGAATCTTCAATGTATTAAATAATTAAAATAAAAAATAATAATTATTAAAAATAAACTTTAAAATTTAGATTAACAAATTGCGAAAAAGGATATTTACATTAGCTTATATAATTAATTGTAAGAGCAAGGACGAAGGCAGAGGAGGTGCAGAGGAGCAATCGCTTCTCAGTCTCGAAGGATTTTTTTACTTCTGTTTTTATATTTAAAATTAAAAAATACTTAAATTTTTAGATATTAAAATACTCGTATATTCGATCAAAAATTTTAATATTTAAAATTTTAAATATTTATTTTTTAAATTCGATACTATTTATTAAATTATCAATTTAAAATTCTTAAATATTTACAAATTCAAATAAAATCAGATATCCAAAATATACGCCTTGTAATATAAGTAAAGGACAAAAGAATCATTAAAGCATGGACACGGCGTTAGGTATCTTAGGTTTGTGATTTTGAAAAATCAAACCGGAAAGTTCAATCAATGAAAAAGGACACTTCTTTTAAGACACTGATAAATTTAATTTTAGGGTGACCATTAAAGTTGTATAGTATGAAAAATTGAATGATTATTAAATTTAAAAGAAATATAATAAAATAATAATAAATTATATTATTTTAAAGATATTTTATGATATAAGATAAATTTAATAATTATTTAATATAATTTAATGATTATCTATATAATTTATTTTTATATAAAATATATTTATATATAAGATAATATTTATTTAATTTTTAATAATACACTATATATTCGAATCTAAATCAATAATTTATTAATAAATTAGAGGTAGGTATATTTTTTAGATTTATGGTTTAGGATATAAAAAATAAGAGTTGGGGTTTAAAATTTATTTTTTTAATAAATTTCAAAGGAAACACAAAAAAGAGACAAAAGATTTTTCTCAGTTTTAGTTACATTTAGGTTTAGTGTATTAAATTTAATAATGGTTTTTTAATATATTATTCATAAAATAAAAAATAAAATTAAAGATTTATTTTTAAAATTTAAAATTTTAATGTTTAAAATCTTTAAGTAGAACGTAATATAATATTAAAAGTTGGCTCGTAAAAGGTTAGGGATGTAAACGAGTCACGTTGAGCTTGAGTAGTATTAAATTCAATTCGACTCGTTAAGATTATAAGTTGAATTCGAGCTTAAATAATTTTAAACGAGCCTAAAAATTTGAGTTCGATTCGGCTTGTTAAGAACTCGAGTCGAGTTCGAGCTTTATTCGAATTTTTATCTGTCACATCTCATTTAAAGCCTTAAGTAGAAAAAAACTTTGATACACAAGTTGTGTAAACTCAATCTTATTAATTTTAGGATTTAGCGTGTTAATTTATGGTTTAAGACTTATGTTTAGGGTTTATATTTTAAGGTTTTAAGTTTAGAAATTTAGATTTTAAATTAAAATAAAAAATAATATATTATGCTTTTTCATGTAGCTCGTGAGTTTTTTCAAGTTGGGTATTAAGTAGCTTGACTCAGCTCGATTCATTAAAAATTCTAGCCGAATTCAAACTTGAACCGAGTTTTGATTAATCTTTGACTGAGTCGAGCTCGAATAACTTATAATCTATCTTGTCTCATTTACAGTTCTATAAAAAGAGCTCTAGATTTATGATGCAAATAAAGAATTATATATCAAATAATAATTCTAATTTTGTGTAAATTTAAATTTATAATTTTTTAGTAAAAAATATTAATACAAGTCTTATTAAAAGAATCTACATCTGAATAAAGAGAAAATATCTATAATAATATTACATAAATAAAATAAATAAAACCCACAACAACGTCAGCTTGAAACAAACATTAAAAACAAATCAAAAATTCTAAAATTTCTAAAAAATATCAACCATTTTTAGAAGAACGAAAAAGTTGGTAAAAATATAAACAAAACCTTAATTTCTAAAATTTTATTTTATTAATGTTCTAAGGTAATATTGTTAAAAAAATTCTTCATCAATAAGAGATTCACACATAATTTTAAAAAAAATAGTTAAAAATAAAATAAATTAAGTAATATCTTAAATTTTTCAAAAATTATAAAATAACTTTAAAATTTCTAAAATTTCAAAATCTTAAATAAAAAATTAACTTCATTGTCATTGTTATAAACTTGTTAGAGTTTATAAATTTCTAGGAATCTAAAACTTTTTTGGAGATTTAAATTTTTAATTTTTTTTCAGTTTTTATAAAAAAAATAAAATAAAAATAAATACACATGATAAATTTTGATTAGATAAAAATATTTTAACAGTATTATATTAAAATATTAATATAATAAAATTTTAAGTATTTATTTCAGATAAATAACATTAAACATTTATCTTATAAAATGTACATAATTTAAACAATAATGTATAATTCATGATATAATAATCTGAAAAATAAGTGTCACGTTTTATATAATTTATGGTGGGACAATTGAATATTATAGATGCTAGGAAGATAATTGATTTTATGAAATATTTTATTTTTCAATTGATATTTTAAATGATTGGTGTTTATGTTTTGCTCTTATTTTTATTTTAAATCTCTTAATTTTCTAATGTTTTATTGTTATTCGTGAGTTTTTTTTACTGTTGACAATTACATATATTATTTTTTGTTTATTATTTTAATAAAAAATTATTTTTAGGTACATATTTTCTTTTTTCTCGTAACACATTTTTTTGTCCATATAACATTTTTTTTTGTTTTGTGATTCGTTTTATCTGTTTTTGTGACATAATTTTAGTATACTCTATTGGTCATTTATTGTTCGCACAGAGATTTAACGACATTAATTTTTAATTATGATTTTATTGTTGGTCATATAAAGTTAAATCATCATTCGAATGATGATTGTTTGTGGATATAATCAGTTCTTGGTAGCGAAATATTTTGCGTGATAGTTTGAGTTGCTCACTACTCCTTCACACGTTACGTGTCTCGATTGGATAGAGACAAAGAGATTCATAAAAATTTATAGATTTTAATGGTATATTTATCTCTATAAAAGTATTCATATTTTTTTAATTTTTTAGTTGATTTTTTCAGTAAATTAAATATTTCTCATTATTCTCTATGAAATTGAATTTTTGTTATTATTACGATATTATAAGTTGCTTTAGGTTGTAGCACGAAATTTAATTTTCATTGATAACAACATATGATCTCGGATCTTAAATGATATTTAAATAAAAGATTTTAACAGTTGAACAAATTTTACACAAAATTAATGAAAAATTTATATTGCTTTTATATAAAGCAAGTTGTAAGGGATATTGTATTTTACAAATTGATACTTTGATTTTATTTTATTAAATATATATATAGCGTTATTAGAATTAAGTTTGATTAAAATTATTTATATTGTAACATGTAAATGATATGTTCGTTATAGTATAATATCATTTAGTTTATTGATAAAGATGGAGTTAAGATTTGAAGTTTTGAGTAAAACGTAAATATTTAAAAGTGATGATATAATTTATAAATAAATCAAAATTAATTGCATCTTATATGTTTATGTTGTTATGGGTTACCTCACTAGACAAATTATGCATAACGCATTTATTTTCCATACATTTTCAGGTTAAGGTCTTGTAGAGGAAGATTTGATCTCTTTTTGCAAGGTTTTGGCAAGGTCACAAGTTAAGAGTATACAAGCTTAGTTATAATACTCTTAGAATGATGATAATATGTTTTGTTAAGTTATAATCATGTATTTTGATAGACTGGTAAGATATAAGACATGTCTAGACTTATGTTATGCAACATGACCTTTGTTTCAAGATTGTAAAATGGTTAAATATGTGTGCTATGAATTAAAAGGCTAAAACCTAGTAAATGGGACTAGAATGGTTTGAAACTTAGTATCTTGTTAAAGTATGCTTAGTATAAATTGCTGGTAAAATTTCAAAATGATTGGATTTCATCTACCAAGTATTATTGTTTAAAAACCGGCTAAAATGTGACATTTTTGGTCATGAGTATCGAAATGGGTCCTTAGCGTTTTGATACGACATGCTTAACATCTGAAAAAAATCTGAGAAATTTGATCTAGTATTGAAACCACTTCGATGGTGTTTTGATACGTTTCGTCTCTAGAATTTTTCATTTCAATACCTCTATAAGATGTATCGATAAAGTTGCTCAAGTCAAACCTCTAGGACCCTTGATCGGTCTTCGTGTACCGAAACAACTAACCAGTGTATCGAAACATTCCCAAATATTAAATGTATAGAAAATAAATGTGTATCATTATCGATGTGCTAAAATAACTAAATTACCGACCTGATAGCACTATATCGAGATGACCCCCAATCATTTCGAAATAAGTACCTGAACTCCTTAAGATAAGCTTCTAGTTATCAAAATGATACAATTCTTTAGGGTATCGAAACGTGTTAAATGTAATTAAATTACCTAACTGGACACCATCGTTTTGATATAACCTTCTTAGCGCATCGATAATGATTCTCCTAAAATAACTGTATCGTCAACCTGATAGCACTGTATCGAGACAATCCCCAACCGTTTCAAAACAAGTACCTGAACTCCTTGAGATAAGCTTCTAGTTATCAAGAAATTCCCCTGGACCCTTAGAAGATGAAAAGTTTTAAATTAACCCAAAATAATAAGTTCGTTTCAGGGTTAGTCTAATGAAAGGTTGATTAATAATTATAAATAATCCGAATTGAATTACCAGAAAATATCATCGAATCACCGAAACCTCTGATCGTAGTATCTTCCGACCCAATTCTCTACCAAGCTGGGAAGGGAGTGTTACAGTCTGAAAGTTTAAATAAAATATCTGAATGTAAAAATTATGCATGTATATTAAAAATAACCTTAATTCTAAAATATATCAAACTTTACAAATTAATAATAATAATTTGAATAAGTCAAAATAGTTTTGTATTGGATAATAAAACAATAGGTAAAATTTGAGATCCTCCAAGTATCGTATCGCCTAAAGTTCAAAGATCTGTATGAGAAAACTATGTGGGAGTAAGCTAAACAGCTTAACGTGTCTCTAAGGTGCAGATAAAAACAATAAAATAAAATTTATAAAATTATTTCTAAAGAGTAATATTTTCGAAAACAATACAAAACATGATGTATGGATGAGGTCATACGCAAAGCAGAAATTTCAACTACATCGTCACCAGTCCGAGTGGAGGAGTTCTTCAGAACCCTCACCTACAACGTCACCAATCTAAGTGATTTTAGGGCTTCCGTAAACAGAAGGCTGCCACGACTTTCACCGAATACGATCCCACCTCATGCACACAATATGATGTAACATGATTTCAAAATCCGAAAACAACCACAATCCAATCTAAAATCATAATTTATTCGAAATCTCAATTTGTCTAAAAACAAAAATTCATAGAATATAAAATCATAATTACTCGTAAAAGTGTGAATCTCAAATCTAAAAATTTTTATATATTTCTCAAATCACAATAACATGTATGCATGATAACACAAGTGTACAATCAAAGTCACAATACAAAAATTAGACATGCCAGCAAAACACTAATATTTTTCAAAGAACAGAATATTACGTATGTCACAGAAAAATATATTTTTCGAAAAAAACACATATAGCACTAGTAAGAGAACACCTTAGACAAAGCAACTCAATTACTAAATAATGTGGTTTTGAACTCGAACACAAATAAAGAATAAAAACATAGGATTTAGAAAATCTTGATAGAGAATAATTTAGGGTTTTCTCTTAGACCACAATATATATATATAGAAAAAAATAATTAATTCCAATTAATATTAAAATTTTATTAAATTATAATAAATATAATAAATATTAAAAAAAGTTGTATAATTCTAAAAAGATTTTCTTTCTTTATTTGAGACTTTATATAAAATATATTATAATAATAAATAAAAAGTTTTGATAAAACAATAATTAAACTAAAATAATATTTTTAATAAAATAATAAAAATAAAGAAATACTTTTAATAAAAAATAACTAATTTCAGTAAAAATAGAATTTAATTTAAAAATAAATTGATTATTCAAGAGTTCTTAAACTTCAAAACATATAGTTAGGGGTGTGCAAAAAACCCAATTACCCGGTCTCGATCCCGGATCCGGTAAGACCCGATAGATTTTTATCTGGTATTAGTTTCGGTGGGACCAGGACTGGATCCAAAATTTTGGTCCCGATCACCGAAATCAGGATGGATCTTGATTTTTTGGACGGACTGGGACCAATACCAAATATCGGGTATTGGTTTTCTTTTGTTTATTAAATCTTATCAAACTTTCTCTTTATGTATGAATATTATGAGTATGACTAGTTTTAAAACTTTAATTTTCAAGTCTACAATATTATAATTATATTATTTAATATTATTATTGGTGGTTGAATTATTTTCCCTCCAATCACTCAAATTTTTTAAGAATAAACTAATTGACCGGGTACCCAGTATTGGAACCGGTATTGTAACATCCCGTTTTGGGGGTTATTAGTTAGGCTTAGTTAGGGGAATTCGATTTGGGACGAATCGAGTTCTCCGGTTCATTAATTCCGGGAAAAATAAAATGAAGATATTTTTAATTAAGAAAAATAATAATTTTGAAGGTGGTTTGAAATATTAAAAATATGTTTCAAATTTAAAAGGAAATAATTTGGATTTTATAATGATTTTTAATTATGCTTAATTATGCATAAATGACCAATTTGTAATTTTTGGAAAATTTGGGGAACTAATTTGTAATTTTCGGCAATTACATTATTTTAGTGACTAAATTACAAAGCAAGCTAAACTTAGAATCCTTAGAGGGCCATAAACCCATTTTTAATTTTTGATGATGATTTATTCACCAAAATATATTTTTATTTACTTTAATTTGGTTTCTTAATCATTTTCTCCTAAAACCACTTTTTGACCCATTTTCTCTCATCTTTTTCTCTCATTTTCTCTCCACTTTCTCTTTATCTTTTCTCTTCAATTCCTTGCTGATTTTTGCATCTTTTTCCACAAAGATTTACATCACTTGCATCATCTTTCCATCCTTTACAAAACCTATGCATTGATTTCATCAAATCTACATCAAATTGCAAGGAATCAAGAAGGGGAAAATCTCATAATTTTGGTGAATAGATCTTGAAGGTAATTTTCTGGATTTTTATTATTTCCTAAGGTTCTTTATTGAAATTCCCAAGTATTAGCTTGCTCATCTTTGAATAAAAATTTGATTCTATGTTTTTAATGTTAGATCTAGTGATTTTGTGATATTTTTGTGAAATCTTTTTGGATCTTGTTTAATGCTGGAAATTAAATGAAATCAATCATGTTTTTATGTTGATTTAATGATTAATTGAGTCTTGATTTGATATTACATTAATTTAATCCCGGAATAATGCAATCGGTGTAGTTTTAAGGTGCGTTTCGGTTGTTTTATGGGCTGTTTTAGATGCTTAAATGTTGTTGGAGATATAAGGACGGTTTTGATGTGTTTTTGGATCATAATTGAAGTGGATTAGATGTTAGATTCGATAGGTTTTGGGCTGATGTTGTTCGGATGTGTTTCGGCTTAGTTTTCGGTCTTTTCGGCTAAGTTTTTGGTAGTTTAATGGTGATCGGTTGTGGCTGTTGGTTTGAGCATGTTATGATGTGAGAATGCTCTGTTTTTAATGTTGTAGAAGAGGTACAAGAAGAAGCTTGATTGTTGGTGCGTTTGGTGCGATCATCGGAAAGCGACGAAAGCTCGTTTCGCTTGTTGGTGAGTGGTTTTTGGATTTAAAGCAAATCGCGTTTGGTACGTTCTATTTTTGGGGGCTATGGAAGAGTGTGAAAACCTTCCATAGTTCAAGATTAAGTAAAGTATTTGTTTTTGATGAACCGATATGAGTTTCGGCAATTTTGACAAAGGTATTTTATTGGTAATGCAATGGGATTTATGGAAGTGCATGAGCATGTTTTGAATTGGTGCATACATGAGAGATACTTGTTGAAAATGCATGGTTTATTTAGCATCCATGATTATGAAAAATTATGAGAAATGATTTGGAGAACCACATGGTTATTTACCTTATATTCAATGGTGCCTTTGGGCATGGCTTTTGGTTCATTTGTTGAACAATTTATGCATGCATTATGAGCAGCAAGTTATTTGATTTGGAATACAATTTGGTTATTTGCCTTATATATAATGGTGCCTTTGGGCATGGCTTTTGGTTCATTTGTTGAACATATTATGCATGCATTATGAGCAGCAAGTTATCATGCATATTTGATTATGATATTGGCTTAGTGACACTAACTTTATATACGAATACAAATGACGTCATTAGGGTTGTCATAAGTGCACTATAATCAAAACTGAAAATACAGAATTTTGCCTACACGTAACAAGGGAGACTTTGTGTCCAACCGTGCGTGGTAGAGCCGCCTACACGTAACAAGGGTGACTATGTGTCCGATCGTGCGTGGTAGTGCTAATGATGACTTAGTGTCATGTCAATGGTGACTTAGTGTCATGTCAATGGGGACTTAGTGTCCTGACGAGACGAATGTCTCATGGATCCGTGTATTCGGTGAGCTTAAGGTTCACATTAAGTGTTCACTACAAAGCCAATATACATACATGAAATTGAGGAAAGGTTTGAGCATCATTTGTAAATTGTTTTGATATGGTTATGTGAACTCAAGGATACATATGATTTAATGAACTTGGGCAATGGAATTTTAGCATGCATGATTTAACTATGAATTGCAAATTATATTTTCTTCATGGTTTAAAATAAATGCATTGATGATTATTTGTGGAGCTACCTCACTAAGCAAGTTTGCTTAAGCTCTCTTTTCATCTTTGCAGAAAAATAAGGACACTTGGAGCTTCGTTCGGGGCAAGGAAACCAAGGGGAAGGTTACATTGAATTTGGTATGTTTTTGGCAAACAAATTGGGCAAGACAATGTGTAACACAATCTAAGAGAGAAGTGAGCTTTTAGGCTTTGTTTCATATTGTAATAAGACCATCATTGTTTGATTGTTAATTGTTGAACTTTGGATTTGTTTGAATTGTTGAAGCATGTACTAGCATGATTGTTATATTGTTAATCTCTTCTTAGGGAGCATGCCTATAGCTTGTATGATGTCCATGACGTAGTTAATTATGTACTATAAGTTGTTAATCATGTTTAGAATTGATGCATTTAGTGGTTCTAATTAATGGTTGAGTATTGAGTAAATGTTGTGTACTTAGTGTAACGAAACTTTTAGCTTCAGACCCAAAGTTTCGAAACCTTTTGCAAAAAGTTTCGAAACCTTTGACAAATAGTTTGGAAACCTTCACGAAGGTTTCCAAACCTTGCGGGCAGTTTCAAGTTGAAAAGCTACTGGACGCGAAAGGTATGAAAACTTTCAGGAAAGTTTCGAAACCTTTTACAAAAAGTTTGGAAACCTTCAGGAAGGTTTCCAAACCTTTGACCACCAGGATTTGTTAATTGTTGAAATTTTATTTTAGTCCCGGATATCTTCCTTTGTTCGATTAAGGTACTTACCGATGTTATTTTGAGCTAAAATTTTGCATGCAAGTATAAAGTTGATTTAATTTCAAGATGGTAATCCTAATTTCGATGAAATCCTTATATTTTGGAAGATTTACATTTTGGTCCCTAAATTAAAGAAACATGCAATTAATGGTGTTAGAATGATCCGTTTGAGTTGTAATTTGCTATGAGGAACTCTTGTATATTTAATTGATTATTGATGGTAAGAATTTCTACTTTACTAATTGAATTTAAAAGTTTTACGTTTTAGTCCTTAATCCATGTTGGTGTTTAATCGGATGGTTGTTTATGATTAATGTGTTACCGATAATGCTTTGTATGAAACCTTGTCACCTAGGAATAAGATTGTGCATCTAGTAAGATAAAATAAAAAAAAGTATAACGGTTTTAGGGTTGTTTATCGAATCGAACCTTCGCGGGTTTGGTTTGATATTCCCCGTGTGACTCGTTTAGTGTCGGTTTCGTCCAGGCCGGGCTAAGGGGGTTACAGGTATCCACTAATAACAGGATCGGTTCTTAAAATTTAGGACCTGGTGTGACCGGGACTGAAACTGATTCTAATTTTTAGGAACCGATGGTACCCGAGACCGAGACTAATACTATTCAAATTGGCCGGATACCTGGTCTTGCCCACCCTACATATATTATAATAATAAATAATATAATTTTTTTAACTTTAAAAAAATATAAATCACGTTAAGAATACAACTATACAAGAGTTTTTTTAAAAAATACATATTTTGTCACTGAGGTTTTTAAGATTTTCAAAATATCACTTTAACATTTAAACTTTAAATTCACACTTTTAACTTTTAAAATTTTACAATCTTATCCCAAAATTTTTAAAAAAATTAAAAAAAAAACTATTTAAAAACCTTAAAAAATTAAGGTTTTAAAAATTAGAAATCTTAAAACTAGGGTTTTTAATTAGAGACTTCAAAACTATAGTTTTACAATTAGGATTTTTTTTAGGAGTGTTACACTTACGTTTCGTAACTCGTATATTACAGTTACACTCTTGGTCATACTTCGCACATTTAATAAAGAAAGTTATATGACTAGATTCTACAATAATATAATCAACGTGGTTCTTAATGCTATACTTTTTCACTGCCAATGTAGCTTGATCATTCTCATAAAATTAAAGCTCATTTGATAATTCATCGGATAACTCAAAGTTAATCAGAGCATGTCTGAAATTAAAATGCTCTCATCGCATCAAAATCTAATGACCCCATGTGAGCAGGAGGTTTATAGAATGTAATATTACATCCGGAAGGAACAAATTCTCCAATACCAAAATTAACGATGTTACCAACATCATCACGAAATAGATCATGATCATCAATATCTCTTCATTGGAGTCGTCAAGTGTTTCTCCCATCGACCTCGTTGGTTTTACACACCAACATCAATACTAGGATCATCTGTCGATCCATATGATGAATTATATGTTGAAGTCCCAACCGGATTAAATTCATTAGGTGATTCACTAGACAACATTGTGATAAAACTGCCTCCAAGTTGTTCAATCTCATTACTGTAATCCATTCCAGAATATTCTCCAATGATATTTCTAGATGGGTTAGGAACATCATATATCTTGACAAGTAACTTGATATATCAAGTCTCCATAGATTTATGCTTTGCAATCATCATTCCAACATCATCATAATCTTCGAGGTTGATAGAGTAATATCTTAGTGGATTTTCGCATGTCAGCCACCGGTAACGCAACCTATTAATTTTTATTATAATTTTTTAGAATATTTTCTTCTTCAAATTGTCAAGGCATGATTTTCTTTTTAAATTTCATTTCGTTTTGTTTTCGGACTCAACTATAATTTTGGTATCTATTTTTCACAATTTATCCATTATAATTGATGATATAAATTTATTCTCACTCCTTTTTCTTCGGATTCAAAAAAATTAAATTAATTTTTGAATCGAAAACAATTATTATTTTACAAGATTAAAGCAAAATAGAATGCACAAAATTAAAATTATAACAAACTATAAAAAATAAAATGAATAAAATTAAAATTATACTACAACAAAAATATAAAAAACGAAATTAAACATGATAATAAAACAAAATTATACTAAAACAAACAAATTATAATAAAATTATACTAAAACAAAATTTAAACTAAAAAATCCAATCTACATACATCAAATTCACATAAACTATAATAAAACGAATACACCGCTCAGATTCTGGGTTTGGCCTCGTTCTACGTGAAATACCATAGAAGACAAAACACACCGTCATAATTTTGCAGGATCAATAAATCACGCTTACAGAGCAATTATTCTGTAGACAAAATTGGCAAACGGTGGGAAACTTCAACTCTAACACCAAAGAAACAGCTCTCGGAAGTTACCCTGCCATGGATACTGCAGCACTTCAGTTCAAGCTCGCCCTTGTAGCCGTTTCTTTGCTTTTCTTGCCTTCTTTGCAGGCCACCGATTTCAAATACTGCGGTATGTTTTCTTCTTTCCTACTAGGAGATTAGTGTTGGGTTCTGTTCATTTTCCCCGAATTATATACTGGAGATCTCATATATGTGTTAGTCCATATCTTCTTGATTGCTTTTGAGAGATTTTTTTCTTTCCAATTGTTCAATTTCGTACCCATTTTTTTGTAATGTACGCATGAGCAATCCCTGGATTGAAACGAATGCAGATAAGGAAGCCAATTATGGTGTGAAAGTCAGTGGAATCGTTATATCACCTAATCCTGTGGCTAGAGGCAAACCAGCTACCTTCAACATCTCAGCGTCTACTGGTAAACTTTCCCTTCCTGAAACTTCCTAATGGAAGTATTTAGATTATTAATTAAGAGAAATCAATGTAATCACTTCATATTTGACTATGGATTCAATTCAGTTGAACTTTAGATTCTTTATCTTTTGACAGAAGTAAAGCTGGAATTATTGGCTCAAAGGGTTTAATAATTTAGTTTTTGATGTATCAAGCCAAACATCAGAGATTTCTGTGATTTTCAGTCCAAGGATTGAATATGAGTTGCTTTATGGAAGAAGCATAATTGGTTTACTGGTTTAGAGCTCAAGTATGTCGGAACCTGCTTTTTAAAATGCTAGAAATTAACATGTAACTTGTTTCCCTTCATGATATTAAGAAAAAGTTCATTAGGATTTCAACACCTATTAAGGTTGTGTTTTTGGTTGCTGAAATGCCGTTCACCAGAAAAAACAACCCCAAACAATTCACATTTGGCTCCAAACGCCAGTTCATCCACTAGTTTTCTTCCGCAAACGGCCGTTTCGGAACAGCTCAAAAATTCGACTTCTGCAAACGCCCCTTTGCCTTTCAAACCCAAGTTTGAGACTTCAATGGAAAACAAAGCCCAAGTCTGCTTTAGGATGGTACGAAACATTCCTTAACATAGGTGAGAATCTTGGGGTTGTTAAGCAAGAAACCTAGCTTAAGAATCAGTCTTGAAGCCTCCATATGAATTGTTACTAAATTCACAGTCAAACATGCCTCTAAAAATGTTATCTGGCAGTTCACAGTACGAGCATGACCCTAAAGGCCTAAACTTGTATCTCAAAATCCTTTGAAACCCGCATTCTGTTATAACCCATTAATATATATTTTGGATTTAATAGCTTCAACATGAATTCTTGATGTCCTGAAATTTCTTGGTCTATTTCACCAAATGCCTTTACTTATGCAGATGTGTGCATATTATTTTGCAGGTAAAGCAATCTCCGGAGGCAAAGCAGTAATTGATGTTTCCTACTTTGGGGTACATATCCATCAAGAAACTCATCCACTTTGTGAGGAAACATCCTGTCCTATTGCTGTTGGCAACTTTGTACTCTCTCACAATCAAGTGTTACCTGGATTTACTCCACCAGTAAGTTTTACTAATGGCATTAACTTTTTTAGAGAATATTTTAAGGATATACCTGTGAGGTGCCCTTATAAATTGACTCGAACATTGTGAAGATGTCTTTATAGATATGGAGATATGACCCTCTACAGACCCTCCATAGTCCAAATACATAACCGTATGTATTCTACGCTCTCACCCAACTCTGAATAACCATAACCTGGAGTAGAACTACCAGTGGCCCTCGTAAATTTTCCGATTGAATGTAAAACTCCATTGGTTTTACCTCATGTTCGCACATCTTTTCTTATTCCCGCATTTCACTTGTTTTGCTTTCAGAGTTTCTTTTTAACTGTTTCTTCACTACTTGGTTTTGCATGACATTGTTGTCGAACTTTAGATCCTTTAGACTATTTCTTAGGCTTGTCTTCATACATAGCTTTCATTTTGTTCCTTATTTAAACCAACCTGGTTCTTAAGATCAAAACCTGGATTAAGTCTTTGTTGGGAAGTAGGAGTGGAAAGTGACTTCCGATGCACTGGTTTCAAACTCTAGAACTCGTCTCATTTACTTTGTCTGTCTTTTTCAGGGTTCCTACACACTTAAGATGACATTATTTGGCAATGGAGATTCTCAGTTAACCTGTATTTCCTTTGATTTCAAAATCGTTTTAGGTACTTCTGTTTCCTATATCTAAGCTACCAAGAATATTGTCGGCATACACTGTAGTCATGTAGTGGGATGTTTCCTTATGGACAGGACAGACCTCAAGTTATAAATATGTTACTTTCATTGTACTAATAGTAATAATAACTGCACAGTTGTTCCACGTATACTACTAAACTTTCGTTTTTACCATCGAAAAAATAAAAAAAAAATTATTAAAAATATAAAAATAACAAATTTAATGATCGATAATTAATATTAAAATTAATCTTACCATCGAAAAAAAGCAAGGATGCTTCGGTGCTAAGAACATAGAAAAAGTTAGGATAAAACCTTAGGGTAATTATTTATAGTGTATTTTATCTTGATATTTAATCACAAAATAAGCCCAAATTGAGTTTTTAATTTTTAAATATCTTTTTACGTACCAAAATAAAACCCAATATCAATTACATTAAAATTAAACCCGACCCATTAAGAGCTAAACCCAACAGCTCAACTACCTAAAGCTAAATCTCAAGGGAGAGAAGTGTTTTATTAGGCATGAAATTTTATTAGGCACCAGTATACGTGGAAAAGAAGATTACATAGAATTTTATTAGGCATGAAATTTTTTAAATAAATTACATAAATGGTGTCTCCATTATGATTTATTTTTTGATTATTAAAAATTATAAATTAGTTTTTGATTTAAAACAATTAACAATTAACCTTTACACCTTGTTATAAATTGGTACCAATTTTAAATTATTTCTCAATATTTAAATTTAGGGTAAACTATTCTAATGATCACCTAATTAATCGGGGATACTTATTTTGATCATCGAACTATTGAACTCTTCAATCAGGCCACTCAACTTATTAAATCCTAACGGAGAGGATGACGTGTCAGTTAAATAAAATTTATAAAATTATACATATAATCTCTATAATTTATTTATTAATTCAATTTAATTCTATTTTAAATTAAAAAATATTAAAACATAAATTATAGAGATTGAATATGTGATTTTACCAATTTTATTTAACTGACATGTCACCTTTTCTGTTAAGATTTTAACGATGATAACTAAAATAAATTGATTTAAAAAATTAGGTGACTTGATTAACAAATTCAATAATTTGGTGACCAAACTAAATATCTTTAATTAGTTTGGTGACTATTAGAATCGATGTATTATTTTTCGATTATCTTTGCAGAAGAAATATGTAGAAGTCTTGAGAATGCTTGAGGTTTGGAGTATTTTTTAATTTTAATTCATTTAATTTTTTCTTTTTCAAAATGATAAAAAAATGAGAATAATTTTAGGAAAAATTCTGTTTAATATTATTTTAAAAAATATTTCTCAGTATAGTGAAATAAAGAAATTATTTTTAAATATATTTTTATATTTTTTTAAAATAAAAAATAGTTGATTTCTTTTTTAAATAGGGAGTGATATCTGTAAATTTTAGGTTATTTGACACTGTTCAAAGATGAATCTAGATAATTTCGACTTTAAAAACTGCTCGATATTACTCACGTCAGTATAATATTTACCTAATATCAACTTTACATAAAATTTTAAAAACAAAAATAACTAGATCCGATTTCAACTTTTATTAATATATTTAATATAATTTAAAAATAAAATCTTCAGTATAATATTTAAAATAATTTAAAAATAAAATTCTCACGTCACTGTATTAAGAAATTTATTTTAACAAAATATGTAACGGAATTTCCCCAATTTTAGTTCCATTATCATTTGCAGAATGGCAACTGTTGGAGCCTTGGAGGTGGGTGAACAGTGGGAGACGTGGCGATGATTGGGAAATATACAATAATTTCAAAATATTGAGGTTATATTTTAGAAATAGGATTAAATTAAAATAAAGTGTAAAATTTAAAGATTAATTATATTATTATATTATTTTATATTAATTGATTTGTTATTTTTGTTATTTTTAAATAAATTATTTTGTTAGATTTTGTAAATTAATAGATTATTTATAATTTATAGTAGTCGAGAGTTTTATTGAAGTACTATTTATATAGTTTATTCAAATTTTTATTACTCCGAAAATTATAAAAAATATGAAAAAATAAAATAAAATATATAATATAATTATTTTTCATAAAAGTATTATTTTAATAATGTTTAAAATCCAATAAATTGACAACGCACCCTCAATTAAATGTAATATTTGGATGAATTCATCACGTGTATCGAATATTACTGAATATCATTAACATTGAACATCGTTTAATATTATTAAGTTAATTAATAAAAATTATTTAATATTTTTAATTTTTATTAATAATATTTGATAAATTTAAATTAGTGCTCTTATTAGAATTTTCCTTAATAATATAGTATAGATTCAGCACCACAAAAAAGGCTCATCTGTGGCGCCAGAAAAAGAAAAAAAGGCAAATGAAGGAATCAAAGCACCGAACTCAGCTCCACAAAATCCATGTATTCGCTATCCATGGCCTCCCTCTGTTTTCCTTCCTTCAATCCTCTAGTCCAGACCTTTTCTTCTCCTTCAACCAACCATTTCCTCCCTCAGCTATCCCTCCCAAAGCACCAAATTCCTACACTCTCCCGTACAAACAACAATTCTAAACGTAGGAAGCTTTTATATCAACCCACAAGGCTCTTTCTCCACCCTGTTTTGTTGCTCACCGGCTTCGATAAGCCCTTAGATACCCAAACTTTCCTTGCCACTATCAGTGTTTTGGCTGCCATTGCCCTCTCCCTCTTTCTTGGCCTAAAGGTATTCCCCTCTTTCTATATACCCTTCATCCTTTTTTTAATGCATTTCTTATATATGTTAGAATTTGATAGATTAAATTTTATTTTTTTTCCTCGGTGGGTTTTTCAGGGTGATCCTGTGTCATGCGATCGCTGTGCTGGAAATGGTAATTCTTTTCTGAGCTCTTTTTCTTGTCCCTCTTGTTTATGGTGGACTGGAGAACACAAATTGGATCTCTGTGTTTAAACAATAGTTTAGGAGGAACTAGTACCCTTGTTATAATGTTATTTTAACCAAAATTTGACACCTTTTGATGCTTGTAGAAATGCAGCAAGATGATTATAGTTTTATGTTTTTTTGGTGATGGGTGTAGGAGGTACAAAATGTGTTTTTTGTGAAGATGGTAAGATGAAGCAAGAAACAGGCTCCATCGATTGTAGGGTGTGTAAAGGTGCAGGTAAGATTTACCTTGTTATATATTTCTTACAAGGGGTTAGCCCAATTTGTTCTTGTAGCCATCATTAAAATATGTTTCATCCTAAGCAATGACGGTTCCATGTGTAGTCTAGGGAGGAAAATTCCTTCAGTTATCCATTTTGATTGTTTGCACCCTGAATTCTGAATTTTCTTAGGATATTTATTTTACTGGCTGTGCTCACCCTGAGATTTTTGGATCCACTTGTAATATATGTAATGTATTTCTGGATTTGTCATTGATCCTAAGAGATATGAGACTCGAATCTCTGCATCGCAATACTTTTATCCTCTAGCTGTGATATCCATTGTAATCTTTCAAGTCAGTATGAGTAATGTTTGAAACCGATAACTTAATCTGTCGGATCGAGTCTCCTCGGCCTTAACGCAACTTCTGGAATGGTGTCGTTACAGGATTGATACTTTGCAAGAAATGTGGAGGTTCTGGATACTCAAGACGCTTATGAGCTGTGGTTCTGGTTTCAATGTTCACCATATATTTTGCATCCATAAGGCTAATTCATTCATCCAATCACTTTTTCCCTTTTGTTGTCTCCACATGTATCAGCTAAGTATGCACTTAATATATCCAACTGTCATTTTACTAACAGAAGTTGTATGATTTTTGTTGTTTCTTGTTAGAGCTATTTCCTAGTGACCAAATACCTTATTGGTCTTCTTTTGTTTCAATGTAAGAAGATGGTTTTGATGGGATGGAATCACATCATATAAAAGGGTTTTTACATGTAAACTTGTCACCATGGCAAGCAATCATTTTTATATATGTTGAAAGTTCTTGCTTCATTTCAATGTTTACATTTGTGTATTATATATGTTTGACCATGTACTATGAAGCTATATCCCTTCGTCCACTGTGCTAATAGTACTGGTACTCGAACTCATGCCTTCCAGAAATAATTGTTCCTTCAACCAATGAGGTTAAATGGTTCGTGCATAAAGATGCCAAGTCTACTTATTTATAATAGAGTCCCATACAATGGCAACTACACACCTAGGCCTCAATCTTATATGTAGTATACAACAGTTTGCTCAGTTGAAATCCTCAAAACATTTCCAACTTTATAAGGACAAACAAAGCCTAAAACAGAGACAGCAACATTCATAATATGCCAAAGCTACGGTTTTCAAAGCCAGGACTTGCCAAACTCAATCCAAATCATAAACTGCAATAAAGGGCATTAGAACACTCCCTAGCCAAAGATTCCCATCTTTCTCTTCGACTTCACTAATCGCTTTCACGACCTTTCCTTCATTATCCTCTAAAACCCGTAAAATCTTTCCATCCTGGCTGTATTTGATGGCTTGTGCGTGCAGCTTACCCCCGACCTGAAGTAGGTAATGAACCTTTTTTGAGATAGGGAGCTTGAGAATGAACTTCCTAAGCTTTGGGTGTAATCCTAATACATGAGAGTACATCGATCTCCGACAGTGAATCGCGACCCAAAAGTCTCCGTCTTTGTTTGTGCGGACATTGTCAGGAAATCCGGGTAATATGGCAAATACATCCGAAGTACCTGCTTTCTCACCTTTCAACCAGTATTTGAGTAATCTGCACATAACAGAGATATCTAACTATAACATAGCAACAGTAGAGTTACCCATGAACTTTTAAGAACTTTTGAAAACACAAAAGTTTCTAAATATCTAAGAACTTTTGAATACTTGGAAGTTTCCACATATCTATCTCTTTCGGAATCCTAGCACTTAATAATCGAAGCACACCACAGTTATTTTTGTTGACATGATAATCAAAGCAAATCACGGGGATAACTATGAGGGTGTCGGACACGGATGCTTCCAGAAAATGAAAGTTTAGAATGCCATAGAGATCTTTCATCACTACCATAGCAACTCTACCAGTGTTCAAAGCCATCTTTGATCTTTGGTTTAAATCTCAATGGAAAATCTAAATCAACAATATTTGAGTAAATTTACGAGCAAATCTCACCTTCCAGGACACCCTTCAGAGAATACAAGAAAAGAACTATCTTTGCTCAAGGATACACCATTTGGAAATTGAAGATTTCTCATAAGGACAGTGGTTTCCTCTGTGTGTGGATTGTACTTCAGAAGCCTCCCACTACTCTCTGATGAAAAGACTAGTTGTATGAAGTTCCTGAAATATTACTGTGTCAGTACAAACAGATAAACCCAATTGCGGAATCTTTCCGTAAACATAATATGTTTGTGTATACACATTGCAGCATTTCAGGCGCAAATGAAAATTCACTCCTCTCCACTCTCAGAAGTTGAAAAGTCGATTAAAATAAGCATAAATAAACATATAAAGATGTTTCCAAGCAAAGAGTTTCAATGGCTAGAACATATGAAATCATATCCATTAAACGGATTGGATGTCTAAAAGGTCCATTCTATGCCAATGTTACATAAATGAAATGAATGTGTTAACTTAAGGCCTATGGAAACAACAGTATACATCAGTCCCAGGCATCTCCTTGCATGTGAAGCCACCATAATCAAAAAATTCTAGCACCAAAAATCAAACGATTTCTGCCAATATTAAGAAAATGAGTAAAGAGGGGGCATCAACAAACATAGTGCAACCCCAACTCTATTTTCAACAAGATTCAGAGATTCCCAGGCACAGTTGAATGTTGTTCTATAAAGCAGCATGTCAATATACTAAATATGCAACAAAATGGCAGTATCCTTGATCCTCCTAGAGAATAGGTGGTAATTCAATGACCTTGTGGTTCAATAAAATGCTTCAACAATCCACAAGTTTTTCAAAGTAGGAAGTATTTCAACAAGAATATTGTCTGCATCTTAGAAAGAAAAAAACTACCTTCTTTGGTATATGCTGCTGCTATCAGTAAAATATATGTTTCCTTCATCATCGATGTCAAGGTCATTGGTAAACCTCAGGGGCACTCCATCTGCCTCTGTTACAAGTGATGTCGCTAATCCACCTTCCGGACCAACCTTCAGCAACCCGAAATATGCATCAGCAATGTACAAATCACCGGTTTTCTTATCAAATCGGAGACCCAAAGGCCGGCCACAGATATGCTCATTTGGCAGGTAGCTCAATGGTGAAGGCTTTGGATTACATAGTTCTGATCTGAACTCAAAATTACATACGCAGAAAGATTATGAGAGTAATATTTGACCACAAATACCGGGGGAAAAACTGTTCTAGATTGGAGATATTCTCCAGGAAATCCCCAACAAGAACAAAGAAAAACACATTGCAAAGCGGATAACATGGCCAACTTTCTAGTGTCATATGGCATTGGACATGAAATAAATGTTAAAAAAACACCCTTTTTAGCGATATAGATCATTATATTGAGTTTAAAATTCAGTGTTCAACCACTTGCTGGAAACCCAAATGCAAAATAAATGGAATGACCAAAAAAATTCCAAGGCTGATGAAACTTCACATTGTTTCATAGAAATTTCCACCTATATGAACCAATGTAACATAAGCCGGTTCTGCAACAAAAATACATCAAAAAACAAAACATAATCCCATTAGTAAGGACTTGAAAACTTACCTATTGCTGGAAGTATAAGCAAAATCATTCCACTTTTCACCATCCCAAAAGACAATCCGACCATCAGCAACACCCGTGTAAGGACCACGCCCAAGAGGATCAAATGCGATGCTCTCAGGGCCTTGAACCTGGTTCAAGAACTTAACCTCTGATTTCTGAAGCAAATTATCCTTGTCCCTAACCGTTGGAACCAGTTCCCATGGAGGCATATCCACTTTGTAAGCCTCAAAGTCAGGGAATTCAGAGATTGCACTGTGATTCAAAGGGTCTGTCCCGCAGTAAAGTGCAAGCAGTAGAATCAGAAAACCAAGAACTCCCATTGTTGTCATCGCTACAAAATTTGAGAAAAAAAGGAAAACAAGACCAAATCTAAGAGACGAAAAAGATAACTTTTTGAGATAAAGTTTGAGCCTTTATTGAAACTTGGGTGCCCAAATCACTTGGCGATTTTTCCGAGTAAAGGAACAAAACAAACCTTTTGTTTGTTTGTGTTGAAGGATAGATGGTGTTAGGTGGGGGACCTCAGTTCGCTGCCATTAAAGCGAAAGTTGGGATTCTTGAATGATTAGCTTCGACTTTAAATCTTCGAGAGTTATGGTGCAACATGATGTCTATTTATTGGAGATATATAAACTTTTTAATCAAAAAATAAATTTTGTATACTACTGTATATACTTTTATCTTATCATCACTCCTTTTTCGTATTAAAGTTCAGTAAAAAATATTTCACACCTCATTGCTAGGCCTAGGAGTAAAAAATGAGTATAAGAAAATTATCGATAAATTACCAACCATAAAAGAATTATGAAGCTTGAGAATTATAAAGACTCAAATTTTAGGGTTTAAGAGTCGAATCAAATCAATATGTAGGCTTTATATATGGGTCGCGTATTTAGATTTTCGAAGACTCTTTAGGGCTTGGTTTTAATTATTGGGCTTGCTTTGGTTGATTTGGTGTTAGGTTAGGGAGATGTCATGAGAGTAAATTGATGTTTTTATTAATAGATGGTGACAAAGGGGAAAGGCTTTATAATTTTTCAAAAGGGTGAGGGATGATCTTATTATGTTTATTGATCTTCTTCTTTCATCCAAACTTATCAGGAACGTAAAAAACTGATCCGATTTAAAAATCTGATTAAAATTTATTTGAGTCAGAATCTGGTTTGATCTAAGGATGTAATGATTTGAGCTCAATCTGTATCCGAATGTTATTGATCCAAACCCGATTAGACTTGTTACTATTGTAACTGAACCCGACTTGCATCCGATTGAGAATGATCCGAACCCTATTTGAACCTTTTACCGTGGACCTAAAACATGATTTATATCTGACTGAAATGAACCCAAACTCGAGTATGACCTGACAGATAACTGATATTACCCGACTAAATCGACCCAAGACTTGATTTTACCAGACCTGTTATAAACCCGACCTGATAATTGACCCGACTTGTTTTAAACCCAACCTATTATTGACCTAGACTAATATTAATAAGACTTGATATTTACATGACATGTAATTAAGAATATCTATAGTTTGATGAATTTAAAATATTAATAAATATAATTAGACTTAAAAATTAAAATCAAGAATGAATTTAAAAAATTAATTTTAAGATTAATATTTAAATTTGATATTACATATTTAAGTTAATTTATTTATATATTAAATTTTATTATATATTAAATTTTAACTTAATTATTAACTTAGGTTCGGGATTAGATACATAAAAGTCATCTTATTTACATATAAACACTTCAAGATTCATTTATTTAAGTTTCAAAAACAACCATGTAAAACCCCTGAACGGAAATCAAGATAACAATGGAATTTTTATTAAAAAAACTGGTTTTATTGATTCAAGACTTTAAAGATTGTTGCAATAAGCCAAGAACTTAGGAATTTCATTAAAGAACTTTAGGTTTCATAGGTTTGAATGATTCTCACCTCCAAAATTGATCTAACATCCTTACAAGGTTTAAAAATAAGTAAAACCGAAGAGATTTTGAAGAAGAAAAATATAAAGAATTAACCAAACGAATTTTTATTGAAAAGATTGATGTTTATCTTTGAAAATATGATGGAGTGACTCTCAAGAAAAAGAGAAGTCGAAATTATAAGAATATAAGTTTTGATTATGATAAAAAAAATAGGTTTTTAGGATTAATATTAGGTTATTTGGTTTATTAATTAAAATTATGGGTGATTAAAATAGACTCTTGGAAGGCTTAGATCAATTAAGATTAGGATTGGATCAAAGCCCTTTAAAGATTTAAAGTTTTGGCTTAGTTTATAAAATTAACCTTAATTTTTTAGTTTTTATAAAATAGTCACTAATTTCAAAACCTTGAATCCGGGTTAATTTTAAAAATTGAGTTGATCAAAGTCAACTATAAGTCAAATAAGAATTTTAAGATATTTTTCCATAATTTATTTTGATTTAAAACTAACTTTTAAGTATTTAATATCGAACTATACTATACCGACAAAACCGATTCATTAACTTCTAAACCCATTTTTGGGGCGTTGCATTGTTGACCTAAAGCACCAATTTCAAGTATCAAGCTTCTTTTATACATATCAAGTTCAAGTTTCTTTAAGAAATCTCAAGCTTGTAAGTTCAAGTATTTAAGGATTCAAGTTATTAAGTTCAAGCATATAACCTATCGAGTTCAAGCCTCAAGTTTTTAGTTTAGTTTATCAAGTCCAAGCTTTTGTGTCAAGGTGTCAAGTTTCTAGCCTTCAACAATCAAGCTTAGAAGTTCAAGTGTTCAAGTTTGGACGATTATTAGATATCTAATTTAAGTCTCATATTTTTATGATTAAACACCCGATTATCATATGACAAGGCAAACAAGTTATCAAACAATTAATTCTTCTTTCCTTAATGATTATTAAGTGTGGATTAATCAAGTTAAATGATAATTTATCAAATAACAAGTTGGTTATAACTTAATTCCTAACCCTAAGGATAGCCACATTCACAATACTCTAAACTTACTAGTCTTGGATGACTACTATTTTGTTCTTTCGTTTTCAAGAATTTTCACTCCTTGATCCTCAACATGTCATACAAGCATATAAGTGTTGTTATAATTTATTCTATCCATCAATTCATTATTTTACACGCATAACATGCTCATGTCAAAACTGTCATGGCAAATAGTTTCTATGTGCTTACTAACTTAGTCAATCTTGCAATCTATTTTTCTAAATCTTACATAATTTACATGCTTGAAAAGCTAATATTTTTTTTTTCATTTAATGAAGGCTTTGCAATTTAATCTTTTATCAATTAATACAGTTTTTAGCATAATTTCATGACAAACATATTTTTGGATAATTTACATTATTTATATACTTTCATCTCTAGATTTTTGTTCACAACTCGAATTGATACGAAATTTCCTCCTAATCAAAATAGACATACACAAGTATAATATATCAAAGTTTCAACTAAAAATTTTATATACGTAATTTATGGTAAATTTTTTAAATTATCTCCCAGAATATGACATTCTGGGCAGATTTCACCTATGATTATCTTAAGCTCATTTCTATCAATTTTATCATCAATTTCATTTCAACAAGTTTACCTCTTATCATAAAATTCAATTTTATCAAATTTTCAGCAACCTCAATTAAATTTTTCAGGAAATTAATATCTTATAATCAGAGATTTTAATATGCATTTCAAAAACTCTAAGTATCTCAACATAGAAATGCATTTTTAACATGCAAATTCATTAACTTAAGCATGTATTCATGTTATCCAAATTTTCCAACAACATTGATTTTTCTAACAGTCTAATATGCCTCAAAATTTCATAATAACATTAATATGAAGAGGAAAATTAAAGGCTTACATGATCTCTTAAACAAAATCATCAATTTTTCTTCAAATTATCATAAATTTGACACCAATTTGTTTAACTTCCATGGATGACTAGCATTTCCTTTCTGTCTTCTTCTTACTGCCAGGTATGGAAAAATTATTAGGTGAACCTTGTTTATCACGTTATTCATGATCTCAATTAATCAGGATCGTTGATCTTAATTTTTTTTCAAGTGAATCATCACCTCTTTCCTATATGGATTTAGTGGGTGGGTAGTTATTAGGTGATTATTTAAAGATCAACGGTTCTGATTGTTTAGACCATAAATGACATGATGAACAAGGTTGAACTAATAATCTCTCCAGGTATGGGATGAATAACGGTGGACTTAGGAGTCATCAAGTGATTAAATCTAGTCAACCACCTTACCCCATTTTTGGGTAAATTATTTCATAAAACCAATTCATATTTTAACCTTACATGCAAGCCCTTTTTTTGTTCTTTGTTTTAGTTTCACCCTTAAATTGACTAATCAAAATTTTCCATGCTTCAATTTGGTCCCCAATGTCTTATGATTTATTTAATTCAATCACAAATATAATCAATTTAATTTTAATTCAAAATTAGTTCGAAGAATTAATTCTAATTACTTCTATATCAAGTAACTAGGTCTAATTCGGGATATTACAAATTTATCCTCAATAAATACATATATGAATTTGATTAAATTTCATTCGCACATTCATTTTATAAATATCTATTAAACTTTATACTAATTTTATTTTATTATTGTTCCATAATAATTGATTAAAAATATTTATAATAATCAATAATAATTAAAGATAAAATAAATATACAAATTTATTTTAATAATAATTTCAATAATCAAAATATCATATCTATACAATAGGTCTTAGGGCACAGTAGATACCTTGTTTCTTGTTTGTCTGATTACCCACTCATTCACTCAATCATAACACACATTTCTCTCTTACTTTCATTCTTTTGCCTTTCTTTTTCTTTCCTACCCTTTCTTATTTGCCTTTCTTTTCTAGCCATATTTAATTCGAATAAAAAATCTAATCAATTAATTAGATGTTAAATCAATTAATAATTTTTTAAAATTTGATTATAAATTAATTGAATTGATCAATATCAAGCAAGAATTAACTGGATATATATGTATACAGAAAATTTAAGTGTTTCATAGTTATTTCGATTAATTATAAAATTAACCGAATAAAATTTGGTTTGGATAATTTTTTTATAAATAATTCGCTAATTATTAAAGAGTTAAAAATTTTAAATAATAATATTTAATTAATTTAATACAATTAATTAACTGAATTAATCGATTAAACATCCTATACTTCACTACAAGGGGTGATAACGAGCCGAGCCGAGCCGAGGCAGACATATTTGGGCTCGACTCAGCTCGATTTGGCTCGAAATGGATAATTTTTTATATTATTTTTATTATTTATTTATTTATTTATTTATAGTTTATTTTTTATTTATTATTTGTAGTTTTGTAAAAAAAATTAGTTGATAATATTTAATTTATTTTTAGTAGATTATTCTCAATTATTTTTTTTTATTTTTTTTTAAACAATTTATTTTTAATGTATATATATATATGTTTATATATAATTATTCCGAGCTTGTTCACGAGCTTTTCGAGTCGAGTTTAAATAAACTCGACTCGTCTAAATCCTGAGCCAGACTCGAACCTGAATCGAACTTACTCAAACCGAACTTTAACCGAACCAAACCCGAATAACTCGCAAGTCGGCAATACTCATTATCTCCGTTATTCACTACTATCTTTCTCTCTCCTGATAAGACTAGACTTGTCATATCATAGTTTTTGTACACTTCTCAAAATCTCTGTCTCTAATAATTAATTCATATATAATACCTCCAAAACCCAATAATTTTCTTGTTCTTGTCGTCCAACTATCTTCCCTTTGTAATTACTATACCCCTTTCTCTTCTCTGCATCAATCCTTCAACCTTGATCCATTTCCTTCTTCTTTTCCTTCCTTTGTTCTTGGGGAATAGTATATAGTTAGGGGGAAATAGTATTTAATAAACCTAAAGAGAGAAAAAAATGTCAATGGACTTGACAGCTGAACGTGTTTGGTATGTTCACTGCAGCTGCTGCAACACCATTTTAGCGGTATAGCACTGACTTCCATTACTATATATATTTCTTTTAATATTTATGCATTTTCTTTCATCATGTCTTTCTTTTTTGTGAAAAAGGATGAGTTGAATTTGCCATGACTGGCTTGTTTCAGTGTTTACCCTTTTGTTAGCTGAAATCATTTTGGTTCTTCATGGATCGTGAGTTTTTTCTTGATTTAACTTGGAACTCGTATTTTATGAGAAACTTTAGTCTGATTTTGTCTCAAAGTGGCCAACGCATGATCCAGAATGGTGTACGTATTGGTGTACGGTGAAAGCATTATCGAAGGCCAAAGGAAAATTTATAAACTGGGTTGATCTCGCGTGAACAAGCAAATGAAAGCTTGTCCAAATGGTTTCAACTTTTAATTCAGCTGTTGGAAGAGAAACGATAACACCCAAAATGCTTTTTCCAAGAGATCTATACAGGTAGGCTTGGCCTAGGGTTCTTCCAGTCCAGTTCCAAGTCAAAAGATAGAAGAGAGTTATGTTTTCTGACAGTTCAGTTCCATCTGATGAAAACTCGGAAGTAAATCATTCTTCTGTTTTTTGAGGGTGCTTTTGTTTTCCAACCAAACCCTGAAACATGGCAATCGTCTTTAGTTATGTGTATCATCAAGTTCCTTTTAGTTACAACCCGTTTCATAGTTTCAGGTTGGTTAAGCCGTTTCATAGTTTCATAGTTTCAGGTTGGTTAAGCCATTCATGAATTTTATCACTTTCTTTCTTCAATGACATTCTCTGATAGCTTCGGCCTGGCCTTTATGGTTTCCGTTTGGGTCACGTTCTTTTCATCTCTCTTTCTCCCACCTCAGGGCTTAAATGTATATTGGTTTTTCCTTTTCAATCTTTGATAATCGTGGTTCCGGTGTCAGACTGTACCACAAAAGTCATGCGCACCCAAAGGAAAGCATATGTATTGAGAGAAGTCCTTTGAAGTGACCGAGTCCAAGTGGCATCTGTGTTTGGTATGGCGGATCTAGGGACTTTGTAAGGAAAATGTATGGGATCTAAACAGATGTGAGGCTTGAGACCTTGATTTCTCACTTAGGGTTTGTAATTTGTATATGTTTTACAAGATTTTCAACTCTTTGTATGACCAAAAGAGAAAGATGGGGTTAGCTTGATTTGCTGACAAAGCTCAAAAGCTTCAGACATTGCTGAATTTGACCAGTTCTGTGTAGTAAGTAGTAACCATTAACAATTCCGAAATGGTAACCTTTTGTGCAGGTTAGTGTTCCATGCGACAGTGTGTTCAATCTGGTGACTGTTAGATGTGGGCATTGTGCCAATCTGCTGTCTGTAAATATGGGAAACTCTCTTCAAACAGTTCCCATTCAAGATGCTCAGGTATTTTCAGTTTCTTTTGGCAACCCCCTTTCCTTCTGTGACATTCTTTAAGAAAAGGAATATATATATATATATATATATATATATTTGTATGTATGTATGTTGAATGGGAACTGGCTTGTTTGTTTTGTATTGAGAGGAGTTGCAGAAGCAGCAGATAGCCACAGATGAAGATCATTCAAGCAAGGACTATGGGTCTTCTTCCAAATGCAACAAGTTTTCTGCAGTTGATTCTGCAGAGCATGAACCAACTAGACTGCCCCCTATTCGCCGTTAGTCTCTCATTCTCATATAATATAGTATATCATTCAAATGCATTGAGATAGTTGCCCCAAAGTAATTGTTACAAGTGAAGCTAACAACAGGGACAAACGTAAGATTTTATGTAATGGAGTACGAACTATTAAAACACTATATTCGAAACGTAGATATACGGAATTAAATTATTAATAGAATTATAGAAAATACAAAGAAAATGTCTAAACTATACGGGAATTTAAAATTTTTAGGGGCTCTAACTCCTCCGAACACCCCTCGGTTCATACCAAAGAGTGTTAAATGTTGAACCAACTCTTTCGCTTATCAAAGGCACCTTGGCAACTCATTTGATCTCTACTCTCAAATCATGGACCCTCCCAAAGATGGTGACCTTACACACAAGTTCAACTCATTAATTATTAACAATTCCCTAGACACCACCCTATACTTCAAAATGTATCATATCACAATTTCATGTTTAGCATTTTTTACTGAGCATATCCCCAATGCTTAAAATGTATGTGTATGTCCATGTCCATACAATTATATGCATTTATCCCAAAGTTTCAACTCTTTAGAAAACAGTGGGATCATGAAACATATATGTGAAGCTTTAACTAATGTTATGTTTATAAGTAAACGTTTAATGAAACTATATGATATAAAATGCAGCACCTGAGAAGAGACAACGTGTTCCTTCTGCATATAACAGGTTCATTAAGTAAGTTTAACCCAAATCTCATGGTTAACTACTATGATGACAGACCATAACCTCCATAACTCACTTAAGTTCCTTTTCTGGGTTCTGACTATTTATAGGGAGGAAATCCAAAGGATCAAGGCTAGTAATCCAGACATCAGCCACAGGGAAGCTTTCAGCACAGCTGCAAAAAATGTAAGTTTTTTCTTTTGAACTTTTTAACAGGTTCTTCGAATAGATACGCATATATAGATATATTCACTACTGCTTTTATCTGCAATTAATAATTCCATTACATGAAATTGATCTATCTCATTAAAGTGGACATGCATGTCAAATTAGTTCTATATGTGCAGAGACATTTACTTAGGTTGTTAGCATGATTGCACAGTATTAAGCCTCTCAGCTACCTTAAATTAATCAAGTCTTGTGTTGTTATTTCTTAAGCTACACACATTTTTATTACCAAATATGTTCTTATAGGTATTATTTGTTGCTTTTTTTAATAAAATAAACACCTTTCTGATAATCCCTTAAAAAGATAAAATGGGTTTGTTTTAACTAAAGAAGAAGAAAGCTTTGAGGGAAGAAGAGAAGTAAAAGCTTGATAACATGTGTGATGGAGGTTGCTAGCATAGGAAATATACAGGTGAGAGTGATTTTATAACATATTAGGTTAGGCATTTCCTGGACCTATATATCAATAATTGACATACATTCTCTTTTAAAGTGGTATGAGCAAATATTGATGCCAAACCCAATTATGCAAACAACTAGATTAGATTATTTTTAGTAATATATGATCATGCCTGTGTAGAAACTCTTTTCTTGATTTTATATTTCATGGTAGAAAAAGGCTGTACATTTTCCAATATTTTTGATATGATAGAGTCTGGTAATTGGAAAATAACTCAAGCTTTTACGATCGGGAAGGGTTGATACGGGTAAAAATTATTTGAATCTTTTTTATGCCTTCAATGAAAATTTTTAAAAATTAAATTTTTAACCTTAACCCTTATTTTTTATACTTAAACTCTAAACCCTGCCCTCTAAAAAATACACTTTATCCTTAGTTTCCTAAACCTTAATCTTAAACCCTAAACCTCTAATTTGAAATAGAAGCATGAAAGAAGGCATAAAAAAGAGGTAGATGATTTCTATCCGGTTGATACGAGGGAGGGAGAGAGCGGAAATGGAAAGAAAATAAATTTTGTTTTTTTTTAAGATTAATTTTTCAGTTTTTCATCCTTTCTATCAAGCAAAACAATGAAAATAAAAATTACAGGTCCGTTTGATTCTAGAGAATGGAGTCCGTTTTCGTTTTCATTTTCTTGGAAAATAGAAAATGGTATAGAAAACCTGTAAAAAAAAGAGAAAATTTGAAACCATAAAAAATGTTTTTCATTGGAAATGTTTTAGAAAAGAGAAAAATATAAAACAAGAGATTTTAATTCTAATTCATTCTAACCCGGTTCAAATCTTTGTAATATATTTTTTAAATTTTAATTTATATTCTCATATTTTATTTATAATTATAATTTATTTCAATTATTTAATATTTTTCATTTCTATTTTGTAAAACTACATATCATTGATATCAAACATATTTTCACTATTTTTATTTTTTTTAAAAAAAAGTTTTGATCTCTATCAACCAAGTATATTTTTCAATTTTTAGAAAACTAAAAATTATTTTTTTAAAATGAAAATAAAAATATTTTCTTAAATAAGTGGACTAATTTTTCATTTTTTCATTTTTTTTCATCCTCCTAATTTTCTTTCCATCCTACCAAACAAGCCTAAAGGCAAAATAGTTATGAAGATGGTGATTGTTCATATTTTGAGATTAGAGAACTTTATTAAATCTGACAAACAAGTTGGTATTATGTCTTATATGGTCCATAGGGTGTATTTATTTAGAACATTAACGTATGATCAAAACAAAATCTTTTGCAATTAACTGAGAGATTATATCACAGGTCCGGTTCATCACGTCGTCCGTAATTTTTAACTAATAAAATTTATTTATTTTATTATTAATTATTATGACTTTAATCTAACTTTCAAAAAATATATTTTTTAAATGATATGACAAAAATTAGTGAAGATTTATTGATTGGAAAAGTATCTTGAAAGATAATAGTGAAGTGAGTGATTAATGATTGAATGAAACTGTCACTAATGTAATAAGTCAGACCCATAATATAAATTTTCCAATTAGCTCATGCATGTAGGCTAGTTTGTCTTTGGTCGTTAACCACATATAAAGCAACTCGAAAGGAAAAGTAGCTTGTTATTCAACAACACATTCATAAAATTTAATGATTAAATCATTTAAACTTTTAATCTTAAACCGGATATCGTTGAAAAAGAATAATAGATATACAAACCATAAAACATATCATTGAATTCGCACTACATTAACAATGATGGTAATTAAAAAATAGTATTTTTTTTCATATATATTTTTTAACCGGTTAGTAATACGTATCTTGCTGACAAAATTGCTTGAACATGAATCTTTTGAAATGAATATTATCCCCTTTTTCATTAAGATCACTCGTTAAGTTCTTATCTTAATTAATTTTTTGTTATAATAGTTCGTGTTAGTATTAGGTTTTGCATTTGATGCATCGATGATGTATAATTCTATATGTCGACAGTTAATAAGATAATATATAATCATCTAATTCACAGATGATAGATAAATTTTATATATTGACATTACACAAAATATAAATTATTATTAGCTATTTAGAGATATTCATGGTCATATCTAATTATAATTAAAAAAAATTAAATATCAAATGTTTGTTAAGTTAAGTGATAAATAGTTTAATATCGCTTAACAAGATTTAAAGTTCGAGTATCTTAAATAAAAAATTATGTCCGATAAATTTACTCTTATTTAAGTGTCAATCTAACTCGACTTTTAATGTGATTTTCATGAACAAAATTTATTTGTGCTTCATTTGTGTCTATATGCATCACACTAGCATAATAAACATCACTAAAACTTAATAAACCATATGTTACAGTAATCCTTTTCCCTGAGTAATAAAAATAATTAAAAAGTATAATTAACATCCCTAGTGTTTTTGCAGTGGGCACATTTTCCTCACATTCACTTTGGCCTAAAGCCAGATGGGAACAAGCAAGCAAAACTTGACCAGGGATTTGAAGATCAGGCTCCTCAAAAATCGAATGCCTACCAATGAAACACATTGGCTGCCCTCTCGGCAGAAGCCGGTCGTCGTCGTCATTATCATTATCATATGCTTATTTACTAAATTATGTGTGTTGATTTTCTCATTTTATCCTCCCCTACATGCAGTTCTTTCCGCTCTAGTAATTGCAATTATATATGTTCAATTTAGATCATGTTTTAAAGTAAGAAAACAATCCCATGAAATAATCATATTAATTGTGTAATTTCTTTCAGTAAAAATAATGACCAAGTCTCAACCTTTTATCACTTTACATTTTCTCTCTCTCTTCAGACCGGACAACCACCTTTTCACACTGTATCTAGCCAGCAATCTAGAACCACCTAACCAGTATAGGACATTTCATTGATTTGCACAAAGGACAAACGAGCTTCCTTTACACCTACATGTCATGTTCTGGTTCTGGTTCTTTCAAATGCTTGCTTTTGACTCATGCATTTTCAAGAGAGGTAGAGGAGGATAAAATAACTGAGATGTTAGATTAAGATTGTGTTTTTAGTTGTTGTTACGGTGAGAAACTAACGTTTACCGACAAAAATAACTTCAAACAACCGAGTTCTAAATCGTTGTAATACACAGACATTGCAATGGCATGGCCGGATCAGAGAATGCTGCACAGTTATTTCGCATGTGTTCGCCTGTCATATTCAGAGCTTAAATCAAATCGTTAAAAAAACATTTGGTCAGATGAACAAAAATAATTGTCGTTTATATATAGAATTGTGTTGGTTTCTTCTCTTTTTTTCACCGAATTCGATGGCACAGAAATCCTGCAGCAGTGTTTTTATGGCAATACATACATTGATGACAATACAAGCATGACCTTGGGAAGCACAAAAACTAGTTTGACAGTGCTTTGGGGGTTGCACAACAAAGCCCTAAAAACATTCTTCAAGGCACTAAGGACTGCATGCTCTTCCTTCACAGTGTTTAGGGACTTAAATCTCGGTACTCATTCTTTCCTTAATCAATGCTTAAGTTACGCAGTAAAAGGAAAACCCTTAGATATGTTTCTCTCTGCCTGAGGTGATGAAAACCCTAGCTTCACCCCACGAAATAAACCAGGTGAACGAAGCACGACCATTGTCCATTGTTATTCCCTCGAAAGAAACGAAGAAAAGCTAGCAAATGGGGGTCCCTTTTGCATGGGGCATACCCACTGGAAACATACAGTAGTACACTGGATGCCCTCGTCCAATGCCCGAATCCATCCATCCTAAAGTGGGGTCAATAATTATGGAACTACAGTGAACTCACCGCTAGTATATAAACACAGTTGTACTGGAATTTCTAGTTTACCAAAAGCAAAAGAGAAGAGCCTATATTCACGAGAGAAAGGTAACGGCAATGGCTATGGCAATGGGGTTTGCCTGTTGGGAAAGAAGTTAACACTTAACAGTACAGAACCTGTAATGTCAAATCATGAAGTTGGTATTTTGGATGTATAGGAACGGTGGTATTTTAAAATTCTTACTGAAAATTATGTAAAATAATAAACTGGACTGTCTTGTCACATATAAGGGGAGCTAGCCAAACTATATCTGTTTATATATTCATTGGGGTTTGGATTAGAAACGGAAAAGAAAGAGCAGCGCTGCTAACTTTTGTGCAAGCAGCAGTAGCAGACAGAGAAAATATGAATCAATCAATGTCAGTGTCTGTGTCAGCATAATGACTTAACATATTTTTCTCTCGACATCCAAATGCTCTGAGAAGATGCTTGGAGATTTCCCGCTGCATGTTTATCTTGTCTATGCAATTATTATATGATAAAGACATACAGTATGCCCCCCATCGATCCTCTCAACATTGACATGAAACTAAATTTTAATGTTTTTGGTGGTAGGGATAAAGTAAAATTACATTTTTGGTAATCAAAATTATTTTTTATTTTTCTAAATTTAAAGATAGTTCAGAAGAAAAATGGACCCTGCATGCCCCTCCTACAACCATGCAGACAACAACATTCTGGGATCCATGCAGCTTTATTAGCATAATTTAGCACCATATTAAAATAGATAGAAACGGACAAAAACTCAGTTCCAAAAATTATATATACCTAAAATCTTTGAATCGGCCATGTTAATGGATGTATTCTCCACACAGAAGCAGGGGCTCGTTGGATTTCACAAAGATGCCGGACCACCTCTGTGGTGAGTCTGCTCCAAGACCCTCATGCCGATTCTGGCTCCATTGCATTCCTGCCATGCGGGTGTTGGGAGGGGATCATATAATACAAACATTCCAGTTGAATCATGCCTGTCCAATGTTTGTAGACATATAACACCATTGATATAAGATTCGTTCACTAAAATCATGTCATAGGAAATCCCCGAATGGAGTGAAATGAGAACCACAAGAAACCTGAGGAGAACCAAATTGTGGACCTGAACTAAACTGAGCTCATGGTCATGTTAATACAATAATGGAAGTCACATCCAGCAACAAAATGGAAAGAGAGAGATCATATGGTCCACCATCCTAGCATACAAAAACATAAAGATAATATAGATTATTTGGTAATTAATTTATAGTAAATTGCATTAATTGATTTGACTAATATATTATATTAATTAATTTTAAAAAAATTGATAATATCAATTGATAATTATTCAATTATTTAAACAAGGCTTAATAGTTAAAAATGTACTTAACTTGCATTAGCATTCTAACTCAAGTGGTTAGAGGAACGGTTGTTGTTCTTAGAGGTTACGGGTTTGAACACCAACGATGTCAATAGAGTGATTGAGGGATTAATGTCAAATGGTGGAGATTATATTCTAAAACATATACTATTGTAATCACTCTAGTTTGTTTATAAAAAAAGCCTAACCTATACTTTTTTTTTTTTAATTTGGTGCCTAACGTTTCATCTTGTAATTCAAATAAGATTTTCTATCAATGACCATTAAAAAATTTTGTTATCCAATAAAAAATTACATGTGACCAAAAGTGTATTGGGAGTAAACAAAAGTGACTTCCGCAATAATTTACCCAAAATCTTTAATGACTTTGAAATTGTTATTCTCTTATTCAATTTTTATTAAGGGAAGGATCTCAAAAATAATTTTTAAATTAATTTTATTATATAAAAAAAATTATTAAAATTTTGTTTTGATATAATAAGTAAAAATATTTGTATTTAAATTTTTGCTAAGATTTTCTGATGTTGCTACAATAATTGTCGATTGTTATTATGTCTTAAACAAAACCTTATAACAAATTATTTTAAATTTTATATTATCTCTTAAGGAGAAATTATTTTATGGATCAGTTCCATCAAGTCATTCGTGATCCTTAATCACTAAAATATAGCAAATTAATTTTTATATTTTTTTTTTTATTTTTTAAGAGTGAATCTTCACTTTTTTTTATTATCATACAAATAAGTAATGGGTGATTAGATAAAGATTAATTATAAAAAAATGACATGAAAAATAAAAAATAATTAACTACTTTTTAATAATTATGGACTATAGATGATACGATAAAACCGGTACATAAAATAATCTCTCCCCTGTAAGAGTTGCTTGCTAACATTTAGACAATTTTAACGCAGTGATTGTCATATATGATATTTTTGTTCTGACCCAAATGTTCAGCCTTTTATAATTTCTGTTTATGTTTAAGTGAACAAAATTTTATTTTGTTCTTGCTGCTTATATATAATAATAAGTATTAGGAGCAGAAGGAAATGGGTTAGAACAGTGCTAAACTATGTCGAAACAATAACTAAGTTATATAGTCTTGTTTTATACTTATTTGTTTGGTTCTTGTGTTCGAACTGTGTCTAAATGCTGCTGGAAATTGCACAAAACAACAGCTTTACTAGTTGCCCTGCGTTGTTTTAATGTGATTCCACTTTTGGATTTTTTTTTCTAATCTTTTCTAGTTCATATGTCGAACATAAATATTTCGAAAGAAAAGAATCGGAGTAGTCTTAGCTCATATCAAGAAAGTGGGTCGAATTAAAGAAACAAACAGTTTTTCCGGTTGGTTTATCGCTTTTTTGAGCTTATTGTTCACATGTACGGAGCTAAGATTAAACATTAAAATTAACAATAAAATGTTGATTTAGCAGAAAAATGGGAATATAGAAGTTTTATTTCACTAATATTAAATTTTAAAAATTTTAAAATATTATCGTATTAAAAATTTTGTAAAAGATAACAACCCTCCTATTCTATTAATGATTCTGTCCCTGATTGCGGGTAACAAAATGGGAGGGGAAGTCGGTCCTAAACAGGGATGAAGCTACGTTGTGTATAGGAGGGGTCCTCCCAAAATTTTTTTGGTATAATTGCACATGAGACCCCTTTTAATTTAAATAGTAATAAAATAACGTTTTTATCCCTCCTAATTTTTGAATTTAAAAACATAATAAATCTTTGTTCCTCCCGATGTTTGATGCTAACTCCGTTCCTGGAGAAACTATTCTATGGACCAGTTCCACCACGTCATCCATGGTCCTTAAGAATAAAAAACAAATCCACGTCATCATTTTTTACACATCATCTGCACACTCATAATTTTAATTTCCAAATCATTTCTCTAAATAAAATATATTAAAATTAAAAAAATAATGACGTGGATTTGTTTTTTAATTACGGTTTAGGGGTTAGAGTTTAGAATAAAAACAAATCCACGTCATCATTTTTTAATTTTAATATATTTTATTTAGAGAAATGCTTTGGAAATTAAAATTACGAGTATGCAGATAATGTGTAAAAAATGATGACGTGAATTTATTTTTTATTCTTAAAAACCATGGATAACGTGGTAAAACCGGTCCATAGAATAATTTCTCCCGTTACTGGTCCTAAAGTTTGTGTCAAAAGAGTGTTCAAATCCAATTCTAAGCCACATAAATGGGAATCAATAATTTTACTAATAGTAAAAGCAATAGAATAATTGTTTAAAGTTTCAGCACAGTTAAAAACATCTTCGTGTATAAACAGCCATTGAAATCATTATACTAAAGGATTTTAGGGGAGGAAGGTACTTCTAAAGTGTAGCAAGTAACTACAACAGATGGATCAATCATCTTTTTTCATTTGGGAATTCCAAGCTCACAGCCACCCATTTATCATCACTGATAGGCAGCACAGTGATGCCTTCTGGAAATGCAATGTCAGGGTAACATGGATAAACTCTGAACCTGTTGTTGAGTAAATAGCTCCTCAGTCCTGGAGCTTTCTCCGTATTTGAGTCGGAGATTGAGAGATCCGAGATGTCAACATATGTTGATCCGCAAGAGATCGAGGCTTCAGTTTCTCCCGTTTTCCCTTCTTGCACTCCATCTACCAGGCAAACAATAAGAAACAACACAAGCATGAATTCAAACTAATGTAAGTAGAAATGTGCTCTGAAAATGAAAACGAAAAACGGCTTCTGTTCTCTAGAACAAAACGGACCCTTCATTTCTTCAGCATGTTCTTTTCTTACAGCAGGGGTTAAGTCTGAACTGGATAAAGGTTTGAGGGGCTCCCCTTGGAAGCCTGAAATGGGAAAAATAACCAGGTGGAGACAGATAGTAGCGAGTGATTTCTTAGTTTCTACTTTGTATGATCCATGACCATTTTGCTGTGTTTTTAGACATTTTATAATCAGTTCAAGGACATTAATAGTAACATTTGAAGAGGATAAGGAACCTTCTTTGGTTGAGACAGGAACAGATTTAGAGCAAGAAGCATAGTTATCAAGACTGGTTATGGAATTTGCCAGCTCCTTTCCTCCCACTTCCACTTCTTGATCTTCATCTACAAGGCAAAAGATCGATTAGATATGAGCTCGAGCAGGCTAAAACAAAAAAGAAAATGTTCCAAAATGAAGAATTAAAGGATCGATGGAAGGCTCCATGTTTAACTCCGTCACCATATTCTTTATTTTCCACAGAATTAAGTAAGACCGAGGTAGACATAAGTTCAAGCTGTTCACTGTCCAAGTGTTGAGGTGAAGATATCTCAGAGCTGCTTATCTGCAAACCTGAAACCGGATAAAGAATGCGACAGTGACAAAATTGATAGTTATGGCTCATATCATATCACTTAAATCTATGTTACTCGAACATGTATATGCTCGAAAAGGGTATAGCTCGATTTATCTAAGTTTCTACCAAGGAAATTCATATTTATATTCATATACGGCACTCAAATACCAAACATGAATACTTCAAGAACTGAAATGTATCTTGGAAGGCTGAAATTCTAATAACTGATAGCATATAGATCAAACAATCCAAAATAAGAGACAATCAATGTAGATTTTAGACAACATTAAACCCTTGTCAGGAACCAACAAGCATAATATTGATCACTAAAAAACATTCAAGCAATGACAATATCAATACTTTGGTATCATATGAACAAAGAGAGGGGGAAATGCTTAACGTTGACGTAGATTGGTATAAGCAAGTTTAGCAGCGTTGATCTCAGCTTCCTTTTTGGATTTCCCTCTTTTCCCATTAAAAAGATGGTCTTGCACTTGGACGGTAGAGATAAATGTAGGCCTGTGAGGCACACCGCATCTAGTAGTCTTATACTCTGGTAAACTCCATTCTTGTCTCTGAGTTAATTCTTGCAATAGGTTCTTGTAGATTCCCAAATCAGCCTGTTAAAAGGAAAAGATTACCCATTCTGTTAATGTAAAAGAAGAAGTGAAATAAGGGAAGAATATAAGGATACCTCTTGAACAGGATTCAGGTTAGGAGGAGCAGCATCAGCATCGGGGGAATGGGAAGATGAAGAAGAAGTGAAGTGACGGAAAGCGGACTTAGCGGCATCGTTTTGAGCTTCTTTACAGGATTTGCAAGGGACAGAGGAGTGAAACGAGGTGGCGTTTATGAAGACGGAGGATTTGAAGCAAGGGTTGTGATCGGGGCCATCTTTCATGGAGGTGTACCTTGGCAATGCCCATTGCCTTCTCTGGCAAAGCTCCTGCAACTTCGAATTGTACATTCCTTTCTCTTCCTTTTTGCAGAGAATAGAAGGAAAGGAAATGAGAAGATTGTGAAGCTTTTAATAGGAAGGGTGGCAGGCAGATGAAATGCCTCCAGTGAGACGGCTCATCTGTTTAGTGTGTGTACTTTTTTCTTTGTAGTTGTTAGCAGTGGTAAGCGTTAAACTGAGTCAACTCAAAAAGTTTTGAGTTATTCGAGTTGAGTCATTATATTTTATAATTTAAATTTTTTGATTTGAATTAGTTTTAGCGAGTTAGAGTTTATTCAATTTTTTGAGTATATGTATAAATTTAATTGTACTATTTATAATACTATAGTACATTTTAACTGTAATTTAAACGATTCTCTCTTTATATTTTTTCATATTATTTTTTACGTGTATAAATAAGATTTTGAATTATTATTATTATTAATATTATCAAATACCTTAGGTATAAATATATTATTTTATTAAATTATAGTCTCGTTTAAAAACTTTTTTCTTATTTAGAAAAGATCAAAACGAGATAAAAATAATGATAAATTAAATAAAATAAAAAATAAATTAATATATATATATATATAAATGAATGAAATAAAACTGAAAATAAAACTGCAGGGATTAAATGTATAATTAGACCCTGAAAATTTTTGAGTTATTCGATTTATTGAGTAACTCGAACTTTGGAAATTTGAACTCGACTCAAAATCGAAAATTTTTTCGAGTTATTCGTTTCGACTCGAATAACTCAAAATTGAAAAATAAAATTGATTTTTTGAGTCGAGTCGAGTTTTTCTCACCCCTAGTTGGTCATGTTGGAATTAGGTGCGGATAAAAACTCAATTATTCGGTCTAGGTCTCAAACTCGATTAGATTTAGTAAATTTTTATTTAGAATTGATTTCAGTGAGATTGAGATTAGATCTAAAATTTAGGTTCCAATCATAACTGAGAACAAGATTCGATCTTGATTTTCTGGACCGAGTCCTTAGTATATTTGTTCTTATTAAATTTTCTCTTTATATATAAATATCATGATTATATTTCGTTCTAAAACTTTAATTTTTAAGTCTCTAATATTTTAATTTTATTATTTAATATTATTACTGTGGTTAATTTCTTTTAATGTTCAGATTTTTTAATAATAAACTAGTTGAATGGGTCTAAATATTAGTATGGATTCTCACTAATAACAAAATCAGTTCTTAGAATTTAAAATCTGATATGATTGGGACTGATTTTAATTTTCAGAACCCATAGTTACCCAGACCAACTCTAGTTAAATTGATCTAGCTTAGTCGAAACCTATGAAGTTGTGTGGGTAAAGAGACTGAAAATGAAATTTTCTAAAATTATAGAATAATAGTATATAAAATACTGTAATTTTTAAAATTTTAAATAAGTATACAAATTTATTAAAATTTATATGTTAATGATGCTATAACAATTAATAAATAAAATACATCAAACATTTATCTGAAATCAAATCAAATATATAAATTTATTAAATTCGAAATGCATCGCCTATTAACCCACATAAGTCACTTATATTCAGACCATATCCTACTTAATTTAGAGTAAAAATTTTCTGAATCATAGCTTTAATTATATTTTTTTGGCATAAAGATAATTTTAATCTTTAACGTTTATAATTTTTTGTTATTTTGATCCTTATTTTTTGGGATAAATTTAGCCCTTAACCTATATATTTTTGATAAATAACTTATTTTTTAACTATCATGATAACTGGACCGTTAAAAACTTAATGATTATGACATGTCATATGCATATGATAATATATTTTTAGCCCTTGACCTATTCTTTTTAAAAATTTAGGTTTAGAGAGGTTTTTTAACGAGGCATAAGCGTGTACGTTTCTTTACCAAAAAAAAATCTTTAACTAAAAATAATTAATTAAATTTGACCCAACATTTAAGATTTAAAATAATCAAATAGACATTAACAATAATTATATTTTATTCTATTATTTAAATTAAATAATCATATTTTAATTACTTAATACTATAAAATATAACTATTCAATTCTTATCTTATACAAAAGATGAAATTTAAAAATTTTAAAAAATAAATTTAATACATAAAAAATAATGCTATTATCTTGAAATGGACTTCGAAATTCGAATTAGTATTTAAAAATCAAATTTAGACATAAAAAGAACGAAATCATGAGAGTGAAACGGATGCCTTAATATTGGGCCCAATTTTCGGGCTTTTATATATAACCCATTCCTGTCGATATTTTCCGCATTCAATCATTTGATTTCGCCATTTTCTCTCTCCCCAAACTCCTTTTCTAGAAAAGGAGCAGTTTAAGCCAACGAGAAGACAATGGCCGATCAGCTCACTGATGATCAGATCTCTGAGTTCAAAGAGGCATTTAGCCTATTTGACAAGGATGGCGATGGTTTTTCCTCTTCTCATTCCCAACTTTTATAGCTCTTTCGTAATGCTTTTCATATTTAAGATTTTTCTTTGTTCGATTCGGTTCCGGTTCGCTTATCTAATCTCTCCTTTCGTTTAATGTTTACTTTTTAAAATTATCCAATCATTTTCTTTCATGATTTTAATGATGTTGCGTATCTAGGGTTCCTATTTTTGAATTTATGATCCTGTTTGATTCTTTTAAAATTATTATTATTTATTTTATTTCTTTTATTTTGACTGTTCTGGTTGTTGATTCTGATTGCTTTAAATGTTTATTTCTGTTCAGTTTCATTGTTATTTATCTTTCTTAGTTGTCGTATCTTATTGATCCCATGTTTTTATTGTTAGGTTTAGACATTTTATAAATCCAAACATGTTTGCGTAGACCGGAATTTTATTCGTAACTCTTGCATATCTTTGTATGAGATTTAGATTGTGTGATTTGATTTGGTTTCTGATTCAATCATGATTGAATTTTGTATTTGCCGTATGTAAATTCTATTTTAATTAGCAAACTTCCAATGGATTTTGGATGTGATCACCTTTGATTACACCTTCATTTTCAACCTATTTTTAAGTGTAGTATCCTTGGAATGTTATTGGACTTGCATATTTGGTTGTATAGAAAAGTCATTGACTCATGGTTCCATCCCGTATTTAGCTTCGTAAATAGATCAGATTTTTAAAAAAATTAAATAAGGGGATAAAATTGATTTTTTTTCCGGGTGGGTGGGGGTGATTGCCTCTCCCTACCCCTTCGTCACTGTTTTTTTAATCTTGGCATATTGGAATAATGGTCACTGTCCTCTTTGGTTCTTTTTTGTCTATGTCTATATGTATTTCTTTAATTCTTCAGCTAGGCTTTAGAAAAGTTTGAAAATCATTAACTAACATGTTTTTACATGAAATAGTGTCTTACCCTTTATATTTCAGGTGAAATTACATTATTGTGTATTCTTGTTTTCCTGCAGGTTGCATTACTACCAAGGAGCTGGGGACTGTGATGCGATCTCTCGGGCAGAACCCTACTGAGGCAGAACTGCAAGACATGATTAATGAAGTTGATGCTGATGGAAATGGAACCATCGATTTTCCCGAATTTCTTAACCTTATGGCAAGGAAGATGAAGGATACTGACTCCGAGGAAGAACTTAAAGAGGCATTCAGGGTGTTTGACAAGGACCAGAATGGTTTCATATCTGCTGCTGAGCTACGCCATGTGATGACAAATCTTGGCGAGAAGCTTACAGATGAGGAAGTTGATGAAATGATCCGTGAAGCCGATGTTGATGGTGACGGGCAGATCAACTATGAGGAGTTTGTTAAAGTCATGATGGCCAAGTAAGGTTCTCACCAACCAGTACAAAGATCCAAATATCCATAAAATGGAACAGGGCAAATAAGTCTGCTAAGAATTCTATTTCTCAATAGGAACATCTATGTTTTTACATTACTAGCTGTTGTTGTTCGGTGTTGTAGCAACTAATTTTTTAAAGTTTCGAATATAAAGTTCCCTCGCATTTGAAAATAATTAAGGGAAATTTTGGAAAAACGTGTAATAAAAAAATAAAAGGAATTGTCATTGGTCATTTGATTATGATACACCAGACACTGAGAAAAAATCAGAAATTTAAATTCGAGAATTGATTATGTACATAGAAGGGTTAGTACATATAAAGACATTGTTAGAAAGTAAAATATATAATTATTTATTATACATATATAAGATCGTGTATGACATAATCAAGGACGGTTTAGGATTAAATTTTGAGAGGGAAAAGTATCTATTAAACTTTTAAATTTAAAAATTAGGAGGCATAAAATATTATTTTACTATTATTTAAATTAAGAAGAACATTAAGTGTAATTATATCAATTTTTTTTAAAAAGAACTGCAGTAAACATAATTTCGTCTCTGGACATAATAATAACTTCGTCCCTAGAACAATAATATGTATACAAAAAAACATATATAATAGAAATTCAATATATACACGTATATGTAAAAAGCATCTGAATATGATATATAAACATATTATATACATAAATAAATATATAAAATTTTAAAAAATATAATGTATGAACTTAGTACGTGTAACCTAATACATATATAAATATACTAAAACACATACATATACATAGAGAGCATGAATAAGGTCAACTTTATTAAACCCTGTATAATATTATTAAATTTTATATTTAGTTAAAAAATAAGGTAAATTTTTTAGTGAACTAACGAGTAATAAGCCAAGCTTAATGAGTCACAAGTCGAGTCGAGTAATAAAATATTTTAACGAGCATGAATCGAGTACAATTTTAACAAGCTTAAGGAGAAATGAGTCTAGTTAAACAATAATTTTTTAACGAACATAACTCAAACACTAAGTACATCAAATTTGAAGTTTTAGGGTCTATTAGTTTTAAGCATTTTTATTAAGGGTAGTTGAGATTCTGGCCCAAAAATGTCATCTCCTGCCGGGCTTCATCCTGATGAGCAGATCCAGCTGAGTTTAATCCATTTCCCGCTATAAATGCGTAAAAGGGTATCCGAGTCAAGGAAGAAACTCCATTGAAATCAAAAGAATCCCAATATCAACAGGATGACGATGGAAGGATATATTCTGTTTTTGGTTGCAATCGTTTCCATGGCATTCACCAACTCTGCATTGGGTATAGAGAAAACAAGCCGGAACGTATCAGCCATGTACGTGTTGGGTGATTCTTCAGTGGATTGTGGAGCCAACACTCTATTTTACCCAATCTTCCATTTAAATCTTTCTTTGCTCCCTTGTAATGGCTCCAATGCCATCCTTCTTCCCTATCTTCTTGGTAACCAACCACTCCCTCTTTTGTAATTTCTTGCGTTATTTCTTCTTTCTGCAATCGGTTCTTGAAAAACCCATTTCTTGAAATTCTAATGCCGAATGCGTGCAGCTAATAAAATGGGTTTACCATACGCCGAGCCGTTCTACGTTCAGAATGGAACCATAGATGGCTTACTGAGAGGTGTTAACTACGGTGCAGCCCATGCCACGATCCTTAGTGCCAGCAGCCTCGGCCACCAGTCTCTTAACCACCAGCTAAGGCAAGTGTTCGAGACGGTTCAACTATTGCAACTGCAACTCGGCCTCGAAAGCTCACGCCGTTTCATCAGATCCTCCATATTCTACCTCTCCTTCGGCAAAGATGACTACATAGATCTCTTTCTCCGCAATTTCTCGGGTGTAATGGCTCATTACAACGACCATCTGTTTGCTGACATTTTGGTTAACCAAATGGTGCATGCCATGATGAACTTGTATGATATGAATGTGAGAAAAGTAGTGGTAATGGGGATATTGCCTTTGGGATGTGCCCCGAGTTCGTTCTTCCAATGGCACACCGGTGGTGATGCTACTGCAAAGGCAACAGGGTGTGTTGAGGAGATAAATGATGTGGTTTTGAAGTATAATGTACGGCTGGAGGACAGTATCGTTAGGCTCAATGAAGAGTTGCCCGATGCACATATTGTCTTTTGTGATCTTTTCCAAGGACTCAAGAAGATCATAGCTTATCCACAGTTCTTTGGTATGAATGAATCCTTCTGATTTCCCTTTTTTATAAAAGAAAACATGAACACAATTCTAATTTACTGTTCTAAATGGGATGAAAAACAGGGTTTGAGGATGCAAAGAATGCTTGCTGTGGGCTTGGTTTGTATGGTGCAGAGATTGGATGCATCACCTCAGATATGGCCTGCAACCCTGTTTCATCAAATGTATGGTGGGATCTATATAACCCCACACCACAAGTTAACTCATTGCTGGCTGAGTCAACATGGTCGGGTCAAGAACTTCTCTCCAACATTTGTCGTCCAACTACGGTCCATGATCTGGTACGCACTCCAGTGCCCCATCAGCAATGATTGTTCTTAAACATTGGAATTTCTTTACTAGGTAATTCTGCTGTTCTTTCTTTCGATTCCCTTCGCTGGAATTAGCTAAGAAATGGTGTAATTTTCCTGTCACTTTCCTGGGAAACTGAGGGTCAGCCATAAGCTGATTGTACCTGATAGCAGTCTCAAGTGAAAGAGAATGGAAAATATGGAAATTCCATGTTACTCTGTCATGTAAATATGGAAAATATGGAATAATGAGAAATTGGGGACGATATATGAACTATTTTGATACATGTTGGACAACAAATAAAATTAATTTTGAGATTTAGTATATTAGCTAAGTGGTGAGGTTAGATATGTCAGATATATTGATCGATCAATATTGTTTAGAGTACACTATAAATATACAAAATTCGTACGTGAGAATAAAATTCCTCGAGATGCAATAGGGATAGTTTTATTAGTGTATGATAGAGGTAGTTCTATAACATCCGGGTAATGGGGATAATGTTATCCCGCCGAAATCAATTTTAATGATAGGGATAGTTTTATCACGTTGTTTGGTAGGGGTAGAGCCATCAAGTGCCTGTATATCCGACCATATGACTTAATTTTTAAGGATGGGGATAGTGTTATTCAGTGTCACTTATAAGCCACTATATGTATGTTCATGTGTCATGTTTTTAAATGATGTTACCATTGATTTATAAATGGTTTTGATGTACATGAGATCTTGTACTTGAGAATTTATAAGCTTTGACATTTTTAGAACACAGTGACGAATTTAGAAAAATATTATTGACTGGACCATAAATAAAAATTTATTTAACATAATATATATATAATTTTAAAATTTGATTCTCCAATAATTGAAAATATATTATATATATCTTAACTTAAATAGAACTAAAATATTTCTTAAAAAATATTTTTATCTATAATTTCATTAATTTGTAAAAAAATATGTCATAAAAATATGAATTTAAATTTATATAAGTTATAAAAAAATGAATTTAAATTTATTTTTAATATTAATTTATATATTTTAATCTAAATAACTGAAAAATATATTATATTTTTATCTACTTTTAAGGTTTTTTCTATTTATATTGAAATAATTTATATTTATTTCAGTAAAAAAATATATTTTTTAAAATTTTAATCTTAATCTTAATTTTTATTTTGTTTTGTTGTTTACATTATATATTAGAGTAAAATCGTAGTTCTGTTGAAAGAATTTAATTATTTAGTATAAAATATATTTAAATTTTATTTATTAAAATAGTTATATAATTTATAAAATGTAATGAATGATACTAATTTTAATGTATAAAATATCGTAACCGATAATATTTTTACCTTTTATTTTATTTTAATATAATTTTTTAAGATTTAAAAACTAAACTGAATTTTTATAATGGGTCATCTCTTATTATTTTTACTTAGTATATAAAAAGAATTTTTTAAATCATAGACTGGGCCATGGCCTAGGTAGGATTTTTTAGTACTTGATTCGATTCGACTAAAAAAATTCAAATAAAATTTGAGTTGTGAAATAAAAATTCTAATAACCAGTATAAAAAATATGAAGAAATATATGTCACACATGAAAATATATGAAGAAATATACATCCATATCTTATATGATTAGATAAAATTATTTAAATTGAAATCAAACTGTACTATAACATGAAAAAATTACAATTAAATTTTTATAAAAACTCGAAAAATCGACTCAAATCATAAAAAATTTAAATAAAATTTGAGTTATAAAATATGATACATCAACTCGAATAACTTAAAATTTTTTAACTCGATTCTACGTGATTAAAGAACCAAAATCTACTTTCTTTGTTTTTAGAGTAAATGGAAGTCTTTTTTTCAGAATTTTAAGGCTGTTAAGGTCATCCTAAGTAGGTTGATTTTTGTCATCTCCCTGGGGACAGATTCTTTGACCTTCCATTCCCAAACCAATGGCCGTAAAAGGACATCATTACAAAAGTCTTAACCCTTATAATTTAATATACCGTCGCCATTACTTCTTGTCAATTCAATAAAAAATGATACTTCAATTGGTTCATGTCGTATCTTGAAAATAATTAGGTTTTTCAAAAGGTCCTGTGTGAATAAAGCAGCAAATAGTTGCAGTGTACAGTCTCGTGTTCCTACAGTCAGAAGTTCGTAAACTCGTTTCCCCATTAAAGGCTATCTTCAACTGCATCAAAAAAGAATGTTCATGCTTAAGACGTAGGTCATTTCAGGACATAGAAAGCTGCCATGTTTGAGACTGAAGGTTATTTGTACTTGTGGACCGCCATGGTTGTATCCCACGAGTTCAAAGTCTGTCATGTTGCGTTTAGCTGTAGTGTGTGGGAAAAACTGGACGCAATCAAAGACCTCTGGTGCCCTAAACCGTGTGGGCCTTTCTATCTGTATAATAACTAGAATATATGAATTATCAGCTGAGTTGAAGAATCCCATGTGAAAAGATTCATCAGGTTTGGTCGAATGTGATCAGGTTTCCACTAGGTTTTGTTGGGGGATTGAGCCATGACACCAGTTATTTGGTGCACAAAACTTAGCATCATCATCAATGTAATGGAATGTGAAAGCTCCGCCGGTCATTGGTCAAGTCTAAAAGAATAAATATTTCGCCTTGCTCTTAAATGCATTTAAGAATTACACTTATTTTGCGCGAGTTTTCTGGCCTAAGTGGTTAAAAGAACGGTTGATGTTTCTAGAGATTATGAGTTCGAGCACCAGTAATGCCAACATAAAAGGCAAATGTTTCTTTTGAAAATTTATTAAAATATCAAACTTTAAACCATAACTCCTATTTTTTATATCCTAAACCCTTACTACAAATACAATGATAACTAATAGAAAAAAATACTTCTAGAATAAGAAATTATTAAATATTAACCCTTTACGATACATGAATCCAGGTTAACAACAGATACATTTTGACGATCTAAATCAAAAGGTTAACAAAGTGTTTTTTTTTTTCGATTTAAGATTAAAATGGAATTTTGAATAAAATAATTTTATTATCTTCTAGATTCTTCATTGAATTTTGTTGTCAACATCGACATTTGAACACCAAACTAAATAATATTTGTATATATTTATATTTACCATTCCAATTCTACGTAGGCAGAAAAGATAGCACACAGAAATGGCTAAGACGCTAAGTGAATTTGCTTTTATAGAATATGTTGATGCGGTTGAATTTAGTAGCGTTAAATTTGATTTAATTTGTTAAAATTTTGAATCAGGTTCGAGTTTGAGAAATATGAGCTGACTCAATTCATTAAGAACTCAAGTAGAGTTCAAACTTGGTTCTCTCCCAATCGAGTCAAGCGTTGATCAATCTTTGATTATGTTATACACAAGTTGTGTAAACTCATGCTTGTTAATTTTAAGGTATAACGTATTAGTTTACGTTTGGTTTAGATCATTGAGTTTAAAATTTAGGATTTAAATTTTAAGGTTTAGACTTATGTTTAGGGTTTGAACTTTAGAAATTTAGATTTTAAACTATATATATTTCGAATAGCTCACGAGCTTTTCGAGTTGGATATCAAATAACTCGACTCGACTCGTTAAAAACTCGAGTTGAGTTCTAACTCAAACTTTTTTATCTATTTACTTTGCTTGTTAACAATTTGAACACTGGTTGGGTATGCATGACTAAGTTATTTCATTGCTGCAAATCAATACAACCAAAAAAATCTGAGTCTTTTTTATGGTGCCAAAGGTCCACACGGCGAAAGACTCTTTTAGGACACTAGTGGGAGTAGTGGAGAAGAGAATTGTCAAGAATATGGGCAGATCATAACTACTTCACACCACAAAGTTCAAATTTCATTCTAATTATAAACTAATCAATGATTTAGCATATAATGGTAATTAATAAGATTAAAGATGTTTTAACTTAATGGTAGCGGGCGTAAATCGTCTGTCTTTTTCTCATGCTTTCATTTATGTCTCCACTTCAAATTAGAGGGTTTAGGGTTTCAGTTTAGGGGTTTTGGTTACGGTTTAGGAAATTAGAGTTAGGGTGTATTTTTTTGTATAAGATTTAAGGTTTAAGATATAAAAAATAAGGACTAAAATTTAAAATTTATCGTTAAAAAATAATTTATGGTTACGTTTAAACTTTGATTTTTGAATACATCAAATTGATTTGACTTAAATTAAAATTAATTAAGCAATTAAGATTTTTAAATCAATCTGATCTCAGAAAAATTAAGAAACCAAAAGGAAAAGAAAAGAGTCATTAGGTGGTAGATATATTGTCTCAGAGGTGGCAACAACAAGCCCATTCATGAATTAAAACTCTCGCTTGATATTATTTTCAATGACTCGGCCACGTGTCCTTTAGGCTAAGGCTTGGCCACCAAGAAGTAGTTATATGTGGACCATTTTCATAATTATTATAATATAATTAAAATAATTAGAGTCAAATTAATTCATTAAGATAAGATTTGACGTTGTAGTTGCTAGTTCCACTTTAAAACTATATAAAGAAAATTAAAAAAAAATGAAAATATAGAATTAGGTGATATTTTCTAATCATATTATATATACTATTTATTTTTATAATTATTAATAATAGATTTATTAATTGATTAATTTAAATTATATATCATAGATATTAATTATAATCGCGTAGAAAAATGATAGTATCCACTGCTAAGAGTGCAAGGTAGTGAAATGATCCACAACTTTATAAACATGATGTCATGTTTCATGCTAGATGATCTCACTTTCCTACTATAAAACAACACCCTTTGTATGCAAAAAAACAAACCCACATCGTCATCCTCTTTCCTCTGAGAATCCATTTCTCCCTCTTCGCCTCTACCTTAAGATGGAACATGGTGAAATAGCAACTCCTTCTGCATCTTCTCCTCAATCTCTTTCACCCAAGTCTTCGAGCTCCTCCAGTTCTCCGACGACGACACCACCGGTTGTCATTAGCCCCTGTGCCGCCTGCAAGATTCTAAGGCGCAGATGTGCCGATAAATGTGTGTTGGCACCTTATTTTCCTCCAACCGAGCCAACCAAGTTCACCATCGCTCATCGCGTCTTTGGTGCCAGCAACATTATCAAGTTATTGCAGGTATAGTTTTGGTTTGCTGAATTTTTGGTGTAAATATGGACGGACCGAGGAGTATTAGAGGGTGCAGTCTTACTCTTAAAAATTTTAAATTATTTTATAAATTTTAATGGAATTACCTAATAATTTATATATTTAATATAAAATTTTGTGTCCGTTTCGCGAATGTCCCATTCTAAAGCCTTGTGTTTCCCATTTGCAAATGTGGGAATCGGCTGTCCACCAGTCTCATATAGAATATCAATTATGCTAAAACGAGGGCTTTGACTTTGAAATCGACAGGAACTTCCAGAGTCTCAAAGGGCGGATGCCGTAAGCAGCATGGTGTACGAGGCAAGTGCAAGAATCCGAGACCCGGTCTACGGTTGCGCCGGGGCGATTTGTCAACTGCAAAAGCAAGTCAATGAGCTTCAAGCCCAACTAGCCAAAGCTCAAGCTGAAGTGGTTAACATGCAGCTGCAGCAAGCCAACCTTGTAGCCTTACTTTGCATGGAAGTGGCACAGTCTCCTCCGTCTCCTCAACCAACTCCCCACCACCAATCCGTCGACGATTTCATCCGCGACAGCCCACACAGCTATGGCACCAACCCTAGTTTCTTAGAAGACAACAACTTAGAGACATTATGGGAGCCAGAGCTTCTATGGACATGAAGATTGATGCTTAATATTAGCATGTTTTGAAAACATATATGGTCCCAACTCTAAACCAATGGCTCCAAAGGAGAAATTGGAGGGGATTATATTAGATTAATAAATTTTAGCTTAGTAATAGATGAAAGGTTAGGATTTAATAGTTTTACCAGATGAAGTAGATATCTCTTTTTCCTCCATCTAATTTGCCCCATCCTCCCTGTATGTTGAGAAAGAGAAATATGTACTCCATTTATTTTACTTTTATTAATATTTTTAATTTTCTTCTAATTATTGAATTTTTGCTACTTTTAGGTCACCTGATATGATTACTTGAATTTTTAATTAATTGGTAGACTAACTAGCTTTTGACCATATGAGTAAATACTTGGTCTAATTTTGATTCACAACACATATATGTAATAATGTCTTTTATCATGAATTATAGTTTTAAAATTATATTTTAATATGTATACTTTAATAAATTAGAGTATCTGTCATTCTTAAAATTCTCTTTTATGTATTTCTTAAAATAATTTATTTGAATATTTTTTAACCAAAAAAAAATTCTTAATTACTATTAAACACAACTTAGAAAAGAGGAAAAATATCAATATGGTGGCTTATCACTACATAAAAACATTGTTGACTCTTCTAAGTAATATTTTTAGTAAAAATATTAGGCTTAAAGGTCTAATAAACCCTTAAATTTTTGCAAAAAAAATAATTAAACCTTTAAATTTTTTATACTTAAATAAGCTCTCAAACTCAAAAGAAAAATTAATTCAGCCCTTAAACTTTTTTAACACCCAATTAAACTCTCAAACTCAAAAAAAAATCATTTTGACCCTTTTACCAACTTTAATCGTTAACTTTAACTTTAAAAAAAAAATAACACGTGTTGCAACAAAATAACACTACTTTTTCGTGTTTTTAGAAATTTTTAAATTAATTTTTTAAAATTATATACAATCATGAAAAAGTATTTTTAAAATATAAAAAAATAATTTTGAAATTTAATTTAAAATAATAAATAATATTTTATAATTATTAAAAGGTAAATATCCGATCATAAAATGATCTAAATAAGAGTAAATCAAAAGTTAAATGATTAAATTGAAATGTTTTAAATTTAAGTGACCACAATAAAAGCAATAAAAAAGTCAAATGATGAAATTTATAATTTACGCTTTTATCTTAAACTCGATTTTTGAAGTCTCAACCCAATGATGTGTTTCCCACGTGAGTACAATTCTTCCCACCGCATTTGTGCTTTGTCGGCAACCCTGTTTTTTAAGGCAAAACTTCCCACTCTTTTACCCCCAACAGCTCATGATTTCCCCTTGTTTCCAGGCAGGCAACGGAAAACACAGATTTGTTTTTCACCAAATGTTGTGACCGCCTCCTTTCACCTATATTTCTTTACCTTAATTATTAGTTTCAAACTTAATGATGGACTAATTTAACTTAAATTTTATAATCAAATTTTATAAAAGCAAATGTCTTAATTTAATTTTTTTATTTATAAAGATATGATTTGAATTAATAACTTTACTTAAAAACAACAAAGTTTTGGATAGACACAATAAGAACGACTGTAAAAACATTCAAATGAGAGGAACCCAAAATAAAGGAATTAAATTATATATTTATAAAAAGATATAAATATCCATAATTACGTGTATATATAATAATTATCTAAAACTTAAAACATAAAAAAGAATGTCAATTTTTAAGTGAAAAACTAAAATTATTTTATTATTATATATTTAATATTTGATTTTTTGTTATTCAAAAAAATAATTTAATAATATAATTTTATTAGGGTAATTTTTTTGAAAAAACTTATATATCATTAAATAAATTATACACGATAATAATATTTCTGATGAAATAAAGATATAGACGAACTCGTTGGTTTTAGCTTAACCATTTTTATAGGCTGAAATATTAATAAGACCATTTAGCAACAATTAGATATATTTTTTTTTTGTTATTATTGTGACGCTAAAATTATTCCTTTTTAACTTTAATCAACAACAAAATAATTTCTTATTAATATTTAATCTATATTCATATAGTCATGGAAAAAATTAAGATAAAATATTAGGGTTAAATATTTTAGATTAAGCTAAAATATAAATTGGAAAAAAATAAAAAAAATAAAAAATATATTAATTTTAAAATTGAAATATCTCTTATTTAAGTTAGATGATGGATCCGGAAATGATATTATTATCAAGTATCGAAATGATAATTGTTTCTACAAACAAATAAGCTTTAATTTCCAGATCCTAAGTAAAAACAACAACACTTGCATCCATAAATTCAATGATTCATTTCATGTTGTTTGTATATACACTTTTACATAAAGTTAAATGAGGTACAAATCTCGGATTCATTTTATCACCTTCAAAGTTTAAAGGAGTTTTCTAACAAAAGCAAACAAGTTGAAGGACTTTTCTAACAATTTAATCATTTTTCCTTTTTTATCAAATAAAAGATAAAAAAGATTGGGGTTTAGAACTGTCAAAGTTAATCCAGAAGAGAAGTATGAAACCAATCGTTTCCTTTGTTTTGTCCCGTTGAAGAATATGAAAACAAAACAGAAACCATGGACGGTTAGAAAATTTTGAACCAGACCAGGTTCTTCAAATACTCATAATTGACGACATAAGAGACTGATGAATATTAAAATATTATTGACAGGTAATTAAAATGTTTATTACTGTTTATTTTTCTAATTGTCGTTTAATAAGAAGATTCCAGAAAGAAAAAAAAAATGATTGTCATGATTTTTTTGGTCTGGTTTGTCGTCTTTCTTACTATAACTGATAATATTTTTTTCTTCGGATTTTTAAGGATTTAAAGATGCGTGTTCATGTTTATTGATTTATTTTGATTGAGTTGTAATAATGATCGTTTAATATTAAACATTACTAAAATAATTAATAAAAATTAAAAATTTTAATTGACATTAAAGATGTTTGAATAGACAAAAAAAATTAAACACCTAAATAAAGAAAAAAATTAAATATTTATTTTGATATTAAATAATAAAAAATATAGCTTACAATCGGAGAAATTATATCATAGGTCATTCTCATCACCTTATTCATGAGACCAATCAATCAAATAAGTTGATTTAATTAACTTTATCAATCATCTTTTTATCTAAGTGAATCTTTATTTGGTAATAATTATTTTTACTTAATTTACGGTGAAGATTCTTTTGATAAAAAATGAGATGATAAAATTAATTAAATAGATTTATTTAATTGATTAATCTTATAAATAAAATGATAAAAATATCTATGATTTAATTTTTCCTAAAACTGAATTTGAAAAATTTAGTGAGAGAAATAAAATTATAGAATTAGTGAGAACATAAGACGAAAATGGAGGAAAGAAATAGAAATAAGAAAATTTAAGGAGAGAGACGGAAAAAATAAAATAAAGAAATGGACCTTTTCTTTATATTTCCGTAATTTTATAAGGACGATCCAATGTGTACGTCCTGAATCCAACTCCATCCTACCATGATTTTTTTTTAAATAAAGTTTTACTCTAAATTAAGAGTGTTTATTATTCGATATTAAATTAGATATAATCTAATTTTTTGAATATTAAAATTTTGGGTCGGTGATATAATAATTTACATTTGATTCAGAAAAAATTAAATATCTGAATATTTAAATATTGAATAATTAAACCGTATATTTGAATATTTAATTATTTAAAATTATTTTTGGATTTAATTATTTTTGAATTCAAAGATTATATTCATAAAAATTTTAAAATTTTAAATATAACAAATAAAAATTATAATATATAATAAGATTTGTATCTATAAAAACATATAACAAGCATTAAATTGTAAAAAAAATGTTCATAAAAATGTTAATATTTTAGTTTTTGGATAATTCAAAACTTAAAATATTATAATTTATATTTAATCTAAAAAATTTAAAATTAAATCAAATATCTAATCTAAAAATAAAGATCAAATAAAACAGATCAAATATTTTTGAACTTTCCTACTCCAAACATAAATTTTAAAATATCTTATTATTTTTAGCAACGTGATAAGTGTTACGTCCAAAAATTTAAAAATTAAATTTATATATTAAATAATCACAGATCTATATTTTTGGATTAAATATGAATTATTATTTTTAATTTAAAATTATTAAAATTTACTTTTTCAGATCGAATCTAATTTAATGTCCTGAAAATTACCACCCCTTACCTTGAAGACAACGCGGACAATCAATTCCTAACGCGGAAACAGAAATGATTCGGTCCATCGATATGTTTATGGTTTCCAGGACTTTATTCCTTGTCTATTTATTTAATCTAGCATAAAACCATACTTTATATCATAACAAAACAATTAATTAATAATTAATTTAAAAATAATAACTTAAATATCAATATTTTCACTGTATTTAAGAATCGAAGATTCCAAAGTTTAATCACATTTTATTTAGACTTAAACGTTAAATAAATATCTAAATTATTTTTCAAATTAAATATATGTTTAATATTTTATTTTATAGTCTATTTATGATTTTCTGTTAATTTTCACCGTTAAAGGACATGTTTCATTTTTTTAAAATTTTAAAATTATATTTAAAATAAATAAAATTAATAAAATAAAAATATATCCTGAAATTTTTAAATATTCTCAAAATTGTTCTCATATTTCATAAAATATCAAATTTGATCACTCCCGCCGATCAACCCACGTGTTGTTCGTCGTCTAATTTTGCCGCTCGTCGTGAATCATTCGAAGGAATCATTCAATAATTTGGATGTTTCGCACAATATTGATCGATTTTCGACAATGAAATGGCGAGGAAATGATCATTAAATTTCGGTGATCGATATAGTGGACAATGACATGAGTCATGACAGTCGATGACGAAATTATCCTATATCAGGATCTAGATTTTGGGGAGTTAGAGATTTCAAAATTTGAAGTTGTTTTGTGAAATCTGTAAAACTTAGAGAGTTTCTATAAATTAAATAGTTTTATTTATTTTTAATATAATTTTAGAATTTTCAAGAGATGACACGTATCCTTTTAACGGTGAGAATTAACGAAAAACCTTAAATATATTACGAAATAAAACTTTAAACACCTACCTAACCCAAAAAATAATTTATACACCTAACCGAAAAAATATAATTTAAATACTTATTTAATAATGAAACCTTTTATTTCTTTTTAACGTAAGATCATAACCCAAACATACAGTTACTTATAAATGACCCTTATCACTCCGTTAATCTCTACATCTTGGTCTTTCACCAAACAAAGTCATACCGTTGAAAGAGGAAATGATACCTAGACACTGAGTACTCTATTATTAATCATTTAGTAATAAAAGGTTCGTTTTCTTCTCTAAAAAATAAAATTTTCAATTTATTAATCATTTACAAATATTTTGTAATATATTTTTGATGATTTAATTATAAAATTTTAATTAAATCAAGGTTTATGAAATTGACGAAAACCTCTTAATCATTCTGTTTTGCTATGGTATTGATGGTTATAAATTATGATTTTGATGTATAATAATATTAAAAGATCGATTTTAACATATAAATTCTAGAATTAATTGAATGCTTAATTCTTTATGTTGATAGCTGTGATTTTTTTAAGGAGTTGTGGATGTTTAATGTATACCAAAAGTATCAGGTGAGGTTAGATTGATTTTTAGATGTTAATTGATTTTGTTAGAATACTTGAATCCTTTGTTATATTGTGTCTAGAGTCACTAAGTATCGGATCTCACAGCCTCATATACCTCGAATGTGTCCGGAATTACCGTGCACTGGACATCACACTCTCACATACAAATGGTCTAGAGTCACTAAACATCGGAAGTCATTTTTGGGTATCTGAATCTCGTATCAATATTCTCGTAGTCATATTCGATCAACATTATATGCACAAGTAATAATCACATGATCATAAATCATCACAAGTTGCCTCAAGCATTTAGACCATATTCCTCTATTCAAGTCACATGCATAATCAAGATTCTCATTTTTCAGTTTTAATATTTGTTTTAGGCCTAAAGGGCTACCAATGCTATAAATAAAATTTATTAACCCTCCGAACTCAAATGCTAGAACTTAGAGTACCGATACTAAAAATCCATTCAAACACTTGGATTGTTTTTCCTCAAGCCCATACCGATACATCTATGGCATACTAAAACCCAGAACCGGTACGAGGGCCACCCGTACCAATATTCAACATCAATAAAACAGTAGTATAAATACGCACCCGCATATTGATACCCGAAAATAATTTTGAAATTACTCAATATGCAAGGGAATTGGTACACAGGGTGGCCATATTGGTACATCCCGACTAAAATCCTTAATTTTCCTCTTACATGTATTATTGTTTTATCGTGAAAAAATTATTAGAAAAATAAGAGGATACAATAAGATATGAGAAAGTCTACTAGACATTTTGATAGTACATTAAATTTTAAACTTTTATTTTTTTAAAGATACCATTGTTTACGTTATAATATTATTTTTTTTATTCGGATCAAATTCAAAAAATTAGATATCTAATTTTTTAGATCAGTAAAATTATAATCGTTATAATAATTAAAAAAACTGAATATTCGATTTTCTGATATTATTTTTTAGATTTTTGGATAATATTATTTTTTAAAAATGATTAGTATTAAACTATTATTTTAAAATAAACCAAAAAATAATTATAATATTAAATGAAGAATAGTAATAGTTAAAAATTAGTAATAAAGGAGAGTATATTCTATAACAATATTAACTTTCAAAAAAATAACAAAAAAAAAATAAAAGCAAGCATACTAAAAGATCAAATCAAATAAAAAAAATCAAAATAATAAGGAAAGTTCTACGACGGACGTCGAACACCGCTAAACACTGTTAATGATGAAGACACTTCAGTTTTTGAATTTTGGTATAATCAAAAACTGAAAATATTTCAACATGGGATTTCAATTATTTTCTCAAATATTTAATTAAAATAAATAGATAAAATATTTAAATTTTCAATCGAATAAGCAAATAAAATTGTTTGGGTGGAATGTTTTGGACAACCCTAGTTCAAGGAACTCACATTCAAACAACTTTAACTCACTTTTATAATAAAATTTTAATATTTTTATTCAGTGCTGGCAAAAATCTATACTTAAATAAGTTTGAATTAAAAATATATATTTCCGATCAACAAATTTTGCGTAACCATACGTAAAATACATATCAATTTTGATCTCTTTGCTCGCAGCATAAGGAGGGCAAGCAGGGCTGAGGGTCCTCAAGACCAAGCTTCGACATGATATTTACCAGCTTTTTCTAAAGACCTAACCCATCTCATCGCCGATTCCCTCGGAGCCCCACTTTCCTTCGATATAATCTCCTCCAAGGCTACCATGACATCGGATGGCATCTTTGTTGAAGACCCGGCGACATAGACGGCAGCTCCCGCGCACAGCAAAGTCCAAATCGTTCGGCTTTGTTCCTGCATTTTATGTTGCACGTAAACCTTCTGAGGTTGGTCCCTCGAGAAGGCGGCGTAAAACCCACCACCCCTGGCTTCTGAAAGTACACCATCGTTTTGCGAATGAGACAACCACAGATCTTTATATAGAAAGTCATTATGCTTGTTTCGGCAACCAAAGAAGAAAAGAGTTGGAGCAATTGTACTAGATTGGCTCTGTACAGCTCTTTCCTCCACAAATCCGCAAAAAGGTGCACAGCCAGTTCCGGGTCCAATGAGAATGAGGGGAAGTGAAGGCGGTGGGGGAGGCAGCAAACCTTTCTGAAACCATACCGGAATGTATATCCCTGTTTAAGCAAAATACCATATTAGTAAGACTCACATGCTATGCATAGAGTTGGAACAGGAAAACCTGAGAATTTGGAGCTATGAAATAGCACATCCGTACTCTGTTCAGGATTAAGACTGGCTAGCCATGTGGAGCAAAGGCCCCATCTTTTCCGCTTGAAAGGTGTTGTCCATGAGACAACATCCACAGTCAAATGCACTTGATTTGGGTGAGCCAAAGGGGAAGAAGAAATGGAGAAAGCCCTGTTCTTCAGGGGTGGAACCAATTGCACCAACCACTCGAATGGCATTTTTACAGAAGGGAAATCCTCCAGTACCTTTTATCACAAATATCGACGTCAATTTTTTTTTTCTGTAGGAGTTGGAATCTTCTTTAAAATCATGTAGTATTTAGTAAAGAACTATACGGAGGGTAATTTGAAATGCTATACTACTTCCAAGATTATCAATACCAAAAACAACATGGAATAAAAATTCGACAATTATGCTATACACAGGCAGTGTAAAGGTTTTTAACAAAAGCATGCCTAATCCAATGCTAAAATCCAAAATTGAAATCCCTAACCTTAGGCCCCTAAACCCTAACCATTAAACCTTAAATTTTAACCATAAACCTAAAGTTCTATATCATACAATCTATACCCCTAACCTCTAAACCTTAAACTAACTCACTTGTGGAAATTAAAGTTTCCAATACCGGTGTAAGGGATAATAATCCATAAAAACTATCCTATTACCAATAAATCTCTCACATGCCAAACATAAAAAATAGAAGTGTGACCTAATAATATCCACTTGCTTATAGTAACTTATCCTAGTATTTTTTTTATAGGAAAGAGGCCTAATTAAAAAAAAAAACTTCATATCATCCAGCATACCAATGGAACACTGCTCGACAGCTGAAGGACACTCACCCTAGTTTTTCAATCAGTCAATGTATTAAACGTACAAAAAAGAAAAAGAAAAAAAAAGATTGAGGCATGCATAAATGAAAGAATACAACATTTCTAGGAACAATTGGATATTAAGTTTGGCATAAAAGTCTACGAGTAAAATATCTAAAGAGTTTTCTTGAACAAAATGATGTCAAAAAAATTCCATTTCCATACTAATAGTTCTGAACTTTATCCGCTACTGAAGAAACTTAAAGAGAAAAATAAGAAAAGATCAGAATACAGAACGAGCATTAAAATAAACAAAAAGCAACAAAATATCAGTTATGTACCTAAATCTAGTTCACTTTACCTCTAGAACGGTTCTTCTTTCCTTCTGGTTGTACTGATAAAGATCATCTCTTCCTTCAGGTGAAGCAAAATACTGAAGTCTTTCTTTCTCATGTTCAGCAGTTGCAAAGAAGCTCATAACCTGCAGACATTGATGTCAGACAGAAACCACACAAGGAAATTTAGTTTAACATTTTGTTTTTTTTTCTCAAAAAAAAATCATTTTTAAGAACTTTATCAGCGTAAACCCTGAAATTATATTCATGGAAATACATTTATGACAAACTTCCCAAATGGGTACATGTAAGTGAACCAGACTGTCAAGTGAATTCCAATCCACTAAACACTTTGATATATGGACAACATTTGTGTCAAAGATACTATTGTATTGTGCCACAGGAATCACTAGCAGAAGGCAGGGGCACGGGCTATAAGCACCTGTAGGGTAGTGAATGAAATTCATTTTTGACAAAATGGAAGTTGGCATGTGCGTGGCAGAAATTCTGCTTAAAGCATGAACCGAGGTGTAATGGATCTATCATCTAAACTGTAAAACCCAAGGTATCCACTGGAGCGAGGATTGAACCCTCAATCACTAGTTAAGGTTGGAGATGTACATGCAACTATAACTTCTTTCATTGGGTAATTATTTGATACACAGACTGTAAAATTTACCATACCTATTAGAACCCTAAATATGACATGTCACTCAAACAGGCAGGGTCCTATGTATCGAATAATTTTCCCTTTTCATTATGAAGTTATTTTCAGATATGATCTTCTGAAGTGATACTGCAAGTCAAATACCGTAACATAAAAACAAAAGAAATTAAAACATACAGGATCTTGCCTCAAAGAAATAGCGCCTGGGGGAAGCAGATGCAACATCCATTGTCAGTTCCACAAAAGTTCTTAATTTAATGGGTACATCCAAAACAGTTAAATTGTTATCAACAAGGTGATTTTCCATTTCTCTAGGATGGACCTGAAATCAACCAAAATTTTCAGCACAAGAAGGTTATATAACAAGTACAGGTTTCAAGGTTTCTTGTGCTTGTGATTGATGCAAAGCTCGAAATGTTGAGGCAACCAAAGCAGGCAATTAACTATCATGCTAGTTTTCATTTCTCTAGGATGGACCTGAAACCAACCATATTTTTCAGCAAAAAAATAGTATATAGCAAGTTCATGTTTCAAAGTTTATGCATGTGATAGGTATGAGGCCAAAAAAGTTTAGGCAACCAAAACAGACAATATTGAATATCATACAAAGTAGCATTCTATCTATGGATGTGAAATATTGTTCGAACCATGACAAGCAGTAAATAATTCTTTAATTGAAGTTCATTTTTGTTCTTCAACTTCCATATTTACTTCAAATATTAATTTTAAAATTATTCATATGATAAATTATCATTTAATTGAGGAAGGGTATAACAGGAGCAACATAACACAGCATACTCTTTCATTACTTTTCCACTCCTTAACTAACAAAGGATTTTCAAAATCTCTTCCTTTTGTTTACCTTAGTCATGCAGCACGAAACATTCTTTCCATTAAGAGCCCCTATTTTCCTTTTCCTTCATTTCTTTTACAGACTCTAGTCCAAACTCCAAACATATTTTAGCTATATGTTTTCTCAAATAAACTATAATTCTCTATTTCCAAGATAAGTTCTAAATATGTTCTGCAAGATCCTTTGAACATGCAGTTGGTGCAAATCTAAAATATCGACATATGAATCAGCTACATTAAATAAAAAAGAAGCGTTACTACAACTTTCCAATAAGCAAAAGAACTTACTGTTATGAATGATTCAGGATCCAAGTTACAGCGCTGTATGAAAGAATCAACTGATGCAGGATTCTGTGAAGGGAGAACCTCTAGGACATTACCAACTTCAAACTGAATCACCTATAATATATAAGAAAAAGTTAACCAATTAATAAGGCGTATGGTTTGATAGGTGAAGCTGTAGACAGAATTCAATTGCAACAACAGAAACAACCTACCTGAGAAACAAATTCAAACTCAAGGTGACGTACATCTTTTTCGTGGCTTACTCTGGTCAATGGGAAATTTTTCACCTGCAAAGGAGTATTAAAGGATCTGGGAAAAGACAAAGGGCGAACTATCCCATAAAATAATAGTCATTGTCCAAATTCCAAACATGGGAAGTATGCAAAATAAATCCTAAAAATTATTAAAAGTGGATAAATATGATCCCATGCAATAACAGTTCTATATAGGTAACACATATATCCAAAGTTTCTAGCCACTATTGTTGAAGAGGAAAAGGGATAAGTAACTTCAGTTTAGTATCAAGTTCCTCTCCGGTGAAAAACTGCATCATTTACTTGCATTTCAATTTTCTTTCACATGCATATGGATATAATCTACTTCTTGAGCAGCCCATTTCTTTGCTTTTATAGAATTTAGATATTCAATCAGTAAAAGCCTGCTATAATAGTGTAAAAACTGGAGAACACAATATGCAATGAAAAATAATGTTCTTCAACCAGGGTAAAGCAATATGATTGGCATTGCATGTCCTATTTGATATTTGCTTTCAGACTAGGACAATCATCTTATAATATCATATCAGAGGTTCTAGACAGTGGATTGAACAAAATGGATCAGCAAATGCAATTTAGAATGAAGAGCATTGAATCATATAACATATATTTTTATCACACATTCACATTTTAGAAAAGATACTAAAAAGTCAAATACCATTTTAAGGAAGGCATCAGGCTTGCTCTTTTCGTGAGGAACTTTTCCAGAGGACATTGAGCGAGCCCTCCCAATTTGCATCTGAAGATATTTAAAATCTGAGAGAAACATAAGACAGTATATTCTCAGGGGAAAAGGAAAAAACAGAAAAGAAGAAATAACAATATCTAGAAACCAATTTGATGCATAAGGTTTGCATACAGTGAGGGCATTGGTTGAGATTGAATCATAGAAGGCAAAACTTCAAAAGAAACTAATAATCTAGAATCAATAGACAATAATGTTTTTCATTTTTTCCCTGATACACATCTTGAATTGCTATATGACTACTTCAACTACAATTTGGTTTTGGTCTATTCAGATTTTCAGTATCCTCTAGCTCAACACCCTTCTACAGTTCTACTCTTTTTCCAAGTTACCTGTTGCAGTTGATAATTGGGAATCCATGTTGTCTACGCTATGATAAGTGACTTGAAATTTCGGTTGATCAATTAATTCCTCAATCGGAACCAAGAAATCTGGACCTTCAGGAAAGAAATCGGGTTTGATCGCATTTAACCCACTCCACAATGATGACATCCAAGGATCCAAAGCAGCTTCATACCTGCAAATACCAATTAACTTTTTGATAAATTTGAAGGAAAATAAATTATGCTAGTCAAATTTCATTTCACCTCACCTTTTAAACCAAGCATCATAAAAAGTTCCGATTAAATATTAAATATCATGTAAATTTTTAGGGTTAGGAATTTATATTTCTTGCAACTCAATGTAAATGATCCAAAAGTATAATTAGCACTTCTACCAGTAACAACAAACATCAGTCACATTTTAGCTTGGACGAACTTGGAATGCATCCATAGCAAAGATGTATTTCTTAACCAATTAAATGTCTGTATGCCATACATATTCATAGCTATGAGATTTATACAAGCTACCCTAATCTATCTAATTAGGACTAGATGACGGTAGACAGTTTCCAAAGTTTTGAAGACTTTTCAGAATACCAGTGTTGATACACCTCTATCAACTCTTGGCACTAAAAACTGAAGCTTTCAAAGAACTTAGCCATTAGTAAATGAACATTTAAATCCCTAAATCTAGATTATCATGTATAAACCACATATATATGTCTAAAAATCTAGATTATCTTAGGCACTCGCCCAACATTTTATTTCCACAGGACCTTATATAAATGTTTTTTTCTGTATGAGAGTTTTGCAGCAGGTTCTATGTTCCAACTGGTTTTGATGATTCAACAGTGAACTATTTAGAGGAAACAGAGCAATGAGAAAATTAAGAATGCTAAGACCAATATTGCAGAAGAAACTGGTATCACAAGTTATTCCATATTATTCTTAAAATTGCATAGGAACCATACCCTGAAGGATGCTGATCGTCTCCCAAACCTCTCTCAATAACAGCTGTAGCCCCAAGGTCTGAAAGTCTTTTATCAAGCTTCTTTGCAACAAACTACAGAAACCAAGTGCCAAATTAAGTTTTTCTCCAATTATGCATCGATAACTATGTCAATCATCACAAACAATTTAGTAAAAATTGAAACATGAAACCTTTAGAAAGAAACCTAATTCATAGGTTATAGCATAAATTCTGATAAGTTCTAAAATCATAAGAGTCCACTTCAGCACACAGCTGAACAAATCAAATACGAGGGATTCAAAAGATATCCAATATCATTGTCATTTGCAATGGAGACTTCAGCACACATATCATATATATTCTATGGAATTAGTAGCCTTCAAGAAGAAATATAGGCAACAGTAACATGCTTTTGAAAACCAGCATTTGATACTAATTGTAAAGCCCATGAAATCATTTACTTCTGCCTTCTCAAATAAGAGGAAGGTTAACTATGCTGACCCAAGCTACATAATCCACCATATCGTGAAGATTAAAAAGAATCTAACATATGAAAAATGCTATGTACGTAGGAAAAAGTAGATATGAAATTGAAAAATGCAATCAAATGAACTGTGGAAACCCATTACGTTATATTTCTGGTACCCAGAATCACCTAATCCAAACACGGCATAATGAACTCCTTCCAACCAATGGCTGCCAAGATTTCTTTGCAGAAGAAACCTCCAAAACACCTGCAACATGTACAAGATTAGAAAAGTAAAAGGCAATAACTTCGAGAGATACTCAATAAGAAAAATAGAGTTTTGAAGAAAACTAATTAGGGTTAGCCTTGCCTTCATAGAATCTGGAGTATCCCCTTGTCCTGTGGTAGAAACAACAAAAATTACAGTGTCCTCTACAGGCAACGAGTTCTGCAAAACAGTATAAAGTAACTAACTAATAGCAAATACTTTTGAATCGGAAAAATAAAAAGGAAAAGAAGAATGAGTAGACTATTTTACGGCATCATATTCATCGGTTGAATGAATCACGACGCTGCAGGCTCGTCGCTCAGCTTCTCGAGCAATATGCTCGGCCACATCCAACGCATTCCCCGTTTGAGTGGCGTACAGTATTAGTAGTTGCTTCGACTTCATCTCCATTCCTACTGAACTCTCACAATGTCAGAAGACAACTTTGATGACTATAAGAATTAAGAGGAGTTGGATGGGATTGGGTCAGAGACTGTTAGGGAGCCGATTGAGCCCAACAGAGGAATTAAGGATAATGATAAATTCGTTTAATTTTCAATTTGTTTCATATATTTTTTCTCAGTTTTCCTTATACCTGATAAATTTGACCCGAACTTGGTTATTTTAACCAATTTATATAATTCAATAATCGATAATGAATTCAAAAATACATTTGAAAATATGTATCGATCAAATCTTGGAATTTTAGAGGGATACAAACTTTAAATATTATAAAAATTAAAAGATTAATTTATAAATATTAAGAAAATTAAGGATAAATGTATAAATTTTGAAAAGTTTAAGGTGGGTATGAGCTCACCCTAATTATATATAGATTCATCATTGCTGATATCTTATATGTATCCAATCTTGATGACACAAACTTGATCTAAGACAAACTCAACTGAATCAAAATCAACCAGAATTTTAGTTGGATTTATATATACTCAAATCAAATCTATGTTTTAAAAGGCGCAAGGCGCTCCGAGACGCAAAAGGTCCATAGAACTGAAGCGAGAGGCGAAAACGTTCACCTTTCGTAGGCGAAGCTCAATTTTTCCTTAAAAATTATAAATTAATTATATAACATATTTTGTACTTAAATACATTATAGTTACATTATATATGTCAAAAGATGAAAATATTTCTATCTAAATTTGTACTTAAGTATCAAATTAAACAAAATAATATAAGAAAGCAACCAAATATAGTTAAAATTAAAGAAATAAAAACAATAAAAGTATCCAATATAATTCAAATTTCAAACTTGTAAAATGAGTAAAGTCGAACTTAAACACTAAAGACTAATACTCCTTTCACCCCAAATCATTTGGCCTAAAAGTTGCATTCCACCCTTACCTCAATGCTTGGGGTGGCAATAATTTCGGCAAATTCCAGGCAGCAACGTAAGAGGTATTTTAATTCATCCTAATATCATTTAACATCAATGCCAAACACTTAAAACTCTTAACCATTGTTATATTCCCTTGAGTGTGATCGAGCAACCAGACAATTAATGGGAACACCAGAGGTAGTAAAACATCAATCTTTCTTAACAAAAACTCCTATTAAAAGTTTAATAGGCAACCAGGTTAGAAATAAAATTCTGATCAATATCCTTTTTTCCAGCTAAATTGACAACTACACTGGGCAAAAGAAGCTCTGCAATCTCAGGTTTCAGCAGCACAACATCCTTATTGATTAAATAACTTCAACTAACCAAATTGATTAAATGAGTTTTGACCCAAAAGTCCTACATTATTATGTTGTTTAAATCATCTTAATAAAGGCACATATTAGACTCTTTTTTGAAAAAAAAAAAGAATTACTTGAAAAATTCCACACAACAATGCAGTAGAAAAAAACACAATCACATTAGCAATAAAACTAACAGAGGCAAACAACTTCATAAAATAAATAAAGCAAAAGAAGCAAATGATACCGAAAGAAAAGAAAATCTACCAGAAAGAAAAAATCATAATAATAATAATAATCAAAGGGGCAGAGAAAATCGAAGAACAGAAGAAAAAAAACTTACCGGCTGTAACTTTCCGGCGAGGCAGCGACGAGACCTGGGCTTTCCAGCGACGACAATTTTACTGGCCGGCGACACTGGTTGGCTGGTTTCCTTGAAGTTTCCTTGAATAATCGATAAAAGGCAGAGAAAATCGAAGAACGGCAGAACAGGGGAAAAAAGGGATTTTAGGTTTTTAATTAAAACATGTTTTTTTTATTATAAAAAAGCACGTGTTTCCAACAGAATGCCTCGCGGGCAAGGCGCTCACGATTGAGGCATGCGTCTCTCGGAAAATGTTTCGTCAAGATGAAGGATGCGTTTTTTCGATCGCCTCCCCGCGACTGAGGCGCGACTTTTACAACAAAGAATTGAATGTTACTCGAATCGAAAATAACTCGAATCAAAAATAAACTAAAAGAAAAATAACATGAACGAACCGAAAAAAAAAAAAAAAAACTCATACCCAAATCAACCAAAATTAAAAACAACTGAAATCGAAAATAATTTAAATTTGATTTACCAAATATGATATGAAGCAAACATTAACAAGAGTTTAGTTTCGTAATTGAGTTAAAATAAATGGACAAAATATTTATATAATTATCTACTTTTAGCAATATGATAAATAATAGAATGATGTGAGTATTTTTCTATACATTATATTACTAATTAACCACTGTATTTGATAATAATATGATATTTTTTAATATCTTTTATCTTTTAAAAATTATCTTCATATTTGATCTAACATATTTTAAAAAATATATATATTTAATAAAAAATATACATTATCAATAATTTTATATATCGATAAAAATCTTCAATATAAAACATACATTATCAATAATTTTATATATCGATAAAAATCTTCGATATGAAACATACATACAATATAAAAAAACGTGGTTTTTACATATATATTAATTAGATTTTCTATGATTTCTACTTTGTGAATTTTTAAAATATTTTCGATAGTGACAGAAGAATGCAAGTTTTATTATTATTATTATTATTTTATTTTTTATTTTAATAAAAATCTTTGTTTATTTTTTTAAGTTTCAGATTATTATTGCTTATCGTTTAAGATAGGGGATTAATGTGACAAATATTTAAATATTTTTGACTCTATACTAAAAAATAAAGTGATATTTTGAAAGAATTTGGTAATAAAAGCGTTATGGGTGATTTTACTTTAAAACATACAAGAAGAACAATATATTTTAAGTGAAAATATTAGACTTTTAGATATTTGTAAGTTATTTTATGTTGATCAAAAGAGAAATTTAATATTTTGTGTATTAAAAAATTATTTGAAAAAAATATACGTCTTTCATATTATTAATTAAGGAATCTATTCTAATAAATTATACAAATTCTTTAAATATTTTAATTGTACCTATGATTCATATTAATCGAAATAAAATCCTGAGAACCATGAGCCAAAAAGTATACTTTAAATATATAAAGAAAAAAGCATAATACGGTTTGAATATCTTATTTTAAAATAAACCATATGTTTCCTGCAAAATTTCTGTGTGTGTTTATAATAAAAAATACCAAGGAAGTAGGGGTGTATTTTCGGTTCAGTTAATTCGGTTAACCGACCGAACTGAAATTATCTTGGTTAATTCGGTCGGTTAATTTTTGGTAAACTCAATTAATGGTTAATTTTTTTTGATAATTCGATTATCGGTTAATTCAGTTCGAAATCAGTTAATTAACCGAATTAATCAAAATTCTATATATTAAATATTATATTATATATATTTATTTTTAATTATTTAACTTTTAAAATGTTATAAAATATTCATTAAATTTTTTATATTATAAAATGGTCACTAAATTTTATATTAAATTAGTATAAAATAAAAGTTTAGTGACTAAAAAAATATTTTAGCTTAATTTAGTGACCTATTATGTAATTTAACTTAAATTTATAATAAATTTTGGTTAATTCAGGTAATAACTGGAATAATTTTGGTTCGGTTAATTCGATTAAAGAAAATTCAATTCGGTTAACGGTTAAGATTTTAAAAATTTCAATTAATTCAATTTTAGTTAATTCGGTTCGGCCATTGACCGAATTAACCGAATGCTAACCCCTACCGGGAAGTGGCAAATTTCTGTTTATGTAAATGACATAAAATACAGACAAGTTTTTGTCATCTCCACAGTTTCTCCTTTTCTATAAACAACTAGTACAACATCACTTGAAAGCCACTAACATTGCTAGATATCTTCACAGTGACTCTCTCTCTCTATAAATGAGCTTATGGATGTTGAGATGAGGGCTTTGATGATCTAGTTGTCAGTGAAGGCTTCATTTGAACAATGTGTTCTCCGTCGACTCCCATTTTCTTAGCAAATCGGCCGGCATCGAAGAACCGTTTCACAGCATCTTCCATGTACTCGTTCCCTTCTTTCACGCTCATGTTCTTACCTATCTTCTCAGGGTAACTTGTTAGGAGATGATCACCCTTTAGCACCGCCGCTAGCTGCAACAGCTCTTGCTGGAACTCGCTCAGCTCCGCATCTTCATTCGCCTCGCCCGCCCTTATCCTCGACGGGGTCGGCAGCGTTTCTGTACAATGGTACAGGTATCCTTTTCAAAACTTTCACATGTCGCAACGATTATATATAGACTATAGTACAACAAGAAGGGGGAAACTACGTGAGTGGGAAGGAACAATCGCCGCCCCACCTTTAATATTATTTATATAAAATTATATTATTTATTAATTTATATAAAATAATTTTTGATAAATTCTTAATTGAATTTATACAATTTATAGTTTAACAAATGTAGGATCGAAATGAGTGTTTGATCGAATAGAATCGAATTAAATAAAAAAATATTTGAATTATGTTTTATATTTTATAATTTAAGTTTTATTTAAAAAATTTTAATTCGAGTTGAGTTTAAGAAATTTGAGTTGAGTTTTTGAGTTTTTATACAAATTTAATTATAATTATTTATCGTATTATAATACGATTTGATTATAATTTAAATGAATTTTTCTAATCATATAAAATATATATTCATATTTTTTATGTGATAATATTTTTTATATTTTTATATATCAGTGTATATAATAGTAATTTGAGGGACTCATTTTAAACTTAAAAATAAATCATTTAATTACTAAAAATTTTAAATTATTTAATTTTTATTTTAAAACTCAAACTTTATTAAAAAATTTAAATCAAACTTTATAAAATTTTAAATCAAATTAATCGAGTAAATAATTCAAACCCAAGTAATTACAAAATTCCAAAACTCTATCCGACTTTATTAGATACCGATTAATAAATTAAAATTTAAGTTCAAATTGAGTTTCTTAATTTTTTATGATACATGTAATATGTAGGCATATCTTATATAATTAGAAAAAATTATTTAAATTCTTATCAAATTATACTATAACATGATAAATAATTACCATTAAAATTGTATAAAAACTCAAAAACTCGATTTAATTTTTTAAAATAAAGTTTAACTTATAAAATATGACGCGTTAATTTAAATAACTTAATTTTTTTTATTTTAATTAGTTTAACTCGATCGAACACTCACTTTTAAAATCAAATAGACGGGAAAGTAAGTGAAAATTGATAAACAAGTATAAGAGTAGGAGAAGAAAACTAACCTAGACAATCCGTTCTTGGCTGCGTCCGAGTTTGTAGAATGTATTCAAACGTGGCCGCCCATTCGTCCCTTTTGGTGAGGAATGGAGTGCTGAGGTTGAAAACCTTCTTCACGGTGGCTGGAATAGAGGAATGCTCGAATTCGGAGGTAGGAAAAGGTATGCCATTTACACCATGAACAACTGCAAGAGGGTAAAAAAAAAACACAGTAATCCGTACTACATCAACAAATCAGATAACGACACATTTAAAATTTTATAATCATATTTTTGTTATCGAATTTATTGATCGTACATAAAATTTTAAATTGTTCGGACCAATTTGGCATGTCTTTAGTGGTTGAGTCAAAGATCAATATAAACCTAATCTCTCTTTGTTTCCACCTATCAGACAAATAATGGCGTTGGCTTTGGTTAAGAAAGGTTTCAATTTCTGTTTTGACGATGAACACAAGGGACAAATGATTGTAACACTACGAACATATAATTTTATGTTAAAAATATATAAAAAAATTTAGTTCGTACAATAAATTTTCAATAAAAACTATATATCTATATCTTTTAAATTATACGAATTTTAAATTTTTAAAAATGATGAATGTTCTTATTTCCTTGATCTATTCTGTCATTCGAGTAAATTTTTAAAAATATCATATCAATGTTTATATAAAATAAAATATTAATATCTCAATATTTTTTTTACAAAAACAATTACCAACACGGTATAAATATTAGAAAAAAGTGAAGTTCATTTCCCAAGCTTCCTATCCTCATTATTTCTCCTTTTGTATGAAATATGTAGGTGACAGTCCTTTTTCCGTGTACATACTGCTTATATTATAAATATATACTAAAAGTATACTAATATTTTTATAGGTACAATAAGTATTTTTGATCAAAATAAGTATTAAAAATATATATTTTGGTTAACTTTGTACTTACAATATATTTTTTTTTGTCAAAATAAGTATCTAAAATTTTTTAACGAGTACTAAAAATATATTTATTGATTAAAATAGATATTTAAAATATTTTTTTATCAAAATAAATACTTAAAGTATATATATATTTTTCATCTAAGTTCCTAAAGGTTGACATATGATATTAATTAAAAAATATATTAGATATCAATTTTCATAAAAGTATATATATACTTTCGTTAACTATTTTAAAAATATATATATTTTAGGTAACTACTTTAACAATAAAGTACTCTAGGTACTTATTTTGACTAAAAATATACTTTAAGAATTAAATTTAACCAAAAAATATATTTTATGTACTCATTTTGATAAAAATACTTTAAATACCTAAATAAAAAATTGATATATTTTAGATACTTATTTATGATATAAATTTAATTTAAATATTATACCAAATTTAATTTAAATTTTAGTATATTTTGGTAAATTTAATTAAATTTAGTTTTACAATTTTTATAGATCGAATGATAAAATAAACGGAAAAAAATTGATTTTTTTAGTTTTTCTTAAATGATAATATTTATTTAATATATTTTTAATCTCAATTATTAAGCAATTCTAAAAATATATAAAAATTAAAAATTTACGTTATATAATAAAATCTTATCCCTATATTTATTATTAAAATCGGTAGGAATCTGAAAAGCAAAGGAAGAACATCGAACTTACCGGTGGCTTTATCGATCCAAGGAGAGACCATGATGGTTGGGACTCGTACCCCCAATCTGTCGAACTTGAAGAGAAATGGTTCGGGACCAACAATCCCATCTGGGCTGGGAACACCACTCACCGGCGTAGCCACATGATCGAAAAACCCGCCGTGTTCATCGTACGTGATGATCAACAACGTCTGATTCCACTGTGGGCTACTGCGCAACGTTTCGTACACCTCCTTCACCAACATCTGTCCTCGATACACATCGTGAGACGGATGGTCGTCGTTGGCCGGATCAAGCTTAGTGTCCATGTAACGCTGTTCCACCACAACGTACCCCGGCAGCTTCCCTTCCTTGGCGTGCTTCTTGAAGGTCGACCCATACGGATGGAATCTGAACAAATATTTGAGTTTCCTGAGATTCTTGTAGAACAGTGTGGCCGGAATGTTTTGGTAGTATATTCCCCAGGATATTCCGGCGTCGTCGAGGTTCTCGAAGATCGTCCTTTGGGGATAACCTTTTATCAGGAGTGACGGAATGTTACTCGTCGCTCCGGCGGACGTTGCTGAGTGGATGTAGAGACGATTCGGCTGCGTGGATGAAGGCACGGAGGCGAACCAACTAGTTTATAAAATTCAATTAATTCAATTTTAAAATTCAAAATCCAGGAAATTAAAAGCAAAAAGGAAGGAGAGATGTTCATATCACCGATCAAAAACGGCGAACTCCGATACCAGAGCCTTGTAAACGGCGACCATTTCCGGTTCAAATCCATTCATAACGCTCTGAGAGATGGACATATTAGTGGAGTGGTCCATGGAGTAAGCTTGTTGAGCGAAGCCATTCATGGGCGGAGGATTGGCGGAGGTGTCGTTGGATCCGAAAATCTGCTCCCTTATAGCCTGGAAAGAGTGTCCTGGATCGGGATCTACGAACTGAGCTTGATTCTTGAAGAAGAACTTTTTTGAGTTGGGATCAGACGTGGACAAAGGGTTCCACTCAGTCCCATCAACACCGTTGATCTCGGGGTTGATTCTCTTCATCCATCCCAGCATGTGGTCGAATGAGCGGTTCTCCATGACTAGGACCACGATGGTTTTGATTGACCCGCCATGGCAGGCTGAGCTGTTGAAGAGAATGAAGAAGAGGAAGATGGCAGCGAACATTTTCTAGTCGATGGAGAAGTGGGGTTTCGAATATCTGGTGTGAATTGACAATTTCTATGCCCGTGAACTTCATATATATACAGCTACTTTGAATGGATTTCTTTGCTTCGGTTCATTTGCTGTTCTGTCCTGTTTGTCATTTTCTTATATATTCAATTGTCTCGTGAATTTTAGATAAGTTGAGAGGTACAGTTTCGAATAATAATTATGATTTAAATATTGAAATGAGCTTTTCGGTAACCTAAGAATATATTTATATAACACGAGTCCTCTAACCCAAATAGTTAAAAGAACGATTATTGTTTTTAAAAGTTACGAATTCGAACATTAATAATATTTAAGCGATCAATGCCTAATAATTAAAAATATATTATAAAATAGATACTACTGTAACACTATAATTAATTAAAAATAAATTAAATAACGTGGAGTCACATTAAATATGCAGTTTCTCTCAAAATATTATCATTGCATCAGTTTTTTCATTTCTTTTATTTGTCCGACGATAGTATTAATTTTAATGTTAATTGTTCATTTGATAGCTTTATTTTATTATTTTTATATCTTGTTTTAATTTTTCTTGATTTCCTTAATTTTTTTAAAAATTGACTTTTATGACATTTTTTTCTGATTTTATGATATATTATTTTTTTTTATATTTATAGTGTATTTCTTTTACCGTTTGATATATTTGGGTGGTCAATGATCATTAAAAGTTAAATTTTATTAGATGATTGTTTATTAACGTAATCAAATTTATGTAACGTAGTAACATACTTGATAGTCTGATTCATTCATCACTTATTAATTTACTTTTATCGAATAATTTTTGACTAGTGTAAAATTGAGAAGTTTGACCTAATATAATAGGATCCTATGCATGTATGAATAATAATAAAAATTAAAATAAACGACACACACTATTAAATATCATTAATAATATATAATATTAGAATAATTTTTAATATATATATATATAATTGCATGTCATGTGTACGTGTGTTGTCTTTAATTTTTTTTTAATAAAAAAAGTCACATGCAGGTAAACATATCTAGAGTTTATTGGTTTGTTAGGCGAAATTTTGGATTATGAAGTTGGTTGCATGACCGATTGAATTAATTTAGTGACACTGAGATTTCAATTGTTTGGATTTGAATCACTCTATTTATGTTTCATACTTATATATGTTTTGGTCATAGAAAACATATTATTAATCTTATAAATATATATTACATCCAGTTTAATCAAAATTTTAGTTTTATAATTTAGGCTTTATCGTGTTAAATTCTAAAAATTAAAATTGGAATATACAAAATACATGTATGATTATATTATTGATATTACTCTTAAGTACCGAATATATATATGTAATAAGTTAAGATTCACTTACATAATATAAGATTTAATTATTTTTATATTAATCGTTAGATGAGGGAAATAAATGATTAAGATTATTTTTATGTAATTTTTTATTGTGATAATCTTCATATATTAATTAGGGGTGAGTATTCGATCGAGTTGAGTCGCGTTAAATCAAAAAAAAATTGAGTTATTCGAGTTGACGAGTCATATTTTACAACTCAAACTTTATTTGATTTTTTTATTTGATTCGAGTTTAAGAAATTCAAGTTGAGTTTTCGAATTCCTATAAATATTTAATTATAATTATTTATCATGTTATAGTATGATTTGATTTCAATTTAAACGAGTTTCTCTAATCATATAAGATATGTATATATATTTCTTATATTTTTTCATATGTGGCAATATTTTTTATATTTTTATATATCAATGTATTTATCAAAAAAAAATAAAATACATATCTCAAACTTAAAAATAAATCCTTTAATTATTAAAAATTTCAAGTTATTTAAATTTTTATTTTACAACTCGAATTTTTTGAGTCGAGTTTACGAAATTTCGAATCGAGTTAAAAAGTGTCAAGTATTTCGCCTCGAGTTAAGTCAAGTTATTTGATTTTTTTTAGTTAAGTCAAGTTTTGTTCACTCCTAATTTTATTGTTAATCCCATTTATCTATTTACATTAATTTAATGATCCAAAAAAACATTAAATTTTCAAGTTTTACGTAATATAAGAAAATAAGGTTATACAATGTAAAGGTAAGGAACTCTATACCGATAGATTTTATTACTTCAAGTTTCGACTAGCGTTTTATTGATGACTGTTTATTTGTTAAAATATCATTTTTATCCGTGCGATCACTTTACTGACATCGTTGGTGTTCGAATCTGTGACTTTTAGAAACAACAACCGTTCCGTTAACCTTTAAAACTAGAGGGCTCGTGCTCCATTAATAAATTTTTTAAATATTATATTATTAAATTTTAAGTATTTTATCTACGTTTTTTTATCTATTGATAAATTTCCAAAATGATTGTCTCCCTCAATAAGTATTCTTCGCAAATATGATGTCCAAATTATTTTTATATACTAAAATATCAACATCTCAATAATTTATTTGCAAAAACAATTACCCACACGGTAGTGATACTAAAAAAAAAGAGTCAATTTCACTTCCCCATTTAAGCTTCCTATCCCCCATTTGATCTCCTTTTGTAGGTGGCAGGTAGCTTTCCATGTACAAGAAACTCTAGCATGTAGAGTAATTCTGCTCTGCTATATGTAAAAATGTCCCGAACGATTTAATCGATTATCGGTCGAATAAAAAAATAAAAAAATATTAACATAAGAATCTGTCGATATAAACTCTCAACCTTTATAGAAACAATTTTTTTCGTCGTTATAAATATATACTATCTTCGTCCCATTTTATTTGTTTAGTATTAATTTTTTTTGTTCAAATTTTTTAAATTTTGACTCATTATTACTTCAAATTTATTATTAATAAAAATATAAAAAAATATATTTTATAAACCTCTAATCAAGTAGTTTAAGAATATATATTTTATAAAATTTAATAAATTAAAATATTTAAAATAACTATGATCAAAGTTTTAAAAAATTGATTTTAAAAAATTAATAATAGACTTCTTATATGGGACGAAAGGGGTATCAAATAGCATTTTACTGATAATTGTTTATTTATTGGAATATTTTTTTATCTATAATAAAAAATTTTAAGCTTTATACTCATAAATTTTAAATATTTTGTCAACGATTTTTGTCGATAAATGTATATCCAAAATGATATAATCTTAAGAAGTATCTATGCAAATATCATGTCTACGAAGTCAGGATTTGGGTTGAGGGGAACAAAATACAAATGTTTAAAAGTAGGAAGACAAATTCATAAAAAAAATAATTTTTTAAAAAATTCAAATAAAAAGATAAAAAAAAATCGAAAAAGGATGATTGTCCCTCTCCACCCCATGTAGTTTCGTCCCTGTCTAAATTTATATAATGAACTGTTAGTATCTCAATAATTATTTACCAAAACAATTACCCACACGGTATCGATCCTACACAAAGTCAATTTCCCTTCCCCATTTAAGCTTTCTATCCCTATTTTTTTCCTTTTGTAGGTGGCAAGCAACTTTCAGGGTACAAGGAATTTTAGGACGAAGGGTGATTCTATAAAAAAAAATGCCTTGAACGTCTTGATTGATTATCAATCAAATAAAAAAATTAATAAAGTAACAAAATAAGAAGTTAAACTTGATAATCTTATGTGTTCTAGTAACATTTTTTTATTGTAACTTAGCATTTTTGTAATTAGATATCTAACATAACCCAATGCTTTTAGTATTTTTTTAGTTTTAAATTGTACTTTAATTTTAATGTCTTTAACTTTTTTTCTTAAAACTAAATTTAAATCTTTAAATTATTTTTATATTTATATTATAAACATTTAAATTTAATTTTTTTTAAAAAAATATTTATGTTAATTTATTAATACAAGATTTAAAAAAATTAATATTGTAAATATCTTTTTGATAGTAAACTTTCAATTATTTCTATATTAAAACTAACTTTAAATCATACATCAAGTACCTAATAATGAATATCCTTAGCTTCAATTCTAACGAGTTTGGATTTACACCCCTTACGCACAAGAGAAAGTCTCAACTTAGTCATCAAATGATTATCAAGTCAAGTGACCCGTTCTTGTATATAATCCCGGACAATGAGGGGAGCACTCTGAGCAACCGTTCAGGGCTCCTGATTAACTTAAGACTCATAAATTTAATTTTTTTAATTTATTAAATTAATTAATTAATTTAATGATTAAAATTAATTTATATATATATAAATAAATAAATCTACCAATAAGAATAAAATGTTTAAAATATTAAATTAATTATTTAAATTAATAAGATGAATATAAAAATCTGGTGTTATTTTTTATTTGCAATACTTAAATTTTAAATTCTACACAAATACCTTAAACTTTGATCTTAAATCATAATTAACTCTAAACTTAATATTTTTATTGTTGGTGCAAAAATAGGGCACCAAAAGGGATAAAAAAATTATTCGTAATAAAAATATACTTTCGTTATATAAGAGACTGATTTTAGTTTTCACTCAAGGCCCCAAAAATCTCTGAGACGGCCTTGATATAGGATATAAACTTTTCAATTTCTTCAACATAATTCATAAACAACTTAGTACGAGTATCAATTACCCATTCATCACTATTCAGGCTCAAAGTTTAAAAACAACAATCTTTGTCCAACAAATGGTTTTGCAGTCCTAAGAATTAGAGAAATGCAAAGGTAATCTATAAGTACTAACAGATAATATCCATAGCTAATGAGAAAATTTTATAGACAGACCATATCCAAACTCTATTTTTACAGCCAATAAGCACTAACAGATTGATCGCCTATGTTATTATCAAAATATCAAACCAATAAACTTCACAGTTTCAAATAGCAGACACAGGCAGCAATAAATATTTACATACATCATACAACATTTGTTCCAAATTCAAAGAAGATCAAGTTTGTATATTCCTAATGAAGACCATAATGATAGGCCATTCAAACTCGAAAGTAAACATCAATGAAACCATGGGATAGGACAAAACATCGTTCGAAAATCCAGTTATTGTCATTCTACATAGGGGGCATTGGAATAACCTGTTCACCAAGGTTGCATGATCCGCTTTCATGTTTTTTGAAAATTCCAACTTCTCCGTCTCAGATTACTTATCCATCCGAAATCAATTAGAGGTTGCCTGTATTGTAGTTTTATAAGGTGCCTTCGATATGGTACTAGTATATTTTTCAGACCTGCCATTCATCAAGTAGAGCACTGAGAACAAACATAGTAACAGTCCAACTCAACACAGGCAAAAGAAAAGCATTATCCTCTTCACCACTCCCACTATAAGGTTAGTTTCAAAAACAAGGGACAGGAAGCAGTATATACAGACAAATTGTATGCAATTCTTTTATATGTCCTACCAATATCTGTTATATATAAATATAATTAAGTTAAAGCACCCTGAATACTAGGCGTACCTGTGGTGCACATTGTCTTGTAAAGTTGAGCAATATAGGGATCACCTGCTGTGCTCATATGAGGTCTCTCCAAGCATTCTAGAAATGCTAAATCTGCTTTCAGAAGCTTTTCCTGGTCGTGAGTATCATAACCGATATCATGACAGTAGCAGCAAAAATCTAACCAATCAATTGGCCTCTTATCCCAAATAAGGGATCCACCATCTTTCCCACTTGACCAATTAGGACCACAATAATGCCCATAACGCGGAAATAACTGCGAAAGGAAGGCTCTAGCACCTGTATGCCATGGAACCTTGCAAACATATGGCCTAAACCGGATAGGGGTGGGAGGCTCGATAACCTGATTTTGTTGTGCACGACGGTTTAATCCTTTATTTATAGTGGTTGGACTTTGGATTCTATCATTACCATTCACTGATTTAGGAGGAACAGAAACTAGAGTCCATCCCCACAACCTGATTTCAAAACTAGTTTTCTGTTTAGACTCTATGGATACACTAGTGGAAGCAAAAGTCAGATTTGAATCCCTTTTGGGATCAACACCAAACAATGGAATGCTAAGGAATCCAAAGTTCATTGTTAGCATGCACAAGATTCCACCATACTACAGATCTTAGCCAGCACCGAGTGTATTAAGCCTACTACCTGATAAAATAAAATGATATCAGAAAAATGTGTAAGCCAAACAATTTCTTTAAATGCCAAAAGAAGTTCTCATCAATTGATAGTGCCAAAGCAGTATAGACAATCACATAAACATCTGGCTAGATGATTTCAGTGTTTTCAGCATAAAAGTTTTGCTTCACAACACAAATAATTAATCACAATTCCAGAAATTTAGAACACCAAATCCTTCAAGAGAACAGTACAAACTGTAAATAAATTGAAATCATAAGAGTACAAATTTCATTTCCCAGTAAGAAAACAAAATTATGCTGAAATTTAACAATTATTTTTCCTCCTAAGATGTGTTTGAAACAATGTGAAATAGAACTGACGTGTTTAATATGGATTGTACATGAATTACATAATCTTTAATGGAATCTAGTAATCTATTCGAAAAAAAATAAAACTACCCCTAGGCAAAACTCCTAGGAAAAAAATATATCCCTCTTTATCCTCACTTTTCTCGGTAACCAAACATAGATAAAAACCAGAAAATAAAAGAAAAACTATTAGAAACTTTCATGCTGATAACAGAATTCAAGAACCATTACAAACCTACCCCAACATATTAGGATAATTCATAGATTATACAAAAAGGTGAGGAAATAGAGACAGTTACTTAAACAGGGGAAAGTGAGGAGAGATAAGTTTCTCGAGAAAATTTACGTGGACTCTCTTTCTCTCCCACGTGGACTATGGATAGGTAGGGCCCACAGAACTATATGATATATCAAGATTCCATTGGATATATTTACAACCATTTTCAAATCAGCTCTTTCTAAAAAAACATTTTACCTAAAACTTCAGTTTTTTTTTTATCTAAAAAATATTTCAAGAACTTAATTGAATCAAAGTATGAAGAAAGTTCATCGGAATACTGACCGGAGGCGCCGATCGGGAAATTCTTAAAGGAGGTTTAAAGTGTGCTTCAGAGGCTATGAACCTTTTTATATATCGCTTTTACTTACAAATAGTAATTATAATTTTGAATTTTCAACAACAGAACAGATACATAGAAAAATTGAACGATGATAATTACATCAATCAATCAGTAGAAGGAAAATCCAAAAGAATAGAGAAGAAGAAACTAACCAGAGGAGAAAGGATGGGTTAAATTTGGAGGAGTTGTAGAGATATAAAAAGAAGTGAGTGGTTAGGGTTTGGGCGAAGTGAAGAAAGAGATGGCGAGACGAAGCTCAGAAAGAGAGAAAGAGTTGGGATTCTGGTATTACAATTACTATTATTGTTATAAATTTAGAACCTGGGGATGATGAGATGCCGGAAGAACTGACTTTTGGATATCCCTATATTATGGGATGACGTGGCTCGTTTAACTGCTCTACTCTTTAAATCAAATATATTCCCGAAAATTCTTATCATATTAAAATATAGTAAAAAACGTTAAAAGTTAAAAAAAATACTTGTCACATTTTTTTTATTTTGTAATTTATTTTTTATCTTTGTGGCACGATTTAATATATTTTAGCGGTCGATTGTTACAGAGATCTGAATCAGTGTTAGTTTCTGATTATGATTTTGTCGGAGATCATGAAAAGTTAAATTATCATTCGGTTGATGGTTGTGTATTGTTATAATTAGTCATTGATAGCAGAACAGTTTATCTAATATAGTTTGGATCACTCAACATTCTTCTTTACTTATTATGCGTCTCGATTGAACAAAAAAAGAGATTCATGAAGCGTTTCGATTAGACAAAGAAAGAGAATTAAAAAAATTTCTGAATTTTAATGATATATTTATTTTTAAAAAAATATTTTATTTTTCTTTATATTAAAATTTAAAGAAATTATTGATTGATTTAATTCCACTATTTTTCTTAATCAATTAAAATTGTGATATTTTCTAAGATTTAATAAAAAATCAGTGGCTGCTATTATAAAAAAATGTCACTAGATTATTGTAAATACTCATTTTATTATAAATTTTATTAGTATTTTAAAATCAAAATTGAATTTTATATTTTATTATAAAATAAATATTGTAATGTTCAATATGGTTATTTTTGGGCCTATTCGGCCTAATATTTTCTTTTATTTTTTTAATTAAAAAATATATACTTTTAAATAAAATTTTTTTAAAAAATCTTATTCAGCTCACGTAAATAAAATTTATATTTTATAATTTTATATAATCTAAAGACTCAACCAAAATACAGAATAGTTAGAACACTATTTGTATAGTTTACCCAATTAAATTGAAGCTCGAGATAAAGTTTGGATCCATAAAAAAAATACAGTACAAATTCTAATCCTTGTGGATTTGAAAAAAACTGATAAACCTATATGTCAGTGCACGTTGACATGATATTTATTATATAAATAAATATATTAATTTAAAAATGTTACATCATCTAAATTTTTTATAAAATTATATAAAATAATTTTTTTTGACTTTTCATTCTTTTAAGTTATTTTTAAATTGTTTACTGTCAGTTTTTTTAAAAAAATTATCCGTAAAGGAGTCATTTTAATCCAAAATAAAATATTAAAAAGTTGAATTACTTCAAAAAAAATGACTATTCAATCAAATATTTGGGGTATTTTTTGACTTATGTCTTGTTTATACAATATAATTTATTTGATCCTGAATTATATAATTCGAACTTATATTAAAAATAAATATAATCATTTTATAGCGGACCATGTTTATATACGTAAATTTATTAGTTTCAGATTGTTTCTGAACCAAGAAACAATGGTTGTTCTTGAGTTTAATAGGATTATGTAACATGGTTGTTTTATAAGGAACTGTAATCCTTCTCTATATGTACACCATTTTAATATTGATTATATAATTTTAACTTTTATTAGTTATGAATTTTTTATTAATAAAATAAAATGATTTAAAAAATAAATAACAGGTACCCATTACCTGATATTTAAATTTTAGGATATTCGAGTTTTACAAATACTCGATTAAAGTGTGTCGGGACACGGATTAAAAAATCTAATACTTAAGACTTCGGATACTTGATATTTCGAATATTCGAAAATCTAAATATCTAATAATGAACAATCATACATATAATCACCTTAACACTATTAAAATATTTATTATTTTTTTTATTTTTAATTTTAATGAGAATCTCTGGCTTTTATAGTACGTTTTTTTGTCCTTATGACATGTTTTTCTTCTGTCTTTATGAGATACTTTTTGTTTTTGTTTTGTGATTTGATTCATCTGTCCTTATGACATGTTTATGATTTTCGTTTTGTCGGTGGTTACTTGAAAAGATTTATCCCCACTCAACCAACCTAATTAATTTACTTTTTTTATTTAGCTACAATGATTGCTCGAACCCGTAACCTCCAAAAACAACTGTTTCTTCAACCGATGAGACTAGATGTTTGGTACTCTCTCTCCGTATATATATAGAGAGAGAGAGAGAGAAAGGGGTACATTAGGAGAAATTATATCATGGGTCAGTCCCACCACGTCATCCATAGGACCAATCAATATAAATTGTCCATCTCATTATTTTTTAATTTTCTAAGTAAAGATTCACTTGGGAAAAAATTATGACATGGAAAAATTGATGAAGTGGACAGTTTCAATTGATTGGTCCCATGGA